>OU342781.1:5469345-6693095 GCA_910591435.1 Acronicta aceris | reverse complement strand
CGATAGACTTAATATCTTGAGAAACTGTGATAAAAAATGATTAGATTCGTGTGAATAGTTCCTAACTAGTTATTAAAATGGATATAGTGTGCTTTATGGATAATAAAAACGTGGAAGTTTGTCTATGCGAGTACGGAAGAATGTTCTTTAGTGGCGTTATGGGTTTGTTGATAGAGGAACTATTGGTTTGGATGGTGATTCGAGTTGACAGAAAAAGTTTATGCTGACCGACAAATTCATTTTATTATATCATTGGAGTACGCAGTTGCTTCCGATGTTAAGTGTTTCTTCAGCGGGCAAATTGTCATTCTAATAACTGGAGGATTCTTCACGAAAACAAATACACAACAGGAGCGCTAAAATGGCCATTTGTGATGAATCTTATGAAAAATAAATTTCAATTTATGATATTGTGTATAATTCTCCAACACAAGGCTGCGCAATGTGCCATATATGTCCAGTTGATACTGGACATATATGATTCTGAACGTCCACCATGAATCAATGTCGCTTTTTTTTTCTTCTGGTCGTCCGATAGTAGAGAGGGCTAGGGGGAATAAGATCGTGGAGTTCTGATGCACGCTCTCTGAAATGTATCCTATGAAAAACCGATAAGCTAGCAACTTTGCAGCGATGTTCCAGACTTTGGAGTTTACCCCGGACTAGGGAGTCGTTGCCAATGGGCTTCTTGGCACGTTTTCGATGGATTCTAACGCCTCGAGCTGGTACTTAGCCGATCCATCCCAAAGGTGCGAACAGTACTCCATGCACGACCGAACTTGTGCTTGATACAGTGTGAGCAATTGTTCCGGCGTAAAGTAACGCCGCACCTTTGAGAGGACACCCAGCTTTCTGGCAACTATTTGAGCTTTGGACTCTATGTAGGAGTTGAAGTTGAGAGTTGACGTCAGAGTAACGCCCAAGAGTTCAAGGTTCAAGTTATCGGCACAGATACATTTCGGAAAGTAGGACAGACACGCCTGGGTCTTGGCAGCGTTGAATTTTACCAGGTTAGCATCGCCCCATTCGGAGATTGCCTGAAGTTACAAATTCAGCAACTCGACCATGTCTTCTCTTAGAGACTGGATTTCCGATCCACTGATCCATGCGTTAGCTGTGTAACTCTCTGCGACGGTGCTGTCGTCTGCGTATCCAAAGATACCGGGTTTCAACAGATCATCGATGTGCAGCAGGAAGAGTGTCGCATAGAGTTCCGACCCCTGGGGAACACCGGAATTAATATCCATTCGATCGGACGAGCAACCATCAATGACGACTCGTATCGATCGATTCCTCAGGAAGTCCGATATCCAAGCAACGAAACCAGTGGGAAAACCGTACGGGGTGTACCTATCAGTCCGAACGCCCGACTTTACCTACGTGCTCTCTGAGGAAAGGCAGGGTCTCAAAATGTTAAGACTGCTTACCTATCCACACGCTAGCCGCGGGAGGTGCAGCTTAACCTTGCATCTTGATCAGCTTAGCCACGAGGTGCTCTTCCAATCTTTTACCATGCCAAGAACAGTTTTTGTGTACCTGATACTGACACAAGTAAAAAAAAGTAACGGTTTATTATTTGATCGCATGAGTAACCTCTCCATAATAAGGTTAATTTTTTGTAATAGAAAATACACCGGTTACTTCACAATACTGTACTCCATTTCCTCTTTTTTTCTTTTTGCGCGAAACAACAAAATTCGTCTCCAAATAGCCTTCACTTCATAGTGACTGTATTACCTTGCCTCTTTTTCAAATACACGTACTTACTTTCTGACCTCATTTTTTTGCTCATCATCATAAAAATAATGAGGTGCACCAGCTAATATATCGGTAGGAATGAAAAGCAGCAGTCCATGAAAACGGAAGTGCTGCAATTAAGTCGATTCGCTCTTCATAGCGTGTTCAGCGTGGTAAAAGTGAGGGTCGTAAGCGGTTTACAATTTAAATTGGAAGTGGGAGCGGAAGGGTTTGTTGCATCCCTCATTTACTGTTCCATTACTTGGTTCGGATCTCTTCTCTTTTTTAAATTATTTTTATTTGATGGCACGATTGGTGGAGTGGCTGAGCGATTGGCTTCTACGCTGCGTGTTGTGGTTTTGATCCCCGCACGGAACAATGGGCCGGCTCGACCGGAGTGATACCACGGCCTAACAGAAAACCGGCGTGAAACAGCGCTTACGTGTACGCGTGTACGCGTGTTTCGCCGAATGAGTGAGGTTACCGGAGGCCCAATCCCCCTTTAGCTTTTGTGACTCCCCTGGTGTTGCGGGTGTCCATGGGCGGCGATGATCGCTTACCATCAGGCGATCAGTCTGCTCATTTGCCCCCCCTATCCCATAAAAAAAGTAAAACTAGGGTTCAAAGGCAAAAAATAATCCGCTGTCCCCTATAACTCGATACCCGTCAAGTGCAGGCGACGTCGTCGTTCACTCGTATCGATCGTTAAGTTGCGTAATCGATGTATTCTCGAATGCTGTGTTTTGTCATAGGTACCGATTGTTGTTATACAACTAGAATGGACTTGTAATCGATATTTTTATTGTATTGTTGGGAGATGCATTTCAGTAATCTATTTGTGGAAAATTGCCATTTTTCGTTATGTAATTTTTGTACATAGATTTGACTTAAAAAAACAAACAAACACCCTCTCACCCTAAACGCATATACCGTCTCCGTTCCGTCATGGGTAAAAATAAATAAAAAATATTTATTATGTCTCAAACATTAGTTTCTTACAAAAATGGAGGCAGCCCCAGTAAGTTAATAAATACTTGAGTCGGGGTAGCCTCGCTTAGTTAAATAGTGTCGAGACAAGCAAAAAATAACAAAGAAAATACTACTATTGTAGGTATAAGGAACACAAGGTAAGTAAAATGTTATATATTTAACTACTTTCACCGTTCAATGGGTGGGTTTCGAACTGGCAACCACATGATCGTAAGTCCGAAGCCCAAGCAATTAGTCTACCGCCGCTTAAAAAAAAATTACCGCAGTTTCGCTAAAATCTCACAAATTTTTAAAATGTGTGAAAACCATCACCAGCCTTAGTATGTTTGGTAACTAGTAACGATATCAGTACCACCGTAAGTATTGCCATTTAAGAGTCCGGCGCATCGATTTTCTCTTACAAACGTAATAACGAAATAAATCACAATTCAAACACAATTTAATCAAATTCTGTTATTATTCGGATTCCGATATCGTTAATCTAGGTTCCTACGTTACCATTTCGTCCAAAATACTTCACTGGAAATAAATGTAAGCGAATGCAATTTTTGATAACTTTACCAAGTAGTAAGTAGGAATGATTTTTCGTTATTTCGCGTGAAGTAGTAGTAGACGAAATAGTACCATAGAAACCTAGATTAGCGGTATCAAAATCCGAATAATAACATTTGATAGAATATTGTCTGGGTTACGATTTATTTCGTTACTACGTTTTTGTGGGCAATTCAAGCTCCGCCGGACCTAAGTTTTCTCCTGTCAAAAAAATATTTTTACTTATAAAGTGAAATTAATTATGAAAATAGAACTGTGTCTCGATACCTATCAATACCTTAATTGGTCGGACAAGGTTTATATAGATACGTAGCTGCGTAAATATATTATATAAAAAAAAAACAGATGCACAGTAAGCACTAACCTATGGCATTCGAGTAGGTACAGACGTAAACACAAGTGCTCCACGTCTGCTGCATTCCGCTTCTCCTATTTATTGTTCCGGAAAATCCTGAGCGCAAATGTGTCACACTTTATTTTTCAGTCTACTTTTACTGTACAGTCCAAAAGATGTGTGCATGACTGTACTTTAAATTATAGACTTAAATAAAAACAGGAATATACCATACCAATACGCCTAGATTCCACGAAGGGCTAGGCAGAGGTGTACAATTGTACATCAATAGTTTGTCGGTATGTTTAGGTATCTAAAATCCAGGCTACTACTGAGAATTTCATAGAGATCTTTTTGTGATTTACGTAGTAGTAATAGTAACGTCACCTTATAACATAAAATCAGAATGTGAAGGCAAAATTTCAATTAGGCTGGTGGGGTTTACGGTGGCTTAGAGGTCAGAGCGTCTGGTGTATCCAACCAGGAGAGGCAGATTCGAATACTGCCCGCGATTGAATTCTTCCTTTACTAAAATTATTTCATAAAGACCCCCAAAAACACTTTACTCGGCCTGGGAATTGAATTCGAAACTTCACACTCAGCAGTCACTCTTGTGACCACTAGACAAATGAGGAATTCAATCAAATCCAGGATGGAAGCAAAAAATTCAAGGCAAAATACACTTTATATCAATATCCACAAGATCCATAGAAATTTGACAAGTTTATTAGCAATTCCAAGTCTCAGCGTTTATCGGAACAATACCAAACTACTGACTCAAGTACTTACAGTTTTTAACTTCGGACTGCGAAGTTTGTGAAGACGAGAATCTCTCACAGTTTCCGCTTATTGCGTTTCTTCCTTTATGATATTCTCTTACTTCAATAGTTTTATCGTACTTAAGTCGCTTTAGTTTGAGTTTGACGACTCGATCGTTGGGTGAATGGCATGTATTTTTTTTATGGGAGACAGGCAAACGAGCAGCCAAATCGCCTGATGGTAAGCGATTACCGCCGAACATGGACACCTGCAACACAAGAGGAGTCACAGGTTCATTGCCGGCCTTTCAAAAGGGAGTATGGGGGTTGGATTGGGCCTCCGGTATCCTCACTCACTAGGCGAAACACAACATAAACGTTGTTTTACGCCGGTTTTTTGTGAGGCCGTGGTATCACTCCGGTCGAGCCGGCCCATTCGTGCCGAAGGATGGCTCTTCCAGGGGTATTTGTGTTAAGGATATCATTATAATCCTGTGGCGACATCTACCGCGCTACAATAATAAGACGGACAAGTCCTGAATCGCGCAAGTGAAGTTTGCAACGCAACTTGTATATATACAACCGCCCGACATCAACCTTCGGGCCGTGGCCCGGCAGGCAAAACACCACCTGGTCGGAGGATCCTCCCTTTGGTTGGAGGGCAATACACCTCGCCCCTCCACAGTGGCGACTCCTCTACAATCCCAATGAGTCATCCACTGGTAGGCTTGAGCTTTTTAAAAAGAAGAGTAAATATACGTAGGCTACTCCAAAAGTTTTGCAAAACAAAAGTATTTATTTCCATTTTTATGGTTGCGTACCCAAAGGGTCCAAAGGGAACCCTATTCCTGTCACTCACGTGTCCGTCTGTCCGTGTCCGTCCGTCCATCTATCACAAAATGTTGTTCTGAAGAATTTTTCAACTTCTCATTGACCTACAAACTGAAATTTGGTGATAATGTTTATTATATACATACATACATGCAATCTCGTCTTTCTCCCACAGGGGTAGGCAAAAACTATAGACCGCCCTTGCTACGGTTCTTGCATATATCTTTTGCTTCTCCCAGATTCATACATACATAATACATACATAACATAATCAACACTGCTGGGCACGGGTCTCCTCTCAGAATAAGAGGGTTCAGGCTATAGTCCACCACGCTGGCCTAGTGCGGGTTGGCAGACTTCACACGCCGTCGAGAAAATCTCTCAGGCATGCAGGTTTCCTCACGATGTTTTCCTTCACCGTTTAAGCGCGTGATAATCAACTATTAATAATAATAACAATAATAATATATCTTTATTGCACACTCAAGATCCATACAATATTACTTAAAAACAAAAAAACAATAATACGCACATGATTTCTAAAAGTCAGAGGTTTGGGTTCGAACTCGAGACTTTGACTTAGCAGTCCAACGGTCATACCACTAGGCTATCACTGCACTCATGTTGTTTCAGATTCAGTCCCAGATTCATGTTGGGTGGTAATTGTATTTACAACATTAGCTTCAACGTCCAGTAAAGTTTAAGAGTGAAACTAAATTTGGATTAGATTAGATATTTTTATCTAGTACACCATGTAGCTTACAGAAAAAATATCGCGTAATTAACATAAGCATTCGTATTTGCAAAGTATTCCTTAGTAATACTTCAATAGGGTGAATTGGGAATATTATTATTCGCACTAAATATTTTAATATTACGTTGAACCAAATTTTTGTTATTCATGGTTAATTTTTATGTTCACAAAATTATCTCTTGCAGAATTCAACCCATTTTGATAAAGTCCGTAATTTATATGCAGCATAGGTACAATAAATCCGAACAAAACTGCATTGTACTAAGTTTATTTTAAAACCTAAATTGTACTAGGAAATTTTAACGCGCTAAGTTAGAAAGACGCGCGCACCAACGAAATGCATTATACGCAACAGAAATTCAACATTATCGGCTTATAAACTTCGGTAGAAACTGTACGATCCGCAACGATACCGCGCGATACTGGCCAAATATCTCAAGCAACTTTCGTCTTTACAGCACTAGTCCCAAAGTTTATAATAACGGAGATATAAAAAGAATTATATAAGAAACTGCGTTCAAAGTCGTGAGCGATAACTCACGTAGTGCACGATATACTTGGTACAGAGTTAAGAAAGTAGCAGATAGGGAACTGGTCTAGTTTGTAAAGTTTTCTACAGTAAAACGGGATAATTTTGTGCAAGTTTTACCAAGGAATATGGTGCACATAAGTTTGTTATTAGTTTAATGTATACGCTGCCACCTTACCAATAAAAGCAAATAAGTATGCGTGGCGAATATAGAGGAAAGAACTAGAAATGACGCCCTTAAACTTACTGGGCATGCGAGTCAACATAAAGAAAGAGTATATTAGACGAAGTTTGAAAATGGCGCCAGTGACAGAAAAGCTGAGAGTGATGGCATGTGATGAGGAGGGACGTAGGGGTAAAAGGGGACCAAAGAAAATATGGATGGATTGTGTTAAGGCCGATATGATGGGAAAGGGAGTGAATGATGAATGAAGGATGGAAATTAATAAAAAAAAAGATGATACAAGATGACATCTCAAAATCAAAGATGCAATAATTTAAATCCAAAGACCTAATGCCTCAGTATTCTCCCAACCAAATCAAACCAAAATAAATTCTAGAATTTGTACTTGTTACGTGAAAAGATCCTAGTAGGACAATATAAACTTGCTCGGTAGTAGGACATCTTGGGTTTCGACTGGCTGGCGATCACCCTTACGTCGGAATCTGTCGTAAAGCACCTTGGTGTGTGTTTGGACTTTTGCGATTAAGAGATTCCCCTCGGTTGTAGCGTTACTGTAGTCCGTAGGGGCTCCTAGGCAAAGCATCAGCAATTCTTCTGGTGTTGCAAGTGACCAAGGGCGACAATGGCTACTTACCACCAGATGGCTCGTCAGCTTGCTTGCCGACTCAATTCCATAAAAAAAACAAAAAGCTTTGTTCAGTGAGATTAGAACTGATTTATTGATCCAAAAATCCTAAAACTTGGAGGAAAGCTGAAGAAGTCAAGTCATCTTATTTTTTTAAATACTTTAACAAGTCCGCTAATAATTTGGCTCCAACTCAAATATGGTAATCAAAAGCCTACCAAAGTCCTTTTGTACCTTTTACTTTACTTTTTCTTTCCGGCTAATAAAATGTTTCTCTTGGGAAATGTAATTTTAAAAGATGGCGCGGCAAAGATCGTCGGCGATTGTGATGTTATTTCTATGAACAAACAGAATACAATTCAGCAAATGTCCATGAATCACTCTTCATGGACATTTAATTTTATTACATACATAGGTACATTAAGGCTTTGGATACTATTTTTATGTTTATGTCGGTAAACAATCAGACAAGCCAGCTGATGGTAACTAGTCATCGCCGCC
This sequence comes from Acronicta aceris, assembly GCA_910591435.1. Taxonomy (NCBI): domain Eukaryota; kingdom Metazoa; phylum Arthropoda; class Insecta; order Lepidoptera; family Noctuidae; genus Acronicta; species Acronicta aceris. The sequence continues at coordinate 6,685,300 of OU342781.1, read as the reverse complement.
CATGGACCCCTACAACACCTAAAACGTTTTTCTAGTTTCTTTAAGCCCTACGCACACCGAGACGGAATGGCAGAGGATTTTGCCACCGGTCAGCGCACACAAGCCGTTTAGATACTGTAGCATTCCGGCGGCCTACCAAGTCATCCAGCGACGGTGCCGCGGCATGCCTTCTCCTCAAAATAAATACGTCCGAATTGGGTAGCGGCTGTACTCCCACTTGCACTACCTAATGCCGCAGCGTTCGGCTTCGCATCTCGTAGCACCGCAATCCTTTAGCGCAATCTCCAATGGCTTGACAAGAAATCCCTTTCGATGCCACGGAATCAATTTAAAACGTTAGAATTTACGTCATATTCTTACTAGTTAAGTTTAAATGTCCTTTGGTAAAAAAATTAATCCTGTGACATTCCGTCCCGGTATGCGTAGGCTCTTAATGTCTATATTTTGTGTCTATAGCCTCTACATAATATATGTGTGTATGTAGAATAGCTTTGACCCAATGACACCGTTCCTAATTCTATACGAAAACTAAAGTCGGGAGGCACTTACGCTAAATATATCGAAACTTAGACGATCCCGCCTCCGATTTATCGTCAAAACGATCTCACACCAAAACTTTTGCGAACTCACTGTGTTGAGGCGTAAATTCAATTTTAATATTGCCAGTATGCCAATTGGGACCGCTTTAAGTAATTGCTTGCAAATAACTAAGTTAGTTATAGTAAGTCTTGAGTAAATTATTATGAGAAACTTTGACTTTAGTGATAAATGGTATTTATTTGTGTCAATAGATGTTTTATAGACACTTTAACAAGTCAATTATTGTCTCTTATAAAGTCCAAACATAGTAATAGGGAATTATGTGAGTGTTAAAATGCAGAATGATGCGAACATTAGTATAGATCACATAAAAATTTCAACACACACACATGGTGACTTTAATTCTTTGGTGAAAGACTTCATTGCGAATACAATTTTTTTTATGGGATAGGGGGGCAAACTAGCAAACAGATTGCCTGATGGTAACCGATTACCGCCGCCCATGAACAACCGCAACACCGCTAAAACACAAAAGAAACTCCAAGCATTGCTTTGCATTGCAAGGTGGCTGGCAGCGGATGCCGGCTGCCCAAGACCGGGATGAATGACGCTCTTTGGGGGAGGTCTACGTTCAGCAGTGGACGGCAATAGGTTGATATGACGATGATGATGACCCATAACGTATTTAGATGTCGATTAAGTAACAACTCAAGGTTTTTATTTATTTGTCAGATACATAACATTTTTTGATGGCACTGGCTAGTTATTGCTTAGTTACTGTGCCACGGGTTGCGCTTTCGATCCCCGCACGCAACAAATATTTATATGACCCTTTTAAGTTAGATCTTCAGCAATACTTTTGTAATAACTGCATTCAATGTCGTGCAGTAGTTTTTGCGTGATGCGCACATACAGACAAAGATTCTAAAAAAAATAGTTTTGGCTTCTGTAGCTCTAATAAAAAAAACCATATTAGTTTTTCTTCAATTAAAATTTCCGATACAATTTTATTATAATAGTCAGATCTCGGGCATCGATATCAAATACAGGACATTCTCCGTGCCTCCATTAGGGTTAAGGACTTTTGATTTAGGTATTAATCCGTGATTAAAGACAAAGATCTTAATTTTTTTTCCATTCTTAAATAATTTATTTATAACCACGACTGTTTCTTGTATTAAGCAACATTTTTCGTTTTTTTAATGAATTAAATCGGCAAACGAGCTGACGAGCCACCTAGTGGTAAGTAGTCATCGTCGCCTATGGACAACTGCAAGTGCAACACTAGAGGAGTTGCTGATGCGTTGCCTACCCCTAAGAACCCCTACGGACTGCATACTGCCAGAGCCCTAGCAACCGAGAGGAAGTGGTTCTTACGTGCAAAAGTCAGAGCATATTTCGTGGAATAAGAGATTATTAGATTACGTGGGAGAGCCATGCTTCGGCACGAATAGGCCGGCTCAACCGGAGTGATACCACGGCCTCATAGAAAAACGCTTACGTTGTGTTTCGCCGAGTGAGTGAGGTTACCGGAGGCCCAATCCCCTTTTAAAAGGTCGGCAACGCACTTGTGACTCCTATGGTGTTTCGGGTGTCCATAGGCAGCGGTAATCGCTTACCATCAGGCGATCCGTCTGCTCGTTTGCCCTCCTATCGCATAAAAAAAACGGTGGGGTGGCAAAAAAAATGGTGATGGCTACCGATGTGAACCCACTCGTAACACAAGCATTTAGTTTAGTACGAGGGGTTAACAAGAATACTTGTAATGTGCGACCCACAATGCTAGTAGGTAAGCTTTAAAAAAAGACCAGCAATCTCTGGTCGTAGAGCATTACAGCTCTGCCTTCAATGAATACAGGCGTTATATGTTAGTATCCTAATACTATGAATAAAGTTGAACTATGCCCAAATTCCACAAAGGAACCACAACCGCATTGCGGAAAATGTTGAAAGAAATAAAACGTTTACGCCACCGGCCGGGTGATTGTTAAATATTTTATGATCCCTGGAGATTTAGGCTTGTCGTGTCAAACCAGCGTATTAACCAGTGTTTTTATGTTGCCGAAGATTGGTTCGAGAATTTATACTGTTTGTTTTTTATATACATTGGATACGAAAGATTCTTGAAAATAAATCACAATTTAAGAAATTGTATATGAATATAATAATTAACTTGGATAAAATAATAATTATGAAATATTCAAGAGCCTCGATCAACACCTAAGAAGGTTTTCATTGGGTGGCTAGATCAATGGTTTGATACAGATACCATATCATCTCTAAACCATTTTGGAAATATATGCGTAACACAAGCATTTAGCTTAGCACGAGGGGTTAACAAGAGTACTAGTAATGTACGACACAGATTGCTAGTATGCTTTAAAAAAAATGGATTTGCTTATAAAGCATACAGTACTTCGAACAGTAAAACGAAGAAAGAAACGACACACAGATCTTAAATTATTACGTTTCCTTCCCAAAATCAATAAAAATACAGGAACAAATCCTTCAAAGTACTTACATCGTTACTTACATAAAATGATCCGCTTACTCCCTAAGGATGAACTTCAAAAAGAAAGAGCTCTTAGATATTCTTTTCCCCATCTGAATTCCCTGAGATTGCATCTAATGATTGCCCCATATTTACTTCCCTTCTTCAAAGCTTACCATTATTTGGTGAAACGCCTCACGCGAGTCATTATTTGCGCATTTAACACTAAGTCTAACTTTACGTAAACGTAGCTACAGTATCAATGATGGGGACCAAGAATTAAAATTTTAATCAATGAAAATGACAATAAATTTTTTCTAAGGGTTAGTGGACAAACGAGCAAACGGATCGCCTGATGTTAAGCGGTCATCGCCGCCCATGGACACCCGCAACACCAGAGGAGTCAAAGTGCGTTGCCGGCCTTTTAAAGGAGGATTGGGCCTTCGGTAACCTCACTCACTCGGCGAAACACAACGTATGCGTAGTTTCACGCTGGTTTTCTGTGAGGCCGTGGTATTACTCCGGTCGAACCGGCCTTTCCGTGCCGAAGCATGGCTCTCCCACGATAAAATTAATTAATGGTAGAATTAATTTTGATTGCACTTAAATAAATTGCAATTATTTTTTTAATGGATTGATTAAAATATCATCACGCCTGTATTCCCCAAAGTCACCCACCATTCGCCGGACCGATGTTCCTGCACATGGTGTTGTTGTGTGTCGCGTTGTTCTACTTCCTACAATATGTTTGGGTCGAACCACGCCGAAACACACATCGTACTCGTGAACGGGTGCTGTATGTCGGGGCTGGTCAGCTTTTACTTACTGTGGCAATCCTTTTTTTATATCTATCTATACTTATAATAAATCTGTAGAGAGGTCAATTCAGTACATGAAATATATTTCCAAAATAACTATCAGCGGGTGATTAGTGATCGATATTGACGCCAAAAATGCAATCAGTAAAATTTTTGTCTGTCTGTGTGTATGTTCGTTATAGAAACAAAAACCACTCGACGGATTTCAACGAAATTTGGTACAATTGTTCTTCATACTCCTGGGCAGGTTATAGTATACTTTTCATCACGCTGCGATCAATAGGAGCAGAGCAGTGAAGGAAAATGTTGGGAAAATGAGTGATTCATGAGAAAGGTTTCAAGCTATAAAACATCACGCTACAACCCTTAGGAACGGTGCAACGCAGGTGAAACCGCGGGCGAAGAACTAGGGAACAAAGTAACTATTCCACGCGGACGAAGTCGCTGGCAAAAGCTAGTAATTGTCCCTTCACTCGTATCGGGTATCACTCGTGCGTTGCCGACCCTGTAAATTAAGGAGGAATAGTTGGGCCGGCAGCATAGGAGACATGCTGCCATACATGACAGCGGCGATAACAAAACACCACCGGTCCCCCACACTGCCAACACAACGCTTCCTCGCGGAGTTCTGGTGACCTTGCTCACCGTTAGGAACACAACATAGCACGGAACTATGTCATTTGGCTACGATTTTCTGCAAGGTGGAGGTACTTCCCCAGTCGAACAGCTCCAATTGTGAGTGGAATTATTCGATTCCACTATGCCCTACCTCTCTTAATTACCTATAGACTACCTACATATAACCTTTGAGTAAATCGTCGCTTTACTAAGATATCAAATTCATAAAAAAATACGTTATACCTATTTTGAAATATTTTCTGGTATTTACTTGCAGTCTTGTTTATCAGTTTTCTTAGAAATTTCTTCGCTTGCTGAGTGAAATAAAATACCAAGTCTTATCAAGACAAGATGCAAAGTTATTTGAAGCGTTTATTTATTTTTTCTATTTCTCCAATGTTTGTGTACAGTTTAAAAATGTTTCTAAAAATATTATTATAGGAATCTGCTCCTTTATGTATTCCTTTGGCTTCAAGTGATATATTTTTTTATTTTGACTTGAACGATGTACTTATAGAAAATTCAAGTTAAGTTTTTCAGCTTATTTTGAAATTAGCGCAGTAGTATTCTTTGGTGTCTTTACTTTTATTATTCCAAAATTCTCATTGCATACAAGCTTAACCGACACTTCGTAAAAATCTCGCTTGTATTTCCCGAAAGGTAAGGCAGAAATGTACTTATGTAAACTCACAGTTCACTGGTATATTAATTATTAGTTTTAATTATAGTAATTATTATAATTATAGATAAGCATTTTGGGAAAATGCCCTAACAATAAGTGACAAACTGCAAAATATAAAGATCAACAACAAAAATTATGGCCCAAACATCGGGCTTAAACGAGTCAATTTAACACGTACACACAAGAGTTACGTTTATTTCCATAAATGATTTTGCACCAATCAAACAAATGGGAACATGCATTACTGATTCCGGGGCACGTGATTAACATATCGATAAAATTTATCGAGTCGTTCCCATATGTGTGACAATGATTCGAATTAACCAATTCACTGTTATGGTTCGCGCCGCAGACAAATTGCAATATACGCAGTTTACTGTATCGAATAGATTTTTGCGTTGTAGCAAATTGAATTGCTGTGTTTTTTGCGTGTCGGAATTTTATTTTGTAATGGATACGTGGAATAGGTAGCCAAATTTTAATTGAGCATTGATAGCATTTGTAGCTTGACTGCATAAGTCCGGATATACGTTATCTGATTTTTGCCGATTCGAAATTGATGACTGAAGAGCGGAAGAGAATTTTAATATTCTTTTGAAGATCTTCTAGGGTGGTAATACCGCCTTGCCAAGTATTCTTCTGTTAAGCAATAGTGTTATTATGTTATAGAACTAGCTTTTGCCAGCGACTTCGTCCGCGTGGAATAGTTACTTTGTTCCCTAGTTCTTCGCCCACGGTTTCACCTGCGTTGCCCCGTTCCTAAGGGTTGTAGCGTGATGTTTTATAGCTTGAAACCTTTCTCATGAATCACTCATTTTCCCAACATTTCCCTTCACTGCTCTGCTCCTATTGATCGTAGCGTGATGAAAAGTATATTATAACCTGCCCAGGAGTATGAAGAACAATTGTACTAAGTTTCGTTGAAATCCGTCGAGTGGTTTTTGTTTCTATAACGAACATACAGACAGACAGACAGACAAAAATTTTACTGATTGCATTTTTGGCGTCAGTATCGATCACTAATCACCCGCTGATAGTTATTTTGGAAATATATCATGTACAGAATTGACCTCTCTACAGATTTATTATAAGTATAGATAGATATTAAGGTGGATGTGTGGAGTGACTATATAAAATAAGGAACGAGTATATTAGAGGAAGTCTGAAAATAGTGTCAGTGACTAAAAAGTTGAAAGGGAATCGTTTGTCTTGGTATGGGCATGTGATGAGGAGGGATGGAACGCATTTAACTAAAACAGTAATAGACTATATGATTGTGGAGGGACGAAGGGATAGAGGGAGACCAAAGAAATTATGGATGGATTGTATTAAGGCCGATATGATGGAAAAGGGAGTGAATAATGTTACGATTGATAGGGATGAATGGAAGAAAAGGACATGCTGCGCCGACCCCAAATAAATTGGAGCAATGGCAGGAAGATGACGAAGCAATAGTGTTATTATTGTGTTCCGGTTTGAAGGGCAATGTAGCCAATGAAATTACTGGGCATTATGAGACTTAACAACTGAGGTCTCAAGATGACAACGCGCTTGCTTGAAACCTCAACTCTTGCTAGTGCAGCAATAGTTAGTCCTCTATTCTCAACTGAGTTCTTCTTTTACCTTTTTATATGAGTACAACTCAATTCCAACCATAACTTGTTGAATTAAGCTATAATAATTGTATACAAGGCTCAATAATCTTACCGATTTATATAACAACCGAAACCTCTCTTTAACCTTCCACTGTCTTTGAAAACCTTTCTCCGCGCATTCGGAGATAAGGTTTTTGTCACAAGTTCACTATATTAGAAACGTTGAGAAGATATAATAAGGGTGCCAACCTATTTTTAGCGCGGGTTGAATTTCAATAGTTGACCTTTGGAAACGTAGTGAATACGACAGCAATATTTGGTGATCTGTTTTTGTAACTATCTTTTTCTGCTTATATCGTTATCCTTAATATAGACTAGCTGTTATCCCTGGTTTCACTTGCAATTCAAATACCATTGTTGAAGACCTCTTTTACAATGGTTTTTTATTTTATTTTATGCTAATAATTTTCTGCAGACGTGGCCGGCCCACTTCCACTTCAGCGTGCTTATTCTTCGAGCAATGTCGGTGACTTTAGTTCTTTGACAGACGACCGATGGAGCCGACAAGTGTTACAGTGGAGAGCGCGTTTGGGCAAGCGTAGTGTGGGACGCCCTGCGACGCGATGGACCGACGATTTGAAGAAGGTGGCTGGCAGCGGATGGATGCGAGCTGCTCAAGACCGGGATGGTTGGCGCTCCTTGGGGGAGGCCTACGTTCAGCAGTGGACGGCAATAGGCTGATTTACTTACTTACTTACTTAATAATTTTCAGTATTAACTAAACTCATATTGTATAAGCTTTGCGTACATAAATACATAATTATAATATTCACGCCTTTCATACAGTGACAGCTTATACTGGCAATATACAATATCTTAAGAAAACCCTGTCCGGCCCTTGAAGGTATGGTAATTATTGAGTTCCGGTTCTATTTATATAATATTTTTTATATTACAAGAAAAAAAAAACGAATAAATTTTTATAAAAAGAGGACACTCAAATGGCAATACTCACGATGGTAGTGACATCGTCACAAGTTGCCAAACATAATAAGGCTGTGGTTCTAACACAATTTAAAAATTTGCTAGATTTTAGGAAAATTACGGTCATTTAGGAAATTTTAAACTTCATTATCTTTTTGTGATTGTTTTGCATTTTCCATACCAAGATTATAAAGTTATTTTAGTGAAGGAAAAATTCAATCGCGGGCAGGATTTGACCCTGCGTCTTGTGGTTGAATTTTGTGCGATTGAATTTTTCCTTCACTAAAATAACTTCAATAATCTATTCACATACATGACTAATTCACTTATTTTATTTGGTGGTGTGATTGAGATACTTACATCTATGCCCCTTTCAGATCGGTTAGTTTTTTAGCCGTTTTTGTGTAACCGTCAATCATTTGTAATTCATAAAAAGTAGCCACATTAGCCACTGGTTTTCAACCTATGATTCCGTCACTTTATATCGAACAAAAAAATTAAAAATTGCAACTGGATTCCTATAAATAAAGCTTCAATTCGCGAGCTATTTTCGCTCTGATAAAATATTCTTTACAGAAAGAATGAAAATATTCAGTCTACCGATTCGATTTCGATAACAATGCAATATAAAAGTTCCAAAAAAGTATAGCAAAGCCAAAGCCCGTCGAAAACAGAATGGCATCTGCGCCGTTGTTTGAATTGATACTAAATCTTCTAAACAACCTAAAACCCACACATACATTACAATCCATCGTATTTACAGGTGTGTGTACAGCATGCTACTAACATCATTATTTTCTTTTTTAACCTCCGACGCAAAAACGACGGGGTGTTATAAGTTTGACGTATCTCTGTGTGGCTGTCTGTGGCATTGTAGCTCCCGATCGGATGAACCGATTTTGATTTTGTTTTCTTTTGTTTGAAAGATGAATTAGTCTGGAGTGTTTTTAGCTACGTTTGATGGTGGTACAAAATGGTAGAGTTTTTTCACAACTCCCTTAATATGAATATCAATTAAAATGGCTTGACTAGTAGAATACTATGATAAATTTCATACACAAGATGGCCGCCGCCACAAAATGGCGGTGTCGGGGGTGTCTTTAATTTAAAAGTCCGGACCGAATTTTTCTTACAAACGTAATACAGAAATAAATCGTAATTCAAACACAATTTAATCAAATCAATCCTACTTTACCATTTCGTCCAAACTACTTCACTGGAAATAAATGTAAGCGAATGCAATTTTTAATAACTTTAACAAGTTTGGAACGATTTTACGGTCTTATATTTCCAGCGAAGTAGTAGTAGCTGAAATAGTAGCGTAGGAACCTAGATTAACGGTATACAAATCCGAATAATGACATAATTTGATGGAATATTGTCTGGATTACGAGTTATTTAGGTATTTCGTTTTTGTGAGCTATTCAAGCTCCGCCGGACCCTTAATGAAGTTATTTAATTTATAAAAAAAAGGTTTTTTTCATCAGAACGTCAGATATGGCACTGAGTTTTAATAAAAGTAATAATAATTCCGTTACAGCATATTCCGACGCAGACTGGGGCGGCGATCACATAGATAGGAAGAGTGTGAGTGGGATGGCTGTGTTTCACAATGATAATCTGATTTCTTGGAGTTCAAAGAAACAGCAGACTGTCTCACTATCATCATCTGAAGCGGAGTATATATCAGGATCTATAAGTATAAGTGAATTGTTGTTCTTAAAAGGACTAACAAATGAATTTTGTGAGAAAACGACTGCAGTATTATTGGTTGACAACCAAAGCGCTATCAAGATGTTAAACAATTGTGATAATACGAAGAGATCGAAACATATAGATATAAAATTTCATTTTGTTATTGACATTGTATGTAAAAGTTTAGTGACTGTGAAATATGTTAAAAGTGAGGACAATGTTGTTGACATAATGACAAAATCTCTGAATTCAGTACAGTTCAGATATTTTCGGGGAAAATTGTGTTGTATTATTTGTTATTGTATTTATTTGTATTTGTATGTTTGACGTTGTTTTGACATTGTCTTAATTTTGTTGTAATGAAGTTTCTGAATATTGTTGCCAAGTTGTATGATGACCAATTTTAAGTTTTGTTAAAAATAATTTAGTATCTATTTTGTTTGTAAAAGTTAAAATTGAAGGGGGGTGTTAAGATATATAAACTGCTTGGTTTAGTAATGTATAAACTCTATGATTTCTTTTTTTTTTCTGTAGCGCCTATAAAATATATGGCAGCTTCCGCATATCTGTGTAGTAATGTAATGAATAATAAACTTGAGTTGTTACTAAAAACAAGTTTAATTTATCAGATAATGTTTGGTCATCCATCCCCACACTGAAAACTCAAATAAATAGATCAGCTTAGTTGTAACTTAACTACCAGCAAAATCAAACAAAATCACTTAAAAACGTAATTTAAACACAAACAAAAGGATAGGAGTTAGCACCTTGAAATGTGGGCACAGGTAGGAAGAGAAATTTGCATGTGTTAATCCCATAAGCCCTTTCAATTCAAGTTAACGACTCAGCTACAGTTTGATCGTTGGTATTAACGCTTCGACGGGTGACATCGTCGGGATTGCCATTAAGATTAAATTTGGATGTGTTAATAGAATTTCGCGTTGAATTTAAAGTTTTGCGTTTGAAGGGATTGTTAGTAATTGAATGAGTTGAGCTCTTTTGGGTGAGAAGATTAATTTAAAATGTTATGATACGTGTTGGCGGAATATTTGGTTTGTCGCGAATTTCGTTTGATTTTTTTATTGAACTTCCGAGATTTACCCGGTCGAGGTTATACCGAAAAAGAAATAGCAGAAATTTTATTCAGAACCAGTTTCTTCTCGCGGCTTTTCGAATATCCCAAAGGACTTTTTGGAACAAAGGTAGGTTAAGTCTTTCACTAAAGTCTAATCAAACATATACACAAAAAATCATTAAAATTGGTTGAGCGGTTTAGACAGTATGTTTAGGTCCCATGGAATAGGGGGCGAGCCTATTGCCACACACACATCCCAAACTCCGACCGACTGTGAGATTCATAGAAAAATAATATTTCGATCTGGGAATCTAACCCAGGACCTCTTACATTACCCTAAACCTCACTGAATCGTCACCCTGCAGAATAATCAATGCAAAATCCAAGAATATTTTGTCACCACAAACAATAAAGTCGTCAAGGTAAACAAATTAAACACCAAAATCAATTCAACCCACATACGTCAGAAACAAGCGTTAATCAATTATCAGATTTTATTTACAAATTAAATAAAAATGTCCATACCAGTGTCCGGAGCAGGGTTCACGCTCCCACATCCAACGCAAATGTCGTACCAACTGAATAAACAATGACTACCAATCGATTATTGGAGAATGGCTTTAAAAGGAGTATGATTGACGTGTCTGATTCTATATTGGCATTTTGGTATGACAGATAAATCGATAATCGTTTTGATTCGATTTAAGATCGGTGTTTGTCTCTCATCTTATATCCATTTGCAACTTTCAATAGTCTAGAGATGCACTCGGTTGCTCTGAATACTAATATCTAGTTGTGATTGTCCCGTGTAGGGACAGGTTAGAATAAAATTCCCAGTTGCCTTTTAGATCGGCATCTCGAAAGAGGTGAGAAAATTGTCTGACTTACTTGGTGGTAAGACCTCTTGGGTTCTGACTGGCTGGTGACCACTCTTACATCAGAGTCTGTTGGTCTGCACCTGCTTGTTTGTTTCGACCCATGCGCGTATGAGCCAGTTCCCTCTTGATTGCTGTAACTCCGACAGTCTGTACACTACTTACCATTAGGTGGCTCGTTTACTCATTAGCCCATATAAACATTATAAAAAATATTGGGGCAAGCATTAATTACTGTCCCTCACGGAATACATAACACAGAAGAATTCAAAGATCATTTTATAAAAACATTATATAACAAAGTTTGCGTCAAATATAAACTTATTGCTATTCATAACTAGTAGGAGCTAAAAAAGAATAAAGTCTCATCACACAATCGCACAATACAATCGTTATACAAGTTTCTTTATATTTGTATTGTAACAATATCTACTTAATAAAACTGTAATACTGATGGACAGCTTAAGCCGGTGTGTCTAGAAAGTCTAGAAGCATGACATTTTGTACAAAAGTTTCTTATCGTAGGCGTCTTGAGAACAACAGGCGAACTAGCAGTCAAGCGTAAACCTATCACAAATTAAAAAAAAAGAGATTACATACATAGTTAGTCATTCTAATGGGTACAACAAAATCGTAAATGGTAAATGTACTTATGAGTTAATAAAAAAATATAATTATAATGTAACATTTGAATTTTAAATCTATTTATTTATTATATAGGTACTTTATTGTACAGTTTGTACACTATAATGATACAAAGGACAAGAAAAAGAGAAACATAGTAAGTATATAATTTTAAACCGAGTTACAGTACCCAACTGGGAAATAGGACAGATTTCCTGATCAGGTTTCCGAATCGCAATTCTGTTAGCTGGACGCAGATGTATGGTTTCTAAATCAGGTATTCAGATTTGATACAAAATGTTACCGAAAGCTGCATTTGGAGTTGACATCATTTGGTTCAGTCCGAAAGGAATGCCAGGAATTTCCATATGAAAAATATAATGAAGTGTGGAGTATTTAGCAAATTGATATGAAATGCACGGAATAACCTCCCTGCGGCAGTATTCCCGAACCAGTACGACATGGGGCCTTCATGAAAAGAGCATACACATCCCTAAAAGGCCGGCAACGCATTGGTGACAGCTACCATGTGGCTGATGTCGATGGGCGGCGGTAGTCACTTGCCGTTTTTAACGTGGGAGAGCCATGCTTCGGCACGAATGGGCAGGCTCGACCGGAGTGATACCACGGCCTCACAGAAAACCGGTATCAAACAACGCTTACGTTGTGTTTCGCCGAGTGAGTGAGGTTACCGGAGGCAGAATCTCCTTTTAAAAGCCGGGCAACGCACTTGTGACTCCTCTGTGTTGCGGGTGTTCATTGGCGGCGGTAATCGTTTACCATCAGGCGATCCGATCTCGTTTGTTCCCCTATCCCATAAAAAAAAACCTTCAGGTGATCCGCACGTTCGTTTGCCCCTCTGATATAAAAACAATACGTGTATTCTGATGTACAATCCTGAATTTCCTTTTCGGAAACCTGCTAGTTCAATTTAAATCAAGACAAGACCATTACCTGTCTATGTAAACTCTTTACTGCCGCACACTGAACAATGTACTTCAAGCACCAACAATGTAATAAACAATAACATTTGATGATGTCATAACTTATTCAAGTCGGACCAGTAAATTGAGCATATAAATCGCTTTTAGCACTCCCGCCAGCCTGTTTGAATTTTGACTGTAATGGTAATTAACTGAATGGTGATAACTTATGATGATTTTGGTGAAGTAAATTCATTTTACTTCACCAAAATTCATTTTACTTCACCGAAATCTGGAGAAAGTTTTCGGTTAAGGTTAAAGGAGTTGTTTAAAAATCATTTAAAATATAAAACACACATACCATCACGCCTCTATTTCCCGAAGAGATAGGTAGAAAGGAACTGCTGTACACTTTCGCCGGTATGTTTAGGTTCCATGTAATTGCCAGAGTCTATTGCCATTAACCGGGAACAACTCAAAAATCTGAGCTGCCACTGAGAATTTCATAGAAAAACCCAATAAAACTTTGCGCGGACTGGGAATCGAACCCAGCATCTCTAGCGTAGCAGTCGCGCTTATGACCACTAGACTAATGAAGCAGTAATAATTGTAATTTAAGATTGTTTTTATCTACGAGTAGGTACCTGATTATAGGCGTACAATATTGTTGTTTTTTAATCATATTTATGTCAAAGCACGAGTTAACATAATAGTTTAAGTTTCGGCACGAATGAGCCGGCTCGACCGGAGTGATACCACGGCCTCACAGACCACCGGCGTCAAACAACGTTTACGTTGTGTTTCGACGAGTGAGTGAGGTTGCCGGAGGCCCAATCCCCTTTTTAAAGGCCGGCAACGCACTTGTGACTCCTCTGGTGTTGCGGGTGTTCATGAGCGGCGGTAATTGCTTACCATGTTACCATCAGGCGTTCCGTCTGCTCCTATGTCCCCCTATCCCATAAAAAAATGTTTCAATTATCCCGCTATTAAGGGATAAATAATAAAGGATTTAGTTCTGGGTCCCCATACGACTAAGTAGGCACCGAACAGATAAGTGTTGATGATGAACGAAAGTAACTGTCAGTCTGTTACCTTTTCACGCCTAAACCGCTGAACCAATTTTGATGAACCTTAGAGAACGACATAAGCTACCTTTTGTCTTAAAAAGTCCGTAAGTAAGCATATGAAACCGCGAGCAAAAGCTATACCTTATCTTGTAAATGCGAAACTAACTCTCCTTTGTTTGTTTTTTGTCACATTTTAATGCCTAAATCACTGAACGGATTTCGATAAAATAAGGCAAGGAGAAAGTTTGCATCCTGAGGAAGGACATAGGTCTAGACCTTTGTCTCAATACGTCGTTTTGGGGTGCGAGTGAAACCGCGATCTGCAACTATGTAGTTATAATATGTTTCTTTGAATATAGTACATATACTTCCCGATTTATTAGTATCGCACAATATTAAAGTCAATTCGAGTGCTTTTCAATTTAAAATTATGTTCCTAAACAAAAACTGCTTATTTAACTAAATGTATTAACTATTTTGGTTAAACTTTAAAATCGTTATATCACCCTTAAAACTATTTGCAAGCAAAACAAAATAAAAACACTCATAAAACAACACAGAACCCCACTTTGATTCCGACTCGTGACGAATTGAACTGGAGTAAAACCACTATTTTCGTCTCCCAACCAAAAGTCAGGATTTATTACCGAAGAAGTTGGCAACTCGATTATTCATTTTGAATGTGTCTTATCAAAGCCAAAGCAACAATAAAGACCAGTGTGACCAATTGTGGGAGATTCCTGCAAATATGGCAGATTTGGCTATTTAATTTTCAGTTGGACACATTACTCGTATGTCAACGAATTTGTAAAAGCGGCAGGATTTGACTGATTCTTAGAAACTTGTACCGATCCAGTAAATCGATATTTCACGCTGGAAAATCGAGATTAGATTTTTTGTTTTGATAAAACCATAAAATTATTTGCAATTCGTTTAATGTATCCAAACACAAGTAAAGAATTGACAGTTTGTCACATATTTGCTCGAAACTCGCGAGATAACGATAGTACTCAGTGTGTGGCAGATTTTCAGCTTACTTTTGGCAGATTCTCTATTTTCTAGATGGTCACACTAGCCACAATAGTAAACAAGACTTCGATAAAGAGCCAAGTCACAACAACAAATTTAAAAATTCACAACTCGGCTATGCGGACTCCTTTGGAATGTTGTCGGGAACTTTTTACTCCGGTTGCTTCGGCCTCTAATTCACTTAATTCCGTGTACGCCAATGCAGGAATGTTCCGAATCGTATGTTGGTTCGTGACTAGAATTTTTATTGAGTTTTTCACCTGGATTTCGCATTATTTTTGTTCTTTAATCAGTGTAATGTCTTGGGTCTGTGGGTTTTATCCGAACGAAATCTTAGAGCCTACATCGGTTAATATTTTTAAGACTTTATGAGATTGCGGTTATGATATAGGTTAAATGAGTATTTGCATTTTTATTAAGTTTTATACCTCGTGAGGTCGAGCAAAGTGCTATTGGATTTTTCTATGAAATTCTCAGTAGCAGCTCGGAGTTTGGGTTTGCGCTTGTTAAATGACAATAGAGTCAGGGTCCTGTTACATGAGCCTTAAAACATACTGGTGAACTGTGGGTATAGCAGAACACCTCTGCTTGACTTACGGGATTACAGGCGTGATGATATTATGTTTATTCGCCTACTGCCATATGATTTTTTTTCAAAAAAAAGCTTACTACACTTTGTGCACTGTAGCATGGTGCGGGTGACAGTTTCATAAAATTTCGTTTCACTCTTGAAGGTTGCCGCGATTTACAAATTATGACTTAGTATTTTAGCTGTACCACATTCGTAATATATTAAATCATTACTAACTGTAGTAAATTAAATTAAACAATTAAATCAACGTCATACAGGCAACTGTCACCCGCACCATGCTACAGCGCAAAGAGTGTAGTCATGTGGGTCGCACATTACTAGTATTCTTGTTATCCCCTCGTGCTAAGCAAAATATTTGTGTTACGAGTCGGTTCTTTTCGGTAGTGTAGTGACCGGGGTTCGAACCGGCAACCACATGGTCGCAAGTCCGACGCCCTAGGCATTAGGCTTCCACCGCCCGTTTCGATTCCGCCACTCTACAAAGAGAGTATCTAATACCTAAATCTAGACCGCATAATACATGTTAATCTCCAATTCCACCTTGATCTCCCTTCCATTTAGCACCGTCTCCCAAGAGAACTATACGTTTAACATAATAAATCGATGGATTGCTACAAGTTCCAGTATGACTGAATACCGTGTGGGGAGTTCAATAGTTTGTAACTACGTCGACACGGGATTATGATACTAAGTGAATGTATGGAGGTATCTAGTTCGTTTAATTTAATATTTTGATTGATTGGACTACTAAGTTTTGGGGGATTGTGTTTGGGATAGGGATTTGTGGGTTATTAGATTTTGCCATAACTGTATTATTAATTTAGTGATCCCATGCGCGATTGTTACGCAAGAGATCATTTTTTTTACGTGTGGAAATCCTCATGGACTTCCGCCGCCCTGGGAAGGCGACCTACCCGCTCAGGGAAGGCAACGGGGCGTGTCGGGCTCCACCCAGAGTGGGCGACCTACCGACTAAAACCATACGAGTGTTTCGCCTCACCACTTTTTGATGGGGTTACGGGAGCGAGGTTTAATTCCTGCTCGACTACGCTAGTGATCCTAGGTTGAGCAAATTGATATTCGGTATTTGTATGAAACTCTCAGTAGGAGCTCGGAGTTTAGATTTGTTCCCGGTTAATAGCAATGAGTTCGCTTCCTGTTAAATATAACCTGTTTACGTTTCATGTAATAGAGAGCCGACGAACCGACAAACTGTGGGTGTACATTAGTACAATTGACTAGCCCTGAGGAATGCAGGCGTGATCGTATGATAAAATGATGTGATTTTCTGTAAATAGATTTTTTAAAGACACTTTGTTTAAAAAAAAAATTAGGGTTGATGAAGAAGTGGTTATGAGGAAGAGGATGCAGGTGAGGAAGTATTAGAAATATGTCTTTAGGATGTGGATGAGGATGAGGATATGAGGTAGAGGAATAAGAAGATAGAACCAGTGATTTCAAATTGAAAATTAAAGTAAAATATTGATTGCGAATGGGTCTTTTATTTTTTAGAAAAAAACAATACAATTTGATAATCAGAATTCACAATATATCTCATTTTAAGCCTTATTTTGAGGATGTGGAATTACAAAAAAAGGAGAGGAACTACCACATTATGAGGATGAGGAAGAGGAATCCTCATCAATCCTACTTTTAATAGAAAGATCAATATATAGATTATGTTATGTTCTGAAAATTAGGGATTGGCTTAAACAAGCTAAGGGAGAAATAAATGAAAATGCAAGACAAAATACTTAACCTGATAGAGAGATTTAAATCTTCTCTTGATCTCTACCATCGTTAAGATTGATAACCTAATCTCATTGAGGGTCATTTAAAAATGCAAATAAACAAAGTTTTTACTACTGTAACGTTTTATCGATGAAGTTAATGTACGAGACGAGTTTGACGACTTAAAAGGTTCTTGATCATAATAAATTTTATTATTTAGAGCGCTGAAATAAAATGCTTGTATTAATTTTATAGACTGCCTCATTAGTCTTGTGCTCACAAGCGCGACTGCTACGCTAGAGGTCCTGGGTTCGATCTCCAGGTCGAGCAAAGTGTTATTGCGTTTTTCTACGAAATTCTCAGTAGCAGCGTGGAGTCTGGATTTGTGCCCGGTTAATGGCAGTTGATGATGATGATGTTATATTATCATAGCTTAACACAGATATATACGACGGGGGACGGGTTGGAATACTGTTCCTCACAGCCGTTCAGACAGGTATCCCGTAAGAGGCGTGTAAATATCTGACTGGTTCGGTGGTAGGACCTCTTGGGTTCTGACTGATCGGCCACCTTTACGTCAGAGTCTGTCCTAAAGCGCCTTGGTGTGTTCCCCCTCGGTTACTGTGATTCTGATAATCTGCAGTCCGTAGGTAGCAACTCCTTTGGTGTTCCAGGTGTCCATGGGCGACGATGACTACTTACCTCCAGATGGCTCGTCAGTTTGTTTGCAGACTTAATCCATAAAAAAACAGTGGTTTGGAAAAAGGGAAAGTAGGCGTTTACTCAGCAGTGGAACGAATACGGCTAGAAAAAAATATGAACTATAACTTAATTCTTCTTATTCTTATGTCTAAGAAACTATGTATTATATAAGTGCTGAAACTATTTATTATTTTTTTCCACTTTCTAGGGAACAATAAAAAATATTTATGTTCTAAAAATCTCGCATAAAAATATTTAGTTTTCCAACCCGTTAGTCAGTGATATGAATATAAACGACACACACGGAGATATACCAATAATTTATCATAGAGAGACACATAAAAAATCGCCTTTAGATAGTCGTTTTACTTTTTTAGCCAATGCATTACGAATCTGCCGCAGTTACACCGTTGCGAACATATTTGTCATATTATTCAATCCTTGGTGTTAATAATATATTGTCAGTGCAGATACATATTGTATAAGTAGTCATATGTTTATTCATGTCACTCGTGACGCAAGCATATGCTGACTAATGCAAGGTCATGGTTTATCCAGTAAGAGAGGCTTGTGGGGGCAACGTGAGCTGTATCAGGTCATTCTAAGTCCAGATTGTGGAATTCTTCTGTCTGATGCTGGCAGATTGCAGGCGTGGCCAATGTCACTAATCCCATAGCATGAGTTTAGGGCAAAGGAAGGCAAGTACGGTTTTTAATCGGTACGATTCCGACATACCCTGTCGCTTCCCCAGGAGGCAGACGACTCATGAGTATTTTCCGTTTTGTAAAAAAAATGTCTGGCTACTAGAGCGCTTCTCCCTCGGCTACGTCATTATTATATCGTATCTGTACAGAGATTGTTATTTATTCACTTGAGAAGTAAGTCATTGCTGTTTGAAAAATTGATGTCCTCATTAATATAGTACATCAAAATTATTTATGTATCCATAAGACGATGGTTTTTCTATTGCGGTTGTAATCTTATTTTATATGGAATCAACTTAATTTGGTTTGGGTGACGTTTTTGCATAATATTTAATATCAGATCTGTACTTAAGATTTAATGAGTATCTTCTTGAACATTTCTCTTGGAATACCGGCCTTATGATATTGATGTTAGAACGTACCTATTACATTGGTCAAAATATAATTACTTGAATTTGTCTAAGAAAATGCAGATGTTACGCTACGGTGTAACACACAGCCGCACAGATTGAAGAAAATACATACGTTATTCAAATAACTATATTACGTTAATAAAATTGTTGTACACGCTGCGATCGTCTGGAGGTCGCCTGTTATACTTATACGATCATAATTGAGTTGTCTAATCACTGACAACGTTTACGTTTATTCTATTTAGTGAAAGTTTGCGTGTTGAGTAAAAAGTTGGAACTCGATTTATTTTGGGCGCAGTAGATTTTATTAAATTAGGGTGTTCATTTCATTCTTGGGGTACTTTGGTTTTAATGTGATGTGATATATTATCTACTGATAACTACACATTTTAAAATCAAAAGGAGGGAAGGATTTTTGAGCCGTTTGGGGTCGAAACGCTCGGGTCGTGGGGTCCGAGTGCTCGTCTCCTTTTCAAGGAAATTTCAAGGAGACTGGTCGACACTTCACATGACCAGAGGGCTGGCTTGTTCCTAGGACAGCGCATAAGCATTGCCATTCAGCGTGGCAATGCTGCCAGTCTTCTGGGCACCTTCCCGGACGACAGCGATACCGAGGAATACTTTGACGCTTAGTCACGCCTGTCTTTTAGATTTATATATATAGCTTTTTTTAAAGGAAACCAAGACACTTTCATAAAGTAGTCGAATTCAAACGGTGTCTCTCTAAATCTCTAAACTAATCCCTAAACTTGCAGCCTTGAGAAGTTTCCTTATCACAAATATTGAGTAGCTTTAATAATTTTAATAATTATGAAAGAATCGACATTAAATAAACATAAAAAACATACCATCACGCCTGTATTCCCCGAAGGGTTAGACAGAGGTGTACTAATGAACATCCATATTTCGCCGGTATGTGTAAGTTCCATGTAATAGGGGGCGAGTCTATTGCCATTAACTGGGCACAAATCCAGACTTCGAGCTGCTATTGAGAATTTCATAGAAAAACCCAATAACACTTTGCTCTTAATTTTGCCCAATAACTCTTTGCTTGCTAGCGTAGCAGTCGCGCTTGGGGCCACTAGACTAATGAGGCGGAGACATTAAATAAATTATATCATAAATTCTGCAAAAGTCTTTAAGACCTAAATTTTTTTAACATTTGTATAAAAAGTTGACGTTTGCTTTTTGGTAACGAAATTCACATAAAAATCTTATAATTTACCAAGTACAATATTGGACGTCACCATCAGATTCAGCCTTTCAATTTATCTGAATTCCAAATCAGGTTTTTCTTCGTTTGACAATACCATTTAAAGTGCTGCACAAATATTAAAATATCAAAAACTTCATAACTTTTAAGAAACTTTTTTTTTGGAATTCATCCAAATACGTTATTACTTGAATTGTGTTAACCTGTTTGATCGTCGTCTAGATCTTAAGACGTCTGTGCTTCAGTTACTAAGGCTGTAAAAATCTATGACATATAAAAGCTTTTATATAAATCACCTTTTTTATTAGTTGCGACTTTATTCTTAATCTTACTTAGGTCAGCGTCAATATTAAATCTACAATTTTAGTATGCACTTCTTCTAATTATTCAAAGATGTCTACGTATTTAAGAAGCAGTGATAGCCTAGTGGTATGACCGTTGGACTGCCAAGTCAAAGGTCTCGAGAGTTCGAACCCAAGGCACGCACCTCTGAATTTTCGAAGTACACATTACTTCTAGTATTAAATAGTTAATTATCACGCGTTTTAACGGTGAGGGAAAACATCGTGAGGAAACCTGCGTGATTGAGAGATTTTCTAGTCCAGCGTGGTAGACTATAGCCTAATTCCTCTCATTCTGAGAGAAGACCCTTGCCCAGCAGTGGAACAGTATAATAGGTTGATTATGTTATGTTATGTATGTATGTCTACGTATTTCAGGACCTAAGTCATTTTATAGGTATTATTTGAAATCTTTGTACGAAGTGTGATGATCACGCTAGTTTGGTGCCAAGTATATTGGGATAGGCTTCCAGACTACCTGGTGCAGATGTTTAAACACTGGTGCGTTTACAAATACGAATTATCACATACACAAATACTTAGAACCGGAACAATGACCTGTAGGTCATCATTCTAAACCTATAATAAAATTGTAACAGGCCGACGTCTGTACATTATAGATATTAAAGAAAAACTAATTATTTGAGGGCCTTTATTAGAGCAACAGAAGCCAAAATATCAATTTTTAGATTTTTTTACTGTCTGTATATTTGTACGCGCATCACGCAAAAACTACGCATGGAATTTAATGCAGTTTTCACCGATGTATTGCTAGAATTCTCAACTTAAAATCTGGTACATGTTTCATCTTGATACGCCGCCTAGAATCGGACTTATAGTATGTTAATCTTTTTTGGCAGCAACTGGTACAAAATGTATTTGTTCCGTGCGGGGATCAATACCTCAACACGCATTATAGAAGTCGATCGCTCAGCCCCTACGCCAACTGTGCCGTCAAATCTCCTCAGACTTCTATCAGACCTTCACAAACTATTTTTTATAACCAGTATTAACTGGTTGATTTCGGGTTTCTGGCTACCAGTAATGGTCGTTCTTGGTATCCGTATGAAAACTAAGACAAACGGCTTAACATACATCGTCCGATATACCGTCCTTGCCGTCGAGGCCCGTCGTGATAATCTTCTAACGGTAACCCTCGCCGTCTCTTGCTCGAGCTGGCAGCTTTAAATTCGCCCTTAAATAATTTAACCTAGATCCAGCCGTCCGAAGTTGTCCCCCCAGCAATGCCCTAAGTCGAAATTCGAGTGCCGTTAGCCCTTAGCTGCTGTTGCTTAGTTATAACTTGCTCCTGGCTGGAGGCATTCGGTGCCTCGCCACCAAGTCCGGTTACCTTGTAAAGATTTCCTGAATAAACAGCTCTTGCCATGTGTATATGTAGCAATCGGGGGTTATTTATAATGTGAAAAGTAAAAGCATCTCTAGATTGGTTGGGGAAACGATCTATCGATTTGTGTAGTTGCTACTTAACCACGACCCCTGTACCAATCATCAACCCAGCCCGTCGAGAAAATCACTAACTTCTCGATGGTATCCTTCACTAGCTTTGCGAGTGAGTATTAATAATTAATTACGCACAACGAAGTTATTGGAGGTTCCACAATCAGTGAAAAATCCAAAAAGTTCGCTGTTTATCACGACCCTGTTGAATATTTTTCTTTGAACTCTTACTGTCATGTCAGTCAGTATCAACAGCTACTGTCTGAGTGTCTTCCTTACTTTTCCCGATTACCGTTTAAGAACCAACCTTCTACTCAAAGGGTTGAGACTTTACATCCTTTCTTCTCTTGTCATTGTGTCACAATGTTTTTTTTTTATATTGATTATGTTGGCAAACGAGTAGACAAGCCACCTGATGGTAAGTAGTCATTGCCGCCCATGGACACCTGCAACACCAGAGGAGTTGCTGATGCGTTGCCGAGCTTTAACAGCCCCTACGTACTGCAGAGTGGGAACTGGCTCTCATGCGCAAAACTTAAAACGCACACCAAGGTGCTTTACGACAATCTCTGACGTAAGGGTGGTCGCCAGCCTGTCAGGCCTCAAGAGTTCCTACCAACGAGCAAGTCAGAATTTCAAAAATAAATGGAAAGAATATCAATATTCTAACACAAGATTAATTTTCTATTTTCAATAATGCAAAAACACAAAAATTTTATACTATAACATCAAACATTACTGGCTAATTAGCCTAGTGGTCCTGAGCGCGACTGCTATGCTTGAGGTCCTGGGTTCGATTCCCAGGTCGATAAAAGTATTATTGGGTTTTTCTATGAAATTCTCAGTAGCAGCTCGGAGTTTGGGATTTGTGCCCGGTTAATGGCAATAGGCTTGCCCCCTATTACATGGGCAACATATCGGCGAGCTGTGGGTGCATATTACTACGACTCTGCCTAACCCTTTGGGAAATGCAGGCGTTATGGTGTGTAACATCAAACATTCCTTGAATCGATAAATGTCTTGAAACGTCGCTGGTCGCTTCACTCATTCCTTTTGCATTCGAGGCAAGGAAATTGTCATCGATACGATTTTGGTCTTGCGGTTTGGTTTACACGATGAGAACGCTGTTTGATGTCGAAGCGTCGCAATCTGGAATCTTGTATCTTGAAATATAATTGTTTATTGTGGCGGAACAATGTTTAGGAAGTTGGAAATAGTTGTATTCATTACTGAGATTAAGTACTGAAGTCGCTGAAATGACAATCTGTCCTTTTCTCTTAGTTTCATTCATAGTTTCATAACATAACATAGAATCGAACCCGGCCCGCCTGATGGTAAGCGTTACCGTAGCCTATAGGGTACCGGTTACCGTACCCTATTGGCTACGGTAACCGCTTACCATCAGGCGGGCCGTATGCTTATTTGCCACCTTAGTGGTATAAAAAAAAATCATATATACATATTTTTTTTTTTGGAATAGGATGGCAAACGGGCAGACGGATCACCTGATGGTAAGCGATTACCGCCGCCCATGTACACCCGCAACACCAAAAGAGGAGTCACAAGCGCGTTGCCGACCTTTAAAAGAGGATTGGGCCTCCGGTAACCTCACTCACTCGGCGAAACAAAACGTAAGCGTTGTTTAACGCCGGTTTTCTGTGAGGTATCACTCCGGTCGAGCCGGCCTATTCGTGCCGAAGCATAGCTCTCCCACGTGTTTGTGTTTTATTTATACTAATACATACATAGACTGTTAAACTCATTACCCTTCCTTTTTTCGTAGTCGGGTAAACATTAATTAAAAGAACAAAATATTATTTGTAGATTTCACATTCCAGAGTAGTTCTTTATTTGTCTTATAATAGGATTTTTGTGATTGATGACTCTAGTGCCTCATTGATCTAGTGGTCCTAAGCGCGATTGATACACATTAGGTCCTGGGTTCGATTCTATGTTATGTTATGAAACTATGAATGATCTCGTTGTATGTATCTGGATATTCGATTCTAGCTGAAAATCTATGATCACATTTTGACAAATGAGGTGTCGATTAATTTATCTTTACTGTAAAATGGTTACAGACTATACTAACCAACTATGCCAACGAAACATAAAAAGGGACCACAAAATAATAAAATGTATTTAAATTTAATAAATGAGGTGATCTTGGATTCTTTTTAATCCAAATAGTGTCCATACGGTATATGGTATTATAGGACATCCTTTTAGATATCGGGTTTTAGTTTTAAAACTAACCTTTTCAATTTCAATTTTCGTAGAGCTGATGTTTTTTTTACCATCGTAAATAAAAATGGAAGCGTGTAAATACCTCATTCTACAACGCCTCATAAAATCTTAATGCAATGGAATCAGACACCAAAAAGAAAATAAATGTATTTAAATAAATTGCATGCCAATAAAAGACTACTGAATTCAAAAAACTCAACTCCTTTCTCAAGATTTAATTTGAATTCCATTTTGATGGCATTCATGTTATTGGTAAAAAATCTTCTTCTTGAATTTTTGTACATGTACGTTTTATTTCTCTTCATTAAATGCTCATTACATTCATTATACGTCACAAATGCAAAATCGTACCCAAATCAATATATTTATTTTTATATTTCTTGAGCTTTTGAAATAATTGCTCATTCTTAAACAATATTCAGTTCGTATTTGCTCTGTAGTGTGCAACCCGTTATATTCCCAGATATCCATATGTATTTTTAAGCTATTGCATAGCTTCTATCGCGGGCCTTGAGCGTGGGGACCGAATCCAGAAATTCCGTAACGAAAAAAACCTAACACGCTTGTCTCTTTAGTTCAGCAACCCGCCTTTAGGTGGCATTGGTTGTATTACATAAGTTGATAAAAAACGCTATGCAATAGCTTTACCGTGGCAGTCCCCGAGTGCCATTTGCATTTTTTTTCTATAATGTTATTTTTAGTATTAGCAAAACTTCATTTATTTCGATATTTTATGAAAAAAGCCCATAAGGTTACCTGAAGAACGAAAAGATTTTGAACAAACGATTATTTACATAAACTTAAAATTTGCTTGTATTACTGGAGAAATTGCTTGGATCCAA
This sequence comes from Acronicta aceris, assembly GCA_910591435.1. Taxonomy (NCBI): domain Eukaryota; kingdom Metazoa; phylum Arthropoda; class Insecta; order Lepidoptera; family Noctuidae; genus Acronicta; species Acronicta aceris. Next base: position 6,660,041 of record OU342781.1, on the reverse strand, counting down.
TCAATACAGGATCGAGATATGTATATAGAAACATGAGAAGGACACCTTTTTCCAGCAGTGAAACACACCACGCTAATCGTAATTGAAAGTTTAAAATACCGATTAGATCACAAGTTTGTAAATAATTTTCCCAAAAATATTAAGCATACCATCGACATATGCAAGGTAAAATCGTCGGGCATAATTTTTGTTCGAATAATTTCCTTCACCAACTCGTTAGGCAAAGGCCTGATGTGAATAAAATTACTGTTGATACAGGACGCCGATTGACGCGTAATTCCGAATGAGCCTACTTTACATAGGTACACATTGAAATGCGACAGCTAATTTCGGCGAAGGGTTTTGTAGTACTTTGACATTGAGTTGTGTCATCTTGAAGAGGTGAGTTCTAAGGGAAAGTAAATTGTATTCGCGTTCGCGTGTATGTTTTCTTGAGTTCGGGGAATTCATTGATGAAGGATATTTTATCTTGCTTTTGATAAAGTGTGAATTTATTTTTCTGAAACATATTTTTGGTAAATGAATGGCAAATTATATTATATATTTTTTCTTTACCTATCGGTAAAAAACACATGATTTCTGAATGTGTCAGCAAGAGAAGAAACGTCGTCTTAAAATTGAGTAGCGTTCAAGTATTTGTCACTCAAATATAAAATAAAAAAATAAGATGAAATTACGCCCAACGTTTCGTCTATTAACGTGTACAAGAAATACTACTTTTTCGGTGTGAATAACCCAGAAATATGCTTTCAATTTAATGCCAATTAAGAATTTAAGATCATCATCATCATCAACTTATAAAAGTCCGTTAGTGGACGTAGGCCTCCCCAAATGTGCGCCATTTTATCCTAGCCTTGGTTTGTCGCATCCAGCTTCCGCCAGCAACTTCGTCAATTTTATCCTTATATAATGCAAGATCATTAAAGATTAGATACAGAAAAAACGTGCTAACTAGTTGGTTGTTATCCTCGATTTGTATAGAATATAATATAAGGATAATTTTTAACTCGCTAAGAATGTTTCACCTCAATCTGCATTAACCCTGCAACTACGAGTTTTTTTTATAAAACATTAATTACTTACTTTGCCCAAAAAATTAAACCTAAAACTCATAAAGACCCGAGACAATCGCACCATTCATAATTTCACAAAACCCCACGACGATTGCAAAGCCCCCGAAAAGTCCGAAATTGCCACCGTATTCACGAAATTCAAGTATTTGATTACTAAAGGATTATGAGACAGGAAAATGATGGAGTTAAGTCTGACACAAAACAAGATAAAGTTTCAATTATATAAATTGGAGGGTTAAAACTTCAAAGCGATGCCAGCGGGTGCGTTTTATAGGGTTAAAATGTTGACGAACAATTAGTGGGACCTATTAAGATATTATTCTTTCTGTCTCAATTTGAGGATGACGAAATAATTGATGAGAAATGTTTATTCTATGCTTTTTTGTATTTAAACATCTTTGAAATGCTCAGTCCTTTGAGACGGGCAAAATTCGAAGATTTTTATGATTTGCAACACGCGCACAAATAAATAAATAGGGGTTAACTTGGTCTAAACTTTTCTAAACAAATCCCATTCTTCAACTCGTTAAAAAAGAGGAGCTTCTCAATTCTTCTGCCAAAAATTATAAATTTTGAAGTGACTATATTATTTTAATCCTATAGTTACCTACTTACTGTTCTATTATTCAGCAAAGGTGTTAAACAATAGACTATAAGTAAGTCTTATTCATAATAATATGAAAAGTCTAGGTGTAATACTATTGGGTTATTATTATTTTGTTTTGACAAGTCATATTTTGTGACAGTGGAAAAAGACAGCCCTCCTTAAAAATGACAAACAAACCTTCTGTAGGTATACTACAAAAGGTTTATTTAACATTTTATTTTATTCTGAATAAGACTAAAAGAATTAGGGTTTATAAGAACAAAGCTGTATGGAGACCTCAGATATTTTCTTTTCAAACACTACTAAGGCGTCAAGAATCAGCAAAAAACAGACAAACTTCCCAATTTTCTTACATTTAATGGGTATCTAACTAACATTGATACTGTATTATATTATGCTGTATCAATGCAGTGATATAAATTGAACAAAAACCGCATTGTGCAAGCGTATCGCGCGTTAATATCAGCACGTGCGTCGCTTCCATCGAGTTAACGATTCAGCGATACACTGCGCTAAGGGCGACCACGGATGTGTGACTGAATTTTATATGTATCTAACTTTGCGCGCGACGTCACTCGTGTAAATTTTATCTTTCTCATCTAACTGGGCTACAGTTGAAAGAAAGCTACAGTAACTACCTAATATTATATGAGTGTAATTTAGCGGTTGGTATAACGGGCATTTCCACAACTTTGTTACATCATCATTGTGACGCGGGGTTCACTTTGATACTTCTTACTGAATAACTAAGCTTTTCACTTTAAGGAAATTTATATAAAATAAACACATTTATTTATTACTATAAGTACATTATTTGTATCAAAGGACCTATACCAAAATCAAAGCTAGAATTATTCAAGTGCTTAAAAAGTAATTAGAACATTTCCTAGTCATTATTGTGGGAACTTAGAAACCGAGATTACTTCCTTCCATTGTAAGCTTAGCTATCAATGTCGGATAATACCATCATTGTTTAGTGTGTGTAGTTTGTTCTTAGTGAGATGTATTGTAGTGACTTAAGGGGTATAGGTATCCAATATAAATATCACCGGTGATATGAACATTTTACTCCGAAGATTTCTGACTGAAGAGAAGAGACTGGAGTGAAAAGGACCAGTATTTTAAAAGTGGTCCTTAGAGACGATGTTCTTAAAAAACTTTAAAAAATATCGAATAAGATATATCTCGTCACAAATTGTTTCAATCTATAGTATTCTCATAAGATCACCTAAATCTATTATTCTCGGATAATCACACGGCTACATTTTTCTCCCTATCCTTTTCTTCAATCTATCAATCACCGAATAAAACGTTAGTCGCTAGTGTGCCACTATTCTAAAGGCCCGCTGTCAGTAGCCACGACACGAGAACACTCCGCGAGCTGTGACATTTTTGTTATCGCTTCGCTAAGCTATGAACTGGGATTTTTCGACCATTTTTCCGGACTTCCATACCTATTGTACGCAGGTTTTTCGGATGTGCTGCTATTTGAATAACTTTTTTATGTTAGACGATTTTTCTGGTTTTTGGTCCTTTTTTATTTAATGCAATTTCAACAGCCACACATAGTTTAATTTTCATTTGTTAACCTGTTGTTTAGTTTATTTATTATAGGCGTGAAATTAGATTTTTTTCACGGAGCTTATTATATTTTCTTGAACAGAGGATTTAAAAGTACATTACCTTTCATTGGATGGGTTAATAAGTAAAAACTTTATGAATATCCAAATTTTGTGTTAAACATAGTATTTTTTTAAGCAAAGAATATTTAATAATAAGAATGTAGTAGAAAATATTAAAAAACTACAGTGGCTTTTTTGAGAATAAACAAAGTTGATAATGCTGTTTATTAGTCTAATATTGGCCTTGATATTTAAAGTGGGTTAGGTAACGTTATTAGGAGCCGAGTTACCTATTTCTCCAAACTGAAACAGAGTGCTTTACTAAGTCTTGTACAAGATACGATAAATCTCTCTGTATACTGTAAAAGTTGCTTCAAAAGGTTTCAAGTATCGCTTCCAAAGAAACTCTTTGATCGCGGTAATCTAATCTTTTGAGCCGCTGAAACTGAACGCAGCGTTCTCCCACATACGTAATCGTGTTAGATAACCTAACAGTGTATACTTACTTGGCCTAATGCAATGTGTCGTCGGAAAGCAATTTGCTACACCGCATGCGGTCTTTCTTTCATTACCGGCACCCATCTGGGGTCCTTAGGAAAGTACCGGAAATTTCACTGAAGAAATTTGATGCTTATAAACGGGGCAAAAAGTTTAAAATCCTATTAATCTTTTAAGAAGTTAAGGCATTTGTTTGTCGAGGCAAAGATGGTTAGTTCGAAAAGGGTCTGCTATTTTGCAAAGTGAATTATTTTAAAGGAATACTTTATAAGGATATACAGGGTTTAGGAAATATATGATTTTGACGATACAGTTAATATTTTAGGGAGTACTTTCGGTATGTTTGGTAAAACTTCCGTGTATTAGGTTGAGGGGTCGTAAAAATCTGTATGTACGTGCATTTTATATGCTTTTTATTTCATGGGGTGAACGGGGATTCAATAAAACCGTCAGATAATGTTGAGTGTGCTCGATGATCTTTTATTTTTGTATGTATTGAGTTACGTTTACGTAGGAACGTAAAGGGGAGTATAAAATACTTATCCAAGTTTCTTAGAAGACAATTTTATTATGTACATTTATTTTTATTACAAACTGATACACATTGAGTTACCTAATTTGTCAGTTTCAATTTATGTATTGTGTAGGTAGGCCATTAACAATCGATTGGAAGGTATTTTTTTCCTTTAATTGAATTTGCTATACAACAGTTAAACGAGACTACTTCTCCTGCTCTGAAAACATCTTAGTAACTCAATATGGCAATTTTTTTACCCAAGGGCACAAACCTAATATTAAATGTGTATCTGATGAACGATGTGAATAGAAACACAAGAATATAGTCCCTTATTATCCCGTATTCCCTTAGGAAGCAAGTTATTTAAACCATTATACTGTTATTTAGACTCCATGACACTCGGTATCATAGTTTGAGGACTATTTTCATTTTTATCTGTATCCATAGTAACCCCCGACACAAAAAGAGGGGTGTTATGAGTTTAACGTGTGTAGGTATATGTGTGTGTGTCTGTGGCATCGTGTTGCCCAAACTAATGGACAGATTTTGAATTAGTTTTTTTTAAAGGTAACTAGATCGAGAGTGTTCTTAGCTATATGATTTAAGAAAATCTGGCCAGTCAATTGAAGATTATAATCTCTTTCCTGGTTCATGAAGGGATAAACTTACACAGGTCTGATCGATTTGAAATTTAGTATCTTGTTACTTCAATGATATTGCAAGAACATGGTAACCACGATGGTTTTTTTAAATTATTTTAATGTTATTTTATAAGTACCGCTCGTGTACCTAAACGACTACCTATTTACAACTTTTTTTATCAAATGAACCCGGTCCTACTCCAGGATACCGTCTATAATCTTGGTAAATTTTATCTTAATCTATTCACTGGTTCAGGCGTGAGAAGGTAACAGGCAATCAAATAAACAGACCGTGTTGGTTAGTTTAATATTTTTAAAATTAGTATAGATACTTATGTCGTTTTATATAATCGTATTAATTTTCTTGTTTTCATTTAAAATTAATGAACTGACCTATATTCTCCAATATATATCTATACGTCTTCCATTGTTTGGCATCCGCCATGTTATATAATATAATAATAACCGCCTGACACGTTGCACGCGTCACTGTATTTTAATTAACGGCGGCTGATTGACATTGATTGAATTATAAGCTTTTGTGCTTTAATGATGCTACGTATATAATTATTTTCATAATATTTTGTCGGTGTATACGGGGTCGGGATATATACTGGGTCTGTGTCGGTCTGACTGTGTCTTCGCTTAGTTACTTTTTCTGGTAAATATATTTCTGAACGAAAACTATCAAACTTAGTAATACAGCAGTTCACTATATATCGCTGTTATAACTGTTATTTAAAATATGTATGTAGGGTCCTTTTCTGGTCGATCGCTTGAAATGTATGTGTTCAATCAAATTAAATAACTTTTTTGAACTTTTTTTGAAAACCTTACCGCTTACCTACATTATTAGGTTAGGAATATTATATACTAATATATTTTTGTAAGTTAATAATGAAATATCAGCGCGTTTATCCCGACTGGGATGCGTTTTTTTCTCCGTGTGAACACGGAACAGCTTAGAATACAATTCCTCACTGTCATTTCGTTGGCGTCATCAGCGTAAGAGGCGAAAAAATATCTGACTGGCTCGGTTGTAATTCCTCTGGTATTGCACGTATCCATGGGATGAGAATGACTACTTACCAGCAGGTAGCTCATTCGGTCCTTTACAAATCATAAAAAAGATAGTACCGATATAAACTATTTTTAGACTTGAGACTGACTTGACTTTTAGATTTTTAAACTTGAGAATAAAAATCTTACTATTTGAAGACATTGACTTACTATTTTTGACGGCCTCATTAGGTTAGTGATCCCAAGCGCGACTGCTATACTAGAGGTCCTGGTTTCGATCCCCAGGTCGAGGAAAGTGTTCTTGGTTTTTTCTATGAAATTCTCAATAGCAGGTCGGAGTCTGGATTTGTGCTCGGTTAATGACTATAGGCTCCCCCATATAACACGGGACCTAGACATACCAGCGAACTGTGGGTGTACATTAAGTACGCCTCTGCCTACCCTACTAAACCCTTTGGGGAATACAGGCATGATGGTATGTTATGTTATGTTATTTGAAGACGAGATAGCTTTCATCTACCTACGCGATACGCGGAAAGAATCGGTAAAAACAATTATCAGCGGCTTAAAATAGCGAGTGTATCCGATATAATTCATACAATTTATAAATTTCTCCAAAATTACTCTACGCAAGTATTCCAAACTTCAGGAAAAGCGACAGCGTAGTTGCCTTCATTATCGCTAAACCCTCTATTCATGACGTCACAGCTTCCAATGCCCCGATCCCACGATTTACAGCGTACGTCATTGATTGCTGTGCTCGTGTGGTGTTTCCAATTAGTCCTTTTGAATCAGCATTTCAAGTAAAAACACGTGTGTAAGGTATATTTAGCTTTTTGAGGTGCTCATGTCAGCGTTAATTACTACGGTTGGATTTTTGTTCAGACAAATCAAAAGAAGTGCTTATAAATGGATTGGTAATGTTTTGTAAATTGATGTTTATGTTTTATATAAAAAATATGCAGTGCTGTGCATAAAAGCCGTGCAATGTGTAAAAAAATCCATCACACTTATATTTCCCGAAGGGTAAGGCAAAAGTTTACTTACATCCTGTAACTTATATTCTGTTCGCCAGTACATTTTCCCATGCAGATTTCGTGTAAGTTAGAACCACGCCTATTACTATTTTGAGTTATTCTGTTATAACTATTACGTCCCATGGAATAGGGGGTAAAATTAAGCACTTCATATACTTAAGTACCTAAATATTAATAAGATCATAATTGATCCCACAGTGAAACTGCTTGTACAGTTTTGTGGGGCTCTGTATTATTTCATAAGACGTAATGTGTACCTCATAAAAATTAAATATTAAATTAAGATCACCCTCTATTGCGAACTGCTGAAGAATTTCACACTTAATTTTAACTCTACCTGCGCATCGAACCCGGTACTTCTAGTATTTGCACTTTCGACCATCCATTAAACTAATGGGACCAGTTTTTACCAAACAAAACAAACAACACAAATCCCTGTTAGGTACCCCATAGGAATATCCCTTTACTTAAAAAATCCTGTAGAAAGGGCACTGTTTTACCATCAACCAAACATTTAAGGTTTCCATAATCGGGCACACACTAAGCACAAAATATCGAATTTCAATTTTCGCTCCGAAACGTCGATGTTTCGTTCCGAATTCCATACAAAAACCCTTTCGGAATAGCCACAATGGATCCGTGACAAGGAATTATCGGGTAGTGCTTGACGACCCGAATGCCCCACCACAATGAGTTTCGAGCTTTGTAGCCGGATTTTTCCGATGTGTTGCGAACTGGGTTTTAGGTAAATTTTCTGATTACTTATGATGTTTAGTGTGATGTCAATTGTAAATATTTGTGCCGATTTAGTAGATTTGTTGATAAAATCGATTACTTGGGCAAAGTATTAAATATTGGATTTTTGTATAAATTTTTCAATAGCAGATTATGATCACCCTTTAATATAAACAGACTAAAATCTTACCGTTGAACTGAAAGTGTACAATATTAATATTGTTTTGTCTCCCCCTTTGGGGGAGTACAGGCGTGACGATACCGTCACGCCGTTTTAATAAACATTAAATTCAGCTAAAAACCTAGATTTCTATTTAAGGCTGAAAATCGAAATCTGGTCCTCAGATCCGTAGCGTCAACAACAGAGTCTGCGCCATGTGTTGTGGGGTTTGATCTCCACATGGAGCAAATACAATTATTTGTATGATCTACAGGTAGTTGTTCCGGATTTGGGCGTTTGTGTATGTAAAAACCCCTAACGAAACAGGAGAAAATTATAGTGTGGGGCAATGTTTTTTAAAAAGAAATACATACATAACATAATCAACCCATTATATTGTCCCACTGCTGGGCACGGGTCTCTCTCAGAATGAGAGGGATTATGCTATATTCCACCACGCTGGCCTAGTGCGGGTTGGCAGACTTCACGCGCCATCGAGAAAATCTCTCAGGCATGCAGGTTTCCTCACGATGTTTTCCTTCACCGTTTAAGCGCGTGATAATTAACTATTTAATACGCACATGACTTCGAAAAGTCAGAGGTTGGGTTCGAACTCGAGACCTTTGACTTGGCAGTCCAACGGTCATACCACTAGGCTATCACTGCTTTCAAAAAGAAATAAATATATGTATAAAAAATAAATAGATTACTTCAATTTACTACTGGACGATTTGATCCTAAATAAATGTAACAACAAAATTAAATTATATTCTAGATAGTTGGTTAAAACACCGAAATGAGGTCTTTATGAATACTTATATTTTAATATTAACATACACAATGTTTTGTTTGTTCGTCTTTGCGTTTTTATCCTATATTATTTCACTATGTTGTTGTATGCCATATAACCACAAAGTTACACGACAAAAAAAAAGTAGCATTTAAATTCGAAGCTAGAATTTTATAATGTTTAGTAACACCTGAGTTTCTCATATTTTTGTTTCATTCATAATTATCAAAATTAATTAAATGTACGTAAATAGTTCTTCATAGAAATATTCCCTTTTTGTTGTTGTAAGTAAAAAGGGTAATTAAAATGTACTCTGTAATTATATTTGTAGGAACAAACGCTACATTTTCAGTCAAGCCTACATTATAATTAGTATTAAACAACGCATACGAATAAGTAATTGTGAAATATTTTAACACATTTCAGGCTAGCTAACTTTTGTAGCCGCGTGAAAAATTTGAGAAATTTGAATTATAATATTTTCTTCCGGGGATTTTTTGAAATGAAATCTTCTTTAGGCGCGTTGAGCACTTTTTAGGTGAACAAAAATCATGGAACTCGCGTCATCGTCACCGAACGCTTTCCATGAGCTATATATATACTGTGTATATTTGTGTACTTTTTGGGTGAACAAAACGCGTGAAAATCGCGTCATCGTCACGGCACGCTTCCCAATTATAGAATTATTATACAATTCGCAAAGACAATTCAGTCCCCAAAGACTGCCCCGCATTTTTTTTTCTTGTAAATTAAAAATGATAATAGTAATCTTTTAAAAAAAAAAAAGATTATGTAACTGGATCTCGATACTTAACGATACCATGACGGGTCGGTCGGAGGGTTTTCTTAACATTGTTTTGATCTAGGCCATTTTGAAACATTTCCTGGAAATAAGGTTTATAGTTTCTAAGTCCAATTATTCGGTAAATGAGTAGTGTATGTACCGCTTCGATTTTAAACGCACACCACTACATACACATGCACACATACTTAGATACTCGCACGTACAGACTACATTGAAAGGTACAGTAACAAACAAAAGCGGCATAAACAAAGCTTTCGTAAAACAGGAAAAATGATTTCGCAGGATACAGTCGAACAAAATCAGAGTTCGTTTAGTTTTTCCATTACAAGTTCGGCACGCAACCGCAGGATTACATTGCAATATTCTACTTTTTCAACACATTTTTTTTTTAGTTTTCGACGGATAGTGTTTTTGTTCGCGATTATACAATACATGATTATTTGAATGTTTGACTATTCGTTAGATTTATTGAATATAGAACTCTTCTCTATTAAATTCCAATAAGAACCATAATAATATGGTAAGACTATGCCTCATTAGTCTAGTGGTCCCAAGCGCGACTGCTACGCTAGAGGTCTTGGGTACGATCCCCAGGTCGAGCAAAATGTTATTGGGTTTTTCTATGAAATTTTCAGTAGCAGCTCGGAGTCTGGATTTGTGCCCGGTTCATGGCAATAGGCTCGCCCCGTATTATATGACACCTAAACATACCGGCGAACTGTGGGTGTATATTAGTACGCCTCTGCCTAACCCTTCGGGGAATACAGGCGTGGTGGTATGTTACTTATTGGAAATATTTATTTCTTTTTTATATATTTTATAAAATGACCCAGGACGATTTTCTATAAAATGGTCAAAATAACCACAGAACTTTCAAAAACCGAAACAGAAAAACGCTTGTTGAATCCGGTAAAACCGAAAAACTGTTTTGATGTTCCACTCCAACTTTTAGTTTACCTGTTAACGAGCTTCAACTTCCGCGCTGAAATGGATGACATAACTTTTCTTTTAATTTTCTCGTTTTTGTTTATTTTAATTGATACGAAATTTGCATACCTCTCATTTAGATTTTCTTAGACTCTCAGACTGTCTCATTAGTCTAATGATAAGAAGCGCAATGGTCCGGAGTTCGATTCCCAGGTCGAGCAGTTCAATTATTTTTTGTTAACTTAATATTTCCTCGGAGTTTGGGTTTGTGTATTAACCGTCCCCTATTACATTGGATTTAATCCTACTGTGGCGAGCTGTGGGTGTACATTTGTACACCTCCGGCTATATTTGCTCTGGCCTCTTGCATAGTACTGGCGCTTAGAACCGCTAGACTAATGAAACAGTTTATTTTCAGAACCCAACTTACGAGACGTGACGTAACAATCAGTCCGAATCCGCATAATAACACAATTTGATTTAATTGGTTTTGAATTATGATTTATTTTGATAGGCATCATACTTGAATGGGCAATTCAACGTCCGCCGGACCTTGTTAGACTACAAGTGGACCCGAACATGGTTGAAAACTAAATATAAATTGTCAACTATGAGGGTAGTTTGAAATAGCAATAAAGAGTTTTTGAACGTGTCAAAGACAGCTCCGTTCATTTTTTCGTATAAGTTTCAAAGCGTCCACACAATCAGTATGAATTTCCGTCACGGATATGAAATTCCTGGCCAACAGACGTTGCACTTTTGATCGTGTGAGACGATTCAAAATTGAAAGCAGGTTGTTCAAAAAAAATGCTAGATTGGCAGAATTGGGTGAAGTTTGTGAACATGAAGGACAATTAATTAATTTTTGGCATCAATAATACAAGTTCAATCTTAGCTTGGATGCCAGATGTTTAAGCCTGGTGATTGTAATTACAATAGTTCGTAGCTTAATTTAAAATAGTCACTACATAGTTACATATTTGTAATTACATATATTGTAAAAGTGGAAATAAAGATTTTATTTATTTATTATTTCTTTTATTTAATTACATAACTATAATTTTTATTTATTATTTTTATATCTCTCTCCCCCGGTCGAGCAGTGTTATTGGGTTTTTCTATGAGATTCTCAGTCGCAGCTCAAGTCTGGATTTGTACCCGGTTAATGGCAATAGGCTGGCCCCCTATTACGTGGGACCTAAACATACGTAAGTACATTAGTACGCCTCTGCCGAACCCTTCGGGGAATACAGGCGTGATGGTATGTTATGTAATTTTTATTTAATAGTTTTGGACATATATTAGACACTAAAATAATACTACTTCTTATAGATTTTAAAAGCATTATGGACCCTGTAAACTGTAGACTTCAAGTTGCTCCTGAGAATTTCATATAAAAATCCAATCACCTTTGATGCTGATTCAAAGGTGATTGGATTTTTCTATTAAATTCTCAGGAGCAACTTGAAGTTAATTTTTGCCCGATTAATAGCAATACTGTCCCCCGTATTACACGGAATCAAAAATAAAGAAGCGGACTATAGGACACCTCTATCTAACCCTTCGTGGGTATAGATGTCATGGTATAATAGATTTTTTATTAGTTCTGTTCTTTTAATGCGAACAGTAGTTTATATAAATAAAAATAAATCGCAATATTTGTTGCTAAGCGCAAAACTGGACCAATTCGGGTACTTTTTTTAAATTTATTCCTTGAATTCTCAGGAAGATTTTAATGGAGAAAAAGCAAAAATTGCACGGAAAATTAAAAAACGGGGCAACTCGGATGAAACTGCGGGCGGGTCGCTAGTTTATAATAAAAATAAAATACTGTTGGGTAAGCACATCATTTGAAAATAGAAGGGCTGATTTGGATATTTTTTAAGCTTAAGCATAGAGAATAGAGGAGGATTTGGTTTTTAGGCAAAGACAAATTGGAAAATTTTCCTGAAAAGTTTTTAAATTCGGAAATACTGAATGTAATTTCTTCTATAAGTTTCAGTATGATTTATTGAAATTTGGATAGGACAACTTAAAAAAGTATTATATTTTTCTAACTGTACCTTTCTTTTGTTTCTAAAAAAAAAAATGTTTTTTCTTTCGTCAATCGCGTCAGCTAGTACCTATCTGTATATATAAAAATCAATTACCGCATAGAAGTACGTCATCATCAATTAAGAACGGCTCGACCGATCTGGCTGTTTTTTTTGTTGTACCTATTCTTAATTGTCAGAAGAAGATTTGTTTTTTTTTTTTAATCCACCAAACATTTCAAGAAAATGTATGCAGGCAAAGATCGCTAGTAATAAATAAACTTTGCTATCTTTAAATCGTAATAAGTCTCCACAGAAACGTACCCAAAGACCTGCGTTTGATAACCTTGCTATAAAAACCGCCCAATTGCATAGGAATTTCTGATTACCGGTTATTTTGATAGTTGTTTTTACGATTCTATCCAGATCTAGGGTACAGATGGCCTAGATACGGTCTTTAAGGTCTTTTCTTAAACTCGCTGTTCTCGCGATTTTACTCGCATCCGGAAGAACATTTTGAAACAAGGGATGTCATATGTCCTTCTCCAAGGTTCAATATATTTCTATACCAAAATTCATCAAAATTGGATCAGCGGTTTAGGCGTGAAAACGATGCAGACAGACGTCTGTCAGTTTGTGACAGTTAGTCTAAGTAAGTCTAAGTACTAATTTGATTTGAATAGTGTTTTCGCTTTACAACTGCATATTCTGCTTTAGGATAATGTTTTATTGTACAAAATAATGTCCAATACTATAAAAAACCAGAGCTATTGACTAAAACATATGAGTGAGTATGCGATTTTCTTATTTGATAGAAAATAAATAATTCTAACGTCAGTGAAAGTTATCAGTATTTTATTAGCCTCCTCAATTGGTGGCTCTTGGCTCATAGAAAAAACAGGCTGTTACAACTATCTAAATATTGTAATTTATTAGAAATATTCCATTCTAAATAATTAACAGTATCAGGGCAGCTCTTTGTTCTATCGTGTCCGTACTGTATTCGTATTAGTATAATATTTCACCCCGAGCAGTCAACCTCTTTATCTTAATAATCTGATATAAAAATAAATCCGATCTTAAGGTCCGCATTTGGTCCTTTTGGTCTAGATATGTTATAAATATTTTTGTAGGATATACACCTGTTTTTAAAGTTTTAAGATCTAAAGAGAAATATTTAAACCCTTTAAACTTTTTTTGAAGGCATAAAAGAGAAACGATTATATACCTTTTTCTGAGCACGGGCTTCCTTTGAGACAAACATATTACGCTGCAGTTCATAATTAGAAAATATTACTTTTATTTCATCTATTATGACACATGATAAAGCACAAAACGTGCTCAAAAATACAAATAAAATGTAAACAATGTTATTGAGCTAGAAAATTGGCTTGTTAGAATTTGAAACTCCAATAAATCCATATAAAATCATTTTTTGAATTTAGAAACTATCTCCGCTTCGCAGTAAAGTTCGTATTTAGAATTCTCGTATCACAGAGGTTTCATTTGAATGTATTTTATTTACTCTCGCTTTTTTCGGATAACAGTTTTTCGTGATGGATATATTATATTTTAGTCCATTGTATTACTAATAGCTATAAAGAACCTATGTTCAATGCTGTATAAAGAACCACCAACTCTTCCATATGTACTGATGGTAATCAAGGGTATGGAGGATTTTGGAGTACTGTTTTACTCTCATCAAAACTGCCAAACTAATAGTATAAATCTATTTTTATTTTTTTTGCATTTTCCATGTTAATGGTATCACTTAATTCAGAATGTGAAGACGTTAATTCAGAATGTGAAGGCAAATTTCGATCTGGCGGGACTCAGTAGACACAAGTTCACGGATCATGCGAGAGCGTTTCCTTTGATCTCACCCCTTTGCGGAAGGTGATACTGGTGATGGTTCTATTCAGTATGCTGGCCACCTGGCCGGAGAGCCGTGCCTATCGGTTGTAAACAGAAGCAGCGGAGGATCTTTGTTTTATGATATTTAGTGATTATTTCTTCCTTAAAATGCGTAGCAGTCGTTGTTAAAGGTACATTTACAGAAATAAAGATTTTATTTTCATTAATAAATAAAAATATTGCCAACCTTTGACTGAAGTTATTTGATTCATAAGTATTACAAATACTTACTTAGAGCTGCCTTTACACTTGAAATCGTATTAAATTACACACATGCTTTATTCCCGAGGGAATCTTTAAAAATATCGTCAGTCGTAAAACGAACATCGTTCATATAAATTATCTACAGCAAACACTTGAGGGTTATTAACGTTTTTATAGCTTCGTAACTAACTCATAAGACAAATTGGGTACAAGTTTCATCAATCTAAGTAGTTTTTATTTCCTTATTATTCTTTGGAACATATTATAAAATATTTGGTCCTTTTATCCGAAATAGTAATTGTACTAAAAAAATACAAAAAAAATAATGTGTGATATGTAGGTATGTGTTAAGAATAGTTACCCATCCTCAGAATGACTGCGACAAATGTATCTTAAACTTGCTTACCACGAGCCCTTATATTAGGAGGTAATGTATTGAATACTAAAGAAACGTAACTAGTTATTATCTTTTTGTGATTTTTTTTGCATTTTCCATGACAAGATTATAAAGTTATTTTAGTGAAGAAGTAAAGTTATTTTAAAATTCGAACCTGCGTCTTCTGGTAAGATACACCAGACGCTCTGACCGCTAAGGCACCGCGAGTCCCACACAAAATTTCGATCAAGCTGGTGGGCTTAGCGGTCATAGCGGCGAATTTTTCCTTGACTAAAATAACTAGTTATTATGTTTAATACAAAGACTGAATATTATTATTTTATATACATACATACAATTACTCACTGAAGACTTCCTATCTCGTTTCGAACCAAAATTCTTGAAACGGCTCAGACTTGTCGATGCGAGTAGGAGCAAATAATAGAACGATATTAGAGCGAGAAATATCACGTAAAATATATTTTGTATCGCCCTATGGCCTTACAACTGCACAGAAGTAAGAGCTGGTACAATTTATAAGATGTTAGTTATTTAGTATTTTTAACGTGGTAACTCGCATCCCCAAGGTTTTTTTCACGACAAAAGGACCAATTTATATCTATACTAAAACTTATCGAAATTGGTTCAGCGATTTAGGCGTAAAAAGGTAACAAACATGCAGATATGTCTGTGTGTCTGTTTGATACCTTTTAGCGAATAAATACGAATTGCAATTTACTATAATAATATCACTATGGGTAGGTATTTTAAGTAAAAAAAAAATGTAAAATATTAATAATAATAAAATCATATAACATAACATACCATCACGCCTGTATTCCCCGAAGGATTATGTAGAGATGACCTTAAAACTGGTGAACTGTGGGGGTACATTAGTAAATTTACTCCCACAGTTCACCGATGTATAATAGGGGGCGGGCCTATTGCTATTTGTTTATGTTTATCATAAAGTATAAATTAAAATCAAACTACGCAATTATTTTATTATAAAATCCACTCGACAACAAGCTTTGATAGGCAACGATTAAACAATTTTAATCTAACTTCGATAACATTTGGAGTAATTTCGATTATAATTTAAGAACTTATTACATTAAAGTTTTAATATTATAAGGCTTAAATTAATATTAACGAAATGAAAACTACTGAAATTACTAAAGTTACAATGGGATATTTTTTAAGAGGCTTTAAGTCCAAAATGAAATTGGATGCAAAAGTTGCCAAATAAATTCTATTAGTGAAATTTTGCAATTTTATTTTAGAGATGATAAGTTTAGAATAACATAAGATTCAATTGTTGGGACCTTTGTATATTGTAGTAAATATTTTTTGTAATTTGAAGAGTAATGTATTATGTGTCGTGAGTATAATTTTATCAACATCGTTCATATTGGCTAAAATGGACAATTTTGAGTTTTTTTAAGCGATTACCGCCGCCCATGGACACCCGGAACGCCAGAGGAGTCACAAGTGCGTTGCTGGCCTTTTAAAAGGGATTGGGACTCCAGTATCCTCACTCACTCGGCGAAACACAACGTAGGCGTTGTTTTACGCCGGTTTTCTGTGAGGTCGTGATATCACTCCGGTCAAGCCGGCCCATTTGTGCCGAAGCATGCCTCTCCCACGGTAAAGATGATTTTTGATGATGATTGACGGACAGGTAAAATGCAATTTCGCACTACCATTTAAATAAGCATCTCGTAAGAGGCGAGAAAATATTTGATTTACTCATGGTAAGACCTCTCGGGGTCTGACTTGCTGACAGTCATGCTCCCGTCGAAGTCTATCGTAAAATACTTTGGTATGTGTTTGTTTCGACTATTGCGCGTGAGAGCCAATTCTCCGTCTATTGCTGAGGCTTTGGCAATACAGTTCCTCACTGTCATTCAGATAGGCATCTAGTAAGATCCGAGAAAATACCAGACTTGCTCGGTAGTAGGACCTCTGACTGGCTGGCAACCACCCTTACGTCGGAGTCTGTCGTAAAGCACCTTGGTGTGTATAAGAGCCAGTACCGCCGGTTGCTGCGGCTCTGGTAGTCTGCAGTCCGCAAGGGCTCTTAAGGCTCGGAAACGCATCAGCACACATCTTCTGTTGCTTTGGTGCCTATGGGGATCTATACTTACCATCAAGTGGCTCGTCTGCTCGTTTGCCGACATAAACAATAAAAAACGTCCCCACTGTACTGCAAAAAATATTATCGGGTTTCACCCCAACATTGTCACCTTATACATTTTTTACAAATAGTACAAATGCAATCCGTTCCAAACGCGATTAGATTTATTTTACCATCCGTCTCTCGCCTCTAACAGACGCATCGTAACATTACGGATTCGCATCAGGCAGGAGTTCGATACAGAAAATTGAGTTTCACGCTGAAACCCTGGGAATAAAATATTTTTGGTACAGCCAGTAGCGGCTTCGGGGCAAGCACTGCAAATTATTGATGATGCCAATTGAATAATGTTTTAGCTTGATAGAGAAGATGCTCTGACGTCATACTTTATTAGATTAGATTTAAAGACACATGAAGCGTTGTGCTAATAATTTTATTAAATGTTCAGGGAGTGGAACGCATTGTCCAGCATTAATTATAATTATATATATATTGTTTATATTTTTTAGATTAAGTAACAAAATATGATGTTGCAACTTTGAGTGTTGTGTATATGACTCGTGCACATAAAGAATGGTATTATGGTAAATGGTCACATTCTTTATATGCACGAGTTATATCTATAATTGGCATACGCATTAGATCCTGTACCGCTGTTCTTCATTATGTTAAAAGTGTGATGTATATGCTGTTGGTGTACCTAATATAAATAAATATATAAGAAAGAGTTTAATACAATTTACTATATCTATATTACAATTAAATAGTGCACAGTTTCGGACTGTTAGATTCCCAGGTCGTGCAAATTATTATGTGGTTTTTCTATTAGATTCTCAATAGCAGCTCGCAGTTTCAATTTATCCCCAGCTAATGGATTGCCATTTACAGGGGATAAATTAGGCTCGTCCGAATTGCATCGGACTTGTAAGAACAGTTCGGCAAATACATATACGCATACTGCATTAATATTAACAGCTACATATCAATTAATAAAAAAAAGAATAATTATTATAATCTACATACAAACTAATCTAACCTTGCATGATTGCATCGCTTCACTTTTGCTCGCGACTTCGTCCGCGTGGAATAGTTACTTTGTTCCATATGAACTTTCATCCTCTATTTTATCCCCTTGGGGGTAGAATTTATCAAAATCCTTCCGTCATAACATCTACCTGCATGCCAAATTTCAGCCCGATCCCTCCAGTGGTTTGGGCTGTGCGTTGATAGATCCTGGTCAGTCAGTCAGTCAGTCACCTTTGAGTTTTATATATATATTTAGATTATAAATCGCTAAATCTATCTTTATATCGTTAATAAATATTTTTATCTTAGCAGAAAAATCAAGCAGAACTTTTCGAGAATACACATCTAATATACCGATACTAGATAGTTTGCATTTCACGTGTGGGGAGTTCCCAGTGCATTACCTATTCCAGACACAGTTGGTTCAATACAGTCGCCCCGGGCAACTGGACTATCGATATGAAAAATATGATTGTATGTCTGTCTGTAGGAACGACGTGTTTTGAGGAGGAATAGAAAAATCATTTATGAACGATTTTTGGTTTTTGAAAACGTTCTTTTTTAATGGAAATGATAGAGTTTCTTGTTTATTTCCTAAAACCCACTTTTTGGAACGGTGCAATTCATTTTTGACTTAGTTAAAGTATATTTATACAAATTAACATACCATCACGCCTTTATTCCCCGAAGGGTTAGGCAGAGGCGTACTAATGTACACCCACAGTTCGCCAGTATGTTTAGGTCCCATGTAATAGGGGGCGAGCCTATTGCCATTAATCGGGCACAAATCCAGACTCCGAGCTGCTACTGAGAATTTCATAGAAAAACTCAATAACACTTTGCTTGACCTGGGGATCGAACCCAGGACCTCTAGGGTAGCAGTCGCGCTTGGGACCACTAGACTAATGAGGCAGTCAAATCAAAAATCAAAAATATAAATTAATAAATAAAATATATAGAAATACTCTATTGTACACCAAAAATATTATGAAAGACAGAATTAGATTCATAAACAAACATGTTCAGTAGTACAATTGGCCGTATTATTCCTAAAAGCAATTTCCTTTAAAAAGCACGCATTAAAAGTAAGAATTTTATACCTGCCACTTTTTCGAAAGTTCCCTGAAATTAATATTCAAAAAATTCACAATCAAAGCCACAGTATCAATCTAGTCTCGTATAACAGACGGTATTATGAGGAGTTCATTGTACTTTCAAACATATTGATACCCTTCTAGTGTTGTGCGAAGTTCCACAAACTTTTTGTAAGGATATTGAATACAATATTCTCTATACTGGGATACACAGGGTGAAATATAATGGGCTCGACAAATCTATAACATATAAAATGCTTTGTCCTGAATGACGGATCAACGCACAGCCTTAACCGCTGATCGTAGAGACCTGAAACTTGGAGGGCGTGTTCTTTGTATGATGCAGGCGTCCGATAAGAATGGATTTTTGGAAATTCAACCCCTAAGTTGGTGAAAAGGGGGTGAAAGTTTGTATGAAAAAAGCGATTATATATTAAAATATATGATTATATGCATGTGTAACAAAGAAAAACAACGGAAAATAAATATACTTTTTTAGTGTAGTAAAGAGGTTGGCAACATCTCGTTTCGTCAATAAAAAACAAGCTAATGATAGTAAATGCAAAGCGATACTACTTCACGTAGTAAGTATCTGTGCAATGGATTGACCGGGCACGCCGCGTGAAAATTTTGATACTTGCTTGAAATTATTTATTTGTGTTTTTGCAGTTAAATACCGATAAAATTATGCCTACCTGAAGGCAAAAGCTTAGTTTGCACCATCTAAGATAATTTTTAGATAATTTTAATTACATTTTATAAAGTCTAAAAGATTTATTTTAATTAGACCATTAAAAACGTATTTTTATTAAAAAAATAGATTACGTTATTACTCTTTACAACTTTGTTTTAAATAGTTTGAGAATTATGCAGTTTGATGTGTAAGATTTATTCAGTATTATAGGTGTTATATTAAAAAAAAAACGGTGAAGGAAAACATCGTGAGGAAACCTGCATGCCTGAGAGATTTTCTCGATGGCGTGTGAAGTCTGCCAACCCGCACTAGGCCAGCGTGGTCGACTATAGCCTAATCCCTCGCAATTTCCTCTCATTCTTAGAGGCGCGGCTAGTTGGACAATTATACTAATGGTTTGATTATGTTATTAAGAGCTGATCAGCCCCGACAGACAGCACCCGTTAACGAGTATGACGTGTGTATTGTCGTGGTTCGACTCAACCATACTGTAGCGAATAAAACAATCCGACACACAACGCTACCATCAGCAGGACATTTAAGTGAGCATGACGTGACATGAAGTGAGGAATTCTAATTAAAATGAATAAGTAACGATTACTGATTCTCCCATTTCGATTTGTCGCATGTTTTCAAAGTCAACCTGTATATTAAGCCATACATTCCAGTTTAATGGTACAGTGAGAGGTCAAATTATTCTGGATACTATAGTTTTCTATATAGGCAGTATAATCAACTGGTAGGGTAGGGTATATTCAACTGAGGATTGCTTAGATCTTTTTGGTGCCTAAACACCTTATTAGCTCGATTCGGGAAACGTGATTGAAATAGCAATTGATGGTGTTCAATATTCAAGTCTTCCTTTATAAACAGACATTTCTATCGGCAATGAAAGGCAGCTGGAAGATTAAATGTGAGGGATTTGAAGTCGTGTGGTAATAATAAAACATATATTATTACTAGCTGTTCCTCGCGGTTTCACTCGCTTCCTAAAGGACTTTTAGAGAGGAAGAGTAGTCTATGTCCTTTCGCAGGATGCAATTTATCTCCTTACCTTTTATCGATAACATCTTATCTACTAAGCGTAAGAGATTACCAAGAACCATATATGTATACCTACTACTGGATTTTGAACGTAGAACATTTTTCTGAAGACTAAAAATGACCGTTAGTAGTTGTTGCATCTCTTTCTTCCTCTTGTAATTATTGTCGCCCAGAAGAAGTTATATAGGGTTCTTGGAGGTAACAGACAAACAGATTAATAGTTAGCGAGACTTTAGGTATAATATTACTCTATGGACTGATCTGCTGACATTTTATGGGATGTACATTGTGTATGTTATGTTATGTAAAGATATTTTGTAATGTCTAGTCATAATCTAAATTTAAATATAGGCCGGAATGTGGAATGCGCTTCCCGAGTGGGTCTTTCCCGATAGATATAATCTGGGTATCTTTAAATCAAAGTTTCTCCTAGACTATCGTGCTTCATCGTATATGACATTATCGTTTAACATCAGGCGAACACGCGATGACCGTCAGCGTAAGCTTATCACGAATAAAAAAATAGAGAATAAGAGCATCATTATCTAATTAGGTTGGCGTTGGCTTCCAGTCTATCCAGATTTAGCTGAATATCAATATTTTATATGAAGCTACTAATAGGCTCGCCACGTATTACTTGCTAAGGCATGATGGTACATGTTCCTTCTAAATATAAACTAGAAGATGGTTTGAAGGTAAAAATTGAGACTCCAAATCGCATGTCGGTTCAACAGTGTATAAACAGACAAATGCAAATGTTGAACGCCTACAATCTTCTTAGCGCGATACTAAAGCATGATATATGGCCTCTGGGAAACGCTATTCTGCAATGCAGTTCTCTTGAATGTCACACTTCATAAGCTCGATTTATGAGTGTATCTACAGCAAATATACTGTTGTGGAATTGTGTGTTTTTGGTTGAGTTTAGTAGAAGTTTTTGTATTGTAATGAAATGATATATGGGAGTCATAATAACCTAGTGATATCACCATTAGACTCCCAAGTCATAGAAAGAAAAAAGAAAGCACTTAGGCCATGAAGGGAAACATCGTGAGGAAACCCGTATGCCTGAGTGATTTTCTCGATGACGTGTAAAGTCTGCCAACCCGCATGAGGACAGCATGGACTGCAACCTAACTACTCTCATTCTGAGAGACCCGTGCTAGCAGTGGGACTGTTATCTAATAGGTTAATGATTATGCAGATGACATACAAGCATACGTATATAGTATAAATATTTTGCATCAAAGATGTGTGTTTATTAATTATTCAATCTATGTATTTATTTATTTATTATGTATGTACACCTGCAATCGCCCATTGTCTTCTCTACTCAACTCTTGTCCATCCAATGGTTGTCTGTAAGAAATTGCATTTAGCGATAAGACCGCCAATTGTACCTACTCATGTAACATTTGTGTATTTTCGCTCTGTCTTTTGGTGTACAATAAAGAATACTCTATCTATCTATCTATCTATCTATCATACGGGCTGACGGTAAGAGACAACCGCAGCAATAGAATCACTCACGTAACCTAGGACCAGTTGCATAGCCGTCGCTCTTAGGACCACTAAAGGAGGCAGTTAATGAAGACATATTTATTTCACATACATACACTCACGGGGCTAGGTAGAAACTATAGATCGCCACTTACTACGATCCTTGTATACTTCTTTTGCTTCTTCCAAAATCATACATCGTTTCATACATACGCGCCTGTTGCGAGTACCTATTACGCTTCTGACCTCTTTGAAGGATCTCGCCAATAAGATCGGCATACGTCCTTTTAGGCCGACCTCTTCCGACGCTGCCGCTTGGATTTGACTTTTGAATTCCTTTCTTTATTCCTTATTTTACATATTAATTTTATGTTCCGCCAAGCCACTGCACCATTCGTAAATATTATAGTTACTATACAACAAACTTCTCACGATAATAACATTAAATTTAAAATAAAAAAAAAACGCTGTATCAAGACTGCCATGTTCTTGCAATATTATTGAAGCAATAGGATACCAAATTTCATGTCGATCAGACCTGTGAAAGTTACTCACATCCCTTCATGAGCCAGAAAAGAGCTGATAATCTTCAAACGGTTTGCTTGGTAGATTTTCTTAAATCATAGCTAAGAACACTCTCGGTTAAGTAATCTTTCAAACAAAATTAAATGAATAAAAATCGGTCCATTCGTTTGGGCGCTACGATGCAACAGACAGATACACAGATACATAGATACACAAATACATAGATACACAACAAACTTATAACACCCTTCTTATTCGTCGGGGGTTAACAAAAACAGATCTATAGACTAAAACCAAAGGAAATTCGAAGATCGTATAACAAATAGTGGTAGCTGTGACGTTAGGTCCAATTATTGAGATAAATCACACCTGTGGGAGGCGCGGGCGCTCGGCTGGAACTCGAGTGTCCATTTACTTGAAGCTTGCCTAATATATTGTTTCTTCAGAGAAAGTTTCACTCTGCGAAGAGACTTGTACTCTGCCCTGCAGATTTAGCTAGGTGAATTTTTATAATTTACTAGCTATTGCCCGCGGTTTCACTTGAATACCATCACGCCTGTATTCCCCGAAGGGTTAGGCAGAGGTAATAGGGGGTGAGCTTATTGTCATTAACCGGGTACAAATCCAAACTGAGCTGCTACTGAAGATTTTATGGAAGAACCTAATAACACTTTGCTCGTCCTGGGAGTCGAACCCATGATTTCTGTCGTAACAATTTTCTATGGAAGAGCCATGCTTCGGCACGAATGGGCCAGCTCGACCGGAGTGATACCACGGCCTCACCGAAAACCGGCGTGAAATAACACTTCCGTTGTGTTTCGCCGAGTCAATGAGGATACCGGAGGCCCAAACCCCTTTTAAAAGGCCGGCAACGTACTTGTGACTTCTCTGGTGTTATGGATGTCGATGGGTGGTGGTAATCGCTTACCATCAGGCGATCCATCTGCTCGTTTGTCCATATACCATAAAAAAAAAGTTCCGATTTTAAAATAGGCATCACTGACCTCTATAATACTCTATAGGTAGGTACACCATAGAGAAATATAGAGATCAGTGATTGGCATTCAATTCAACCTTCATTACCATAAAGTTGTAATAAAAAAATATAGTGTCAACCTTTTAAACCTTTATTGTATTTCAAACATCAATTAACTTAGAGTAATGATCGGGTTTACATTAATATTGGGTGGCGCGGAAAACTCACCTTTGAAGTTTAATTAAAGAGTACGTATTTACAAGATGGCGGCAGATGCTGAGAAATAGCTGAATTATAGACGTTTAAAAATAAACAATCATTCTCAAAATGCTCTAGGTAGTCATGTAGTAGGTCAAAATGTATCACGTCAGTATTGTGATCACTGTAAGAATAAAAGACTAAATAGTTAAGTGGACTTCCAAAGTCGTTGACCCATTATATTTTGTCTAGTCCTAGAATTGAATGCATTATTTTACTATATTTATACCAACAAATTATTAAGTGGTCCTTCGATA
Source organism: Acronicta aceris (assembly GCA_910591435.1). NCBI lineage: Eukaryota > Metazoa > Arthropoda > Insecta > Lepidoptera > Noctuidae > Acronicta > Acronicta aceris. The sequence continues at coordinate 6,635,571 of OU342781.1, read as the reverse complement.
CGTTGTCATGTACCAACTCAAATATATAGGATGTTTTTGTACATTTAGTCTACAATTAAATATTCGGCTTTGACTTTTAGTATTAAAATAAGTAGTAGAAAGGTTTGTCATCTACTAACAGCTGGTTTCTGCTTAAATCAAATCAATCAGTAGATTTGCATAGAGATAAGATTTTGACATAAGGTCCATACGACTAATGTCAAAATCCTGTCTCTAGTAAGCAAATCTGCTGACTGTTGCAGAAACTGGCCGTTAATATTACCAATACCAAAAATTATCATTATGTGAATACAGATTTTCATTAAAGTATAACACGACCAAAACAAAGATAGGTAATCGCTCAAATACTTATTAGATCATAATTTCTTTTTTTTTCAAATTTAGAACTCGACGCAAACGCAAAAAGTTTTCCCACTTCCTAATTCAAATTTTTTGCGTCGAAAATCTGCCGAATTGCTTCCTTGACTTCCAATTTCGAATATAATTAAGGAAATTTCTTTTTAAAAGTTAATTATTATTTTCCACTCCGGTAACACCTACGAGTTTTATAAGATCTTTTCGGAATCAATCAATTGTATGTTTTGAATTATGTTGAAGAATAAAAACTTTTAGGTGTAATGATTCTTCTTTTCATTAAAGGCATGTTTTTTTTTTATATAGCTGTCATACTTAAAAATAAAATTAATAAGGTAGTTGACTGGTGATTGTTTTTATGGATCCCTAGTTGGTTCAGATTCACAATTTGTGCCGACAGGTGGCACCGCAATCGGGTGCTACGATTTTTTTTATATACGGCAAGACATGGGAAAGGGACTGAATAATTGAGATGACGGCTGATGGGGATGAATGAGAGAAAAGGACATGCTGCGCCGATCACAAATAAATTGGGTCAGGGGTAGTAAGATGACAATGTTTGCTAGTGAAAAATAAAAGTAAATAATTCGTATTCTGCCTCATTAGTCTAGTGGTCCCAAGCGCGACTGCTACACTAGAGGTCCTGGGTTTGACTCCCGCGTCGAGCAAAGTGTTATTGGGTTTTTATATGAAATTCTCAGTAGCGGCTCAGAGTTCAAATTTGTGCCCGATCAATGGCAATAGGCTCGTCCTCTTTACTTCGTCAAACTGTGAGTGTGAATTACTACATCTCTGCCTATACCCTTCGGGAAATACAGGCGTGATGGTATGTTATATTATTCTGCATCAATGCTTTGCCACAATAAAAGGGATTTATAAAGCACTATTTCTTCCAAATAACGTCCGTCTAATAAAATATTCCAAATGCATTCATACCACTTACGGGACTCACCCTGTAAAGGGATATTTGAAATTGACCTCTATGTATCATGCGTGTATTGATACCTAGAGATCAATTTCGAATGTTCCTTTCACATCTTTGATATGTAATAGGAAATTCTTTGAAAGATTGCATTCTCAAAAATGCAATCACATTCGGAAAGGAAGGTACAGTTGTTGCTAAAACTCTTTTGAATATACGTACATATATACAAAAAATATTAACAATGTTAATTCTTGGTTAAAACAATAATGCTTGCCATCAGAGATTTTTTTGTTAGTATTTAAATTTTAAATGAGATTTCATTCACATTCATAAAAAAATCCATTCCAATACAAATATTTGTACAGTATTGGGCATAAAAATATTGGAAAAGCATTATTTTAAAATAATATTCGGATAAAAAGAATCCATTTTTCATCGCATAAAAATATAAACTGGTTTACATTTTTATTGCCAACAACAAAATTTTACTACAAACAACATTAAAAATTAAAATTTGAAAATAGAACGAAGAATTTTATTTAAATTCCACAGTCATATTCGTCGCGACTGTCCGCCACTACACATTCTTTGGGTACAGTCGCAAACATTGCCTATATAGGTATCCAGTTTTCAATGCTGCCGTGAAATTGTGTTCCATACAAAACGCGAACCATAATGTCAGGGGGATGATTTATAAGTGCGGTTTCGGTATACGTGGGCGCTCTAATATTGCATTTTACCCAAGATATGGGATTTTTAATCAAAATTTTCCCGTGAAATTCGGAAATATTCTACGATTTAATAGTTGCATGATGATATTTATTAACACCCCACGCAAAAACGACGGAGTGTGTTGTGTTAGCTGTGTTAGCTCCCGAACGGACGAACCGATTTTGATTTTCCGATTTTGATTTGATTTTAATTTAGTTATTCAGATTATAATAATACATTCCTACATACACTCACGCTTTTTTGCGCAGGGGTAGGTAGAAACAACTACATCTAATAATCTTACTACTTTTATAAATGCAAAAGTTTGGATGGATGGATGTTACTCAATTACGTCAGAACGGCTGAACGGATCTGGATGAAATTTGGCACAGAGATAGATTATATATTAGATAGATAGCTTATGTACTATTCTGGGATAGTACATAAGCTGGTTCAGGTCGGACACAATTTTGAGTTTTTTTTTTTAATATTAAATTATTATATTTAATTAATTTTATACTTTTACAACATTATTATCATCATGCTTATGTAAGCAGCAGAAGGGCTTACTAATGTACACCTACAGTTCGCTCTAACGTAAATTTTTTTTTTAAATGCGTTGCCGGGAGTCTTCTGGCATTCACTGAGCACAAATCTAAACAACCGAAATCGGAAATCGAATTCACGACATGACACAGAATTTGATCGCTCTGCCACTATGCCCAAAATGAAAAAAAAACCCGCCAACTTACCAACCCAAATAGGTATATTCATGTAAAAAGACCCTTACTAATATTATAAATGAATACGTAACTTTTTCTATCTATTTGTTACGTTTTCACGCCTAAATCGCTGAACCTATATCGATGCAGGGATAGATTGGATCTTGAAGAATGACATTAGGCTTATATTGCTTTTTTTGGAGTCGAATTTTTTAATATTATTTACTATACGCACCGAGTAGTGGAGTAGCGCTTTCTGTATAATATACAGAAAGCGCTACTCCAATTTGCTATTAATTTTTTGTATTAAAATTCGTCAAATTTAGCAAGAAAAATATGAAAAAAATTCAGCATATTATGTATCTTTAAACGTACTTCTTAAATATGATAAAATCGATGATTCAAAGTAAAATCACTTATGCCTATATTCCACTAGGGGTGCGATCTATCATGCCCTAGTATAGAGAATAGCGGAGACAAAAAAAATGCGGTATATCCGTGTACATATTCAGTCCAGAAACTATTACAAGAATCCTTTGGCGACAGAAATAAGTCTGTTGCGGTCTATTACACGGAGCTAGATAAATACCTTGAGCCATTATTTTAACTGATATCCAATAGCAAGTCTAGAATTCTAGTCTATTTTAAATCGTTAGCATTATTCTTGACTGTGTGGCTAGAGAAGATTTTTCTAAGGGGATTTGGAATTCCTTTTGTTTATTTCTTATGATATGTGCTTTACTTTTTAGTAATCTTGTATTTTTGTCTAGTTGCGGAGATTTTGGGACAAAGGGTAGCCTCATTGGGCAGTACCACTAGGCTAATGAGCCTAGAGCTCTTGGGTGCGACTGTTACGCTAGAGGTTCGACACCCAGGTCGCGCAGTTTTATTCAGAAAGGATTTTCTATGAAATTCTCAGCAGCAGCTCGGAGTTTGGAATTTGTGCCGTAATACATGGGACCTAAACATACCGGCGAACTGTGGGTGTACATTAGTACGCCTCTGCCTAACACTTCGGGGAATACAAGCGTGATGATGGTATGTTTACGTCTAAACTATTGATTTTTACGTAACGTCTATTGTTGCATTTAGATGAATCCTTCGAATGTCGTCTACACGAAAATGTCTTTAAATGGGCTTAAAATCTTTATATATATAATTCTTCTGTGAGTGTGTATGTGACTGAACTTCTCTCAAACGACTGGACCGATTTTGATGAAATTTTTTGTGTGTGTTCAAGGGGATCTGGGAATGGTTTAGATTCACAATTGGACCCGGTAGGTGGCGCTGCAATCGAGTTTTGGGTTATTTTCAGGGCAGGACAACGTCTGCTGGGTCCACTAGTTTATGTATAAAAAATACATACAGATGACTATAGGAACTACTCCTTTTTTTAAAGAACAAAATAAAATAATCTATTTCGTCATCACGAGCACACAAATAGCTGAAATTAATCTTAAAGTTAAACAAAAAATTCTTAAAAAACACTCTCGATTAATACAAAAAAAAAATGCTAAAATCGGTTAACCCGATCAGGCGCTACGATGCAATACACAGACACAAATATATAACACACTTCTTTGTCGGTTTATAAAAATAAATAAGAAAAATTAAAAGAACAACAATTAAATTGAAAATTTTGAAGTCGGTTAAAAAGGATCGATCTACAAACCAACTAATAAATAATGAATAGTCTATTCCAAGAATAATCATCGCCTAAACTAATCCAGAAAAGGAAATTTTTAGAAATTTTTCACTGAACGCTGTCTAATAGTGTGGAACAACCGTCTAAGTGGCGCAACCACCAGTACCGGATCTAGGGGGAACCACGGGGCAAACTACGGCACCTGCCCCGAGCCACAGTTTCAGAGGGGCGCCAAAATCTACCCTTGTAAAGTCGTGTCTGTAATTGTAAAATAATTAGAAAAAAAAAGAAGTAGAAGAGACTAATTATTATCTTTTTGTGATTTTTTTGCATTTTCCATGCAAAAAAATAACGTCATCTTATGACGTAAACTCAGAATGTGAAGGCAGATTTCAATCAGGCGTGTGGGGTTCGCGGTGGCTTAGCGGTCAGAGCGTCTAGTGTATCTAACCAGAAGAAGCAGGTTCGAATGCTGCCCGCGATTGAATTTTTCCTTTACTAAAATAACTTTATAGACTAATTATTATTATTATTATATTTATTCCTCTCAAAAAGATACATAACATTTATTATACATACCTAAAACATATTGACAGCATAACTTAACCTTTATAAGAGCTGGAATTGAATGATTTTAGAATTGTATAGATTGTATCTCTGTATGTCCGCTTATAACTAAATATCTACTTGATGGATTTCTATGAAATCTGCTTTACAGGTAGATCATGAGCCGTGTTGGATATTAATTAAAATTACAATCAATTGATTTAAATTCAGATGCAATTAAAATGAATTCAATTGCAAATCAGATTAAAATTTGACACTAATTATAAGCCTAGTCAAGATTAAGGGTGCTTTTATTGTTGTCACCCTTAGACCGGAGAGTGGGCGCCTCCCTATTAAGTTTCTGTATCATCAGCTTTACATCTTTGTCCCAATTTATTTTGGGATGGCATGTCCTTTTCTTCCATTCATCCCTGTCAGCCGTCACCTCATCATTCACTCCTTTCCCATCAATCCATCCCCATCTTTTCCTTGGTCTTCCTCTACCCCTCCGTCCTCCAGATTCATTCATTCTTCCTCATCACTATCAGTTTCTGCCCCGGTCCGGATCTGGCAACCACAATTTATTTACGGGTCATGCTTACAACATTGAGTCCATTTTTCTCAGTTCTAACATCAAAAGGTTTAGGCGTAAACATTCCTTCGGCCGACCGTCGACTTTTCTATTGAGAAAAACATGGGATCTTGACATCGATGTAGTGTGAAATGTTATAGATTATAAACGTGATTTTTATGGGTATTTAGTGTGGATTAGGTTTCCTGAAGATATTGTATAGTTTTCTTGTATGTTTTCCGGCAGTATTTTGCAATGGATGGAATTTTTATCATCTGGGAAAATGCGTTGATATATTTTTTTTGCCTCATAAAATCGCATATTTTCCAAAGCGTTATGCAGAAGTGTATTTATGTACACCCAGTACAGTTTACTAGGAAGTTTTAAGTCCTTTGTAATAGGGATTGAGCCTATCCCCATTAACCGGCCACAGATCTTAGCTCCGAGATGAACTGAGAACTTTATAATAGATAAACCTAATATCACTGCTCGATCTGGGAATCGTAACACACGACTTCTCGTTCAGCTGTGGCGCTTGCAACAGTTATGAATGGAATAGAAATTTGATTTATTCGAGTGACCGTGACTCATTATGTTAGTAAAACTTAAATCTATGTTAGTAACGAATATAATTTACAACACACACGCAGTCCAGTCTGTTAGCGATTACGCCCAGGAGACTGTTGGAGCTGGCCCGCACCCTACCGACCAAATGCATACTAGATGTCATACCAGAGATGCATATCTCTTTCGCATCATTATGTGAAAGCTTAACTTAAGAGTCCGGCGGAGCGAATTTCTCTTACAAACGTAATTCCGAAATAAATCGTAATTCAAACGGAATTTAATCAAATTCTGTTATTATTCGGATTCGGATATCGTTAATCTAGGTTCCTACGTTACCATTTTGTCCAAAATAATTCACTGAAAATAAATGGAAGCGAATGCAATTTTTGATAACTTTACCAAGTTTGGAACTATTTGTCGGTCTTTTATTTCCAGTGAACTAGTAGTAGACGAAATCGTACCGTAGGCACCTAGATTAATGGTATCCCAATCCAAATAATAACATAATTTGATAGAATATTGTCTGGATTACGATTTATTTCGGAATTACGTTTTTGTGGGCAATTCAAGCTCCGCCGGACCCTTAAGACACATTCGATGTTTATGATTATTAATTTCATAACTGTCAAAATTTTTTTATGTATATTTTACAACATAAACCATCTTCGAAAACGCGTAATTGATAAATTACTAAACGTAAAGTTAGTTTTTTCTATAGACAAGTCTGTGATTAAAATCACTTTACATCAAGAAGTTCGCTGACCTAATAATCAAGTTGCAAAAAAAGAAGAATCGAGTCACCCAGACACGCAAAAACTATTAAATTACAAAAGAACTAAAGTGCTCTATATAAGTTTAATCAAGCTTAGGTTTGTCCTCCAAGCGTTCTCTTCCAATATCACCTTGTAAACGAAAACATTTTTTATTTTTTCTACAATATTCCGATAGTTAATCTATTGGCAATCAAGAACAGACCACTATTTTATTGCTTCAAGTATTTTGTTCATGATAATTCTTGCATGTAAACGGATCAGCTAGTATTTGTAAACAAGTTTGAAGGGAAAAATTTAACCTACTGTTGATGTTTTTCAAAATATGAAATACGATTGTTTTTTTTTTATATTGAAGTTTTTGATTTAATTAAATCAAATCATTAAAAAAAATATCCGTGCGTAGACGGTTTAGAAATGCCTATCTGAACAGCAGTGTTCAGGTAGGCATTTCTTAAGAGGCGAGAAAACATCTGACTCGCTCTGCGGTAAGACCTGTTGGAGTCTGACTACTTTTACGTTGGAGTCTGTCGTAAAGCACCTTGGTATGTGTCACTTTTGCGCATGAAAGCCAGTTCCCTCTCAGTTTCTGTGGCTCTGGCAGTCTGGAGTCCGTATTCCCTGGTCGTAATTTATTTGGTATCGGTGCAGTATGTCCTTTTCTTTCATTTGGCTATGAATGTCTTTTTCTTTCATTTCGCTATAAAGCCAAATGAAAGAATAAGACATTACTTTAAGAGAAGGAAGGTTTAATAATTTAAGGAATTTGCTTTCAACAGTATTGGCATTACTCGGGATGATTCCAATAAATAATGGCTCAATATATTGTGTCCAAATTCATCATAAATCCACTGCTGGGTACGAAACTTCTTGCAGATTAAGAGGGGTTAGACTATATAGTCAACCATTCTAACCTAACCTGCGTCCAGCAGACTTCAGACACCGTCGAGAAAATATCTCAAGCGTGCAGGTTTCCTCACGAAGTTTGTTTGTTTGTTTTATCGTTTATGCGAGTGATAATTATTAATAAGCACATCATTTTTCGCCTTTCCTCTCTCCCAATCCATCCAAAGGCTGTCTGTGAGAGATCGCTTTTAGCGATAAAACCCTTTGTACCCTTCTATGACTTATATAATTTGTACTTAACATATTTTTTTAGTGTCCAATAAAGAATATTCTATTCTATCATTTCAGAAACCTTTGTCTTGACTTTCCAACGGTAATACTTCTAGGCTATCATTGCTGCATAGCGTAACACAATTTACAATCAATTACAATCTATATAATTTCTACAAAGAAACTTCCCCTGTGTTGTGCAGATCATTATGCTCCACTCGATAATCTTCTACCTATCGCGGTAAGGGTAAAGTGGCCACATTTTTCATCCCCTGCTATGCCCAAGGGATCGCTTTAGTTTCAATAAGAGCGCTAGATAAGCGGCATAGTCAGGGTAAAAAGAACTATGATGTATTTTTAAGGAAAAATGCGGGCTAATCTGATAAAGTAGGCGATTTGCGCTTTGTAGATGTATTACGAAGGTTGGTGATCCTAGAGAAAAATTTGCAAAATTTAATTTGGATGAAAGGTATACTTCTTATATTGGATCTTGTAAAAAGACAAGCTCAATTTCTTATGTCATCAAAAGCTTGAAGACATAAGCGACTTCTTGAAACTGCGGATCATAGCAAGTCGTATATAATTCTCGGTCATCAAGTCATGTACTAACGATATATTATTTTCTTACGTGGGAGAGCCATGCTTCGGCACGAATGGGCCGGCTCGATCGGAGTGATACCACAGCCTCACAGAAATCCGGCGTTAAACAATGCTTACGTTGTGTTTCGCCAAGTGAGTGAGGTTACCGGAGGCCCAATCCCCTTTTAAAAGGTCGGCAACGCACTCGTGACTCCTCTGGTGTTGCGGGTGTCCATGGGCGGCGGTTATCGCTTGTCATCAGGCGATCCGTCTGCTAGTTTGCCCTCCTATCCCATAAAAAAAAATCTGTGGTTTTTAATATGTTTTAATTGTTCCCGAATAGTTAATTACCTAATAGTATAACTAATTTCTTGAAACAAATTATTATGCTTACGTGTCTCAAAATGACTTTAGGGTTGCGTTATTATAACGTAACATAACATACCATCACGCCTGTATGGGAATACAGGCGTGATGGTACGAAGACGGGACGACTTCGGGGACGAAGGGGTAGGTAGAGGCGTATTAATATACACCCACAGTTCGCCGGTATGTTTAGCTCTCATGTAATAGGGGCGAGCCTATTGCCATTAACCGGGCACAAATCCAGACTCAGAGCTAAAGAAACCCAATAACACTTTTCTCGACCTGTGGACCCTGGACCTCTAGCGTAGCAGTCGCGCTTGAGACCACTAGACTAATGAGACATACCATAACATACCATCACGCCTGTATTCCCCGAAGGGTTAGGCAGAGGTGTACTTAATGTACACCCACAGTTCGCCGGTATGTTTAGGTCCCATGTTATAGGGGGCGAGCCTATAGCCATTAACCGGGCACAAATCCAGACTCCGAGCTGCTAATGAGAATTTCATAGAAAACTCAATAACACTTTGCTCGACCTGGGGATCGAACCCAGGACCTCTAGCGTAGCAGTCGCGCTTGGGACCACTAGACTAATGAGGCAGTCTTATATTTAATATCTCAATATTATAATTGACGTGTTTGAGGTATTGCGCTTATTCAGTAACATGCTGTATATAACCCTTACCATGCACTGAGTCTGCAAATAAATATTTGATATAGAATTTGACTTTATTTATTTATTTACATATACTTTATTATACACCAATAAAAACACAAATATATAGTACAAAACAGTCTCACAAATATACAATGGGTGGCCTTATCGCGGACTGCGGTTTCTTCCAGGTAACCTTAGGATGGACATTATGATACAGAAAAAATAAATAAATGGGGTTGTCACTGGCGCAACTTGACTTTACCAAATTATACAAAATTTATTCATAATAACAAAATTGTATACCACAATCAATGCGTAGGTGCAATAAACTTGCTACACCTACAACTATTAGGTACTACACATGACAATATATCATACCCTTGTATTTAATATTAACAAGATGGATATAAATCATAAGTTATAGCTCCAACAACCCCTGTACCGCGTATAAATTTACTAGCAACCGTCCCTAACTTATGTTGGGCGAATTTAATCCAAGTTATTGCATTTATGGACTCCATACAGTTGTAATATTGAGCAAGGATTTACGTGTCTGATAAACTTCACTTATTGATTTCCAATTTCTGTACAATTTGCTTGATTGAATAAGTTTTATTCGTGATAGAGGAACGCATGATCATTGCCAATGAGATTGGGATGGAGATAATGTTGGTTCGTGAATTTTGGTAATTGATACAAAGTTCTGAATTAAGCAAGTTTTAGTGTGATGACGCTTTCAGAGGATCAGTATTTTGGTATGAATAGATGAATGAATAGAAAACGAAAGAATGAATAGAAAACAAGGTATGCTTGTACAGCAAAGTATTCTTACTAGAGTTCCTAACAAATGTAAAGTAGCTGTTAGTAATTGCAACATTAAGACGTCGAACAACTTAGTCTATCCGTGATCATGGATGCTGTAAGGGATCAGAAACATCAGAAATTAAATAATATCAATACAACGCGATAAAATCCGTAAAAAACTAGTTTTATTTCAATGTCTAATATTCGCGTTGGTGTTAGAAGCCAGTAAAGTATTTCTATTCATCGAAACAGCTTTTTTTATGTGGATATCCTCTAAAATAGTCCTCAAAGAAAGGCAAAGCAGAATATTGAACTTGTATCTATTAAAAACATAGTGTGGTTATCTTCTACGAGTGAGGATCTAGAATTTGTGTCCTTTAGAACTACAGAAATAAGAAGAACCGTAGAAGAACTAGTAGTAGTGGCAGTGGGCAGGACACATAGCTCGTAGAATTGATGCCTGCTGGGGTAGAAATATTTTCTCGAGTGGAGACCACGCACCGGAAAACGCAATTTGGGATGATTTTCAATGAGATGAAGGGACGATATGGTGAAGGTCGCTGGAAGATGGGAGTGGGAAGGCTTTTGTTGAGCAGTGGACGTCTTTTGGCTGATAAGATGAAGCGCTCAGGAGATACTAAGATTCTTAGTCAGTAGTTTGAGCCCTATGGCCACCTCTGTTTCCCAGATTAAGTTAGGTAGGTAAATTCATCAAATTTCAGCCGATTTTTGCATCAGTGACCATAAGTACCAACGTTTTAACGCGTTCATTTTGATGTTGTGAGAAGTATGGTCCTATTTAATGTGTAGAGAGTCATCTCTCTCTCTCTCTCAATCGCAATAACACGTCATGATACGGCCTCAGAAGCCGTGTTTTATTATATTATTGCCGCTATTTTGAAACCAAATCATACAATAAATATATAAATAATTCCACATATTCATTTTACACGTCGTCGTCAAAGTAATTTACCATAATGCCACCCAACGAGCTATTACGTTTGGATAATTACTGGTACGCTCAAAAGGTCGCTTGAGGTTCCATTCGCGGTAATGTTATATCGTTGTTTAATAAATTAGACACATTTCGCCGAAATCGAGTGGTATTTAATGGGACCTTTACCATTAAACAAATTACTGCAACCAGGAAGTGACATATGAGATGGTTGAAAGCTGTTGATGGCAGAAATTTGTCCTCGTTATTTGAAATTAATTTCATACCGGAATAGATCTGAATAGGCCTGATTTCGAGTAACCTATTTAGCTCATGAATACAACTTTCTTACCGTACTGTACTACATACTGGAAAGGATCCGAAACGTCAGGAACAGGTATTGTTATTTACATATTCTACAATTTATAAGATATTCCAGTTCTGGGTGTATGTTTTTCCAGGAATGTTTGTTTTTAACGAATTTAATCTGAATTGATTTGAATTTCTGTGGCCAATTTAGCTTATCCATGACTATGGATCCTATAAAGGATCCAAAACATGGAGAACAAGGTTTGTAATTAGGATGTCTTACAATTTATAAAATATTCTTGCTTGTGTATCCCATAATCTATTTTTATAAATGCATATTGCTCTGGACTATTTAGCTGAAAAACAATTGTGTTTGGGGTTTTTTGCCGTAGATTACCAATGATCATGGTATAAAGGATCCAAAAAATTTATTATTGGTGTATTCGAGAATTGTTGTCTAGTTTTAAAAAACAACATTAGATACCAAAACGAATTCAAAATTTTTTATAAATCTTTTCCTAACATATATCATCACGCCTAAATTGCCCAAAGTGTTAGGTAGAGGTGTATTTTCTAATGTACACACCCACAATTCGCTAGTATGTGTAAATCCCATGTAATAGGGGGCGCGCCTGTTGCCGTTAATCGAGCACAAATCCCAAACTCCGAGTTTCTACTTGAATTTTGCTCAACCTGGGAAATGAACTTGATTTGTAGCATAGCAGTCACGCTTAGGACCACTAGACTAATGACGCAATATTGTCCTATCAAAAACAAAACCCACTCTTTAAAGTACAGACAAAGTTGAAAGATTGAAACAATATTATCGAAAAATATTTAAATTTTCGAACCAAATAAATGGAGCAATCTAACTATAATGGCTTAAGTTTCTTTTGCATTTTTTTTACCAAAATTTCATTTTTACTAATTATTTAAGGTTCAATGGGTTTCTGACTTAAATTCAACGATAAAAATTAATGACTCCATTCGTGTGATATTATATTTTAAATATAATTTTAGAGTATGGACGCTCCACAAACGAATGCTGGTTGCGAGTACTACGCACCTTTATTAAGGGTATTACATTGCCCAATAACCTTGAGGATTTAGTCTTTGTGCTAGTATTTGTTAGTCACAGGCATTGCGGGGGTGCTTCACGCGGGGTGCTAGTGCTGGGGTTTCGGGTATTTCTTTATTATTTCAAAATATTCAAAGAAATAAGAAAATAAAACCAATACAAATTGTTAATTACGTCATTACAATTTTTTTGGTATAAAATTCATTACTACTATTATTATATTAACTATTAAGCCGTTAGAGAGAAAAAATACAAATTAGATTAAAAAAGGCCTATTAACTTCAATTATTATCCAAATTAGGGCAAATTTATAAAAATTTTAAACAATACAATTTGTTTGTACTACTAATACAATGACCTTAAGTATAACATATATTTTTTATATAGCAAACGCACATAAGGATTCCACTAGAAACTTTTTTATAGCTGGAAAGCAGAAAACTGGTGTTAAACAACGCTTAAGTTGTGTTTCGCCGAGTGAGTGAGGTTACCGGAGGCCCAATCCCCTTTTAAAAGGTCGGCAACGCACTCGTGACTCCTCTGGTGTTGCGGGTGTCCATGGGCGGCGGTTATCGCTTACCATCAGGATCCGTCTGCTGGTTTGCCCTCCTATCCCATAAAAAAAAGCTAGTGTTTTTTGGATTTGAGCGATATAATGCCCTTAATACCTAAATCTATTCTTGAATACTAGACCTAAAAATGTTGCATTAATAATTTCAAATTATATCCCAACCTATTTTAAGTAGTACAATCAACAAAAGAGAGACGCAGGCAGCTAATGATGTCTGTTTCCTGACATAGATTGCGTTATAAATAATTAAGTGTTTCATATTAAGGCAGCTAATAACACCTGCGTTTTAATAATAATTATTGTTATTACTGGCTCGTCAGCCTAGTGGTCCTTAACGCGACTGCTTTGCTAGAGGTCGTGGATTCGATTCCGATTCGATTGTCGAGCCATGTTTTATTTGGTTTTTCTATGAAATTCTCAGTAGCAGCTCGGACTTTTTGCCCCGTTAATGGTAATAGGCTCTCCCCCTATTACATGGGACGTTAACATACCGGCAAACGGGTATACATTAGTACGCGTCTGCCTAAAACTCGGTAGCTGTTTGCATATCAAACTTTTTTGTTGACTGTACCTACGAACTGAGCAAATAAAGTTCTATTCTATTTTACTTTATTCTAGAATCTTCACTACTTAAATTCCTTTTAACATCCCACACGAATAAATCCTTGTTTATAAAAATATCATGTTATTTTTTCCTTTCTCCAATGCAACAACGAACAAAACACACAATCGTAGCAGTTAACTATTTTTAAACTTTATTATTAACGTCTTAAGGCTGAGAAATCAACGTATTTCTCCGTTCTTTACAAAGAAAATCTTTTGCTTTGATTATTCAAGTTCTGGATGTGTTTTATAAAAGTAAAATATACATGTTAGCCTTTGAGGTATTTGAAGACTGTGCTTATAAATTATTTATATATAGAAGAACTCACCGAGCTGATTTCATTGCTTTTGGCAACATTGAAGTAAGTCCCTCGAGTGTATTAATTTTAGAAGAACATTGGAAAGAATATTCTATTTTATTCCTTACGTGTACCGAAAAGTCATCCGGTTTTATAAATTCATTACTCACAATTCTTAATTTTAAAGCTTTTGAAAGGCGGGCAACGCACTTGTGACTCCTCTGGTGTTGCGGGTGTCCATGAGCGGCGGTAATCGCTTACCATCTGGTGATCCGTCTGCTCGTTTGTCCCCCTATCCCATAAAAAAAAAATGTCGAAAACCAAGAGCGTGGAAGATGTCATAAAACATCAAATCAAATCAAATCATCATTTATTTGCTGGATATAAGTCAATAAGATTTAAATTAGGTACATTATTAGTTCCATTAAATTCAACCACAGCATGACATGCAAATGTTACTACAAGTTACGATTATGTCGTGATTAGGTGAATGTCAAATTACATTCTAAATTAATGACAATGAAATTAAATATAATTATAAAGTGAATAATTACGTCACATAAGATTATTACAAACAATCAGAAATTAAATTTTCATAATTGGGCAATAAATCCATCTTGTTTCTTTGTGGAATTACCCCAAAATATTATTCCGTACCTCAAGATAAACTCGATAGAATCGCAACAACAATTTACTCAACTTGCGAATCGAAGCTAAAACGCCACGTTCGACATGCGCACTTGCGATTACTGAGCCAATGAAGTAGTCTAAAGCAAATTTCCTATTTATTACTATACTCTTTGAAAGCAAACATATAAAGTGATACAATAGGTATTATAAATACACATCTTGCTAATAATAAAAACAATATTTGGAATTTTCTTAATCATTCACGATAAAATGGCAAAAAGGATTTTGGTGGAATTTGGCACATAGATAGATTATGACCTCGATTAACCCAAACATACTTTTTATTCAGGTTGGACACAATTCTGAAGAGCACGCGGGCAAAGTCGCAATATAAGGCAAGCAGAGGTATAGTTTAATAATAATTAATTACCTACCTTTTCTTTATCTTCGAAATCAAATCGTTTCCCCATACTAGGATTTTCTCGTGTACGATACAAGAGAAAATGTGGGTGTATTCCCAAACACAAATGCTCACATACACAAACGCCCAGACCCGGAACAACTGTAGATCATACAAATATAAGCTTCGTGTATTTCGTAGAAGCCGATCGCTCAGACGCTACGCCAGATGTGTCATCAAATTCATCCATGTATCACTGTTATCATTTAAAAACACGTTATTAATTCTCACACCACCCTACCTCTTAAATTTTTTATTCAAACCACCCTTGTATTAAGCAAAACGCCTTTCATGTCATTGACTGTAACCAGCATTTTAGTTACAACGGTTCAACCTTTTCCACGGCAATCCAGACAGAAAACTAGACATTGTGGTGAGAACAACTTGAATTTGCGAAAAAAATCACCAATATTCAACTTTGTGGCTCATAGTATAAGATTGTTTTGGACGGCATGAATATTTTTGTCAGTTGCCATTCACGAGATCTCAGTGCCTTTATGAGAGGAGTGTCCTTTCATCTCTCCTTTTTAACCCGAGGCAGCAATTATAGTTAGCGTACGTCGGATGGTTATACTTGGAGATCCTTTGGCGTTTATTCGCGAAAAGAAAAATTGCCACGTTGTAAAACTTTGTAGATAAAGGTTCATTGTGTTTTTGATGGTCAAATGTTTAATATTTTTTGACGTTTTGAAGATACCTTTACAAGTCAATATTATCGATTTTTAGATCTAGATGGCGCCGTCGTTTCCTAAGTGCCGAATTCTGTGGCAAAACAAGTTCTATGATCTCTTGTTTCAAAGTCATCTTGCAGTAATATCAAATTGATTGTGACAACTTTGTTAATCGATTTGTCGCGTTGACGATTAGATAAATCGATTAACTCGTAGTATATTGTTTTGACATAACACTCAATGCGTGCAGATTATTAGAAATTACTTTTAAAAGTTAAAATGAACTTTACACAGTACGGCTTTAATATTAATTTCATTTGCAGGTAACAAACGAATTCGAGCGTTTTACGTAGCTAGCAGTCTGTTAAAGATTACTTTATCTGTCAGAGAAATTAGATTAACAAAGTACGCAATTTTTTCTGTTTGTTTTAAAATTAATTGTTCTATCAGTATGACAGTAATAAGTTTGACAGTAGACAAATTATATTTTCTGCCGTTCCAAAGACCCAATATTTTTGATTTATATAACTATTTTAGATCAGAAAAATATTAAACACACATACGGCAGATTAATGGGCTTCCCAATGCGGCCGCCGATAAATATCTATTTATTTATCACTATCATTACTTTTTGCACAGTGGAGTTTAAAAAAAGACCTCAAACAACAAGAAAGAAATTGAATACAACACAGCATCATATCAGGCTCGTCCATCAAAATATCCCTACAGAACCAACCTCAAACAGTCTGCAAAGGATGTTTTCCCGCTTTGTTCGCACCTGGCAAAGCTAGTACGGTATTTTTTTTTTGGTACGGTTTTTTAATGTAAAAGTAAAAATGGCTGTGCTAGTGAACAAAGATCGACTTTGCATAGAGAACTGAATTTTGCGGGACATTTTCAGGGACAATTTTGGTAGAGAAATCGGAATATATAAAGGTAAGTAAGAGATTGTGTAATTTGCTTGCTTTACTAAATATGATGTAGATTTTGCCAAATGTCGAGAACATGGATGAAAGGCGACTGACGAAAAGGATTTATAGAAAAAATGTCAGTAGGGTTGCCAGTAGGGGAAGCCTAGAAAGATACACCGACCTTATCGGTGAGGTCCTTCAAAAAGGTCAGGTGTGTAGTATTCGCAACCGGCGCATGTGTGGCAAGATGTATGAATGTGGACGATGCAAAAGCGGTATGAAAGAATAGTAGCAATTGGCGTTAGATAGTTTCTACATACTCCTATAAGAAAAAGCGTAACTGTATCTGTATGTATGAATTTTGACAAAATTTTGCCTTTTTTGCAAAATTAGGATCAAGCTCTTGAATCTTCTTCAAGTTGATATAGTGCTTTCAAATAAGTCGTTGGTATTTAGTTAATTACTATTCTGAAATTGTTGAAGTCGTCTAATTGCTTCGTGATTATTGTGTTACTTAGATATTTTTGCATAAAAATACATAATTAAGAGATTTTACCTTCGCAGCCGTTCGGAACAGCTAATTTCAGACCTGCACAGTTATTTTGAATGTACGGTCAACGGCAGATTATGGTATCCAAAACTGTCAAATTTCTTATATACATTTTCAATTTAATCTCCGAATAATATAGTATATTATCCATTGGAGAAATTTGACAGTTTGTGAGAATTTGATGGGGCTCTAATCTAAAAGAAAAGCTATAAAGGTTTTTATCTTTTTATCTTTCTATATTACATTTATATCTTGAACAAATTCGTCTCTATAAAAACTTCACCCTAAAAGTCTTGTCAAAATTTGGTATTCTGTCGGAAACTAGAACAAAACCAATAATGTTTTACATGTTTGTCCATCACTTCGAAACCAAACGCGTTTCGGTGATGGCTCACTATTTGTATAACTAAATTGAGCGGACAAAGTCGTGCGTAAAAGCTTACCATTAAAGAGAAACGGTGCAGTCTTATTGGGGAAGTTTTCCTGCTATAAATTGTCCTATATTTGATGTGACAGCCAGAATTAATGTTTCCGTAAATTATTACCTACTGTTATTTGTGTGTTTTGTGTAAGTGAATATGGATTGTAAGGCTCCATTATATGATAGAGATCTTTGAATGCATAAACTGTGACGTTATTGTTTGTGGTTGGCTTTTTTATTATATTTTGGACAGGCTTGGGTTTTCTCTTCTCTATTTTTCTCTTCTTCTTAATCTCTATCTTACTTCTGTGACTTAGTCTTTCGCGGTCTTCGTCTTTTTCCATTTAGTTGGATATCAGATCTTTAAGGGAATTTTAGAGGTTACTTCACAATTTTTGGGCTTTCGACTATCACGAACTCATGTCCTGTCATAGCCAGAACTAATGGTATTACGTGGTATCTTTAGAGAACTTCGGGGTATCAGTTCGCTATGAATGGAATGATTCATTCATAGACTGACCGCAGCAAGTAGAGATTAACCATGCGTTAATCACAAGCCGCTCAAACTTAAAAAAAAAATTACACTTGTAATTATAATTAAAAGCCTCTCGCATCAAAACTGACATCCCAGTTAACCAGATACCACTATAATTACGACTTCCAAATATTTAATTAAGTTGTCAAAACCAAAATTCAGGTCATAAAATAGTTCCAGCCATTTAAGGTTTCTAGCACACTAGCTTTGATTAGGCATTTGTGACACATTAAAGAACGAGCGACATTGAAATACGATTATATTTTTTATTTGATCTAAGAGCTCAGCTTTTCCGCAGACGCTAGTGTTATTCTCCTTCTGTTTGATCTCGTGGTACGAGTCGATTCACACATTTTCCTTCAAGTGTCCTATAAAAAATTGTCCTACGTCTTCTTCAATCTTGCCTTCTAGAATTGACCTAAAGAATGTATCGCTTCCTATCATTTTCAATTTCTTATGGTGCAGTACATCCTCATGGATCGTCCACCACCAGGAGTGCCGGCAAAACGGCACTTTCTTTTCCTTGCCTTACGGTCAGGACCATGATCAGGATTTGCGACAACAAAGACCAAGCAGACAACTAATAATGAAACCCGTGAACAAGATAGTAGGTACCTATTACTTTAATTTAACATTCATTCAATCGAGAACAATCGACTTTATGTGGTGTTTATAATTTGTTACTTAAAAGGCTATTATGGTGACTGTAACATAATTTCTTCAAAAACTCGCCCACTTGATACACCACAGTGTGATAAGACCCTAACAAATGCGTTGTAATTAGAACAGATCGTAAAACCATGTACTAGAATTAAATGCTAGTGAAAAGAATTTATGAACATTTTCGCGTAAAACAAAATAATTTACGGCTACATTTATTTATGGCTTTTGTAAAGGAAATAAAACAAATAATTAAACGGATGGTAGATTAGGCGGTTTACAAACGGCGACGCAAGTCCGAGCGACATAAGTTAGGATGTAGCTTTGCAGAGTAGTGAATAATTTTCAGTTAGGTGGTAGAACTTCTGATTTCGTCTGGATACTTAGTACCACCGCATTGCCAAATATTTTGCTATTCATTCCATTCTGTGCTCTTCTGCTTTGAAACGCAATGTTGCCAGTGGTATTACTCTAATTAGTTTCATGATGACAAACGTGTGATATTAATGATATGTATGCTTTTTTGTCAACTTAGAAGGAAAGAAATGCACTAAGTGGAACTAAGGAGTATCAAATTGGTACTATTATATATTATTACTAGCTTTTGCCAGCGACTTCGTCCGCGTGGAATAGTTACTTTGTTCCCTAGTTCTTCGCCCGCGGTTTCACCTGCGTTGCCCCGTTCCTAAGGGTTGTAGCGTGATGTTTTATAGCTCGAAACCTTTCTCATGAATCACTCATTTTCCCAACATTTCCCTTCACTGCTCTGCTCCTATTGATCGTAGCGTGATGAAAAGTATACTATAACCTGCCCAGGAGTATGAAGAACAATTGTACCAAGTTTCGTTGAAATCCGTCGAGTGGTTTTTGTTTCTATAACGAACATACAGACAGACAGACAGACAAACAAAAATTTTACTGATGGCATTTTTGGCGTCAGTATCGATCACTAATCACCCGCTGATAGTTATTTTGGAAATATATTTCATGTACAGATTTGACCTCTCTACAGATTTATTATAAGTATAGATTACACATCAACTTCCTCGCCTTGTCCCCACTGCATTAGGAAAGGCTTACAGTCTATCCAGATGCAGTATAACATTAGTATTTCACACCCTTTATGTTTAAATAAAAAAAAATATTTTGAGTCCCACTGCGGGGCAGACACCTACACAACCTAGGATAAAAAATCCTGGACTGAGTTAGGGGTTAATCCTATCTCAGTCCAGGATTTTTTATCCTAGATTTCGTACGTTGGCAAAAAGCAGTCGAAATCATCTCGCGACGTCTCCTAACCGACCTCGTCAAAAAATAGCGTTGTAGGTACCCACTCGATAGCCGCCGCCAGTCCGAATGAGACCGTCGCAACTCCATATCTAAACTACACCTTTCTATATTTTAAGGATAGGCAGGTTATTAAGCTCTAAGGGCTTCCAACGACTACTAGTAAAAACTACTAACATAACATAACATACCATCACGCCTGTATTCCCCGAAGGGTTAGGCAGAGGCGTGCTAATGTACACCCACAGTTCGCCGGTATGTTTAGGTCCCATGTAATAGGGGGCGAGCCTATTGCCACTAATCGGGCACAAGTCCAGGCTCCGAGCTGCTACTGAGAATTTCATAGAAAAACCCAATACCACTTTGCTCGACCTGGGGACCGAACCCAGGACCTCTAGCGTAGCAGTCGCGCTTGGAACCACTAGACTAATGAGGCAGTCAGTTAAAACTGCTATTGGTACTATATTCATCATAATCATAATCAACCCATTACATTGTCCCACTGCTGGGCCCAGGTCTCCTCACAGAATGAGAGGGATTAGGCGATATTCCACCTCGCTGGCCTAATGCGGGTAGGCAGAGTTGACACGCCGTCGGGAAAATCTCAAGCAAAGACTTCGAAAAGTCAGAGGCGTGCCTTGGATTCAAACTCGAGACCTTTGACTTGGCCATATCACTAGACTATCACTGCTTGGTACTATATTATTAACACTTTTTTATTAATTCTTTTCCTCAAGGTCTCTGGTCCACCTATTAATTAATTTTGATTGAAACATCAAAGCTTTACTTCACCACAGACCTATTATCTTCCTATAATTATCAAACAACCTAACTATTCTTGGTATTATAATTGTTAGAACGGTTACAACCTTGAAGGGATGGCGACAGATTAACGGGTGAGTTCTCGTCGAATTGCGTATAAAACACTAACTGTGGCCCCCAGTCTCACTCGCGACTTACTTATCTTTTTTCTGTATTTTCGTGCTAAAATTATAAAGTTATTATAGTGAAAGAAAAATTCAACTGCGGGCAGAATTTGAACTTGTGTCTTCTGGTTAGATACACCAGACGCTATAATCACTAAGCCACCGCGAGTCCCACCCACGCCAGATCTAAATTTGCCTTCACTTTCTGAATTTTTACGTTTTTTATGGTGACGTCAGTGACATCTATAGAAAAGCAAGTTACTTTGCTTCTCAACCGACATCACATTTTTTATGGGACCTTCTTTACAGTTCGATGTCGTACGATGCCATCTTACCTTTTTGGTGTCTTTTTATATATATTTTTTCATTTTCCATGCTAAGATAATAAAGTTATTAATAAAAAATTACAAAAATTTGACTGTGGGCAGGAACCGAACCTGTGTCTTCTGGTTAGATACACCAGACGCTATGACCCCTAGGCCACCGCCAGTCCCACCAGATTATAAATTAGACGTTCAGAAATACAACAGACAAGAAAAAAATATAAAGATAATTAATTGCCTTAGCTTCTAATGCTCTTATAGAGACCCTTAGAAAGATATTACTTCTTCTGAAAAAGTAACTGGCCGTATTCTGTACTACGGCCAGTGTAATTTTATATATTAGCATGACGTTTGCATGACTAAATTGAAGATATTTTGATATTTATTTATATGTAATTGCTTCATAATTTGATACTTATTATTACTTACCATAACATACCATCACGCCTGTATTCCCCGAAAGGTTATGTAGACGCGTAATAATGTACCCACCTACAGTTCGCCGATATGTTTAGATCCCATGTAATAGGGGGAGAGTCTATTGCCATTAACCAAGCAGTGATCCAGTGGTATCCAGCGCGACTTCTACGCAAAAGGTTCTGAGTTCGATTTCCAGGTCAAGCAAAGTGTTACTGGGTTTTATGAAATTTTTAATATCAGCTCGGAGTTTGGGATTTGTGCACGGTTAATGGCAATAGGCTTGCCCCTTACTACGCCTCTGCCTAACCGATCGGGCAATATAGCCGTCTTGGTTTGATGGTATGGTATTTTTTAATTATTTTCTGATAGCAATTTTCTATTACACTGATTGAATACATCATATATTTCTTGCAGTAGTTTTAAATATATATGATTCAAAAGCTTATTTTTATGTCTTTCTTTACAGTCATTATCATTATTCATGAGCAGGAATATAAAACTTTATCCGGATTGAATAAACCCTAGAGCTGATTTTACGACTTCGGCGTTTAATTTTCTCAAGAGCTCAAAGTTCAGAGCTTTTTGTAGCTACACTAGTGCCAAAAAGCTCACTTATTTAGGTACATTTGCGTAGTAAAGCGTCTTGTTTTTCCCAATACTATAGGCATTTCTCTATTCCGTCTCGTGGTAGAATATGATGCTGATATATTTTTTTCCAACACTGCAAAACATATTCTTTCAAAATGATTCTTATCGGTTTCTGACACTTACGGGAAGTATTTTAGTGAAGGAAAAATTCAATCGCGGGCAGAAGACGCAGTTTCGCATCCTGCCCGCGATTGAATTTTTCCTTTTTTTCTAAATATGTTTATAACATGCAAAATGAAAAAAAAATCACATAAAGATACTTACGCGAATATTAGACATTGAAATAGTACTAGTTATCTTTTTGTGGTTTTTTCGAATTTTCCATGCTAAGATTATAAAGTTATTTTAGTGAATGAAAAATTTTACCGCGCGTAGGATTCGGAACTGCATCTTCTGATTAGATACCCCAGACGCTATGACTTCAAAGTCACCGCGAGTCCGACCCGCAAGATTGAAAGACCAGATTGAGATGCAAAGTAATTTTCTTTTCAATAGATGTCGCTAACGTCACCTTAAGATGTAAATTCAATGTGAAGGCAAATTTCGATCTGGCGGGTGGGATTCGCGGTAGCTTAGAGGTCATACCGTCTGGTGTATCTAACCAGAAGACGCAGGTTTGAATCCTGCCCGCGGTGGAATTTTTTCTTCACTAAAATAACTTTATAACACTAAACTGTTTTTAAAAATGGGATAAAATCCGTAGAATAGTTTCATTTCAATGATTCTTCTTCTTAAAACATAACTTAACAAAGGTTAAGAAGAAGTGTACAAATAAACACTCACAGTTCGGTATGTTCAGGTCCCATGTAATAAGGGGCGAGCCTTTTGCCATTAACCGGGCACAAATCCAAACTCCGAGCTGCTACTGAGAATTTCATAGAAAAACCCAATAAAACTCTGCTTGACCTGGGAATCGAATCGATAGTGTAGCAGTCGCGATTAGGACCACTAGACTACTGAGGCATTCTCATTGTAATTCTATGCAAGCTTTTCACTAAATACAATATTTTAAATCATATTTACTCCAATTCTATTAATTCTAACAATAAATTCGCTAGAACTATTTACGCAATACCAATTTACTGATCCAATTCGCAACAGTCCCGAATTTCAATAACGCAAATTATCGTTTCTTATCAACTGGATTTTATCAAACCCAATTATTTGAACAGATGTCGTGCATTTGTCTAATGAATCGAAATAAAATGTATAAGCGCCACCTGTGTCCCGTCGCAAAATTTTATTGTCCTCTCATTTTATTATTGAGTTCTCCAATCTGAATTGGCCTCTTTGTCTCAAAGTGAGGTTTATGCAATGGTATGTGACCTTTTTGTATGTGTTTTTTTTAATTTTTAACCTTCAACGGAAAAAGAGGTGAGAGAGGGAGAGAGAGGTATAAGTTTAAGGTGTAAAAAACGATGTACAAAAATTCGCTCTGTTTTCAGGCCTATCGAGTGAATAATTATTTTTTTTGTGACTGCTGACATGTTTATTAACACTAAGGTGGCAAACAAGCATACGGCCCGCCTGATGGTAAGTGGTTACCGTAGCCTATGGACGCTTGCAACACCGGGGGTATCACTCGCACGGTGCCGACCCTCTTAATTAAGAAGTAATAGTTGTGCTGGCAGAATAGGAGACAATAACGTGATGCTTATCCTATTTGCCAACACAACGCTTCCTCGCGGAGCTCTAGCGACCTTGCTCACCGTTACGAACACAACATAGCCTGGAGCTCTGTTATTTGGCTACGATTTTCTGCAAGGTGGAGGTACTTCACCAGTCGAGCAGCTCCAATTGTGAGTGGAATTATTCAATTCCACTATTCTCTTAATCCCTAGGCCTACCTCTCTTAATCTCTGTTGACTGATGAGATTTTGGTTCTGTTTTTTTATTAGCAATATGGGTCATACATTACTAGTATTCTTGTTAACCCTCGTGATATGCTAAATATGCTTGTGTTACGAGTAGGTTCACGTCGATAGGGTATTGGATGGGTTTGAACCGGCGGCCACATGATCGCAAGTGCGACGCCGTTATGAAAAGTGAATTGATTGAGAGTGTTCTTAGCTATGATTTAAGAAAATCTAGCCAGAAGTTTGAAGATTATCAGCGCTTTTCTAGTTCATGAAGGGATGTGAACAACTTTCACAGATCTGATCCATTTGAAATTTGGTATTCTGTTACTTCAATGATATTGCAAGGACATGGTAACCATGACTTGATGCTGAGGGGGTTTTAAAATTAATAAGAAACGTCTAACTATGAGACAAGAATTCGCTATGTCGGACTTGTCTCGATTGAAAAGCGTTTTTTTTACATATACCTATAAAACCCTGTCCGAATCGTGAAGGTAGATATTATTAGGTATTGCGATTTAATTCTAGTTATGTAATACTTTTCAGATTACAAGTAAAAACATCACATTGAAAATAAAGTGAGGAAACTTAAATGCCAATACAGTCCCAATCGTTTCTCGATGCCAAATTATATGTACTAAGACTGATAATAGCGATATCAAAAATTGGATTTGTGCCCGGTTAATGGCAATAGGCTTGCCCCCTATTACATGGGACCTAAACATACCGGCGAACTGTGGGTGTACATTAGTACGCCTCTGCCTAACCCTTCGGGGAATACAGGCGTGATGGTATGTTATCAAAAATTGGGAAATTGCACAATTTTTTTGCACGAAATTCATATATTCATAATTTAATTAATAATGTTGTTTACTTTCATGGTGTCCTTTAAGTCTCTTTTAGTATACGCCATGTTCATGGCAGGCGACAGCATTTTTCCTAACATCTATAAATTACAAGCTCTTTATACTAAACTTCGGGGCTCCAATAAAACTTAATACGATTTCATTTATTTCAAGCAACGAATTTCGCGAAATTTATTTTCGAAAAGTGAGGAAAATAAATTACTTTAAGCTATATTCAAATTGATGACCGGGTATTGTGGTAGTATGTCCACAATAGACACGAGATCCTGTAGCGAGTTTTTGCTTCATTATTTGTGGCTTAAGGGTGAATATTCGAACATTATTTATCAAATCATTATTCTCATCATAGTAGTTCTCTCTTTCATAGTTCAGATTTTATTTATTCTTGTCGTATTGCTTTACGGCAGTGGTGTAGTTTATGTTTTCATTATCATAATTGTAGTTTTAAACAACTGTGTTCATAAATTTGGGATGAAGATAATGACGTTCAATTATTTTTCAAATATTCACCCTTAAACACCACAACTTAGTATAAAACCCTTTACCTCGTGTCCTCCTTACCGTCAGATAGACATTTTAAAAAAAACTAGAAGATATTCACCTTACTCCCTTAAAGTTTGACTGGCGATCACTGTTACGTCGGAGTCTGTCGATATTTCGACTTTTGCACGTGAGATCCATTTCCCCCTCTAAATTACTACGGCTTTGGCGGTCTGCATTTCGTGAGGGTTCTTAAGGCACCAGTACCTTCGCTGGTGTTGCAGTTGTCCTTGGTGTCCGATGACTGCTTAGCATCAAGTGACTCGTCTATCCGTTTGCCAACATAATCAATAACAAACCCCAATTACACTTGGCTCGAACTCGAAATCATACCAAAGACCGAACACTTAGAACACGCGCTTGTGATCTAGACCAATCACGTTTTTAAAATAAATTATTCACCAATGCGACCACGTATAAAGTCAAGGTCTTGTAATACATTATAATAAACTAATATGTATCAAAATAAACTTTTTGACATTTTGGTGAACGCTCTCTAGGTCCGATTTAGGTATTAAAATAATAATAATAATAATTGTGTAATTTTGTATTATAAATATTCTGTACCACTTAACCATAAATTTTGCATGCCTCAATTGGTAGAACATAGTGAACTTCACATTCACCCTACAACATGAAATGTACCTAATTGTAACCTATGTTCAGCAATAAAGATTTGATTTGATTTAATAATCTGTTTTAAAACTCTTTATAATCCAACATCACATAATAACATAATCTCTGTACTCGCATTACGTACTAATCATGTTAATTAGTTCTTAATCACATCTCTTCATATTATGACGTAAATTGATCATATATTGTGGGATAATTACCTTGTTTGAAGCTGGTAACAGCGAAGAGTTTCAAACCTTATTTTTGGAGCACAGGATGTAAAATCGCATAAAACTTTCGACACAAATTTTGAATGGCAAAAATTATACCCTCAATGTTATCTTGGAATTTCATTTATAAGGGTCTCCTTGATGCTGATAAGAGTCGTTTGTCGTGATAACTTAAAGTTCTTAGGCTTAGTTTAAGTTTAAAGCTTCTTACGTGACCTATCGACCCCGTTCTGTGGCTTAGGGCGTAAACTTCAAATAGGAGTTTAATTTTCTTAGCGAAACTCGAGAATTTTGTATCAATTGTAGGGTTGGAATACAAGATACAATATACTTTATTTGTCCGCATTAAGCTAGCGTGGTGGGTTACAGCCTAATCCCTCTTATTCTGAGACGAGACCCCTGCCCAGTATAAAGGGTTGGTTATGTATGTTTATGCCCTAGATGACTGCCTTGTTAGTCTAGAGGCTGTAAGTGCGACTGCTACGCTAGAGGTCCTGGATTCCACTCTCAGATCGAGTATAATTTTACTAGATTTTTTATGAAATTCTCTGTAGCAGTTTGGAGTTTGGATTTGTACCCGGTTAATACTTACTGCCTACTACAATATTACACCTATGATTAATTCTTCTATGGATACAGGCGTCATAAATCTTTGTTGTCAGATAATAAAGAGTAATAAATAAAAAAATAAATAATTACCTAACATACCATCGTGCCTGTATTTCCGAAATATCATTTACCGGTACAGGGCCCATCTAAAATTATAGGCAAGGTCAAGACTCTATATAACCATAATATTTACCTGTGGCATTTGAATAGCATTTAATTTACTATACAGAAATTATTGCTATTAACTATTCATTAAATAGTGACTGACTGACATAGTGATCTATCAATGCACAGCCCAAACCACTGGAGGGATCGGGCTGAAATTTGGCATGCAGGTAGATGTTATGACGTAGGCATCCGCTAACAAAGGATTTTGATAAATTCTACCCCCAAGGGGATGAAAGTTTGTATGAAACTTTGTCAATTTTAAACCGATCGGGCTGAGACTTTGCATGCATATAGCTACTATGACGTAGGCATCCCCTAAGAAAGGATTTTGATAAATTGGATCAAAGTTTTTCTATCTAAATATATATAAAACTCAAAGCTGACTGACTGACTGACTGACATAGTGATCTATCAACGCACAGCCCAAACCTGGAGGGATCGGGCTGAAATTTGGCATGCAGGTAGATGTTATGACGTAGGCATCCGCTAAGAAAGGATTTTGATACAAAGTAACTATTCCACGCGGACGAAGTCGCGGGCAAAAACCTAGTGTATTATAAATACTTCATATTAATATAATATAATATAATGAATTTATTTCAGGCAATGTGTACCCATAATTTACATGTGCGATTCGTTAGTAGTAATATAAGATTAAAAATAAAAATGTCTATTGAAATGTATCTATTATAAAAATGTAATATTTTATCACCATTAGTGCAAAAAAATCAATTAATTAAACGAAACGAAATGTATACTATCTTAATGTTTATTAAGGAAATTAAGACGCTTTAATCATTATTAATATTTACCTGTAACAGTCAGTATCAATCACTAATTACATCCAAAACTCGAGAGAAATAGTCAACTATATATCGAGTTTTATCAAACTCGACCATTTTGCGCGGGAAATTCAGAAATATCGGTCCTCATTTCTCACGATCTCCTCCCCAATAATTCAGTAAAAGGATAGTCTGAGATAAAGTGTGGCTTTCGAAATAATTGGTAAAACGATAGCTTTAATAAAATACTCGAAGCTGTGTGCGGTTCTTGTAAATAGTGAATGCGGAATTCAGTCCATTCGTTCATTGGTTTCCTTTGAGCCATCGATTTGAATAATGATGGTATTTTGTTTTCAAGCGATTTCAAAAAGGAGGTTGAATTAATTTGTGTGAACCTCTTTACATGTAAATGCTCGCGCATAACTGTTGTATATTTGTGAAGTTTTCGATAGTGAGGAGCAAGAACCATTATAACCTCCTACTGGATTTTGCACGTAGAACTTTGCACGCTTGCACGCAATCACTCGCGTGTTGCCGGCCCTGTAAATTAAGGAGGAATAGTTGGGCTGGCAGCAAAAAAAACATGCTGCCATACATGATAGCGGCGGTAGCAAAACACCAGATCAAAGATCAAAGTGTAGTAAAGTGTAGTACCACCGGTCCCCTCCATTGCCAACACAACGCTTCCTCGCGGAGCTCTGGCGACCTTGCTCACCGTTAGGAATACAACATAGCATGGAGCTATGTTATTTGGCTTTTCTGGCAGGTAGGAGGAGGTACTTTCCGACTTACACTTTGACTTACAGTCGAGCGGCTCCAATTGTGAGCGGAATTATTCGATTTCATTTATGCCTTACCTCTCTGATTATTATTTTTTTACACTTTTTAATTTTTGATATTGATACCAAGTGGCACTCTCACAGTTGAGTTGAATTTAACGACGCCTCTCAAGCTAAAACCCATCAAGCTGTGTCGGCTGCAAAGCTTGACGAAGAAATATACAATATACATATCTATTTACAAACATACATACAAACGTCCACTCCAAAAACATAACCCTCATTCTGGTACAGTCGGGTAAAAACTAGTAACTGTGATAAAAATAACCTGTTATAATCTGAGTCAGCTGTATCCACAAGGAATTCAGACATTACAGAATTTTCACAAACTCGCTAAGGTCCACAAAAATTTACGTGAAAACCCTTTCTATATATAGAAACAAAATGCCCAATATCTATCCGAGATTCTATGGCAAGCGCTTAAATCCGTCGAGTTACCCTTCAAAGGCTTTTCTGCCTACAGGCGCAATTATAAGGGAACCCTTTGAGCGTGTTTGCTGACGGTGTCTCCGTGGACTTGCTTTTTTATCCGACTGCGCTAAAAGGAGGGTTATGTTTTTCGAGAATATGTATGTATGTATGGATATTTCTTTGGCACGCCCTATAGTCTAAACGGCTTGATAGATTTTAGTTTTAGAGGCGTCGTTAGATTTGTCTCCATAGCGAGAGTATCAATGAGTGCTTATCTATATCAAAACTGAAAATTAAAAATTTTGAATAAAACCCACGACGTATAAGGTAAAATGATTAAATAATTGTAGGTAGTCATTTAGTCGGGAATTTAGAAAATCCGCGGGGCTGCCATTCCCATTTCTGTTGTGAATTTTAATTAAAATGCAGTAGGTATAGAAATGCTATGATTTTTCTTGTAGAACTAAATGCGCGCCGGATTTTCTTGTAGGTAAGTGAATACATATGTGTAGGTCATTTAGTCGAATTTCATAGAAATATACAATATTATTTTGCTCAACCAGGGAATCGAATCCAGGTGCTCTAACGCCAAGCAGTCGCGTTTAAGCAGTAATTATTTTACAGGTTATATATTGGATACATTTGAAAGACATGATTTTACCACCTAAAATCAGTACATAGAAAAAAACAAAAATATTGTAACCCATAATATTGTAACTATATCGGGGTTACAATATTTTTTATGTTTTTTTTTGTTGTTTAACATGAATAATTTACATTACATAGTATCACAAAACATATTAAAATATGAATTTTCGCTTCACAACTATATGAAATATTGAATTTGTAATAATCGACCCTTGTCAGAATCACCCGTTTAGCACCAACAAAAAACGCTTACAAATTTTTGTTATTGTAATTTATTTAACAGCTCCATCGACCCCTTTTGACTTTGTAATTTAATTTTTTTATGTACTTTTGTTTTGTTTTTAAGGGAACAATAACCGAGACGGTGAAGGTTGGATCAATCAGATATTATTATGTTGTTGTTGAATCTGAACAAACAAAACTTAAAAACATATCTTATATAAATTGTTTTTTGAAACGGAAAAAGAAACTCTCAGAGTATCGTATGGTACATGGTATTACAAGAAACCCTATAATACCTTTAGTAAATACTGGACGAATGAAACTTGTACCTGTTGGGACTTTACTTACTACTTACTAGGTACTAGCGCCATCTCTTTCAAACGAAGACAACAACTTATGTTTTTTTCGTGATGGAAATGAGAGTTGCATCCTAATCTATACTTATAATAAATCTGTAGAGAGGTCAATTCTGTACATGAAATATATTTCCAAAATAACTATCAGCGGGTGATTAGTGATCGATACTGACGCCAAAAATGCAATCAGTAAAATTTTTGTCTGTCTGTCTGTCTGTCTGTATGTTCGTTATAGAAATAAAAACCACTCGACGGATTTCAACGAAACTTGGTACAATTGTTCTTCATACTGCTGGGCAGGTTATAGTATACTTTTCATCACGCTACGATCAATAGGAGCAGAGCAGTGAAGGGAAATGTTGGGAAAACAGGAGAACTTACTCCATTTTTTAAGCTTCCGTCGCGTGTGCAGCCTTAATGGTTAAAGCTACACAGAAATCATGTATGACGGAAATGTTCTCCTTATAATTATATAAAAAATATTCCACGACAGCAAATGTCTATCTTTTATGGTTGACTCACAATAACACGTGTAACTCTCGATAGCTTAGCAGTTCGGAGCTTTCTGATTATATTTGTTTACTCTTACGTTAGGTGACTGACTGACTGACATAGTATTCTATCAACGCACAGCCCAAACCACAGGTATACTTTTCATCACGCTACGGTCAATAGGAGCAGAGCAGTGAAGGGAAATGTTGGGAAAATGAGTGATTCATGAGAAAGGCTTCAAGCTATAAAACATCACGCTACAACCCTTATGAATGGGGTAACGCAGGTGAAACCGCGGGCGAAGAACTAGGGAACAAAGTAACTATTCCACGCGGACGAAGTCGCTGGCAAAAGCTAGTAGTGAATAAAGTTAGCATGAGCTACCAAAAAGTGTCAGATAAGACCGAAAGCTTAAAAAACTAAAACCTGACTACGAAAAAAGTCAACAGTTTTTTTTTCTATGAAATGAAATGATATTTATTTATGTACCTAAGTAGATTTTTAGAGATACTTTTACAATGGTTTGGTTTTATTAATAGCTGGATGGCTTCGGCATTTTCTAACTAACGACCTCTGAGAATAAACACGGAAAGAAACTCGGAGAATCATGGTCTCTTTTAAAGTCCAGACATTGAAGAACACTTATAATATGTGCGTGGCACAATATAGGGTAATGTCTGGAATGGCCTTTAGAGGAAAGAACCATAGCAGCTTTGAGTAGACCAGTCCCAACTGACAACACGAATGCATCAGTCATCGTGTACCTCAGCCATAATTTAGTCACCTGCACAGCAATGACCTGTGCTAAGTCCGCGAACAGTGCTATCCTGTTTTTAAAATTCAAATATTTTTTTTATTTGAATTTTAAAAACAGGAGATTAGATTATTTTCAAATCGTATTCTACTAAAGTAAAGTACAACGTTAAACGCGAACAAATTAGTTTGATGATCATCGTGACATTGATGACAACAAACGTGAATGAAATTAATTATTTTGAATACTTCTAAGTACAGTCATCAGAACATTAAGTTACTACAAATTGTCAAACCCCAATGGATAATAAACTCTATTATTTGAATCTATTATATGGCAAATACACAAAAAGTGTGGCGCCATATCCCATAACGGGATTATATAAAAAGGTGTGTAATCAACATAATTTGACGATACCTACTAAAGACCTATAAAAACCGATAATTACATTAAATAGCAATGTTATGTGCCAATTGGCTTTTATATCGGCCCTAAATTCAATTCTAGGCTATAACAAAGGGTATTTATAGAAATAAACTCATTACGCTTTCCCTGATTTCGTGATTAAATTGGTTTCGGATCCACACCTACGTATAGTTCTTTCTTATTACTTTTAGAAGTAATCAGCTAAAGTGAAGAACTGAATATTGAATTGTCGACAAATTTTCTCGATAGCGTGAGAAGTCTTCTGACCCAGTAACAAGGGTCCAAGTACGTTATATGAATTGTTTTAAAATGGTCGTCCAATGGAACTAAATCACATAAGAACTGATAGATTTTGAAGAGAATGAGTGAATCTCTCAAAAATTCTAGCAATTCTGAAGGTATTGAATGAAGACTTTGAAATAATAAAATAGTCTAAACTTTTTGTGTTTTTTTGCATTTGCCATGCTAAGATTATAAAGTTTTCTTTTGTACTAAAGTTATGAAAAGTAAGAAATTTTCAAAATTCGAATATACCTAAATTTAAAAAAAAAAAAACAGAGGGCCTAGTGAGAATTTCATTTCACCAAATCGATTTTACGCATCGACTGCGATCAGATCTCTGATTGGTGGAGAGTGGTGAAGATTACGGATATCGCCAATCAGCATTCTAAACGCGGTCAATGCGTAAAATGGAGTCGTTGAAATGAAACTCACTCTAGGCCGTCAGATTGAAGTAACCTTCATAAAAACCAAAATAATTGCAAAATATAATATACATACATACACTCCCGCCTTCTCCCATAGGGGTAGGCAGAAACTATAGACTTCCACTTACTACGATTCATGCATACTTCTTTTGCTTCTTCCACATTCATACATACACGCCGGTTGCGAGTGCTACGCACCTAACCTTTTTGAAGGATTTCGCCAATAAGATCGGCGTAATGTCCTTCTAGGACGACCTCTACCGGCGCTGCCGTTGACATTCGCCTTATGAATTCTTTTCGTTAATCGTCTTTCATTCATTCTTTCAACATGTCCAAACCATCTCAG
Organism: Acronicta aceris; assembly: GCA_910591435.1. Classification (NCBI taxonomy): domain Eukaryota; kingdom Metazoa; phylum Arthropoda; class Insecta; order Lepidoptera; family Noctuidae; genus Acronicta; species Acronicta aceris. The sequence continues at coordinate 6,602,131 of OU342781.1, read as the reverse complement.
CATATTCTTTTCAATACGCGTCACTACATCATCTTTCAGCCCGCAACGTTGTCTTATCACACTGTTCCTATATCTTATATATATATATATATCTATATTATATAAAAAATAATTGCTGTTCGTTAGTCTCGCTAAAACTCGAGAACGGCGGGACCGATGTGGCTAATTTTGGTCTTGAATTATTTGTGGAAGTCCAGAGAAAGTTTAAAAGGAATTTGAATATATATACAGTTTAGGTCTTTTATTTATCGATTGAGGCAGTACGAAGTCTGCCGGGTCAGCTAGTATTTTTATTGCTAAAGCCATTAGGGAATATTCTTTGAGAACAGCTACAGTCCACACTACTTTCACGAAGCCAAAGAGCCGAAAGTCCTGTGCCATTTCTTGAAAACCATTTTATCATCCGAAGAAAATGAAAACGCAGCAGCAAAGCGGAATGGCGTCGCGTGCAACGGCAACATTCCTGTATTTACACGTTGAAATTCTCTAGAAAACAATTCAGCGCATTCGCCTTAACGGCCCGCAGCGGTTGGTTTCCAAGAAAACTAGGACTCAGACATGCTTGTGTATCAGCTATGGAAATTCAAATATCGGTGAAGACGTACGGCTGTGCATGACGTCATATTGGTTTAGTTAGAGAATTTATCAAGATCATTCAGATACATTACATATTCTTTACCATCACGCATGTGTTATCTGTGTTGGTGTCCTAGTCCTAATCCCATGTTATAGGAGACGAGTCTATTGCCACAAATCCTAAACTAGTAGTAACTAACTATATAGAAGCTCGGAGTTTGTGCCCGGTTAATGGGAATATGCTCACACTCTTAACATACCGTTTAACTGTGGGTATACATTAGTACGACTCTGCCTAACCTTTCGGGAAATACAGGCGTGACAGTATGTTTTAAATTCTAAACTCCGAATTACTACTGAGAATTTCATAAAAAAAACCCAATAACACTTTGCACTCGAATTAGGACTCGAACCCAGGACCTCTAGCGTAGCAGTCGTGCTTACAAACACGAGACTAATAAGGCAATTTCAGTACCCATGGATATTAAAATAATATATTTTAGAATATTTAAATACCGCACGTATGACTAGGGTTTTATATTTTCAAAATAAACGCGTCTTGGTGGCTCATATTGTGAAACAAAATGTTATGCGAGTTCACAGAGAACAGAGGGAAATGCTCAGGGATGCTAAAATGTACAGTTTTGACGAATCACACTATGATTCTCTGACACACAGCTGCACGTATCATTATATCCCTAACTAGTTGCTGTTACCCCTCCGATTCTAGGCGGCGTATCAAGATGAAACATTCACCAGATTTTAAGTTAGACCAATATACATCGGTGAAAACTGCATTCAATTCCATGCAGTATTTTTTGCGTGATACATACAGACAGACAGACAAAAAATTTTAAAATTGTTATTTTGGCTTCTGTTGCTCTAATAAAGATCCCTAATATTAGAAGTTTTTTAATATCTATAATGTACAGACATCGGCTTGTTACAATTTTATTATAGGTATAGATAAAAACCCAAAACACTGGGGTTTATTGCTACACGATGTAACAATAAACCCGAGGACCTCTAGTCCAAAGAGAAAGTACAATTCAGTGATTCATATTGTGTTCATTAATCTAGTCAAACTGCCTCATTAGCCTAGTATTCCTAAGCGCGACTGCTACGTTAGAGTTCCTGGGTTCGATTCCCAGGTCGAGCAAAGTGTTATTGGGTTTCTCTATAAAATTCTCAGTAGCAGCTCGTAGTTTGGTATTTGTACACATAGGATTACATGTGACTTAAACTTGGCGAAATGTTGGTGTAAAATTGTACACCTTTGCCTAACTCTTCGGAGAATACACACGACTAGAGATGGGTTTATGCCAGGGCATTTATTTTTTTCGCCCAAAATGCCTGGGCAGAAACCCATCTATACACACGACACGTTTGGTGTAGCGGCTGAGCGATCGGCTTCTGCGCAACGTGTTTTGGGGCCGATCCCCCCACGGAGCAAATATTTGTATGATCTACAGGTAGTTGTTCCGGGTTTGGGCATTTGTGTATGTGAGAATTTGTGACTGCAAACGCACCCACGATACAGGTGAAAATCCTAGTGTGAGGCAACGTTTATAAAAAAAATCTACCGCTACGTGTCGGTGTTTCATGAAATCTAGCCATTTTAGTTCCTTCCCCCCAGCTTGCAGTGGCACAATACACGCTCCCCTGTATTCTGTGACCCCTGCTGCTAATTTTAAGCAGAATTTCTTTAATTTTGAGGTTTCTTTGTCTTTGAATTTAATCTAGATTGTCGTGAGTTTTGATGTTGGTTATTATCTTTTATGTTTTCCTGGTACAAGTGTGTGGCAGCTGGCTTAGTTTTGTCTCTTATACCGAACCCATTGTTTTGTTATAATTTGTTTTCTTTATCTACGTATTTGTGGATTTATATTTTCCTTTGTGAAGTACATTTATATTGTATTACCAATATACATACACTCAAGCTTTTCTTCAAGGGTGGGCAGAAACTAACTATAGGCCATTTGCCACGATTCTTGCATACTTCTTTTGCTTCTTCCACATTCATGCATCTTCTTATATTGTACTAGCTTTTTGCCCGCGACTTCGTCCGCGTGGAATAGTTACTTTATTCCATATGAACTTTTATCCCCTAGTAGAGTTTTATATATATTAAATGAACTTGCATCCCCTATTTTATCCCCTTGGGGTAGAATTTATCAAAATCTTTTCTTAGCGGATGCCTACGTCATAACATCTACCTGAATGCCAAATTTCAGCCCGATCCCTCCAGTGGTTTGGGCTGTGCGTTGATAGATCACTATGTCAGTCAGTCAGTCACCTTTGAGTTTTATATATATTATAAGATTAAACTATACTAAAGCCAGAACCCTATCCTCCGATTCTTAAATTAGTCGTAAAAGTAACTTGCAGGATCTTCATTAGATATGAAACTATTTAACATAGTTTAAGTTTCAATATTGATTTGTCTGTCAATTAGCCTCCTTGTAAAGACTAACCAAAGACGATAAAAAAAACTTTAAAAAGAACTATTAAATTAACTGACACTCCTTGACCTAACTTTCCTCTGAGAATATACTTCGCTCCGTAGCTTCTTATCCATTATAAAGACCTTTCCCTTTTCTTCACTAAGTATTAGCCAATGCTTTTAACAAGAAACAAATTATACCCTTCTACTCATTTCATGGACGTCAAATATCGACGATGGTGTATCCGTATGTTTTATAAAAGCAAATAAAACCGTTTGAAAAGGAAACCTTCGCCCTATTTTCGTGGTAATGAAGTATTCATCACCCGCCTCTGGCGTGTAAGCAGTTGCCTCAAGATGTAAGCGAAATCTGAAAAACTTTTCGTAGTGGATTGTGTCAATTTTAAACATAATGGATGGAAATGTAAACTGGGAATACTAAAGATGCAAACAATTGAGTTCTTAAGCTAGCCGGACCCCTTGCCTAAAATACTGAAGAGTAATTGCAAAACACCGAAAAAAGAGACAGGAAAGATCGCATTCCAAGTTAAGAACAAAATAGAGTAATGATAATTTTAAGGATATTATGGATGTAATTCACACCTTTTTAAATAGTGAAAGTCTTATTTATTATAAGCAGATGATACTAATGCTGAAAATACAATAGTTTTTCGTTTCGTAAATGGAATAAGAAATAAAATTTAAAATGTAGAATAGAATAAAGTAAAGAATCATTGAAAACTATCCAAAAACTATATCAAACCAATGATGTTTCTAATGATGACTAAATACCTGATGAAGGGGGCAGCTATGATCATGATCTTGCGGAAAATGAAGATTAAAAAATAGTCCGATTGCAATGAATAGAAAACATATTTACTGATCCAGTTCTAAGAAGCGTGTCATTTGATCATAACGCATCTAATTGTTATTGAAACACAAATCCTCAAGAAGAAATTATTTCTCGTTAACAAAATATTTCACTGTAGATTGCAGTTTATGACTTGATCCACATCCACCGAAAGCATTTTGAGCCGTTAATGAAACGCCATTCGTTGCTTTTGATAGAACTAATTATACTGACGTCAGTTTATTGAATCACTTGACGTCTATCAGTGCATTCGTAGGAACCGTTATTGGAGTATTAGAAAGTTAATCCTTTATGTCAGTGTCTTTATTTGCTCCTTAAGATTATAATTGATTGTGCTTCTTCAGGCTTTCTTGAAAACAAAAGTATATATCAATTAGAAAATAATTTAACCTCATGACATGTTTAATATTTTATACAATTTATGGAAATTATCTGGTACTGTAATCAGTCTTTGTGAATTAGTACTAGACGAATCAATACCTCTGAATTTAGTACAATTGCTTGGTGAAAATATCTGGTAGATATTGATTTCAGTACTAGGTATAAGTATTGATTTCACAGATAAATAGATTTGACAGAAATTATCAGTTCCAGGTATTTTTCATCTGATTAAATTGTATATTTAAGTTCAATACGCAAACAATAGAACAGTTACGGTAATGTCACCCTGTGTGTGTCTTGAGTTTGTAAACTTCAGACGACTTTAAGAATTTAAGGGAATCCTTTTATATCTTCTGATTCAAAATATAATGAACATCCATATACCACAGATTTGTAATGAAAAAGAAAATCTTTTTCACCGAATCGATGCAGAAATTAATTATCACTGCAATCCTTATTGACAACTGTGTCAGTAAAAATAATGGTTTCACAAAGGACGTCCCTCGTTCAGCCTTCTCCCATAGATTAATGAAGCGAATAGATTTACAGTTGAAGAGGCCGACAGTTCCGGGCAGTCCATTATCAGTCCTGCCCTGTCGATGCCAAACAATTTGCAATTTTCTCTGAAGAGATTTTTTGGTACAACTAGAGTAGGAAATAATTAATTTGTATAAATCATGTATCTTTAATAGTGATGCCAACATCGTATTAGAATTATGAATAAACTAGCGACCTGCCTGTGGTTTCACCCGCGTTGCTCTGCTCCTATTGGTCGTAGCGTGATGTTATATAACCGATAACCTTCCTCGATAAATGGACTATCCAGCACAAAAATAATTTGTCAATTCCAACTAGTAGTTCCTGAGATAAGCGCATTCAAACAAACCAACAATATCATCAGCTTTATAATATTAGTATAGATTTCAAATAACCAAAATAAACGAAAACACTTACTAAATTATTTTTTCACATCAATACAATATCAGTTAGTTTCCTTATTAACCCCTGACGCAAAACGTGTGTGTTCTAAGTTTAAGATCTGTATCTGTGTATCTGTGTCTGTCTGTTACAACGCAGCGGCCAAACGAATATACCGATTCTGATTCGGTTTTTTTAGTTTTAAAGGAGACTTAATCTAAAGTGTTCTTAGCTATGATTTACAATAATCTGACCAGCTATTGGAAGATTATCAGCTCTTTTTCTAGTTTATGATGGGATGTGAGCTTCCAGAGGTCTGATCCATTTGATCTATTATCCTGTTACTTCAATGATATCGCAAAAATATGGTAACCATGACTTGATGATATTTTGCATTAGCCATTGCACGCGGTTTAGTTTGCATCACAGCGAACTTAATCATATTTTTACTTCGTCCTAAAGATATAAACAATGTATAGTGTCAGAACTTACTCAAATACAAAGTAGTGTCCATTTAGATTCCTACCTGTGGACACTACAATATAATTAAGCAATTCAACCGCAAGCATTTCGCCTAAAGGTGTTAAATGTGGATTGAGAAAGTTTTGGGCACTGATTACTGTATCTCTGTTCTAACAATTTGGATCATGAGGGTTAAAAGCATCTAAGTTACATTAACGTTTTAAGTTTTACTGTATTGTACGACTGCTACGCTAGAGGTCCTGGGTTTCATTTTCAGGTCTAGGAGTGTTATTGGTTGTTTTTTCTATGAAATTCTTAGAAACAACTTGAATTTGACGTGGGAGAGCCATGCTTCGGCACGAATGGGCCGGCTCGACCGGAGTGATACCACGGCCTCACAGAAAACCGGCGTTAAACAACGGTTACGTTGTGTTTCGCCGAGTGAATGAGGTTACCGGAGGCCCAATCCTCTTTTAAAAGGTCGGCAACGCACTTGTGACTCCTATGGTGTTGCGGGTGTCCATGGGCGGCGGTAATCGCTTACCATCAGGCGATCTATCTGCTCGTTTGTCCTCCTATCCCATAAAAAAAATACGGATTTTGAACGTAGAAATTCTTGACTTAAGTAAAACTAAAGTTGTTGATGTAACGAGGTGCTTAATTCAATATTATTATTTAGTAACTGGGTCACGGTCGACCCGAAAAACTAAATAGCCCTCCAAATAAAACTCTATATTACCTAACTTAGTTATACTTTTATTGAGTTAGAACTTTGGGTGCTTTTCAGCGCGCCAGTAAAGCCTATTTCACATAAAAAATCCAGTTGGTACACAATTTTAGACTTTGTTTCGAGTAGGATTAAGATATCAACTGATTAATGTATCGACGGTTGCAATTCCCAGCGAATTCGCCACAATATTCTCTTTTCTGCATATTTGAAACTAAGCTAGTTACAAACAAAATTCAATATTGTATGAGTATTATCAATATTATTTCTATTTTCAATAAAGAACTCTATACGGATATCAATTAAGTTTAAAATCAAATGCACTCCGAAGTAATCTTCAATGCGCTCCAAATAGCAGAAATTGCGGTTACGCGACTCGAAATCGAATTCTTCTTCGTGCAATTAGCAACTTTAGCTGATCATAGATAAGGTTGAATTTATGATTGGCTGGTATTCCGTGTAAACTAAGTTTTATTCCACCTACGCCTAAAGTTGGCAAAACATTAATCTTGTCACGGGCGGTGTCTGAACTAGTTGAATCGGTATTGATTGCAACCTACCTCGAATTGAGTCGTATTTAGCTAATAACACTGAATGTAGGTGAGATTTAAGGGTCAGCCTTAAAGGTAAACTAACAATTGATCATCTTTACATTATATTTTAAACTAGCTTTTTGCCCGCGACTTTGTCCGCGTGGAATAGTTACTTTGTTCCATAATTATGATCACATCGGTCCCTTAGGGGTGGAATTTATCAAAATACTTTCTTTGGGGATGCCTACGTCATAGTAGCTATATGCATGCAAAGTCTCAGCCGGATCGGTTTAAAATTGACAAAGTTTCATATAAACTTTCATCCCCTATTTTATCCCCTTGGGGGTAGAATTTATCAAAATCCTTGCATGCCAAATTTCAGCCCGATCCCTCCAGTGGTTTGGGCTGTGCGTTCATAGATCACTATGTCAGTCAGTCAGTCAGTCACCTTTGAGTTTTATATATATTTAGATTGATATGATAAAATTTTCTTCCTATTTGTGTAATTGATTGGTGATAAATGTATGATATGACCTAACTGTTATTTATTACAACCAAACCAATTGCAATCAAAATTGTGTCTACAATAATGATTTATTTATTTAAGCTCTAGTGTACGAGCACGCGACACAATTTTATGCTGACGCTTGCTATCAAGCGTACATTAAAATATTTACACATAACATGTAAGTTTGACAGCACGTTTGGCGTAACGGCTGAGCGATCGGCTTCTACGTTACGTGTTGTGGGTTCGATCGCCGCACGGAACAAATATTTTTATGACCCACCACTCACTGTACAAGAGAAATTCCTAGTTCCATGTTTTATAAAAAAAAGATAGTTCTGAACAATAAATCGATGTTTTCTATCACATTATACATTTAGGATTCCCGGTACCTTCAAAAATACTATGGCTGCAGAACCCAACATGTAGGAACATAACAATTTGGGGGTCGGGGAGTAATTTTCAGCAAAATTTAGAATCATGACGGCATGACTATGTTGCAATTACAACTTTTTTCTTTGGACCAAAGTAACCCCCAATTTATTTTAGAATATTCATATTTTTAACCCTTGACTGTTGATTTATATGCCAAATATCAAGACCTTCTGATCCATATTTCTTCGATACATAGTTATAGCCTCTGTGACAGACGGGTACACGGATGAACATAAGAGGTCCTGTTTTACCTACAATCATTTCTTTACATATTTTCTTCTGAGTTTTTAATCTTACACCACGTGTATTTTTATTATTATTATTAATTTTAATAATAAGAAGGAAGGATTGGCCCAAAATAGCCTTGAGTCGTGAGGAGTGGAAAGAGGGTAGGGAGGCCTTTGCCCTGCAGTGGGACGACAACGGCTGAATAATAATAATAATAATAAGGACAAAAAAAACGACTAATCTATATACTTATAATAAATCTGTAGAGAGGTCAATTCTGTACATGAAATATATTTCCAAAATAACTATCAGCGGGTGATTAGTGATCGATACTGACGCCAAAAATGCAATCAGTAAAATTTTTGTCTGTCTGTCTGTCTGTATGTTCGTTATAGAAACAAAAACCACTCGACGGATTTCAACGAAACTTAGTACAATTGTTCTTCATACTCCTGGGCAGGTTATAGTATACTTTTCATCACGCTACGATCAATAGGAGCAGAGCAGTGAACGGAAATGTTGGGAATATGAGTGATTCATGAGAAAGGTTTCAAGCTATAAAACATCACGCTACAATCCTTAGGAACGGGGCAACGCAGGTGAAACCGCGGGCGAAGAACTAGGGAACAAAGTAACTATTCCACGCGGACTAAGTCGCTGGCAAAAGCTAGTAAGTAAAATAAAGGCCTATGGAGGCTCTCTCTCTTGATACGGCGCGTATTGTTAGAAGGTTCCTTTCTTTGGAGCCCTGACCGCTAGTAGCTTGGACCCTGCTCGGTGCTCCCGATACCGGAGGACTACAATTTTTTTATATTTTTAAATGTTTTTATTTTTATTTTTGAAAAATTTTTGAAAGATTTAGATATAATGAATAAAGGAACGAGTTTTTATTTACTTCAATTAGATTTTGTTTTAACGATTAAAAGTTAAGCATATAATGCATATAAATGTAATAAAACAGATAAAAGATAAAAAAAACTAATACTTATTTAAAAAAAAGTAATTAATAGGTACCTACTTATATTTATGCTTATTATATACTTCACAGATTGAAAACCTCCTTTAATGAAAAAAAAAAAATATTTTGCAATGAAAACCTCCCTTTAACAGCACATCTATCAAATGAAAGTCGACTTCTTAAAGGTAGACAAACAGTTCAAGGAAGTTTACTTGACTCTTTAGAGGTTGATTCATTGCATTTTCTTTTGTTTTCCCAGTCTGAAAGCTATTGCGCTTATTACCTATTGTTGCCAGTAATTTTGCGGGAAAAGAACAATAGAGGCGAGCTATTTTTGTTTAAATAGAGGTGTTTTATATTTATCACGCGCTTAAACGGTGGAGAAAAACATCGTGAGGAAACCTGCAGGCCTGAGAGATTTTCTCGGTGTAAAGTCTGCCAACCCGCCCTAGGCCAGCGTGGTGGACTATAGCCTAATCCCTCTCATTCTGAGAGGAGACCCGTGCCCACTAGTGGGACAGTATAATGGGTTGATTATGTTATGTTACGTAGAGGTGTTTATAGTTATGTAAAGTGTTGTGAAAAAATTTGCTGCGAGCGAAAATACGAGGCTCGGTTTGAGCTTTTTTAAAAATTAATTTTCATATTAAGATGCTTCGTATTTCCTCCCCATGAGCTCTCCGTACCAAGGTGCGAATCGCAGGATCCTTTTTGAATTCATTACCCCCTACTTAGGTGCGTTCCTACGCTAAATTGTAACTAGCCTATGATATCTGTACATAAAATACGTTTAAGAAAAATAATATCAAGGGACTTTAAAGGAGAATTTTGCTTGTCTGTCTGTATGTATTACGCGCGAAATTGTTTTTTTTATGGGATAGGAGGGCAAACGAGCAGACGGATCGCCTGATGGTAAGCGATTACCGCCGCCCATGGACACCCGCAAAACCAGAGGAGTCACGAGTGAGTTGCGGACCTTTTAAAAGGTGATTGGGCCTCCGGTAACCTCACTCACTCGGCGAAACACAACGTAAGCGTTGTTTGACGCCGGTTTTCTGTGAGGCCGTGGTATCACTCCGGTCGAGCCGGCCCATTCGTGCCGAAGCATGGCCCTCCCACGTAAAAAATGGATGCAGTTTTCAGTGTTGTATTGCTATAAGTATAACTTTAAATCTGTTGTATGTTTCATCTTGATACGCCGTCTAGAGGCCGAGTTATAGTATCTAAGTAAAACCTTTTGGGACGCGAGTGTAACCGCGTGCAACAACTAGTTCACCACAAAACCGTGTAGCATTAAAACGGCTAATAAACTTTATTTTCGCGGGATCGCCATTGTTTACACCGGAAGTACGAGTCGCCAACAAAAGCTTCCGTTTCCGCTGTCCAGGGCGCCGACAGTAAGACTCAAGTAATTAAATTTCATTCAACTGAAAGCATTGAGCTATTAATTTCTGTCGTACTACGATAAAAAAATTTGATTGCTAGTAATCAGTTTATTCTACGTACGTACTTTAACAATGACAAGTTTTCACAGTTTTGAAATGCATTGTTTATTTATAAATGATATTTATTTCAATAGATGTTTTAAAGATACTTTTACAAGTCAATGTTTTTAAACTTTTATACTTTTTAACTAAATGACACCATTTAATAAAAAAAAATCCTAAAGCGGCATTTCCTAACTTTGAGAATAAACATCGAAACAAAGTCAGAGAATTATGCTATCTTCTAAAGTCCAGACATAGTAGTGTCAAATAAGTGAGTTAAGATGCAGGACAATTTCTAAAATGGGTATGCGACAGAAAACAGGTCTTTATTCAGCAATCCTTGTTAGCTGTTATAAAGGCTCATAATACAAATCGTGTCAGTATTAAAATAGGATGAATAGATTACATTGGAATAACTTCTTTTTATACATTTTATCACGTTATATTGTAGACTGTCTATGGATGATGTAAATGGTAAGGGATTCGAAAATACGGGTATTAAAATAATTTTAACATAAGGCGATAAAATCTATAAAATAATAGTTTTATTTCAATGTTTAATATTCGCTTAAGTTTCAGAAACCAATAGAATGAATAAATTATCGTGGGCAGCACGTAGTGTAATCGTAACACAACACTTTATATAGCAAGTAATGTTGCAACAATTCAATTTAAGGCATTACCTCTAGCCTCTAGTCTCTAGTACGTATGAACTGGTATCTCAATGATATTGGGACTTTTATTTGTTTAGTACTACTGGTACTAATAAGTCAATGGTCTTATTGGTAAACATGACTATTAGTACAGTCATTGCCTTATTGAACTAGTGTTTATAAGCACGACTACCGAGCGAGCGATCCTGGGTTCGGTTCCCAAGTCGAGCAAAGAAACAATAACAATTATAATATTTTTATTTCAGTAATAGCTCAGAGATTGGATTTGCATCTGGTTAATGGCAAAAAATAAGCTTGCTCCAACCACATAGAGCCTAAAAATGCGTATATTAAAATTTCAATAAAATATGAGTATTTTATGCGTAATTATTGTTTTAGTTTTAGCTTTATGAATTTTTAGATAATCTGAACTCATGCATAGACTGTAACTCGTAAGTTATTGATAAATACATAAATAGTGCTTAAAATAAGAGTTATTTAAAAAAGCAAAGCAATGAATGAACAATCAAATATACGAGCAATAAAATCTTCCTTTTATTTGCAAGAGAATTTACTTTAAAATATTTTACAAGTACAAAAATTTCGTAAAATAAATTGCAAACAAAGTAAGTACACGCACTCAATCTTTTCTTAAACAAAATATTAATAGTATTTGCATTTTATTTATTGTGAAGCGTTTCACTTTAAAATAATTTTAAAACTTGAAAATTCTTGTTGTTTAATCAAGATTTTTTTGAAATTGTTAACAATTTCTACTTAAATTTGTGTTCTTACTATAAATTGATTGCTGATAAAATATTTTGTATTTATTTATGTACCATGACGTCTGTGTCCTCGAATACAATTGACTCAGCCAAATAATATCACGTCGTTTAGGGAACAACTTTTTAACCCCCGACGAAAAAGAGGGGTGTTATAAGTTTGTAATGTGTATCTGTCTGTTGCATCGTAGCGCCCAAACGAATGGACCGATTTTGATTCAAATCTTTCTTATTGAAAGGTTACTTGATCGAGGGTGTTCTTAGCTATGATTTAGGAAAATCTGGTCAGCCGTTTGAAGAGCTCTTTTCTGGTTCATGAAATGATGTGCACAACTTCAGACCTCACAGCTCTGATCGACTTGAAATTTGGTATCTTGTTACTTTGAATATATTGTAAGAACATAGTAACCTTGTCTTCACGATGCGGGGGATTCTGACATTTAAAATTTTTAAGATAAGATAAGATAAGATAAGATTTATTATGTCAAAACATGAGTAGTACAATAAGACAAAAAGATTGTCTGCATGCATGATCACAAAAATAATTTTTACGTGGCTACATGTTTTGCCATTAATGGCGTACATAAAATATTTAGAGGCCAATAGCCTGATGTCGTTTTGTTTTGTTAAGGTAAAAATTTAAATCTACACATAAAAACATATATAATAACACTTCAACAATTCAGTTACAAATTTAAATTAGCAATAAACGTAAAACTATAACATAAAATGTATCTTCATTAAATTTGAAAACATAGAGAGAATGTCAATAATGATAATTTAACAAATGTACAAATAAATTATATTACAATTATTTATCGTTAAGGAATTCCGTTAGGCTGTAGTAACATTTGTTCGCAAGGTACATTTTTAGCTGTTTTTTATATAGGCCGATAGGTAATTGTTTAATGGATTTGGGGATTTTATTATATATAATTGGTGCTGTACAGAATACGCTATTATGCATTAATGCAGTTCTGGATCTTACAATGCATAGTCTATCATTATCCCGACGATTGCGAGTTCTAACATCAGATAGGCGACTAAAGAGAGAAGGATTTGTTTTAACAAAAATGCCTATTTCGTATATGAATAAGGAGGGTAGACTCATTATACTATGCTCGATGAAATAGGGTTTACAGCTGTCAGTCGTGACAAGCCCGAACATCGCCCTTATACACCTTTTTTGCGATTTAAAAACAATGTCTTTATTTGTACAATTTCCCCAAAATATGATGCCAAATCGAAGAATAGAACCTATGATTCCGTGGTATGCAGTGACAAGGGCATCAGAATTAATAACAGGTGCAAGTTTCAGGAGTGCGTATGCGGCAGAGTTGATTCTTTTACTCAATGCTTCGGTGTGGGCTTTGAAATTGAGACATTTGTCTACAGTTATTCCGAGAAATTTAGCAGTATCTACTTTATTTATAACAGTATTCTCATAAGATGGTTGAATATTTGGGGTCATTTTGCGTTGGCTAAAAAACATAATTTTTGTTTTATTTAAATTAATTTTTAAGTTATTATTATTCATCCAGCCGATTATTGATTTAATTGTATCATTAATATCATTTATAAATGTATTATTATTATTAGATTTTATGGTTACTGTGCTGTCGTCAGCAAAGAGTGACATCGGATTATTTGTTACATTAGGCAAATCGTTAATGTACACAATAAATAACAATGGGCCCAGTACGCTCCCCTGGGGAACACCGTACATGATCGTGCGCTTTTTTGAAACAAATATTTCTTCTTGTTTGTTATTAAGGTTCACTCTCGAGATTTCAGTGTAATGCTTTCGATTTTTTAAATAAGTTTCTATGAGTTTAAGCGTGTTTCCTCTAATGCCATAGGCCTCCAATTTATTAATTAAAATGGTATGGTCTACATAATCAAATGCTTGGGTCATATCACAATATATTGTCCCTACCGGTATCTTCTGATCTACATTGGAAATCACGTCATTTATAAAATCAAACAGAGCCATATTAATCGTTTTGTCTTTCCTGAATCCTTTTTGGTCCTTGGTAAGAATATTGAATTTTTCTAAATAATTATAAATTTGGACATAAATATATTTTTCGAAGATTTTTGAAATGACCGATATAAGAGCAATAGGTCTATAGCAGTCTACACTGTGTTTGTCATCTTTTTTAAACACGGGCTTAATAATTGAGGTTTTTAGCCTGTCTGGATACGTCCCCGAAGTGATACAAAGATTTAGGATATGACTTAGATGATTTTAGAAGAAATGCCATCATCCCCAACGCTTGTGGTATTTTTTAGTGATCTTATTATCTGAAGAACATCATACGGTGTACTTGGCGCCATGAACATAGACTTATTGGGTTTCGCAATATTTGCAGTTACTTGTTTACCAGCATCTGCGATTGGTTCTATTTTTTCAATGAAAAAATCGTTGAATGCATTTGCTATTGCTTGTGGATTATTTATAGTTTCACCTCTTATTTTTAAAGACGTGATCACATCTTTTGGTACATTAGTTTTATGCCTATTTATTATAGCCCAAGTTGCTTTAGATTTATTGATAGAAGTTTTTATTTTATAGGTATTTTGAGCACGGTGTGTTAATTGCATTATTTGTTTAAACAGTTTACTATATTTTTTAAATTTAGTTTTATTAAGTTCGGTTCGTTTTAATCTATAATCCCACATTAACTCTCTTTTCTTTTTACTACATATTTTTACTCCACGTGTTATCCATCGTGGTGTGGTTGTGGTTTTTATTGTTATTATTTTATAGGGAAAACATAAATTATATAGAAGGAGAAATGTGTCCGAGAACCTATTGTAGGATATATTTGGATCTTCTGAATCATAAATTTCCGAGAAAGAGATATTTTGTAAGTAATTCTTGAATTTTTGCATGTAGTCCTTACCATAATCTCTACGTTTTATACGCCAATAGTTTATTATACATTTTTTTATTACAGGTATACTTAATATTTGAGCTGTGTGGTCTGAAAGTCCATAATCAATCACATCATATTTACATTTGTTTCTTAAATTTGTCGCAAAATTATCGATACAAGTTCCACTTTTATGCCTTGTGGGCTTATTTATTATTAGATTAAAATTAAAGTTTAATAACAAACCTTCTAATTCTAACATAGTATTATTACGTTTAAGAGCGTCAATATTATAATCTCCGGCAATGATTATAGTTCTCTTTGGATACTTTTTAGTTATAAGTAGTAGCAGTTTCTCTAATTGTTCAAAAAATACTCTTAACATATTCAACTTGGGTACTCTATATACACAAATTACTATAGTATTACAGTGTATTAAATCAATGCCACAACACTCGAAAATTCCAGCAATAGAGAGTTTTGTGAAATTTGATACGTCTGTATATTGGTGACATTTTTTCACAAGAATGCAGGTCCCACCTCTTTTGCTATTTGGTCTACTAAAGCATGCTGCTAAACTATAATTAGGAATTATTAACAACTGTTCATGCCCCGCCATTATAAAATGTTCAGTTATGCAGATTACATCGATTTCATTTTTTTCTTCTGACAGCTGATTGAGACATACAGTTAATTCGTTTCCTTTATTCAATAGTCCAGCTATGTTCTGATGTAGTACTTTTATATATTTATACTGGAAAAAACTGGTTATGGATCTCTTTGTTATGTATGTCTGTAGCTTTTATGGAGGTTGTTTTTGCAACTTGGTTATGCTTCAAATTTACTGCATCCGTCTGAATACATTTGATGTCGCTTATAAGCTCAGCAACATCCTTGAATATAGTGTACATGCCGTTGTTATTGATCATACCACTTTTGTATACAAACATGTTATAATTATATGTTAGATTCTTGTTCGAATCAATAAGGTAGGCGTGTTGGTGTGTTAGTATGTCCATATAGAGCAGGTTATTAAAGTTCTCGACTCTAAAATTAAACATGTTTGAGGTATATGAATATTTGAATGTTGGAAGACATAATATGACATTTGTATGTGTGATTTTCTGGAGTAATTCTCTTATATGAATTATTAGACTAAAATAGTTCTTCGTTATTTTAAAATCAGTTTCACCAATCAGTATTACACAGTAATCATTCATAGTGAAATGTTTTAACTTGGTTTCTAAGCCTTGCATCATGCGTGTTATACCACAGTTTGGGATTAGATAGTGACATACACCAGCATTAATTTGAAATGTATTCTCTGCAATTGTGAGTATTTTATTATTCCTATTTTCACTAATGATACATAATTTACTCGGCGATGTTATCGAATGATCATTGTTTTTGTGTGAGGAAATGTTCCGATTAGAGTTCTGGTTAGCGTGTTTCAAAGTATTGCCTTCAATAGTTTGAGTTGCTTTGTGAACAACTTTGTTTTTATTGTTTAATTGCTCCGATTGAGTATGTTTGTTTTGACATTTTTCTGGTTTAGTTGGTGTCGATCCTCTAATTTTTTTAACAGGGCTATTAGCGATTTTTATGAGAGGTTTATTTTTTTTTTGCAGCTCTTCCTTATTTTTTTTTAAATTGTTGTTTTCTAATGTTAATAGTTCAATTTCTCCGTGCGCACTGTTTAGTTCCAATGTTAACTTTTCTATCTGTTGCTTTAATTTAGTTATAACTTCTATGTCATAGATGTCGTCATTAGTTATATCTGGTAAACTGGTTGAGGTATCATCCATAGTATGTGCCAACACTTGACTCTCATTATTTAGAGAATCAGATAGTGTTCGAGTGCGGCCGGTGCGCCGGAACGTAATATTTTCCAAGAAATCCATGGTAGGCGATCACCAAATCCTTTTTTTTATGTTTCAAATTTTAACGTTTGTATGTTAACTTGTTCTCGTGTTTCGTTCAGACCTCGAAGCCGATTAGGGGTTAGGACTTATTATTATTATTTATTAAAAAAAATGCTTGAATAGGATGCTTTATGTTTGAAACAGCATGCTCTACTTGTGAACAGCACGCCTTGTTCGTCCGCTTGATTTACTCACGAATAGGACGCTTTATATGTGAATAGAAATCCTTATTTTAATTTATAATGTTGTCACAATTTGTATACAGTGCTCTGATTGGTTGATGGTACCAGCAATGAATCAGCTGTTGTTTGTTTACATGAAATTAGGTCACTGTTTAAAAAAGAGAATTAACTGTTCTCAAATAGAATAATGTTTCAATGTTATGCACTCAACTCAAATAAAACAAATAATTAAAGTATGCGCGATGCCCACTATTTTAACATAATATATTTTATCACTTTCATGTTTAAATGTTTTTAATCACTAGAAGTAATTAAGGCTTGGATTGATTATGATTTTGTATAATTTCACGTTTGTCTCACACAATATCACCGAGATAACATTGTCACTTGTTTATCCACTCATTTAAAGAGTAAATGACTGACTTAGAGTATTTTATATTTAGTAAATACTTGAAAACTAATTTAATTTCGCGGAGCTATGTTTACTGGAGCTAGTGTTCAAGTGTTCAAGTGTTTTAGTTTTAGTGTGTTTACGTGTATGATTTTAGCTGCCTCAGTAGTCTAGCTCAGTAGTTTATCATAAGCGCTAGACTTCAGCTTAAGTCGCTTAAGACCACTAGAATTCTCAGTCTCAGAACCTATAGCGTAGCCGCTAGAGGTCCTGAGACTTTGTTCGACGGAGATCAAATCCAGGATTGTTATTGGGTTTTTATCAAATTCTCAGTAGCGGCTCGACGTTGGGATTTGTACCCGTTTAATTGTAATAGGCTCCTACATGGAATCTGAATAATAATTTAATAAGTACACCTCTGCCTAACCCTTCGGGGAATAGTGACGTGATGGTATCTCTTCAACCCTTCGATTAGGTAAATAAAATTTTCCCATCTATACATATAACATGTCTCTTTAGCACGCCATCAAGTCCCAAGCTTACAATCTTACAACTTAATTGAAATTCACTACCGTCAATTAAGTCCAATGTTTAAGTTACAGTTAGTTTCAAGTTATTTTAAATTAACTGCTGAGTGGATCGCTCGGGGCAGTTGCTTTAGTGTTTCTAGAGCTCATATTTTGCTTTAAAAAGTTGTTTAATGGTATAATTTATGTTGTGATATTGAGGGGTTCGAACAAATTTGATTAATCGTATTGAATTTTCATTTCTACTCCCTCCATGTTCAATATCTTACTGCCTGTAAGATAGGGTGCCATCTCTGTAATAGGGTGTGTTGTCTGCTAAACTAGATTGAGCAAGCATTTGCGTGAACACATGATTTCTACGACTTTTAAACCTTGACGAAAAAAAGAGGTGTTTTAAGTTTAATGTGTGTATCTTTGCGTCCCAAACGAATGGACTTAATTCAGTTTTTTTTTGTTGTTTGGAAGATGCTTTGATTGAGAGTGTTCTTAGCAATGATTTAAGAAAATCTGGCCAGCTGTTTGAACATAATTAGGTCTATTCTGGTTCATGAATTTATTTATTTAATACATGGAAAACTTACAGCTAATTTAACATAACAGTGATCATTCTAGTATCCAGACAGCCAATTAAAAGTTCACTTCCAGATAACATAATGATGGATGTAAGCAAATTCCCCAGGGTCTAATCGATTTGAAATTTGATATCTTAATACTATAATGATCCTGCAAGAACACGGTAACCCTGGCTCGAGGGTTTTTAAATTCAATGTTATAAACGTTGTTATTTAGATAATTGCGATAACAGTGCTGCGGCTGCGCGGAAATTTTAGTATCGCGTGTCCATAGACTAAAGCGCTGAACTCATTACGATAATATTTTGGCAAGGAGATGGATTGCATTTTGAGGAACGAATAGGAATAGGGGCACCAGGAATAGTAGCAAAAAGTATACATAGATACAGCGATAAGTTAAATGCAGGCATAAACATACATATTATACAGAAACAAGTAGCAATATATAATAGTAGTTACTATATTAACCAGTGATAGCCTAGTGGTATGACCGTTGGACTGCCAAGTCAAAGGTCTCGAGTTCGAACCCAAGGCACGCACCTCTGACTTTTCGCAGTCATGTACGTATTAATAGTTAATTATCACGCGCTTAAACGGTGAAGGAAAACATCGTGAGGAAACCTGCCTGCCTGAGAGATTTTCTCGATGGCGTGTGAAGTCTGCCAACCCGCACTAGGCCAGCGTGGTGGACTATAGCCTAATCCTTCTCATTCTGAGGAGACCCGTGCCCCAGAAGTGGGACAATATAATAGGTTGATTATGTTATGTTATGATTATGTACTATATTAAACAAAGTGCTAGGGGATACAATCTTTATCACTAATTAAATAAGGAACGAAAAGTATACTTTATATCTCTAAAAAACTGTAAATAGTATTTTTAGGAAGCAAGTAAAATCGCGGGAAAAGGCTAAGTAGTAAATGAAGGTTCGACACAACAAGTTCAATAAACGTAAAAAAGTTTTAAGTCGATTTCAACCGACAATTACAGTACGCGCGGCATAAGTTGGCCGGAGTGAAGTTCGCCGTTTTAATGCGCAGTGGATTGTTTATGTTAAAAATTGTGTACTGCGCAACCAAGCAGCTAACTTCAGTCCGGCCAACTTATGTCGCGCGTACTGTAAGTATAGCAATCAAATCTTTTATTTGATACAATAGGCTTGCCCGCTATCACCTGAGATCTAAACACACAAACATTTCCCAAATTCCAATTTCAATTGTATCAAAATGACATAAGCACTGACAGATTTCGTAGACAGAATTGTCAACTGTCAAAAATAAATAATTCTGAAGTCAATTATTAAGGATTTTGACTTAAGTAAATAGCTGACCTAGCCCAGATATACCACTGCCTTGCCCTTCAGTGAATAAAGGCGTGATGATATGATACTAATAAAGACGTTCCAAGAGATACACTTTGAGTTTTATGGAAAAAATTACCAGTTACTTCGGCGGACCCCTTGTGATGAAATTGACCGATAGAGTTTGAAGTGTAGTGAAGGGCTATTGTGTAGGTATGCCTTTAGAAATGTTAAGTGGTACTTCAGTATTAGTAAGGAATTAGGGAATTCAGTTTCATAAAATGTGATGTTTTAACCGACTCAAAAAAAACCGTCCATGGAGTTTCTTGCTGGGTTCTTCTCCATAGGATCAACCTTTTAGAACCGTGCAACTAGAATCATAACGTTTCATAAACCCTTGTAAAAGCGTGTTTGAAATAAAAACATTTGAACTTGAACTTGACTTCAAAAAGAGGATTTCAATTCGACCATATAACACAAAATGAATTTGAGTACGAACTTTAGGCGATAACTTTACTGAATGTGTACTAAGTAAGGCTTATTAATTTTTAACCCCCGATACAAAAAGAGGGGTGTTATAAGTTTAAATTATGTATCTGTGTTTGTCTGTGGCATCGTAGCTTCTCAACGATTGAACCGATTTTCATTCCGTTTTATTACCCGACTGTGCCAGGAGGTTTATGTTTTTCGAGTGTATGTAAGAGCTATAGTGTGTATTTCTTTGCCATGTTTTGTAGCCTAAAGGGCTTGATGGATTTTAACTTGGAAGGCATCCTTAGATTCATATCTCAATTGTGAGAGTGACACTAGGTATGTCAATAACGAAAAAGTGAAAAAAATTTGTTTATTTAAAAACCAAAAAACCCAACAGCAAAAAAAGACGTCTTAAATTTTACTCCAAAGACCTAATAGTTTCTGACACTTGGGCGAATGTTAGGTATTGAAATAGAACTGTTTTTTTACAGATTATATTAATAAAAATACAACGCGATAAAATCCATAAAAAGTAGTTTTATTTCAATGACCAAAAACATAATTAGTAGCGGCGGTAGCCTAATGGCTAGGGCGTCGGACTTGCGATCATGTGGTTAGCGGTTCGAACCCTCCCATTGCACTACCGACGTGATCCCACTCGTAACACAAGCATTTAGCATGAGGGGTTAGCACGAGGGGTTAACAAGAATACTAGTAATGTGCGACCCAAATTGCTAGAAAGCTTTTAAAAAAAAAATTAAAGCCTTTGATTGTATAATTATTTTTTTAATTGAATATTGGTATGTATTAGTTATTCTTAGAATACATACCATTACGCCTGTATTCCCCGAAGGGTTAGGCAGAGGTGTACTAATATACACCCACAGTTCGCCGGTATGTTTAGGTTTAGGTCCCATGTAATAGGGGGTGAGCCTATTGCTGTTAACTGGGCACAAAGCCAGACTCCGAACTGCTAATAAAACCCAATAACACTTTGCTCGACCTAGGGATCGAACCCAGGACCTCTAGCGTAGCAGTCGCGCTTTGGACCACGAGACTAATAACCGAGAAAAAGTATACGCGTTTCGAAGTCTCAAAATTTTCAGTGGTATTACGCTGACATTTTCTTTTGTTTCCAACGTTTTGTTCCAGCTCCTGATCTATTAATCCGGACCAAATTGGCTGTTAAACCGAGCTTTATATCTGTTATTTGTGAGCACAAAGGTTTTATTTTTTACCCTCCTTATTAATATTTTAGTTTTTTAGGCCTTTGATAGAGGTTTGAACCTTTGAGTTTTTATTGTTTTTCGGTAACAGCATTGCGGTAAGCATAAAACAGGAATGTGAGTTTATATTTACTGAGAAATATTGTGCCAACTAACGGCCGGTCCCTTTTTTTAAAATAATCTAGGTATTGAAATAAAACTACTTTTTACGGATTTTATCGCGTTGTATTGATATTATTTGATTCCCGACGTTTCGTTTTCATTTTATTTCAATGTCTAATATTCGCGTAAGTGTCAGAAACCAGTATAATCTAGGTATGTTTTATAAGTACATAATGGTAGTCCAAAATCGTAAGGCATAGTGGAATCGAATAATTATTAGAGCTGCCCGACTGGGGAAATACCTCCACCTTGCAGAAAATCGTAGCCAAATAACATAGCTCCGTGCTATGTTATGTTCCTAACGGTGAGCAAGGTTGCCAGAGCTCCGCGAGGAACCGTTGTGTTAGCAATGGGAGGGACCGATGGTGTTTTGTTACCGCCGCTGTCATGCATGGCAGCATATCTCCTATGTTGCCAGCCCAATTATTCTTCCACAGGGAGTAGAGGGGTATACCCCTGGTGTTGTAAGTGTCCATCGGCTACGGTAACCGCTTACCATCAGGCGGGCCTTCTTCTTCTTTACTCAATATAACTCTCAAACATACTATTTACTTTACCCATATTCAAATCCCCATTAAACCATTTCTACCATAAAATAATCACTAATACGGCCCTCATCTCGATTCAACACGCGTGCGAAAAAAGGTTCCAAGAGAAGCCACGGAATCGAATCGAATCGCTAGCAAGCGTGGAATTCGTATAAACGCATACCGATTATTATTATGCATCGAATACCAATCGAATGACTCGAATAGATGGGGACGTGGGAAGATTTTCTCGCATCGCGATTTTTCTATTGATGCGAGATTATTATCTTCAGTACGTGTATATTATCTTGTATTGAAGAACTTATGTGGGTAAGGTCACGGTTAAGATTGTATGTTGGAGATATGATCGCACTGTATATATATTGGGCTTGCATTGAGACGTGTAGTTACACATTTTATCATAGAAAAGTGTATATAATATGATACGTTATAATGACGACGTTTGGCGTAGCGGCTGAGCGATCGGCTTCTGCGCAACGTGTTGTGGGTTCGATCCCCACACGTAGCAAATATTTGTATGATCTACAGGTAGTTGTTCCGGGTCTGGGCGTTTGTGTATGTGAGAATTTGTGTTTGTAAACGCACCCACGATACAGGAGAAAATCCTAGTATGCGGCAACATTTTGTTTTTAAGAAAAATAAAATAAAATATATGTATGTATTTTACCGTACCTATATACCACTATAATGACAGCGTATACCTACCACCTTTAACCGCATTTTCAGATTACTGTAGACTGTCCTGAAGCTAATGAGAAAAATAATACAATATGACATTTTTACCTGAATAAAAAGCCGGCGGATCGAATTTCTCTTACAAACGTAATACCGAAATAAATCGTAATTCAAACACAATTTAACCAAATTCTGTTATTATTAAGATTCCGATACTGTTAATGTAGGTTCTTACTCTACCATTTCGTCCAAAATAGTTCACTGGAAATAAATGTAAGTAAACGCAATTTTTTACAACTTTACCAAGTTTGGAACGATTTTCCGGTCTTTTATTTTCAGTGAAGACCGTAGGAACCTAGATTAACAGTATTTAAATCCGAATAATAACATTATTATTATATTTTCTGGATTATACGGTTTATTTCGGTTTTACGTTTTTGTGGGCAATTCGCGCTCCGCCGGACCCTTAACAATGTCAATATGTACTTCTATGTTTTAAATAAACATCCAACCACCCACTGATTGGATTTACAAAGAACTGTTGCAGAAAATCCTTTAAGGAAGCCAAAAGTCCGCCAGAAGGTTGGAAAGGTCCCCAAATGACGTCAGAGTTCCCCGATTATCATAATCTGCCCGACTGCCAATCCTTTGTATAAACGAGGTTGGGGTAGCGGAAACCTTAAATTTGTTTAGCTTTCTTGTGTAAAAATGGAAGATTTTGTTATTATGTCGTCCGTTTTGTTTCTGTAAAAGGGAAAATGCTTGGTTTTTTTTTTAAGCTTACTAGCAATTTGGCATTACTAGTATTCTTGTTAACCCCTCGTGCTAAGCTAAATGCTTGTGTTACGAGTGGGTTCACGTCGGTAGTGCAATAGGTGGGGTTCGAACCGGCAACCACATGATCGCAAGTCCGACGCCCTAGCCATTAGGCTACCGCCGCTTTAAGTCTGTGGCTGCATCGTCTGTGTTAACTATATATGTACCTATAATTAAAATAAAGTTTTTTTTTGTGTGAGTGCAGTGATAGCCTATTGTTATGACCGTTGGACTGTCAAAAGTCAAAGGTCTCGAGTTCAAACCCAAGGCACGCACCTCTGACTTTTCGAAGTCATGTGCGTATTAATAGTTAATTATCACGCGCTTAAAGGGTGAAGGAAAACATCGTGAGGAAACCTGGATGCCTGAGAGATTTTCTCGATGGCGTGTGAAGTCTGCCAACCCGCACTAGGCCAGCGTGGTGGACTATAGCCTAATCCCTCTCATTCTGAGAGAAGACCCGTGCCCAGCAGTGGACCAGTATAATGGGTTGATTATATTATGTTACTAGCAATGTGGGTCTCGCATTACTAGTATTCTTGTTAACCTCTCGTGCTAAGCTAAATTCTATTGTTACGAGTGGGTTCACATCGATAGTGCGTTGGGTGGGGTTCGATCGCAAGTCTGACGCCATAGCCATTAGGCTACCGCCGCTTCAAGTCTGTGTTACCTATATATGTACCTATAATGAATGATAGAGATATTTATTTTTAGTTAAAAACACTTTTACAAGTCAATGAAATTATGTGTTACTAGCTTTTGCCAGCGACTTCGTCCGCGTGGAATAGTTACTTTGTTCCCTAGTTCTTCGCCCGCGGTTTCACCTGCGTTGCCCCGTTCCTAAGGGTTGTAGCGTGATGTTTTATAGCTTGAAACCTTTCTCATGAATCACTCATTTTCCCAACATTTCCCTTCACTGCTCTGCTCCTATTGATCGTAGCGTGATAAAAAGTATACTATAACCTGTCCAGGAGTATGAAGAACAATTGTACCAAGTTTCGTTGAAATCCGTCGAGTGGTTTTTGTTTCTATAACGAACATACAGACAGACAGACAGACAAAAATTTTACTGATTGCATTTTTGGCGTCAGTATCGATCACTAATCACTCGCTGATAGTTATTTTGGAAATATATTTCATGTACAGAATTGACCTCTCTACAGATTTATTATAATTATAGATATAGATAAGACAACGTTACGGGCTGAAAGATAATTTAGTGACACGCCTTAAAAAGAATATGCTGAGAAGGTTTGAACATGTTGAAATAAGGAATGAAAGACGATTAACGAAAGGAATTTATAAGGCGAAGCGGCACCATCGCAAGAGGTCACCCTAGAAGGACCCGTTTTTGCCCGTGTTTGGACGGGTTAGAATACTATTCCTCACTGCCTTTCAGATAGGCATCCCGTAAGAGGCGTGAAAATAAATAAATAAATCTGATTGGCTGGCGACGACATAAGGGTGGTCCTTACGTCCGAGTCTGACGTAAAGCACCTTGGTGTGTGTTTCGACTTTTACACGAGCCAGTTCCCCTCGGTTGCTGCTGGCAGTCTGCAGTCCGTACGGGCACTCTCAAAGATCGGCAAGGCATCAGCAACTGCTATAGTGTTGCAGGTGTCCGTGGTCGACGATGACTACTTACCACCAGGTGGCTCGTCAGATCGTTTAATCTAATAAAAAAAAGGATATACGCAGCGCACAAGTAGTTTTTTTTTATACCATTACGGTGGCATACATTAAGCATATAAAAACATAACATACCATCACGCCTGTATTCCGCAATAGCCTATTGCCATTAACCGGGCACAAATCCAGACTCCGAGCTGCTACTGGGAATTTCATAGAAAAACCCAATAACCTCTAGTGTAGCAGTCGCGCTTGGGACCACTAGACTAATGAGGCAGTCTTATAACATACATAACATACCATCACGCCTGTATTCCCCGAAGGGTTAGGCAGAGGTGTACTTAATGTACACCCACAGTTCTCCGGTATGTTTAGGTCCCATGTTATAGGGGGCGAGCCTATAGCCATTAACCGGGCACAAATCCAGCGAGCTGCTAATGAGAATTTCATAGAAAAACCCAATAACACTGCTCGACCTGGGGATCGAACCCAGGACCTCTACTGTAGCAGTCGCGCTTGGGACCACTAGACTAATGAGGCAGTCTTATATTAAGCATATATTATTTATAAAATATATTTCGTCCGCTCCTATTTCATACATAACAATTTAAAATAATGTAATCACTTAACTTTCATGACAATTGAAATCATTAATTATATTAATGTAAGTACAAAAGAACCACAAAGATAAAACGTGTATTTTGCTTTGTAGTTTAAAATCACACGTATTTTGATAGAATTCAACGTTTGCTCGTTAATTTATGATTAATGGTAATTTATTTTAATTTCATGTTTCAATGAATGCCATATTTACTAATAGAACGTAATGATTTCAATCGTGGATTTTGTTGAAAACTTTAGATTTGTGTAACAATGCGCTATGACATGGGGATCTTCAAACGGCGCGAATATAGGGCTCTTGGGCCGGAAACGCATCAGCAACTCCTCTAGTGTTGCAGGTGTCTATGGGCAACGATGACTACTTACCATCAGGTGGCTCGTCTGCTCGTTTGCCTACCTAATCAATAAAAAAAAAAGAAATAAAAAACCCCACAGCATAAAATCATGGTTACTATGTTCTCACAATATCATTGAAATAACAAGTAAGTATCCTGTTGGTAACTTCCATAGGTCTGATCGATTTGAAACTATAACCCCCCTCTTGCGTCAAGTTCTAAAACCAAACACTTTACTTGATTTTTTTATAGATTAAGTCGGCAAACAAGCTGACGAGCCACCTGGTGGTAGGTAGTCATCGTCACCCATGGGCACCGGCAACACCAGAGGAGTTGCTGATGCGTTGCCTACCCTTAAGAGCCCCTACGGACTGCAGACTGCTAGAGCCGCAGCAACCGAGGGGAACTGGCTCTTACATGTAAAAGTAGAAACACACAAAGCGTTTTACGCCAGACTTCGACGTAAGGGTGGTCGCCAGCCAGTCAGACCCCAAGAGGTCCTACCACCGAGCAAATCAAATATTTTCACGTCTCTTACGGGATGCTTATCTGAAAGGCAATGAAGAACAGTATTCTAACCCGTACACGGGACTTGTGAATCAATTCCAGGACCTCTAGCTTAGCAGTCACTCTTAGGACTACAACACCAGAGGCAGTAAAACAAAGTCTAAAATTAATTACTTTCCTAATGAGGACTTGGCAAGTGCATACGGTTTTAATAACGTACAATGGGGAACAAATAAATAGTGACTAATAGACGCAACATTGTATAAGTTCAGAAGTTTAACATGCTGTAACATTCAATCTAAGTTATGAACATTGTTAAGTACATTGTTCGTATTATATGCAGGATTAGACCGAATATTAAATTGTGTAACAGAAATTCGCAGATAGAATTTGCTACAAAAAACGTTATAAGGGCAGGGTGAAATGGCGAATATTGCGGAGGCCTACGCGCAGCAGTGGACTAGTAGGTAATAGGCTGATAATGATGATAGAATTTGCTGCGTTTTGCCTGTGTTGTTGATGATTTAAATATTTTTAGATATAAACATAGTAATCTTTATTCAAGAAGAACCATCAACGGGAATATAAAATATCTCGCCTTCAGTAGGCATACGAAACAATAACCAATACCAAATTTATAACGTGGGAGAGCCATGCTTCGGCATGAATGAGCCGGCTCGACCGGAGTGAAACCTCAGAAAACCGGCGTTAAACAGCGCTTACGTTATATTTCGCCGAGTGAGTGCGGTTATCCCCTTTTAAAAAGTCGGCAACGCACTTGTGACTCCTCTGGTGTTGCGGGTGTCCATGGGCGGCGGTAACTCGTATGGTTATGGAGTGGGTTCACGTTGGTAGTGCTATGGGTGGGTTTTGAACCGGCAACCACATGACCGCAAGTTCGACGCTCTAGCCAATAGGCTACCGCTGCTTACAATATACATAATTGTTAAAACATACCATCACGCCTGTATTCCCCGAAGGGTTAGGCAGAGGTTGTACATAATGTACACCCACGGTTCGCCAGTATGTTTAGGTCCCATGTAATAGGGGGCGAGCCTATTGCCATTAACCGGGCACTAATCCAGACACCGAGCTGTTATTGAGAATTTCATAGAAAACCCCATTAACACTGCTCGGCCTGGGGATCGAACCCAGAACCTCTAGCGTAGCAGTCGCGCTTGGGACCACTAGACTAATGAGGCAGTCAAATTTTTATATTGTTAAAATAAATGATGTATAGTTACATTAAAAATGAAATATCTACATACTAACCGATCGTTAATCGCGGATGATTAAAATCCACTCAAATACTTATTTTTAGGATTCCGTACCTCAAAAGGTAAAATAAGATCACCCTCTTGTTCGTCTCTCCGTCAGTCTGTCCATGTTTCATCACCGATTTTCTCCGGAACGGGTGGACCTGCAGTGATAGCCTAGTGGTATGACCGTTGGACTGCAAAGTCAAAGGTCTCGAGTTCGAATTCAAGGCACGCACCTCTGACTTTTCGAAGTCATGTGCGTATTAAATAGTTAATTATCACGCGCTTAAACGGTGAAGGAAAACGTCGTGAGGAAACCTGCATGCCCGAGAGATTTTCTCGATGGTGTGTGAAGTCTGCCAACCCGCACTAGGCCAGCGTGGTGGACTATAGCCTAATCCCTCTCATTCTGAGAGGAGACCCGTGCCCAGCAGTGGGACAGTATAATGGGTTGATTATGGGTGGACCTAGCATATTGAAATTAATACCAGATACTGCGGTCTATAGTCACTATTAGATATAGTATATAAAATCAACATGTCCTGAGTCAACATGATGAAAAGAGGGCAAATTTAGATTTACGCGAAAACTTATAGTAAGTATCTTGTTGTGACTTTTTTTTGCATTTTCCATGCTAATATTATAAAGTTATTTTAGTAAAGGAAAAATTAAATCGCAATTATAGTATCAAAATTTACCTTAATTTTTTTTTTTTTTTTTTTTTGGAATTTTCCCTTTGCTTGTACAGTAAGACTTTGCTTTTAACCAAAATTGACAACTCTCGACCGGAAGTACCTTAGAGGTTTTGGGTCGAAAACCTATATGGTCGTTTCCGTTGACCTAGAATCACGAAATTTGACAAAAAGCAAGATCTTACACCCCGTTTTATTATGGCGGTATAATGGATAGGTACGGAACCTTTGGCGCACGAGTTCGACTCGCACTTGGCCGTTTTTTTTATAGAAGTGGGTAGTTATATTTAAGATTCTGATAGATGGGCCAAACTCCAATGTAGCCTTTACAAACATCACAGATTCTGTTTGCCACTTGAGATCCTTGGCTAGAAGGATGTATATACCCATGTTTATTCAGTATAACCCAACACACTTGAAAATAAATAGTGGTTTCTGATACGCGAATATTAGACATTGAAATATATTTTTTTTTTGTATAAAGCGTTGTCCCACATTAGGAATTTCTCCTGTATCGTGGGTGCATTTATAAACACAAATTCTAACTACTAGGGCCACTTCAGACTTGTACTTGTGATATATTTGTAACTAGCTTTTGCCAGCGACTTCGTCTGCGTGGAATAGTTACTTTGTTCCCTAGTTCTTCGCCCGCGGTTTCACCTGCGTTGCCCCGTTCCTAAGGGTTGTAGCGTGATGTTGTATAGCTTGAAACCTTTCTCATGAATCACTCATTTTCCCAACATTTCCCTTCACTGCTCTGCTCCTATTGATCGTAGCGTGATGATAAGTAGAAAAGAAAAGAAATACTATAACCTGCCCAGGAGTATGAAGAACAATTGTACCAAGTTTCGTTGAAATCCGTCGAGTGGTTTTTGTTTCTATAACGAACATACAGACAGAGAGACAAAAATTTTACTGATTGCATTTTTGGCGTCAGTATCGATCACTAATCACCCGCTGATAGTTATTTTGGAAATATATTTCATGTACAGAATTGACCTCTCTACAGATTTATTATAAGTATAGAAGATAGATAGAAGAAGAAGATATAGAAGATAGATAGATAGTGGGTACACTTAGAATTAACTAATTGTAGGAGACAAGCCGCGCGCCAGTCTCCGAATATACGTCTTTATGTGAAGTCGATGTTTAATTGTGCTCCCGATAGTCCCTGTAGTTCCCATACTTTACAGTGGCGACGAGGATAGACGATTCTACGCGCGATTCGTTCAATACAAAATAGGATAAGAACGAAATAACCCAATTATTCAGAAATGTCGATCGGAAAGATTGCTGAGCTCAAAGTCCACAGTGACGATTGGCGGTTGTACGTGGAACGTTTAGAACAATATTTTTTAGTTAACAAAATTCCTGACGAATTACATGTGCCTACATTAATAACAGTGATGGGGGCAGAGTGTTATGAACTTCTTGTGAATTTGTGTACGCCGGTTAAACCTAAAAGCAAAACGTTTGCACAAATCGTTGACGTCATGGAAAAACACTTGCAACCAAAGCCAAGTGAGCTGGCGGAGCGGACCAAGTTTTCGACATAGGAAACAGAAAGAAGGTGAAACTATATCGGAATACGCGGCTTGTAGGTACTTCGTTCTAATAAAAACTTGACTTTTTTTGAAACCCGACGAATGTAATCGTAAAAGGATTAAAACTTTTTTATAACTCTTCATCAACTAGAAAAGAGGTGATGATCTTCAAATGGCTGAGTAGATTTTCTTGAAACATATCATTACGTGGGAGAGCCATGCTTCGGCACGATTGGGCCGGCTCGACCGGAGTGATACCACGGCCTCACAGAAAACCGATTTAGGTTACCGCCGCTTAAAGATGTGGCACACAAGGTAGAGCGTACTGACTAATTGGATCTTTTTATTTTATTTTTTTCGTATTTGATTAGGTAGTTTTGAGTTTTTTTCATGCGTTTTTTTCGATTAATACACCTTTCAAACAAAGTTAAATTTCATCTAAATCGGTTCATCCATTCAGGCAACACGATGATCGATAGATACATTATAAACTTAGAACACCGTTCTTTTTTGTTGAGGGTTAAAATGTAACTACCGACTATCACTAAACCTAAACCGTTGGGCTGATATTGTTAATTTTCAGTTAAAACTTTATTTACCGTACTCCTTAGATTTGATAATGCAGGAACCATCCTGCATTATAGGTAACGTAATATAACGTAACGTAAAATAACGCTATATAGGTAACGTAACATATGATTACACCTTTATTTCCCGAAAGGTTAGGTAGTAAACCAACAGATCACAATATCTAAACTAAACTAACGTTAAGCGGCGGTAGCCTAATGGTTTGGAAGTCGGACTTGCGATCATGTGGTTGCTAGGTCGAACCCCACCCATTGCATTACCGACCTAAACCCACTTGTAACACAAGCATTTAGCTTAGTACGAGGGGTTAACAAGAATACTAGTAATGTGCGACCCACATTGCTAGTAAGCTTATTAAAAAAAAACTGAAGTGCTATTGAGAATTTCATATAAACACTCAATAAAATTTTTCTTGATCTGTGAATCGGATCCAGGACCACTAAACCTGTGGTTCTCAAAATTGACACATCTTATAAACACTTCTAAATTTAGTAAATCTATTCTTATCTATTGAAGAAAAAAAGGACATAGCCTGAATGATAGACTGTTAAATGAAAAAAAAAACAGATTAACATATACTTATTTTGCGGTATGCAAAATTTCAAGTTGGTAGGTCTGTAAGAAGTATCTTAGAGTTTTGATGATCGGTGAGTGTGTCAATGAGAAAATAAGAGAATTTGACTTGAGATATTTCGTAAAAAAATATTAGAACAACCTTCTTCTCATCGAATTGACAGCAAACAAAATAGAAGAACAAAAGAAAACAAATAACTGATAAATCTAAAACCCGACTGCAAAAAAGACAATTCAAAATTAATGTACTAAAAAGACCGAAACAAGATAACTAATGTGTGGTGGTACACTTGGCTTTTTAGGACGATTATAACGATATCCTAACTGTCGAAATCCAGCTGTTTGGAAGATACCAGGTAATAAAGAAATTTACAAACAAACATACCTGCAAGATACCCGCGAATCATAACCCTTCCTTGGCAGTCGGGTAAAAACATTAAACTGGGTTTGCACAGTATTCCGCTACGCGCACGGCATTTTCTGTAGCGGCCATTATACAATCTTGTAATACCGTGAATCGCTTCGATAAAAGGATGTTACGGCCGGCCCGTGGTTTGCTCGACTTTATGGGGGCGGGGCTACCGTGCTTCCAGATTTATCAGGACCAGTATTTTGCTCGTGATTTACAATTTGGGAAATACTGCACTAGATGAATGAGACAGTTAACGCTACATACTATTACTTCAAGATAAGTAATGAGCATCGGCTTACTTCGTGTTTCCGAAGGTGACCGACACGTCTAGGCAGTTTAATGATATAGAGCTGCTCTTATCAAATAATACTTAAAAATATTACATCAAAACAGGACACGATGGAGGGTCAGCTCTGTATAGTTCTACAAAACGATAGCGCACTGCTTTTAACACTATCTGCAACTGACTTATTAGTGACACAGGCACGCCGCTCGCACGGCTTGCAACTATTTGCAATGACGTTGACATTTATTTCATTGCAATAAAGTTGAAATTGTAAATGATTTTTAGGTCCAAACTACTTTTTGTTAATTGTCTTTGTTATGTGAGACGATTGTTTCCGATGTTTTCCGATGCCCATTATTTATCTTGAAGTAGTTACTATTACTTTATAACCTACTAGCTGACCCGGCAGACTTCGTACTTTCATATTTATTCACCATTCAAACCTTTTCTGGACTTCCACAAATAATTCAAGACCAAAATTAGCCAAATCGGTCCAGCCGTTTTAGCGAGACTAACGAACAGCAATTAATTATTATATTTATAGATTCTATATTACTTTGTCTGATATTTATTTGGTTGCCATGACAGTTTTTAATATCAAACGTATTCATATTATTAGAAATACAAACTTATATTGCTACATATGAACTATAAATATAAGTTGCTACGTAAAAAAAGTCAGTTGACGCAGTGTACAGATTTACGGTCCAATTCTCGAATGTTCGATAAATTCTCGGTAAGTTATGTGAGAGTCTATATTATGTCTCGAAATCTAGTAATAAAACTTTGGAGCCATAAAATTATATAAAAACATATTAAGTCGGTCACATTTTTTATTTTAACTAAATCATTAATATAGCTACTTTGAAATGTCAATAACTAATTGTACGATTCCAAATATGGTATGGTGTAGTGTTATGGAAAATAACCGTCAAAACGGAATTTCGGGAGTATGCAAGGGCAAGGCACATGGATGAGTGGTTGAGCCTAACACCCAATGCATATGAATGACTTGCTCCCTCCAAGAAATTCATAGGTTTCTCATCGAGATGGCAAACTGCCATTTCGCAAGCAGACGGCTGTGCCCGTCACTTGATGGGGGCGCTTACCTAACATTTTGGGACTAACGCTCTCCTACAAAAGATGGGTCTGACGGAGACATCAGCCTGCAGGGCCTGCAAAAGGGAAATTGAGAGCATGGAACACCTTCTGTGTCCTTATGTCCGTAATGGCTAGAACGCGAATGTGCCTTTTGGGGCAGGGTTATCCAAGACCAGAGGATTACAGACTCATACACCCAGGCCTCAATAAAAAGCTCATGGAAGAGCTGTTTGAAGAACTGGGTGAAGATGAAGAATAGGTATCTAGGGAAAGTATAAAAGATTCCATTGGGTCGAAGTGCATTTAGATCTTGCTGCCTCGGCTCCATATAAAATAAGATAAGATGGAGAAGAATCGGCAGGAAACTAGATACTTCTTACTTACCTGAAAGGAAAGTAACTTACAAAAAAAAAACAATTTACCTATGAACGTAACTGAAGCTGCTATATCAAGCCATAATATTTTTCCAAATCGCTGTTTCCCTACGATTTGCAAACCGAGCATTTTTCCATGAAACATATGGGACTGTTACGGAACTTTTTGGAACAAATTCAAAACGACCATCAAACTTTATGGCTCTCTCACATACGCCTGTATTTATGATTCAGCAGTTTCTTGAAAGTTAAAGGAAAATAGGTAGTATTATAATATTATTAAATAATAATTTTGAAATGTTGTCAATCAGTTACAAATATATAGTTTTCAGATTTTTCCTAAACTGGTAGTATAAGACGGTATTTTTTTTTTTTTATTCATGATAGGCTTACGCTTGATCGCCAGTTTGCCTGATGTTAAGCGATACTGCGATCTACGATGGAGCGCGCTTGTCTAGAAGAAACCGATTCACTCGTGATTTAAAGACACCCAGATTATATCAATCAGGGAAGACCCACTCGGAAGGTGCATTCCATATTTCAGCAGTACGCATTATAAAAGTGGACTTAAAGCGTTTCGTTCGGGTTTTTGGAATGTCCACCGTAATTTCCATATTTTATAGTTCTAGGTAAGCGGAAAATACCCTATAAATTTTGATTCCCTTGAGTGTCGAAATATACGTTTCTTTGCGGCATAAACGGCCGTTTTTTTTTAATAAGTAAATTTAGAAGTTTTGTTTTTTCACAGCTTCAATGGACTGTAGAGTTGTATACAGTTTTAATTTCAACTCGATACCTTGACGTGTTCCCGAGATAAGACAGACGCGTTCCGGAGATAAAAGGTCTTGACAGACAGACGGACGGACAACAAAGTGACCCTATAAGGGTTCAGTTTTTTCTTTTTGAAAGACCCTAAAAAAGATTTTACCTGCGCGTCCATTCAGTAGGGTTAACTTTAGACGCGAATTTACTTTACAAAATCTACCTTCCTATCCAGCCATCTAAAATCTAAGCATCTCTCATTGAAAGTTTAAATTCAACACTACAAGTTTTCGCGTTGTAATTTTGGATGGAAATTTTAGTTGAACCCATAATATCTGTTTAAACTGTAGTACGTTGTAGTTTCGTGTATTTAACAACGATATTAGCGTCGACAATACTGTGCGCTGTTAATTACTTGGAAGTTAGAAGAGCGTTTGAAGTGGGGTAACGAATTATCTTGATAGAACCGCACCGCTACTATGGAGGTAGGTAACTGGTTACGCAATTGTTAGCGTTGATGTTTGCTAGGATATACATACTAGCTGTGCCTTGTGACTCGCGTTTTTTTTTATGGGATAGGGGGACAAACGAGCAGACGGATCGCCTGATGGTAAGCGATTACCGCCGCTCATGGACACCCACAACACCAGAGGAGTCACAAGCGCGTTGCCAGCCTTTTAAAAGGGGATTGGGCCTCCGGTAACCTCACTCACTCGGCGAAACACAACGTAAGCGTTGTTTGATGCCGGTCTGTAAGGCCTTGGTACCCTCCCCCCTTAATTTATTATACTATTTAAAATCCATCCTAAGGTTGTCTGGGAGATATCGCTTTTAGCGATAAGACCGCCATTGTACCTATTAAAATGAATATAATTTAGTAACTACTAGCTTCCGCCAGCGGCTACGCCCGCTTTATCAACGACCCATGTCACTTCCCAGAACAAAATAATCAAATAATTTTCCCGTTTTTGCAACATTTTTTAATTGTGCTCCGCTCCTATTGATCGTAGCGTGATGAAAAGTATACTATAACCTGCCCAAGAGTATGAAGAACAATTGTACCAAGTTTCGTTGAAATTCGTCGAGTGGTTTTTGTTTCTATAACGAACATACAGACAGACAGACAGACAAAAATTTTACTGATTGCATTTTTGGCGTCAGTATCGATCACTAATCACCCGCTGATAGTTATTTTGGAAAGCGGGTGATTAGTGATATATATATATAAATAACTATCAAGTTATTTTGGAAATATATTTCATGTACAGAATTGACCTCTCTACAGATTTATTATAAGTATAGATGTAACAATAATAATAATGGTGTACAATAAAGAATATTCTATCTATCTATCTATCACTTCGGTCGAGCCGGCCCATTCGTGCCGAAGCATGGCTCTCCCACGTTTTATTTCGTGTTACCCAATACCATAGAAATTTTCGAAAATCCTTAGAACGAATCTAGTTTTGTAGAGTATTATTTTTAAAATAACCACATTAAACTAAGAATTTCAAGAAACCCCTGGCACCGCCATTTTTCATTTCATTTTTTGGCGGCGGCCATCTTGTACCGATTTTCATCAAACTGCTAAGAACACTCCCGACTAATTCACGTTTCAAACAAAAAAAAAACTAAATCAAAATCGGTTCATCCGTTCGGGAGCTAGGATGCTACAGACACAGACACGTCAAACTTATAACACCCCGCCGCCGTCGTTTTTGCGTGAGGGTTTAATTGCGTAATCAGTGACTGAGTGAAGGGTGTTCTGCTTTTATCTATTTACATACTTAAACATGCCATCACGGCTGTATTCCCCGAAGTGTTAAGCAGAGGTGTCTTGATGTACATATTGTACACCCACAGTTTGCCCGTGTGTTTAGGTTACATATAATAGGGGGCGAGTCTATTGCCATTATTTACAAATCCAATCTCCAAGCTGCCACTAAAAATTTCATAAAAATACGGAATAAATTTTCCTCCAATTCGGAATTTGAATGCAGGACCTCTAGTATAGCAATCGCCCTAGAGCCCACTAGACTAAGAGGCAGTTATGTAATAAATAAATCCCATTTATGGTATTTCGTTTCGGATCTTATCGGATACCGGAACCGCCAACGCTAAAAACATAACACTAATTTCTACGTTGGCAAACTCGATACGATAGCTTGAACGCAAGTTTCAGGTTAACTATGAAATTCGAGGCTTTAATTGCGTTACTTGTACAGGTTTCCAATTTGGTATTAAAGTCAATATCTATTGGGGTTCGATGGCTTGAATATTGGATGATAATATTTCTTACTTATCTTCCGTTGCCGAAAAG
Organism: Acronicta aceris; assembly: GCA_910591435.1. NCBI lineage: Eukaryota > Metazoa > Arthropoda > Insecta > Lepidoptera > Noctuidae > Acronicta > Acronicta aceris. The sequence goes on along the minus strand of OU342781.1, from coordinate 6,565,498 downwards.
GAGTTTGGCATTAGGTCCCATGTAATAAGAAGCCAGTAGTCGAGCAGAAATCCAAACTTCGAGCTGCTACTGAGAATTTCGATCGAATGGATATCAATGTCGGTGTTCCCCAGGGCCAGTACTCTCTGTGCCACTCTTCCTGCTGCACATCTATGGTCATCTAAAGCCCGGTATCTTTGGGTACGCAGACGACAGCACCGTTGTAGAGAGGTACACAGCCAGCGCATAGACCAAGGGACCGGAAATCCAGTCTCTAAGAGAGGCCACGGTCAAGCGCCTGAATTTGTCCCTTTAGTCTGTCACCGAATGGGGCGATGCCAATTAAATTCAACGCTGCCAAGACCCAGCCGTGTCTATGTTCCGCCAAAAAGAGCCCATTCCAACTGGCTCCTACTTTCCGAGATGTTTGGTCAACTTGGGAATCGAACCCAGGATCTCTGGCATAGCAGACCACTAGACTAATGAAGCAGTTATTCTAATTAACTGCTGAATCATTTGAATGAAAAAATATTTAACTGTAAATGAATTTTACTGTGAATAAATGGAATTAGTTATATTGTCGAGGGGTTGAGAAGCATTTTAATTGGGGTGCCACGAAGATTGTAATGTTAGACAAATTTATTTTAAAGTAGCTTTTGCCAGCGACTTCGTCCGCGTGGAATAGTTACTTTGTTCCCTAGTTCTTCGCCCGCGGTTTCACCTGCGTTGCCCCGTTCCTATGGGTTGTAGCGTGATGTTTTATAGCTTGAAACCTTTCTCATGAATCACTCATTTCCCCAACATTTCCCTTCACTGCTCTGCTCCTATTGATCGTAGCGTGATAAAAAGTATACTATAACCTGCCCAGGAGTATGAAGAACAATTGTACCAAGTTTCGTTGAAATCCGTCGAGTGGTTTTTGTTTCTATAACGAACATACAGACAGACAGACAGACAAAAATTTTACTGATTGCATTTTTGGCGTCAGTATCGATCACTTATCACCCGCTGATAGTTATTTTGGAAATATATTTCATGTACAGAATTGACCTCTCTACAGATTTATTATAAGTATAGATAGATTATAATGTTTCAGTAGACAGCCAAGACATTTTTTTTATAAATTGCCTAATGAATCTATACCTATAACAAAATTGCCACAGGCCAATGTCCGTACATTATAGATATTAAAGAAAAATAAATTTTCTTCATTAGAGCAACAGAAACCAAAATACCAATTTTTAAAATTTTTGTTTTGTCTGTCTGTAGGTATGTTTGTACGCGCATCACGCAAAAATTACTGCATGGAATAGAATGCAGTTTTCACCGATGTATTGCTAGAAGTCTAACTTATGTTTCATCTTGATAAGCCGCCTAGAATCGGACTTATAGTATGTTAATCTTTTTGGGACGTGAGTGAAACTGCGGGCAACAGCTAGTTAAAATTAAAATGATTGATTTGAAACACCGAACTAAATTAACAATTATTGAAGAAAACGTCAATCTTACTGACTTATTTACATCATTATATACCATCACGCCTGTATTCCCCGAAGTATTAGACAGAGGTGTACTAATGTCCAACAACGCCGGTATGTTTAGGTCCCATGTAATAGCGGGCAAGACTATTGCCAATAACCGGGCACAAATCAAAACCGAGCTGCTACTGAGAATTTCATTTAAAAAAAACAATTAACTGTTTGCCCTGCAAATCGATCTCAGAATCTCTCGCTTATAAAGCCAAGTAGGCAACCAATGAGATAGACACATAACTCAATATAAACGTGAATGCTGTTATCAAACAATCAAGTTTACACAACTATAAATTAACAAAGATAGTGATTCAACCCTTCCGGGTATTGTAAATCAACCCATATACCTACACCTGTTTACTAAATACGTATCAAAATCGTAAATCATAGTAACTGTAAACAATATAATTTAACATTTAGTCAAACACTTGGATTCAAACCAGTCTATTTGATCCGCCTGACTATTTAAACTGCTAAACGTTAGCGTAATACATCAATGGCAACATTATGTATGCTTACCATCTCAACCTTATCTCCTTTAAAACAAGACAAATTTTTCTTCAACACGGCTTCCACTATCAGTTTTAGTCTTCGATTCGAAAGTGTACAGTTGCTTTTAACCTTATTTCGATACTAGTCAGAGTGATTTTTCTTTGACACAACTCTTGATTTATTTGTTTTTGGTGTGGTATTCCACAACTGTAGCACGTTTTCCGTGTATCGGATACGATTTATGAACTATGTACGTATTTTGAAATCTGTTCCGCTAATTAAAGGAGTCTATGTGTAAATATTATGATTTTTATGTGAATTATTTGGAAATTTGGAAATATTGAGCTATAATTAAAAATAATATAGGACATATATGTACGCCGATCTTATTGGCGAAATCCTTCAAAAAGGTCAGGTGCGTAGCACTCGCAACCGGCGTATATGTATGATAAGATGTATGAATGTGGAAGAAGCAAAAGAAGTATGCAAGAACCGTAGCATGTGGCGGTCTTTAGTTTCTGCCTACCCCTGTGGAAATAAAGGCATGAGTGTATGTATGTATGTCTGTTGTGTACTAATGTACATCCACAGTTTGTCGGTATGTTTTGTTCGCATGTAACCCAGCACAGATCCAAACTCCGAGCTGTTGACACTTTTACAGAATCACGTAATAACACATTGCTCGACCTGGTGATCGAACCCAGGAACTCTAGTGTAACAGTCGCGCTTGGAATCACGAGACTAAAATGTTAATCAAACTGAATAGAAATAAGAGAGATGACAGTAGGTAGGTACTCAATTCTTTAGTGATTACGTAGCATAAAGAATATTTTGATATGCTATTGAAAGGGTGAACTCTCAAATTTGCATATTCATCGGTGACATAATTACAAATGAGAATCGATCATAGGAAACTTCGAGTTGATAAAGGTGGAATACATAAATATCTCGGTGGCAGAATCGCAAAAGACGTGGAGAAAATGTGAAATATATTTTTGTTCGTATTTTTAGCGCTTTATTTTATAGAACATAACATAACATACCATCACGCCTATATTCCCCGAAGGGTTAGGCAGAGGTGTACTTAATGTACACCCACAGTTCGCCGGTATGTTTAGGTCCCATGTTATAGGGGGCGAGCCTATTTTATAGAATTATGTTATAATCTGCCCTTTTTTAACCCGTAGCGTAAAAAGAGGGGTGTTATAAGTTTAATCTGGGTGTCTGTATGTGGCCTCGCAGCTTCCAAACGAAAGGACCGATTTTGATTCATTTTATTTTTGAAAGGTGATTTGACCGCGAGTTTTCAGTTATGATTTAAAATAATCTGGCAAGCCTTTTGAAGATTATCAGCCTTCTTCTAGTTCATGAAGGGATGTGAGTAACATCACAATTCTAATCGATTTGAAACTTGGTATCCTGTTACTTCAATGATATACAAGAACATGGTGGCCATAATTTGATGCAGCTGGTTTTTTTTTTTTTGTTCTGACTGTCATAATATTTCTTTTTTCTAATAATGATGCATTATCAAAAACACATAGCGTTGGTGATACAAGCAATACCGCGATATTAACACTTTCCTATAAGGCCTAACTTTGAATTAAATAATATTGAAATTATTGTAAATTAGACCCTAGTTACGCAGTATTGAAATATCCTCGACGAATTAGGTTAAAATGGTCCTTACTAAAAAGTTTAAAAAATTAAGGACAAGCTAGCAAACAGTAGTAGCCTAGCAGTGATAGCCTAGTGGTATGACCGTTGGACTGCCTAGTCAAAGGTCTCGAGTTCGAATCCAACCTCTGAATTTTCGAAGTCATGTGCGTATTAATAGTTAATTATCACGTGCTTAAATGCTGAAGGAAAACATTGTGAGGAAACCTGCATACCTGAGAGATTTTCTCGATGGCATGCGAAGTCTGCCAACCCGCACTAGGCCAGCGTGGTGGACTATAGCCTAATCTTTCTCATTCCGAGAGGAGACCCGTGCCCAGCAGTGGGCCATTATAATGGATTGATTATGTTATGTTATGTAGCAAATAGTACTACATATCTCGTAAAACAATTTTCTTCATACAAAGTCTTCTCCATGCCACTTTTATTACCCTATTAAGACATCTGCAGCATCGATCGATGTTCAAGCGCGCAGCAATAGTTGCGTGGAGTTGCTTAGTAATTTACATTCTGCATTGAGTGCAATTAGCTGCCGTTAGTGTTCCTTTGCGGTACATAACTTTTCCTTTTACTTATGTTTTGTTTTTTTTAAATGCTGCCAGTGGTAAAAGTACTGCTATTGGTGCCTTTTAATTAATTAATAACACCATGACTTGCTCGCGGGACGAAGAAATTATTTTTAACCGGCTTCAAATAAGGAAGAGGTTCTCAATTCGGTTGTATTTTTAACCCCCGACGTAAAAGAGGGGTGTTATAAGTTTGTAGTTTAAGGGCATTATATCGCTCAAATCCAAAAAACACCCTAGCTTTAAGGAAGTTTCTAGTAGAATCCTTATGTGCGTTTGGCATAAAAAAAAATATATTATACTTAAGGTCATCACAAACAAATTGTATTGTTAATTTTTTTTTATAAATTTGCCCCAATTTTGGATAATAATTGAAGTAAATAGGCCTTTTATAACGTAATTTGTATTTTTTCTCTTTAACGGCTTAATAGTTAGTCATGAATGCAATAAAGAATTGAATTGAATTTAATTGAATTGAATTTTATACCAAAAAAATTGTAATGACGTAATTAACAATTTGTATTGTTTTTATTTTCTTTGAATATTTTAAAATAATACAGAAATACCCGAAACCTCACTAGCACCCCGCATGAAGAACCCCCGCAATGCCTGTGACTAACAAATACTAGCACAAAAACTAAATCCTCAAAGTCATTGGGCAATGTAAGACCCATAAAAGAGTACACGGCTTACTCAGTCCCGTTTAAATTTAGTGAAGATGTGATCACGAAATTTAGAACAAAATAACAATAACACGATAATATCGTCAAGATAAGTAAAATAAACTCGCCACTCAAAATTTTGAACTAAACTAACTTTTAAAAGGAAACCCGTTTTCAAAATAAAAAAAATGTTCATGTGCAAAACAGTTTCGGAAGTCGGTGCCTCCGACTTCCGAAACTGTTTTGCACATTTCTTTTGAACATTATTTTTTATGTAGGTATCCTACATCTTTTTTAATTACACAGTTTAGTATTGTGGCAGTTATAATATCAGTAAAGTCTTCAAAATTTGTTTTTATATTTATTAGCCTACGTCCTACTAAAGTAAGTAAAGAACTCCCTTCCTGTTACTTCCTCCAGTTTTCTTACGACGGAATATTTTCTTATTTATTTTATTTTTATGAGGTACATAGTACGTCTTATGAAATAATACAGAGCCCCACAAAACTGCCTACAGGGAGAAATGACGAAACATACCGGCAAACAGTGGGTATATTAGTAAACTTCTGCCTATCCCTTCAGAAAATACATGCGTAATAATGTATGTTCCTTCATCACTTCAGCCTACTGATATCCACTGCTGGACATAAGCCTCCTTCATGGCGCGCCATTTCTCCCGGTCCTCTGCCTTCCGCATCCAGCTGCTACCGGCTATCCTTTTCAGGTCATCGGACCAGCGAGCTGGAGGGCGTTCCACACTTCGCTTGCCAGTTCGTGGTCTCCACTCTAGGACTCGTCTGCTCCATCGGCTATCGGTCCTTCGACAGACATGACCGGCCCACTGCCACTTCAGTTTACAGATTCTGCGAGCTATGTCGGTAACTTTGGTTCTCTTCCGGATATCCTCATTTCGGATTCGATCCTTCAGAGAAACCCCAAGTATGTTCCTTAGCTCCAACAATTAGGGGACTTTACCTCAAATAATCTCCCCACTTTAAACTCCCCCACTTCACCTAATTCACGCATAAAAACAAACAGTTTCATTGCAATACAAAGTTTTCGCCCTTTTCTCTCGTTATTTGACTTTACCTTTCCAGCTTCACATTCATATTTTAATATTCCATCAACGTGCCAACCCTGGCTCTCCGTTTATTAAAAAAGGCTATGTAATATTTAATTTAAATCTTGCCTTTAAAAATGTACGTAATGAAACTTCTTTGTGTGAATGAAACAAAAAATCTCTCGTAACCAAATTAGTTGAATGGAAAGGAGTGCAGTGTGACGGAATGTTTTTCCTTGTTAAGAATATAATGGACTGCTAGGGCTTATTCTTTGCTTTTAGATATTTTTCTCGTGAATTTTTTACAGCTGTTGTTAGCTGCATAAAATACAATGTTTAGCTACGATTTTTAAGATCTTTTTTCTCTTTGAGCTATTTGTAACCATACTAAGACATAAATGCGTTTATAACTCTGTTTATTTGTTACATTTTCTCGCTTAAATGGCTTAACCAATTTTGACAACTTTTTGTAAAGAGATCGATTGGAACTTGTAGAAGGACATATGGTACTTCTTGGCTTACTGACTTAAGCAGTCAATCCTAAAAAACCTTACAACTTATTTATTACCTAGTGACGTACGGATATAAAGCTAGGCTACTCAGTAGGTACTCGTACAAGTAAATTATAGATACCAGATAAAAATAAAAAATATATATAAATATAGTTCATTAGTTTATCGCGTTCAGACGGAAAGACGCGGTGGCGGGACTTTATTTACATGTAGTGAAGATCTGTATCAAAAAAAAATTTTTGGAAATCCTCCGGTAATGTCGGAATTGTGGATGGAAAATTTTATTTAAAATGGTATTTGAAATTGAATTGAATTTTATTTTAAATTGTGCACGGAAGAAAGAAAGGAAAGAAAGAAAAAGGGTGTATTGACACAGTCAATACATAAAAGTATAAAAAAGATATCTAATTATCTTATAAAATAAAACGTGGCTGGAAAATGAGACAAAAAATAAATGAATATTGTGTGTTGTGCCACGGCTGTGCCGAATAGGTACAGTTCAGCTAAATGCCAGACCGCCGGTGAGCTGCCTGACGCTGTACTACTATTACGCTATAATCCCTGAAGGGTTAGACAGAGGCGTTCACCGGTATGTTTAGGTCCCACGCAATAGGGAGCGAGTCTGTTGTCATTAACCAACGTCCAGCACAAATTCCAAACTCCGAGCTGGTACTGAGAATTTCACAAAAAACCCATTAACAGAGTCGATTTACAGGTCGAGCAAAATCTGCAAATTGAACCCAGGACTTCTGGCGTAGCAGTCGCGCTCATGACCATTAGGCTAATGAGGCTATAAATAAATAATTCAATGCAAAATATCCTTCATCTTGATTTTTTCAAAATAAAACCACATATATTTCAAGTTACTCCGTATCTTTTCTCATTTTTATTCCGGGACACAGAAAAATACGAGTGTGGATAATATTTTGCGCCTTGAGACCTAACATTGCCTAAATAAGACGTTAGTCTTGAATTCATAATATTGTACTCTACGCATATGAGAATAAGAGAAAAATATAAAAAAGTTTGTCAAAAAGGAAACGTGACTTATCTCTATAATATGGGGTTGCAAACCCTTATATTATATGCTTTATTATCTGTCAGTATTGTTAAAATTAAATCACACTAAAAAAAATACACTATAAAAAGTTAAACTGATTTCAAAATAGTGTTACGCCGAGTAACTATTAGTACGGAGATGGGTCACGAAGATTCTAGATAAGTCGTAGAAGCAGGTAGAACATTCGAAGAAAAGCCGGGTTCAAGATGGATGACCGTAAACAATAGACGATCACTTTATCGTCTATTGTTTATAAGTAGGTAGGTACTTAACTACTCGTATTTTGTGGACCTATCGAGATTGTTCGATTCTAGAATCTTCGTGACTCATATAAATATTGGTCGTGAGGGTCGGCCAGGGCAGTTTAGTTCTGAACACGGTGAAGTGAATATCGAAGTGAAGTTAAGTGATTACAAGTGCGACATTATAGTGCGATAAGTGATACTGTAGTGACTCTCTCAGTAATTTCTGTTGTGTATTTGTCAAGTTAATTAAAATATTTGTTGTTTCGGTGAAATTGGTGTTAATTAAATTTATCCCGAACCCCAGCTCGTAACAATAAAATAACAAATAGGCGCTATAAATCGAAAAATAACAGAATTGCAGATATTTTTTAAAAGACAAAAATCTATTATTAATAATGTTTTTGCTGATGAAAATTTTCAAAGCTATATGGTTCTACAGTTGATTTGATTTATTTATTTATTTACATAATGGAATGCGGACTTAATGCTGTGATGCATTTTCTACCAGTCAACCAAGAAAAAACTAAATTAGGGTACCGTACGTAAAGATGAAATAACAACCTGCAGATTTAAAATTAGGGGTTCAAAGATTTGTAATAGAATTCCTGAACTTTACGTTTACATGAAAATTTACTCATCGCTTTCTTGATGTCAAGTGATAGCACATTCCATAGTGTAATAGCTGAATTATACTTCGAGTAAACTTCATAAGCATTCAAATAATATGCAATATTGTTATCTTGGATAGTATTAGAATTATCTTTTTGTGATTTTTTACATTTTCCATGCTATGATTATTAAGTTATTTTTTAGTAAAGGAAAAAATTCAATCGCGGGCAGGATTCGGACCTGCGTCTTCTGGTTTGATATACCAGACGCTCTGACCTCTAAGCCACCGCGAACCTTACCCGCATGATTGAAATTTGAATGCAAAACGCATGATGACTGTGAAGGCAAAACCAGAAGACGCAGGTTCGAATCCTGCCCGCGATTGAATTTTTTCCTTTACTAAAAAATAACTTAGTATTAGAATTTTAAATTCTCATAAATTCTTGCCCCAGAGAATATTCTCTTACGAACCACGACCTTGATAGAAGTCTGGCATTCAGCCTTATTACTTACCAATAAGCCCCTTTAAAAAAAACCCTAAATATCTTCTACTTAAATCCATCACAATTTGAGTAATTGCAACCTCTCCGGTTTTTAAGTTTAAATCTGAGCTTTAAATGAATGCTCAAAAACTAAAAGGTGCTTTTATTTTGAATTAGTGGTTTTCTATTTGTTCGATGAAGTGGAATTTTATGGTTAAACCAAGTTTTATATTTATTTTACACTAGCGACCCGCCCGCGGTTTCACCTGCGTTGCCCCATTCCTAAGAGCCGTCGCGTAATGTTAAATAGCTTAAAACCTTCCTCTTGAATCTCTCTATCTACTAAAAAAACCGCTTCAAATTCCGTTGCGTAGTTTTAAAGATTTAAGCATACATAGGGACGGACAGACAGCGACTTTTTTTTATACTATTCAGTGATACATTTACGATGAATTAAAAAAGTCTTTAATAAAGTATTATACCATCACGCTTGTATTTTAGATTCTACTTTCAGATAGGCGTCCTGTAAAAGGCTTGAAAATATCTGACTTGCTCAGTGGTAGGACCTCTTGGGGTCTGACTGGCTGGCGACCACCCTTACGTCGGAGTCTGTCGTAAAGCACCGTGGTGTGTGTTTCGGCTTTTGCACGTAAGAGCCAGTTCCCTTCGGTTGCTACGGATCTTGCAATCTGCAGTCCGTAGGGGCTCTTAAAGATCGGCAACGCATCAGCAACTCCTCTGGTGTTCATGGGCGACGATGATTACTTATCACCAGGTGGCTCGTCAGCTCGTTTGCCGACTTATTTCATAAAAAAGTCAAATTTTAGTATGTAGGTAACTGTAAAACAAAGCATTAGCAGAATATCAATAATTACATACATACACTCACGCCTTTCTCCCACAGGGGTAGGCAGAAACTATAGACTGCCACTTGCTACGGTTCTTGCATACTTCGTTTGCTTCTTCCACATTCATACATCTTCTAATACATAGACGCCGGTTGCGAGTGCTACGCACCTGACCTTTATTATCAATAATTATGAAGAATATAAAAAAAAACAGATTCATAATGTTTTTAATTTATTATAAAACCGTCATTAACCTCGCTAATGGTGAGCTATTACAAAAATCTAGACTAAAATCTGTAGCGAAATCTAACAGTAAATAAATAAGTTCAGAAATACAACTTCACATCCGAGGTAATTTTATACATGCGAAAGTGAATCTGTATGTTACCTTTAAACGGCTAAACCTTGGTCTAATCAAAAGGTCCTAAAGGACCATGAGGAAGGACGTTGGCATACTTTTGCGATACGAGTGAAACCGCAGACAACAGCTATTAATGTTATAATTAACCTTGCATACTTAACGGTGAGCAAGGTTGCCAGAGCTCCGCGAGGTAGCGTTGTGTTGGCAGTGGACCGGTGTGTTTTGTTACCGCCACTGTCATGCATGGCAGCATGTCTCCTATGCTGTCAACCCAACTATTCCTCCTTAATTTACAGGGTCGGCAACACGCGAGTAATACCCCTGGATTTGCAAGCGTATATAGTCTACTGTAACCTCTTACCATCGGGCGGGCCATATGATTGTTTGCCACCTTAGCGGTATAAAAGAATTGCCCAGCATTTAACTGTCTACATTACCCTTCAACCCAGAACACAATAACGTTAGTGCATTATTTATCAGCTGTAGAATATTTAGCAATGCAATGTAATATTAGGCACACAACACCTAACTTTTACGTGGGTTAGCCATGCTTTGGCACGAATGGGCCGGCTCGACCGGAGTGATACCACGGCCTCACAGGAAACCGGCGTTAAACAACGCTTACATTGTGTTTCGCTGAGTGAGTGAGGTTACCGGAGGCCCAATTCCCTTTTAAAAGGTCGGCAACGCGCTCGTGACTTCTCTGGTGTTGCGGGTGTCCATGGGCGGCGGTAATCGCTTACCAGGCAATCCGTCAGCTCGTTTGCCCTCCTATCCCATAAAAAAAAATAACTACGCCTAAACTTTATTTGACCTGTTCTTCTGTATTTATCTTTATTGTACAACTAATGAGTACAGCAAGATTTATATCAAGGAAAGCTCATTAGCGTATGTGATTTATAGTCCTAAGTGGCGGTGCCCACGTTTCGCATGTAAATCTTCTTTTAGTATTCAAAGTTGAGCCTAATGTATGTATTGAAAGAATTTGGAGCGCCTTCCTTGTTTTCGATTTGTATGGAAAAATATACAAAGTTATTGATTTATTTAGCTATTTACATATACAGTGGCTCGTGGCTTAGTTATCATGATTATGAGTCGACCTGCAAGGTTACGTTGCGCTTTTTTACAAGCTTTTAATCAGCTTGCAATGTTTGTATATCTGAAATTTTGCTATGCTTCGGCACGAATGGACCGGCTCGACCGGAGTGATACCACGGCCTCACAGAAAACTGGCGTTAAACAACGCTTACGTTGTGTTTCGCCGAGTGAGTGAGATTACCGGAGGCCCAATCCCCTTTTAAAAGGTCGGCAACGAACTTGTGACTCATCTGAAAAAAAAATTACATCCTATTCTACTTGACGACACGTTTGCCGTAGCGGCTGAGCAATCGGCTTCTGCGCAACGTGTTGTGGGTTCGATCCCCACACGGAGCAAATATTTGTATGATCTGCAGGTAGTTGTTCCAGGTCTGGGTGTTTGTGTTTGTGAGAATTTGTGTTTGTACCCACGATACAGGAGAAAATCCTAGTGTGGGGCAACGTTTTCTTTAAAAAAAAAGAGTTAATTTTTTACATGTTGATTAAATTCTAAGTACAAGTGCATTTTGATGGTAAGCATGACTTGGATTGACAGCCAGGATGAGCTGCAGATAAAAGAACTCTTCACCAGTCAACAGCAGAAACATGGAATGTTGTATACGCATTTAATTATTATGATAGCCGGTTCTATTTAGAGCATTTAAATAAAAGCTTGCTTTTTTAAGTTTTTTTTTTAAATAATGAAAATGCCTCGTTAGTCTAGTGGTCACAAGCGCGACTGCTACGCCAGAGGTCCTGGGTTCGATTCCTAGGTCGAGCAAATTGTTATTGGGGTTTTCTATGAAATTCTCAGTAGCAGCTGAGAGTTTGGTATTTGTGCCCGGATAAAGGCAATAGGCTCGCCCCCTATTACGTGGGACCTAAACATACCGGCAAAATGTGGGTGTACATTAGTACGCCTCTGCGTAACCCTTCGGGAAATACAGGCGTGATGGTATGCAAATGAACAGACGAGCCACCTGATGGTAAGTAATATTCTCCGATTTTACAGAGTCCCTACGGACTGCAGACTGCCGGAGTCGTAGCAACCAAAATGGAGAACTGGCTCTCACGTGCAAAACCATGTCTGATTGACCATGGGTGACCATAACTAAGATAATGTTATGTTATTATTAGTGGTATTCAGAAGCCCAAAAAGTCTTACAACTAGTGTACTCTTAGGATTCAAAGTTATAAAAAAGTTATTAAAAATAACCGACAGTCAAAAAAGATGGACACATGATGACTAATATCCTGCAGTCAGAGAATTTACCTTAAATTGAACTCTAAAGACCTAATTTCGAGTCTCAGTCGGTTTTTTTTTATTTAACATTTAGTTTTTGATTATATCCAATGCCACTCTCACAATTGAGACGAATCAAACGACGCCTCTCAAGCTTAAATCTATCAAGCTGTTTAAGCTACAGAGCGTGCCAAAGAATATACCTACCTTCATAGTTACAATATGTATACTAAACGCTCAAAAGTCCATAAGTACGCTAAGGATTATATTGCTATGAACAATACGAGCGAGCTCGATACAGCCAGTGTGTATCACTTGTTAACGACAATGAATTGCTTGCTTGCTATTGCGTTGTGAGATTGCCTATGGACTTTTGGTCGCCATCTACACTCGAAAAACATAACCCTCCTGGCGCAGTCGGATAATAATTAATGATCACGATAACAAAACATACATTATAGTTCTAATAGCACAATATTATTTTCCAACTACATAATTATTACGCTCTACATAATTAGGGCAAATAATGTCTACACTTTCAATATTAGCTTACAAATTGAATGGAACAACCAGACGAATAATAATTAATTATACCAAACAGGCAATTTTATGCCGTTCATTAGACGTTACGTAAAGATGTCGAGGTAATTCGAAGTAATAATTTATACGACTCGACTTTAACTAGATTCTGTGTTTGGTGTAGTGATTAAGTTATCGGACTCCTGCGTCATGGGTTGTGGGTTCGATCCCCGCGCGAAGCAAATATTTGTTCATCCAGCTTACTAACCTCTTCCCAACTATGTTTTGAATCAGTTTCTCTGTACCAATAACAATTGTTATGGGTATTCGTATGACTGATGGGGTCCAGCGTGAGCAGATCCATAGCCTATCGTTGTTAAAAATTCTAAAATTCAGCTGAAAAGAAAGTCATGTCCGAAGCTATTGTAACATAACATTAAATTTAAAAAAACCTTGCTACATCAAGTTATGCTTACCATGTTTTTGCAATATCATTGAAGTAACAGAATACCAAGTTTCAAATCGATCAGACTTGTGTAAGTTGCTCACATAACTTCATGAACTAGAAGAGAGCTGATAATCTTTAAACGGCTGTCCAGATTTTCTTAAATCATCGCTAAGAATACTCTCGTATGAAAACAAATTTAAAATCGCTCCATTCATTTGGGAGCTACGATGCAACAGACACACACGTTAAACTAATTATAACACCCCTCTTTTTGTGTCGGGGAATAAAAATACCACTAGCAAGTAAGAGCTCTCTCTTCTGTATCCTTTAACCAATAAATTCCCTTTGATAAACAATACTTATACCGGGATCACAAATCAGAAGGAATATCGGAACCTAAAGTGAAAAAATCGTTATCGATTCGCGAAGAGATTGGTTGCGTTCATCGTGACACGGTGATTTTCATTTTACGAAACCAGTCTGTTAGTGTGGCCATGAGTTTAGTATACAGATTCGGAAATAATAAATTGTTTTTGTTGCAAGTATTTTCCCACCGGAATATTTACGTATTTCTTAAAGTCCAACACAGAGCCTCAATTAGAAAATATTACGATGAACAACGATATTTAACATTATTACATCAATCTACTTCAATACATAACATAATCAACCCATTATATTGTCCATCTGCTGGGCACGGGTCGCCTCTCAGAATGAGAGGGATTAGGCTATAGTCCACCACGCTGGCCTAGTGCGGGTCGGCAGACTTCACACGCCATCGAGAAAATCTCTCAGGCATGCAGGTTTCCTCACGATGTTTTCCTTCACCGTTTAAGCGCGTGATAACTATCTATTATTACGTACATGACTTCGAAAAGTCAGAGGTGCGTGCCTTGGGTTCGAACTCGAGACCTTTGACTTGGCAGTCCAACGGTCATAACACTAGGCTATCACTGCTTTTCCACTTCTTTTTCAATAATTTTACATATATTTGAATATCAATATTTCATTTCATTTAATTTCATGTCACCGATCTCACTGGCATTAATGTATCTTATTAATATTATTATTTCGCTTTTCTAGCAAGTTTAGTATACTTAGTTATTTTGTCCCCCGATACAAAAAGAGGAGTGTTATAAGTTGTAAGTTAACGTATATCTGTTTTTTTTTTATAGGTGACCTATTCAAGGTTATTATTAGCTTTGATATAAGTGGCCAGCTGTTTCAAAATTATTAGATCTTGTCTAGTTAATGAAGGGATGTGAGCAACTTTCGCAGGTCGGTTCAATATTTGAAATTTGATATCCTGATACTTCAATGATTTTGCAAAAACATGGCAATCATAACATTATGCTGTGGGGTTTTTGTAATTTTAAATTTAATGTTATTGACAATTATTATTGGTTACGGGGGCAAACATTATCCGATCACATATCCGAAACAAAATAATAAGAAAAATAACACACAAAAGCGACCGTTGTATTATGCGGAGGTTAATATGCCAAAAAACTAGCATAAATTAATTCCGTTCAAAGCTACGGAACCTCAAAACATAATACAAAACCCATACCCTGTCTTTAAGATCAAAGAAAACCTACAAAACAATTGAGTCATTCAATCCAAACGTACTAATATTTAATACGGAGCTATAGAAAAAGCTATAAGTCGGTATTTTACTGACAGAAATTTTGACGGTACTCGTACGTATACTTACGAGCGGCTAACCAAGCGTTGGAATTTCCCGTTTTATATCGTTTTTATGGTCACCCTAATACAGTCTGGGATGTGTGGGCAGCCTTTATTATTTCCCGTTGTAGAGGTCAGTAATAAATCATCTCCCGATAGAACCGTAAGCGATACACACCGAATTTATACAGTTATTGCAGTAGGTATATATAATATAATTTTATATACCAAGGAGCTTGTGTTTATAACATTTATATTAGCTTTTTTGTGATTTTTTTGCATTTGCCATGCTAAGATTATAAAGTTATTTTAGTGAAGGAAAAATTCATGAAAAGCAAAGTAACTTGTTTTTCGATAGATGTCGCCAACGTCGCCTTACGACGTAAATTCAGAATGTGAAGGCAAATTTTGATCTAGTGAGTGGGACTCGCAGTGGCTTAGAGGTCAGAGCGTCTGGTGTATCTAACCAGAAGACGCAGGTGTATCTAACCAGAAGACGCAGGTTCGAATCCTGCCCACGATTGAATTTTTCCTTCACTAAAATAACTTTATATTAGCCTATTAAAGATATTATAAAAGTGTAAGTAATAATATACACAAAACTGCAACTGCGATAACTGCTTCATTTATAATATTAATTACAGTGCTCTTAGGGTGCTTTTCGATATCCACCATTATATTCATTGGTCTACATAGCTTAGCACTGGTGGAATAGGGTTCTGCTAAGCTATAAAAAAAAATTAAACTACGCTAAAAGTTATAATTCGATTCTCAGATCGAGCAATGTTATTGCGTTTTTTTATGAAATTCTCGGTACCAGCTCGGGAGTTTGGATTTGTGTCTTAATAATTAGGCACGCCCCTTATTACATAAAACCTAAAACACACTGCTAAACTGTGGGAGTACATTAGTATACCTTTGCCTAACCCTTTGGGGAATACATGCGGAGTAGCAAAACACTGCAAATTAATGTTAGAATCGCATAATTCATTAATTTTAACAAGTAAATTATTTCAACACAAGCTATGTATGATAATATTTACCCTTAAACGCAGATCTCATAAGAAATTCAAGCAATTTCGTGGCCATATGTTGTCAAACATGCAATATAAGATGTATTGCAGCATCTTACGGCTCTCGTAAACCTCTAAGGGTCAACTAAGGGATGTATTTTAGTTGGAATGTGTCGCCCTCGTGTGCGCTCCGACTCGTAAAGTCAGACTAAGAATGTTTGACAAGATTCCCTTAATTTGTTAGGAGTTCGTCCTATTTGAAGGTCAAAGTTGAAAGTGGAAATTTTTGACGTAAATATTTTAAAATCACACCATCATGCTCGCATTCCTCGACGGGTTTTGGCAATGTATACTTACAGTTCGCCTGTATATTTAGGTCTTATGTAATATATATTTTTTTATGGTATAGGAGGGCAAACGAGCAGACGGATCGCCTGATGGTAAACGATTACCACCGCCCATGGACACCCGCAACAACAGAGGAGTCACAAGTGCGTTGCCGACCTTTTAAAAGGGGATTGGGCCTCCGGTAACCTCACTCACTCAGCGAAACACAACTTAAGCGTTATTTAACGCCAGTTTTCTGTGAGGCCATGGTATCACTCCGGTCGAGCCGGCCCATTCGTGCCGAAGCATGGCTCTTCCACGTAAAAATATGTATACCCTTATCCACGTAATATGGGGCAAGCTTATTGTTACTAACTGGGCACAAATCCAAACTCCGATTAGCTCCTTAGAATTACATAGAAGAACCCATCAACATCGCTCGAAATGGGAGTAGAACCTAGAGTAATAATCGCGCTTAGGACTACTAGATGCTAATGGAGTCGTTTTGGAGTTTAAGATTACATCCAGGAAAAAAATAAAAACAAAACAATTTAACGTTCATATCAATTAAAATATTCGATAACTATAATATAAAAAAAACACTGCCTGGCTGGCCTACCTCATTAGAGGTCCTAGAGGTACTAGGTTAGGTCGAGCAAAGTGTTATTGTGTTTTTCTATGAAATTCTCAGTAGCAGCTCTGGGTCTGGATGGCAGTAGGCACGCCCCCTATTACACGGAACCTAAACATACCGGCGAACTGTGGGTGTACGTAAGTACACCTCTGCCTAACCCTTCGGGGGATACAGGCGTGATGGTATGTTATGTTTTATGTATGTTATGAAATATATATCATTTTATTAATATGTGATTACTTTTTCAACGAAACGATGCGTGTTTTAAATTAAAATTTTTGGATTTACTCAAACCATTAGCCGCAAATTTAATGTATAAAAAAATTAAAATGCACACCGAGGTATTAAATACTCGAATAGCTACTTCAAGCATAAAAAATATGCGAATGAATATTTTACTGAGAGAAATTAAACCTTTTTAAAGTATTTAAACTCCATTAGAATTAGACTTATTTTTTTAAATTATAATATTACGTACGCTTTTACGCGTGCAAATTTTTGTGAAAGAAACACTTGCTAGATGCAGCAGACATATTATAACCGGCTCTAGGGAAGTTTAAGCAATCCTTTCCGTTCCGTTTAAGGTCCTGTTTTGGCTGATAAGATGATAATAGTGATAATTGTTCATCCCAAATAATTGATGACATTACTTAGTCCTTCAACCCACATTAGATACTTAGGTACTAATCCTTTATAATGTATATCAATTATTTCTATAATATCTCAATGTAAAATGCATAAAATTACAATGAGAGAATGAAGAAAAACGTGATACTATGAACTTATTCAATTTTTAAAAAGGGAACAATTTTATGCGGTGTCTTCTGCGTGGGCAGACTTTGCATTCGCAATCTCAAGGGAAATGTATCTCTGTTTGGTGATTAAAAAGAAAAAAAAAACCAAACCAAAAAGTTTCAACGAAATAGATCTGTATCTCAGAGTATTATGATTTCTTTAAACAAAGAATAAAGGTGTAATGAGGAGAAGAAAGCTCTCGGCAACTTTCGGTTTTGTTAATTCTTTTTTTACTTTTAATATCATCTGGGAATTATAAGGTTTTATTAAAATTTTTATTTTACTACGAATATATTTCTATGAATATTGGGGTCTGGTCTGCTCAAAACTGCTTCGATGGCTGTTTTTTCAAAAGGCCTATCTCAACATTACTCTATATTGTAGTCCACTTATTACCTACTTTGAGTTTTTTTCAGCACTTAATTTCATTTTTTTTTATACCACTAAGGTGGCAAACAAACATACCGCCCACTTGATGGTAAGAGGTTACCGTAGCCTATGGACGCTTGCAACACGAGGGGTATCACTTGCACGTTACGGTGCGTTGTAAATTAAGGATGAATAGTTGGGCTGGCAGCATAGGAGACATATTGCCGTGTATGACAGCGGCGGTAACAAAACATCACCGGTCCCCCCCACTGCCAATTCAACGCTTCCTCGCGGAGCTCTGGCGACCTTGCTGGCGAGCAAGGTCGCTAGGAACACAATATAGCACGGAGCTATGATATTCGGCTACGATTTTAGATTTTCTGATATTTGGTAACATGCACACAAGAAACAGATAAAATCCTAGCCGAGATCTGTTTACGGAAATAAATATCATTAATTTTTAATATCAACATCTAATTGAACGAATCATAATAATAACAAGGTTGATTAACTACGTCGTTTTGATTATGTGGGAGTTTATGGATGGTACTTAGGAATTTCTAAGTCTTCTAGTTTATTAAATATCGCTCCATAAATAGTAATACTTATATATTTTTTTATGAGATCATTATAATTAATGTAGATATTTTGAATCTGATTAGGTTGTTTTAATCAAAAATAATGTCTCAATACTCAATTCGTTTATTGCACTTCACAATGTTAGGACATCTTCTTCTATACTTATAATAAATCTGTAGAGAGGTCAATTCTGTACATGAAATATATTTCCAAAATAACTATCAGCGGGTGATTAGTGATCGATACTGACGCCAAAAATGCAATCAGTAAAATTTTTGTCTGTCTGTCTGTCTGTCTGTCTGTCTGTCTGTCTGTATGTTCGTTATAGAAACAAAAACCACTCGACGGATTTCAACGAAACTTGGTACAATTGTTCTTCATACTTCTGGGCAGGTTATAGTATACTTTTCATCACGCTACGATCAATAGGAGCAGAGCAGTGAAGGGAAATGTTGGGAAAACAGGAGAACTTACTCCATTTTTTAAGCTTCCGTCGTGTGTGCAGCCTTAATGGTTAAAGCTACACAGAAATCATGTATGACGGAAATGTTCTCCTTAAAATTATATAAAAAATATTCCACGACAGCAAATGTCTATCTTTTATGGTTGACTTACAATAACACGTGTAACTCCCGATAGCTTAGCAGTTCGGAGCTTTCTGATTATATTTGTCTACTCTTACGTTAGGTGACTGACTGACTGACATAGTGATCTATCAACGCACAGCCCAAACCACAGGTTATAGTATACTTTTCATCACGCTACGATCAATAGGAGCAGAGCAGTGAAGGGAAATGTTGGGAAAATGAGTGATTCATGAGAAAGGTTTCAAGCTATAAAACATCACGCTACAACCCTTAGGAACGGGGCAACGCAGGTGAAACCGCGGGCGAAGAACTAGGGAACAAAGTAACTATTCCACGCGGACGAAGTCGCTGGCAAAAGCTAGTGTTAAAATAAGTATAAAAGTATCAATTCAATTTAAATTTGAAATAACGATTAATTGCAACATCTAATTAATTCAGTTTTCTGTGTTGATTACACTGTTTTGTTTTTAATTATAAATCATGGAGAGCCATGCTTCGGCACGAATGGGCCGGCTCGACCGAAGTGATAACACGGCCTCACAGAAAACTGGCGTCAAACAACGCTTACGTTATGTTTCGTCGAGTGAGTGAGGTTACCGGAGGCCCAATCGCCTTTTAAAAGGCGAGCAACGCACTTGTGACTCCTCTGGTTTTGCGGGTGTCCATGGGCGGCGGTAATCAGGCGATCCCTCTGCTTGTTTGTTCCCCTATCCCATAAAAAAATACTAATTCATTCCAAAAACCGTCACTTTTATCATGCGTACCACTGAAATGTGAAATGCGCTTCCCGAGTGGGTCTTCCCCGATAGATATAATCTGGGTATCTTTAAATCACGAGTGAATCGGTTTCTTCTAGGCAAGCGCGCTTTATCGTAGATTGCAGCGTCGCATGTCGGTCAAGCGTAAGCTTATCTAGAATAAAAAAACCGGACAAGTGCAAGTCGGACTTTCCCAACGGGGGTTCCTCCGTTCTAATCATTCCTGAGATTACTATGTAGATTTTTATGATTACAAATGTATAGTTTTCGATTTTTTTATACTTGTAATATAAGACAGTATTACTTGCTAAATTTCATAGTTCTAGGTCAACAGAAAATAACCTATAAATTTTGATTCCCTTGAGAGTATCGACATAATTATACATTTTTTGCGGCTTAGACGGCCGTACCTTTTCTTTAACGTTAAATTAAAACTTTTATTTTATCACAGCTTCAAGGGACTGTAGATCTGAATATATAGTTTTAATTTCAACTCGATACCTCCATGCGTCCTTGAGATAAAGGGTCTTGACAGACAGACAGACGGACAACAAAGTGATCCTATAAGGGTACAGTTTTTTCCTATTGAGGTATGGAACCCTAAAAAAATAAATTACACATTCTCATTTTCAAAACTAGTGTAGTTACCTACATCTATTTCCGTATCTAATCCGCCACATGCTACCGAAGCTAGCTTTGATGTAGATATCTGTACCGCAGGCGTATGTGGTCACACCGCATGACGCCACACGCTTCGTACTACTACGTATATACTAGATCATTGTAGCGTCTATATTAATTGAGATATTGGACTTGGAAACAAGATTTAAGTTATGGGCTTTCATGTTTAATATCAAATCAAACTTACCAAGTAAAATCCTTCGTATATCATAAACTAGCGACCCGCCCGCGGTGCCCCATTCTTAAGAGTTGTAGCATAATGTTAAATATAAGAATGGGGCACCGCCGGGACACCTATTCTATCTATTGAAAAAAACCGCATCAAAATCCGTTGCGTAGTTTTAATGATCTAAGCATACATAGGGACAGACAGACAGCGGAAAGTGACTTTATGCTATGTAATGATATGAAACTTTGTATTTTTGAATGTTTGTTACTCAATCACGCCAAAATAGTTGCACAGTTTTAAAAGAAATTTGTCACACAGATAGATTATAACCTGGACTACCATACGCAGGTCGGACCTAAGTCTGAAGTCCAAAAGTGTTTAGATTTTTACTCCACAGTTTCAGCGTTTCAACCCCACACGGTTAAAAAAATAGAATTATTAATAAAATTATATTTATACCTACGATATTATTAAAAACGGCTGTCTCATTAGTCTAGTGGTCCCAAGCGCGACTGCTACGCTTGAGGTCCTGGGTTCGATCCCCAGGTCAAGCAAAGTGTTATTGGGTTTTTCTATGAAATTCTCAGTAGAAGCTCGGAGTCTGGATTTGTTCCCCGGTTAATGGCAATAGGCTCACCCCCTATTACATGGGACCTAAACATACCGAAGAACTGTGGGTGTACATTAGTACGCCTCTGCGTAACCTTTCGGGGAATACAGGCGTGATGGTACATTATTATTAAAAACGTTGTACCATCAACACGTATCTACTTTGTGTCGATGATCATAGCAAAATTGAATTCACATTTAAAATAACAGAAGTGCTATTCATAATTACTGTTCCCATTGTTCTTCGACGTACAAGACAATCCTTTATAACCCAGCACACAATACGGGATTCAGGGTAAATCATTTTCTGTTACAAGTGAATTCTTATTAAGAGGAGATCGCAGATTTTCCCGCAACAATAGCCGGAACCTAATCATTGTGTCATTTATGAACAATCCCTATTCAGAGAAGAATGATATCTGACACACTGCTACAATGGACGGTGAATAAATTCTCAAGAATTATTTTATCAAAGGAATAAATTGGAACATGAAAAAGAAATTTGATACATCGAGCAAAGACTTTGGTAGTATAATTGGCTATAGTGTCCTGGATACTAAAACAAAGGGCGATGGTTCCAATTAAACTAAAAAAAACCTTTATTTGCGAATCTCAAACTCAAAAAATATTTATTTGCAAAACTTATACCTACTCAAAAATATTTATTTGCAAAATTTATACTCAAAAAATATTTATTTGCAAAACTGAAATCCAAAAACACATTTAATTGCCAATTAAGTGTACAACTGGTATTTTATTTTACAGTACTTATGTTAGTCCCATTTTTAGACGCTTTATCAAAACTCGATTTAAAAAAAAAAGCATTTATTTGCAAAACTCAAACGAATAAATATTTATTTGCACTTTTATTTTCTCGAAATTAATTAAGGGATTTAAATTAATTGGCAATCCAAGATGTTCTCCAAACAGTTGGCACGTAAGTCTTATTTATAAGAACGCCTACAGTTCTTTGGTCTCTTCCATGGTATTCCCAACTAATCTGAGTTATTTAGCCCACTTATATATATGTATGTATATATATATATATTGTTACTAAATTAATCACGCAATATTTTTCCACATCTTGGGTAACCTAGTTTTTCTAGGTTACTCAAGATGACTATGTGGATATTATCTGCATTGTTTCGAATAACTATAACTATACATAATAAAATTGTAACAGGCCGATGTCTGTACATTATAGATATTAAAGAAAAACTAATATGGATCTTTATTAGAGCAACAGAAGCCAAAACCACAATTATTAGATTTTTCCTAAAATCTGCTTGCTTCACGCGGGGTGCTAGGTGATGTTACGGGTATTTCATTATTATTTCAAAATATTCAAAGAAATAAGAAAATAAAAACAATAGAAATTGTTAAATTACGTCATTACAATTTTTTTGGTATAAAATTCATGAATAACTATTAAGCCGTTAAAGAGAAAAAATACAAATTAGGTTAAAAAAGCCCTATTTATTACAATTATTATTCAAAATTGGTGCAAATAAAAAAATAAATAAACAATACAATTTATTTGTGATGACCTTGTGCTTAACATATATTTTTTACTAGCGGCCTGGTACGTGCTTCGCTACGTATAAAGTGAAACAATAAAAACAAATAATTGGAACATTAAAATCATCATTTGTTACAAAAAATGTGATAAATGAAGAACCGCTCGACTGATTTTGTGCAAACTTCACATAAACCATCTACTAAATAGTCCGAACAAAGCCTAAACATTTGGTTTGGATAGGTTAGCCCGTTCTTGAGTTATAAAATTACAAAGAAAAGTGGCATTGATTTTTATATATATTGATGATATGGCAATCACACATAAAGATTCCACTAGAAACTTCTTTAAAGCTAGGGTATTTTTTGGATTTGAGCGATGTAATGCCCGTAATGGTAGTAGGATAGTTCCCTATTACATGGGACCTAAACATACCGGGGAACTGTGGGTGATGGATCTACATTAGTTCACCTCTGCCTAACAATATAATATAGTAATACAAGCGTAATGGTATGTTATATTCAGAATCGATCGAATATTAGATGACAATAACCCAACGTATCAAAAATTTGCGTGCGCTGCAATTTTGTTATTTGTTAGAAAATTTAGGTTACTATGGAGATCCCTTTAACACACAGATGTGGATAAAATTTGGCACAAACATAGATTTATATTCTGGAATAACACATAGGCTACTTTTTACCCAAATCTGAAGCCTACGTAGATCATCAAGTCACGGACAGAAAGTCGGGTCAAATATTCATCAACATTTTTCTTTCTAAAAAGCAAGCGTTAAGTAATAATCGTTATTAACATAACCGCAATTTTCAACCCCGTTCCGCGGAAAAAAATTAAGGACAGAGGGTGGGTGTTAAAAATCGCGTTTTCATGAATTGTTCGGTAAAACTTGAACGTGTTTCTTTCATTTCACGATAATGCTATTGAGGTATTATGACGCTAACGTGATTTGATAACCAACCATTAGCTTTTGTTTGTTTTTCCTACTAAATCAATTTTTAGTCTTTAAGAACACAGTATTTATTTAGCTGCCAATAGCTCCAATACTCGTAAGCGTGGTTTTTGAACATTAGGTATAAAGTTCGATTCGTTTTTCTCTAAATAAAATATGTAAAATAAAAATTCTCTAAAATAAATTCTCAAATGGCAATAGGCTCGCACTCTTTATGTACATTGGCGACCAAAAGTCCATAGGCAGTCTCATAACGCAATAGCTTGACGTTTAGTTTGACTTACGACCTATTCATAGTCGTTAACAAGTGACATGCACTGGCTGTATCGAGCTCGCACGTACTGTTCATATCAATGTATGTAATCCTTAGCGTGCTTATGGACTTTTGAGCGTTTACTGTACATACCGATGAACTGTGATTGTACATTCATACACCTCTGCTAATTCCAGCGAACTAACAACAGCAAAATGACAATGTCAAACCAAAATAAAATACGTACTATAGGGAGTTGTGAGATATGCTCGCTTCACTACGAGACGTCGCGCGTCGTGTCTAGTACTTACTTAAGTATATTACTTCAATGGTGTACCCAGAGTTTCTTTGCGGGCTTTAATTTAAAAAGTTGGATTGATGTCCTCGGGCTGAATAACTCGCCATTTTTTGTATGAGTGTGTTTATAGAGTACAAATCACCTGTTTTTTGTCTTGCTTCAACGGATACTGTGTGTTAATATATTTTTTCATTGTCTGGGCACTGTGGATTCTATTATATTTTTTGGTTGGCCGGCTTGTTATTTGTTCTCGCAGCAATTCCCCAAAGGGTTAGGCAAAGGCCTACTAACGTACATACATCCACAATTGGCCGGTATGTTTGGGTCCCGTATAATAGGCGAGCTTATTGCTAATAATTTTATAGAAAAACCTAATAACTCTTTTCTTGACTTGATAATCGAACCCAGGACTTTTGGCGCAGCGGATGTTTTTAGCTTTATAGTCTAGTGGCCACAATCGCAGTTTCTGAGCTAGAGGCTCGGGTTAGATGCCTAGGTCGACTAAATTATTGTTGGATTTTTTATAAAATTCTTAGTATCAGCTCAGAATTTGGGTTCGTGCCCGTTAGTGCAATAGGCCTCACCTAAATATTAAAGCGAACTGTGGGTGTATATTAATACACCTCTTTCTAACCCTTTGAGAAACTAACAAATTTATCAGAACAGTGTAACTAGTTATAAAACATTTTGACAAAAGAGGGGTAGGGCAAAGGTGGAATCTAAAAAATTATACGCGAAGTACCTCCACCTTGCAGAAAATCTTAGCCAAATAACAGCTCTATGCTATGTTGTGTTCCTAACGGTGAGCAAGGTCGCCAGAGCCCCGCGAAGAAGCGATGTCTGGGCAGTGGGGGGGGGACCGGTGGTGTTTTGTTACCGCCGCTGTCATGCATAGCATATCTCATATGCTGCCAGTCCAACTATTCCTTCTTAATTTACAGGGTCGGCAACACGCAAGTGATACCCTTGGTGTTGTAAGCATCTATAGGCTACGATAACCGCTTATCATCAGGCGGGCCGTAAGCTTGGTTGCCATCTTAATAGATAAAAACAAAAAAAATATATTGGACTTGAATTGACTTGAATTAAACTAACTCAACTCTTTCATCGATTGTACGGTCAATAGCACATCATGGTATCCATACCTTCAAATTTCTTCAATGGATTTTCAATTTAATCTCCAAATGATAGAGTTTATTACCCATCGGCAAAATTTGTCAGTTTGAACTTTTTGCGCTGTTGACTGTACATCCACAAATTTTTCCCTTTTCATGGTCGAGAGAAAACCAATATCAAAACTGTAGGTAAGTTTTTTCGTCCTAGCAACAACAAATCTATTTGGAACAGCGCACTTAGCTTCCAGATGTTGGTAATGGCGTTTGAGATACTAAAACTATTTTTAATGACAACAACATGAGATTGTTTGCAGTTCTCGTAATTGTAAATACCATTCTTAATCCTAACTTTTAAACTATCGCGTTGCATGATATTAGTATAGAACGAACAGGTATACAGGTGGACATTTCGACCAGGTTACGCTGATCGTAGTCACAAGCAGATTGATGCAGCGAGTTCACTCCGTCATTGCGTTGGTAGATTTTTCTTTATCTAAAAACGGATTTTATCGCGTTGCATTGATATTTAATTCCCGACTTTTCTCGTGACCATGGATGCTGTAAATGATCCAAAACGTCGGGAATTAAATAATATCAATACAACGCGATAAAATCCGTAAAAGTAGTTTTATTTCAATGTCTAATATTCGCGTAAGTGTCAGCAACCAGTAAGTTATCATTATATCATTGAGTGTATATCTTTTATTGGAGACCTAAATAAATAAAATAATAAACAAGTTATTAATATAAAATCAGTCGAGTGTTGAAACCGGCTCAAATATTAAAAAAAATATATTATGTTCTAGAAAAAAACTAAAAGATTTCATCAATATTTTCAAGCATCAATATTGCACGTGTCTGATTATTTTCCAGCTACAAACCTAACAGAAAATTCTAAAATTCTGTCTAAAATTTCTTTTGATACAATATATTAAAGGACTTTGAAATAACGTCACGTTTCGGGTATTTGAACTTGGACTTGAGTTTCATTTCGATATGATCTGGATAAGACGTTCGATATTGTGCTTTTTACAGATGTCCTGGCATTTAAAATTTACTACTTGGAGTCAAAGGGTCACAATAATATGAATTTAAAATGAATCATGATATTTTATGAATAAATTTTTGGAAAATTTTCGATTGAAGAGCAACAGACAAATAGATAAGGCCAGATACTAAATTAAATGAAAATATATATAGAATCTCCCATGCTTAATAAACTGAAAAATTATTGAGGAATATATTTTAGTTAGTGAATTCTACCAAACCGCACTAGCACACAGTTGCTGGCAACCAATTTGGGGCAAGTAGTCCGACAGCACATCCTGGTGACCTTGATTTGTTTGTTCATTTTTGTTTTTGCTATCTGAGTGTTGTACGGACCTAGTCTCGATAAATGTGATTTTTCTATCTTTCTTTCTTTCACAGCGTGGTGTAGCGGCGATAGCAGTCTTATTCTGAGGCGAGACTTAGCGAATGAATAGGCTGTTGATTATATTGATGGAATTAGATTCGTTTTGATCCTTAAAATAAAAAGTCACTCTACAATAATATTATAGGTTTTGCTAGTCGTCATGACATCCGTCAACCCAAAATTATTCAAGTCCTAAAGTTTTGCCTATTTATGAAATGAAATTCTCAACAAAATTATCAGCATTTTAAAGAATGATCTTCAGTAATAAGTTAAATTAGTAGACACTTTCAAAGCCTCCAATTCATATAAATCTGACACTGACAACCATTCAGTTACTTTAAGAACTGCAGTGGAAAATTAAAATCCTAATTAGGCGCGCACTTCTAGGTTTTTGGAGCAAGGAAATTTGAATGGGGAGCTCCTCTAACATTTTTGCAAGAGTGCCACCCCTTAAAATAACAAAGCCTGCTGTAATTGTCTGCCTGTCGTTTCCTTCAAATCTTAGAACTTGGAATGCCCGGGCTGAATGAGCTACTTGCGGTAGGATAACGGAAAAAAAATCTCTCTTCTCCATTTTTATGATTTTCGAAAGTGGGTCATTTGGCTGGTTATACATAATTGGATCTGTTGTCTCTTTTGTCGAGTAAAGGACTAATGTTTTTAAAGAGTTTCAAGGAGTTAATGTTTGTTAGTAATTTATTTTAAATATTTTCTCGTTTATTAGGCTGTGGGGAACTATGGATTGGATGAATTCTTCTTCATTAAGGTTGAAGACATAAGGAAGTGTTTCTTTTTTATTAATATTACGTCCTAAAACGTTTCAAATGATATCTGAGCAATGTTTCTGCATTATTAAAATATTAGTTTTCCTATTTTACAGGTACATAAAGTTGACTTTCCTGTGGCAAAATTATTTTGCGGTAAGTTATTTTATGATACTGCTCTTATTTCAAACTCCTTTTCTTGATGGCATTACTTGTTGGCATTATTATGATTATTTTCTTCTCTATTCATGATAGAATTCGCAAAAAAATACCTTTAAATTTTTTTTAATGCTGCACTATCACTGATGGGATCTTTCTCTGATCTGATCTCTCCGATCATTTGATGATCTCTTTCTTCTATTTTTTGGGGTTTTCTTGGGTAGGTATATATCGTTTATGTTTACCTAGGTATATTTTGAAGTATATTAATAGAATCCGACACTTTGCCATTTCCTTTTACAAAATGTTCTCTATAAATACAAAAAACATACCCTGATTGCGTTTCAAAGGCAAATTACTAGGTGTTCCCGTAATTCGAGTATAAAATTAAAAGAGGTCAGTTCGTTATTGCGTCAAAGTGAGTGTGTAATATTAGGTACACTGACTTGATGTTAATTAAAAAGAAATTCCGTTCTGCCCGCGTTTTGCTGAGGCGAGTGTATTTTTTACCAGAAATTAATATTTTTCAGCAGAAAAAATCTTTGTAAAGGTTTTTGGGTTCAGTAGCTAAACGGACACTGAGATTGCGTTGGTACTTATATTTGGAACCTCAATGCTGGCTATAACGTGTGGAGTAACAAATTACAGACAAAACCCAAATCTCTTGTGCCTGTATCGCGTATTTTAAAAATGTACCCAGACTTGAAATAACTGTGTATGATGGATCACACAAATATTTGTTTCGGGTGAGAATCGAACTCACGTTACATGTGTGTGATCAAACGTGCGGACAAATTCAGCCTTATACGATTTGTTGATTTACCTAAAGACAACATTATAAGTTCGCTAATATGTTTAACCCTTTCAAGAAGGATATTTAGATTTTTGCAAAAAAAATAGAATGATCCCATCCGCCCTCTATTACATGAGACTAAAATATTAAAACCTATGCTTCTGTCTAACCTATAAGAGTATTTATACGTGATGGTATGTCGTCTTAACAGTGTATTGAATAAACGCCCTTAAACCATTTTAAGGATCTATTCAGTAATATACTAGTGCGCATTATAAGTGCAGGGCAGGAAAAAGTCATTTTTGACGTACTTCACTTTTCAAGTAGGCCACAGAGGGTTTTTGAATATCATGTTGAGATTTCCTTTTTGGGTATGTTTAGTGGGTGTTCCATTATTCTCTTGTATACGGTATAGTTATTATGGTTTAGTATCAAAGCGGCCTACGGTGAAAATGGAGATAATGAACTTTATTTAAAATAAGTTTTCTACAAAATATTTTCAATACACGGCTGTAATCAGTAATTAATAATAGTTTATTGTCCTTATGATGCGTATGATTGAGGCCAAGTTATACACTGATTAATCAATTTATAAGATTAAGTTACACTAGATTTTTTTTTTATTGAATAATTTCGCAAACGAGCTGACGCGCCACTTGGTGGTAAGTAGTCATCGTCGCCCATGGACCCTGCAACACCAGAGGAGTAGCTGATGCGTTGTTGACCCATAAAAGCCCCTACGGACTACAGACTGCCAGAGCTGCTGCAACCGAGGGGAACTGGCTCTTATGTGCAAAAGTCGAAACACACACTAAGGTGCTTTACAACAGACTCCGATGTAAGGGTGGTCGCCAGCCAGTCAAACCCGAAGAGATCCTACCACCGAGATAGTCAGATATTTTCACGCCGCTTACGGGATGTCAATCTGAAAGGCAGTTAGGAATAGTATTCTAACCAGTCCCCACACGGAAAGAAAAAATTGTCACGTACACAAACACCCAGACCCGGAAATACTACCTGTAGATCAAACAAATATTTGCGGATTGAGGATTGAACTCACAACATAGGGCACAGAAGCCAATCGCTCAACCGCTACGCCAAACGTGTCGTCTGTTGTCTACTGTGGGTATAACACTTCTGTCTAACCCTTCAAGGATTACAGACTTGATGTTGTGTTATTTTATGATTTCGAAAATATTCATGTCAGAAAGCATCATCAAGAAAACCCGGAACCACAAACCAAGATTTCCCTTCAAAGAAAATTAATTCACACGTAGTGTAGATTGCAGATGTTTAAACGCGCTACACTGGTGAAATATTTGCAATCTCTCGAACAAGTTGCACGAACTAAACGTAGAGAATGAACGTTCGTGCAAAGTAGTAATCTGTCACTACTCGCGCCCCATTGTAACTCGACGGAAACTCTGATATTACAATCGGAGCGGTATCATTTTAGTATTGTTAGCGGTGGTGAGAGTTTCTAAGAAATTCCAGATACGTAATCTTGAAACTTGTATGATTTACCATATTACTTTTGTTGTAAGAATAATTCTTGGAAAAATCGTTAGGAGAATGCTTTTGGTGAAATTTATTCCAATTGCAATGACTTTGTGGGCAATGACTTTTAGCACACCTCTACTTAAATAGAGGTGTGCTAAAAGTCACTAACAGTTCGGCAGTATGTTTAGGTCCCAAACCTGTCAGAAATCCAAACTCCAAAGTGCTACTGAGTCTGAGAATTTCATAGAAAGATCCAATAACACTTTGCTCGAACTGGGAGTCGTACCCAAGACGTCTAGCGTAGCAGTCGTGCTTGGGACCACTAGGCTAATTGCAGTTGACAAAGTTCTATCAATAGTGGAAATCAAAACGCTGCTCTTTCCAACTTGATTCCAGAGTGTGCTGCACCATGTCCTCGGGATATTCCTTGTAGTGATAATATCCTGGTAATGGTTCTAGGCATATGCGAGAATAGAGCATGGAGAATATCTTCAGCTTAACAAGAATAATAATGAAGGAAAAGTGGATTCACCAGGAGCTTCATCTTAGACTTTTCCCAACTATTTTGTGATCGATTTCCAATCTATCCGTTTAAAACTGAATATGAGTATTTAACACAAAATAATTTCTATCCGATCGACGCAATATATCGACCCAATTTCTGGACATAATCAACCCATTATACTGTCCCACTGCTGGGCCCGGGTCTCCTCTCAAAATAAGAGGGATTAGGCTATAGTCTACCACGCTGGCCTAGTGCGGGTTGGCAGACTTCACACGCCATCGAGAAAATCTCTTAAGCATGCAGGTTTCCTTATGATGTTTTTCTTCATCGTTCAACCAGACCTTTGACTTGGCAGTCTAACGGTCATACCACTAGGCTAGGATATCACTGCTTCTATATAATTTCTGGACAATACGGATAAACTGGTTATCAGTCTTTTTGGGGACTTTTTTTACTGACTATCGCTAACGATTACCATACGTGTGGGTACCACAATTGGAATTAAAAGGCTTAACATGATGACCAGCCATCCATAGATTGACCGCAGTAAGAACAGCTAAACTTTGCACATTGCTTAGCGAAGTTATTACTAAGCTACGAGCTTCCATGTATACACAGAGACTAAAGCAATTTTATTGTCCGATCGACAAGCAGCTAACTGTCTTTCACTAGGATATGGACGAAGACAGGATAATTCCCCTGTCAGATCGAATGACACTGCTGTTCAATTGTTCGCCAATTACGACACGGCTGGACGTCAACACAGGAAGCAATCAACGGCGCGACCCTTTCAGAAGCGAGGGTCAATGTACTGAGGATGTGGTCTGTCTGACAGATGACTGCGAGTGTATCGATTCGATCTTGCTTTCAAATGGATAGATTAATGATCTCTTTGGAACGAGTAAAAAGTATGGAGGATCTGAGGAAAGCTATTATGACTGTGTTGATTACTTTATTTATATATTTTTTTCGGTTTATTTCAGCATTTATAAGTACTTCCAATAATGACATTAAAGCCTTTCTTGTCTGTGAAACAAAATTTGACCTAATATTATATGAAATAATTAATCTATTTCATTGCGTAGCCATATTTTATTTACTTTGGCAAAATAATATTTCGAATATATACTTGTCCGAATATATATTGATGGACGTATTTAATGATCAACTAATATATTTTTCCTGTGGAAGTACAGAATCCTTAAAAATAGTGTAGATATTGTAACTTCATTCAAAATCATCTCATCTTGAGGCCAATGATCTCAGAGAAAAGCAGCTCCCTCCAAATTCGTTCCAACTACAGCTTAGATTAAATTCCGTCGACGAAAGAGCCTTTCCTTGATGACACAGCATTTTGTAAAGCTACGGGATAAAAGGTATATCACGTTAAGTATGGGTTTTTAGGTAAATATCTTCCAACCAAGCGATATTGGAAGATTTAAGGATAGTGTAATCTTAACATCAAATATATGCAAAAGTGAGTTTGTTTGTTTATTACGCTTTCACGCCTAAACCACTAAACTTTAAAAAAACACTGATTAAAAAAAAATCTAATAAAACGGTACATTATAAGCAAATTTTTTTAGCTAGAGATCGGAAATTACAATAATGTAACCCAAAGTATCAAAAATTTGCCTATAAAAGTCATTATTTGAGGTGCGCTGCTATTTTGTTATTTAGGTTACCATGGAGATCCCTTTGGCACTTTAATAATTGTGAGGTTACTCTAGAAGTTCACGCAGACAAAGTCGCGGGCAGAAGCTAGTAATTTATAACAGATTTCGGAAAATATCAGCAGGATTATTTGGAAAGGGAATGCTACTCCGAAAACGAGTTTTCCAATAAACGTCCAAGTTAATGGTTCATTTGTGCTGGGAGATAATATTTATTTTCGCATTTCCAAGAAGATTTGTAACTAGCAGTTTTCAGCGGTTTCACCCGCTTTCTAATCTCCTTAATTGAGAAATACTCTCTCTCGTTGGAAATGTTTAATTAAGACAGTGTGTGCTCCTGCAAAAATTTTGTCATCATCGGATAATGTCGGTATTTCTTTTACCAGAATTGAATTTAATCATACGATATGAAAACGGTTTTACTGTTACATGAATACTTAGTAATTCAGTCCAAATATTTAGCTGGAATTCTCATTAAAATAAGAATATTTTCCCCTATGTTTACCGAGAAGAGCTTTGAGTAAGTAGAATTTTATGAGAGAAAGTCTCAAAATGAAGTTTTCATGTATGCATAATGCGCGTCATTACAAATTATTTAATGTACACTCGACTACATTTTGCTTTTCTTATTTTAATGTACCTAATTATGAAAAATAAAAGTTTTTTATTATTATGTACAGTGGCGACCAAAAGTCCACAGGCAATCTCACAACGCAATAGCTTGACGTTTGGTTTGATTTACGACCTTCTTTTAATTGTCGTTAGCAAGTGACACGCACTGGCTGTATCGAGCGCGCTCGTACTGTTCATAGCAATGTAATCCTTAGTGTGCTTATGGACTTTTGAGCGTTTACTGTATCAGTACAAGTTTTTATTGTTTTAGGTCAAATCTTGCAAGTAATTTTTTATCCATTTCCTGGTATTCAAGTGATCTAATAATTGATTTAAGTATATAAATACAATGACAATGCAATAATATGGTGTTATTGAGCTGATCTGACGATGGAGCTGGAAAGTGACCACGTAAACTTTGTAAAAACCAATGCAACCCCTAAATGTTGCGGTGTGAATTTTGAATTAAGTCTCCAATTGTTTACTTTTTGAGTATGTATTTCTTAGGGATTTTGTATAATTAATTTTATGGAGCTTATCTGGCGGATTGGATCATTATGTGTGTATGTACGTATCGAATGTTAACTTGACGTAACCAATGCACGTTGTAATATCAAATATTTATAAATCTGTTTTCTTCTGTTATATTTTAGTTTTCAAGATGATGTACTGACAAAAATATGCTGAGATGGTTTGGACATAATGAAAGAATTAATGAAACACGATTAACGAAAGGAATTTATAAGGCGAATGTCAGCGGCAGCGTCGCTAGAGGTCGCCCTAGAAGGACATACGCTGATCTTATTGGCGAAATCCTTCAAAAAGGTCATGGAGCGTAGCACTCGCAACCGGCGTGTATGTATGAGAAGATGTATGAATGTGGAAGAAGCAAAAGAAGTATGCAAGAATCGTAGCAAGTAGCAGTCTATAGTTTCTGCCTACCTCTTTGGGAGAAAGGCGTGAGTGAATGTATGTATGTATGTATTTTAGTTTTCATTTTAAATTGAATCTTCGTGTACAGTTCTTTATATATTTTACAAAGGATTGTCTACTTTTATAAGCTCATATATATGACAACAACATCTTATAGACACAATATTACTTTCGTTGACTGTACTTTCAGAGGTAATCAACATTTCTTTGAAAAGTAACAAAGAGACGGATTTACTTAATCTTCCTATTTCGATAGTAATGAGAAATTCAGATTATGTTTTGATATTTCGTAATATTAAAACAATATTTTGGTTTTTATTACTAAGATAAATTCTAAGTAAACTGCTGATTTCTTATTCAAGCATCAAAATTACATATATATCACTGATATGAGGCAAGCGTAATTTTCCAGGACAAATTTATAGAAATATACAAAATGAAATAATAATTATAAACTATTTGAGAAACGGTCCAGTTAAAACGGAGTAAATATAAAATACTGCCTCATTAGTCTAGTGCTCCCACGTGAGACTGCTACACTAGAGGTCCTGGGTTCGATCCCCAGGTCGAGCAAAGTGTTATTGGGTTTTTCTATGAAATTCTCATTAGCAGCTCGGAGTCTGGATTTGCGCCCGGTTAATGGCTATAGGCTCGCCCCCTATAACATGGGACCTAAACATACCGGCGAACTGTAGGTGTACATTAAGTACACCTCTGCCTAACCCTTCGGGGAATGCAAGCGTGATGGTATGTTTTATATAAAATACTAATCCAAATACGAAGGTACTCAGTTTTGCGAATCCAAATAAAAATCTAAATACAACTTAAAAACTAAATAACAGCAAAAATTTCCAACGCGACACTATCAATGAAAATGTTCCACTAAAACCTTCCAATGCACTCCATACTTACATAGCCTGAAGGCAAGCGAAATCCAGTTACGAATCTTTTATTGCCGCCAATTTGAAGGCATAAAGCCTTTGATATTTGATTTAGAAATGAAACTCGGTTTATTAGCATTGGCTTTAGTAATAGAAAGGTGGGAATTGCCAATAAATTTGTGGGTTTCGTGGTATGAAATGTCAAAGCTTGTGACTGCAGGGCACAATTAATACTCTGTGGAATTAACCAATAAAATTAATATTGCTACTCCAAATAATGTTTACCAGAATTGAATGACAATTCATAATGATGAATTCTAGATTATTTATAACAAACATAACATAACATACCATCACGCCTGTATTCCCCGAAGGGTTAGGCAGAGTTGTTCTTAATGTACACCCATAGTTCACCGGTATGTTTAGGTCCCATGTTATAGGGGGCTTATAGCCATTAACCGGGCACAAATCCAGACTCTGAGCTGCTAATGAGAATTTCATAGAAAAACCCAATAACACTTTGCTCGACCTGGGGATCAAACCCTGGACCTCTAGTGTAGCAGTCGCACTTGGGACCACTAGACTAATGAGGCAGTCCTACTAGACTACGGCTCTTACGAGATGCCTCTCTGATCTGAAAGGTAGTGAGGAACAGTATTCACATGGGGTGAGCTTTTCCTTTTGTAACTAATAAATTTATATATGCTTCCAAAAATAATGTAATTGATATTATTTTGAATTCAAATACGTCTTCCACGAATTGTTCACGAAAATATATTATATTTTCTATTTCTATTAGAAACCTAAGGTATATTTCGTACATAATAATTATGGTTTTCTTTCTTACAATACCATGCAATCGAGTAGTAGCACGACTGGTTGGAGCGATCATTGTAAAGAATCAACCTCATGAATTTGCTGTCACAATCTCAAATCTGAAATATACTAGCATCATTACATAATTATTTACATATTAATTGAGAGAGAGAGACCATTTCTTGGAAGTCCAAGAAATGGTCGTAATCTATTGAAATGATTTTGGATATTCAAACGATATTATGATGAGTTTTGCAAGCAAACAAGGAAGGGTCATGGCAATAGGCTCAGTTCCTATTATATGGAACCTAAAAATATCAGCAAACTGTGTGTACATTATAGTAAACCCTTGTTTTAACCCTTCGTGGGAATGGAAGCATCATGGTGGCATGTTAAGAACAAAATTTCAAAGAGAACTTATTTATATGAAACATAAATAGAGACCGTTTTGTGCTGGAATTTAAATAAAAAATACAAATTACATAAATAGTTTTAAATACAATACAAATAATTGATAGGTTTGTGCTAGCAGACAAAGAATTAATACAAATTGCATGATTAGTTTTTAATATATAATACAAAATAATTGATTATTCTGTATTGAACACTGAACCAGCCAAAAAGTAATCAATTGCCGATGACCGCCACGAAATTGAACAAAAACGTTAGAGACTGAACTCACAAACTCACAAAATGCAAGCAAAAAACCATTCAAAATACAACGGAACTATTGCAAGCGATTGGGGATCCGGCACGAAGTATCGCGGGAATGAAATTTGAAATTCGATAGCAATGACCGTTGCCGGACGTCATAGACGTGTCCCGGATGCGTCCGGGCCGGACGAGTCGAACTAATCATTTGGTAAGCTTGACGGTTGATAATTGAGTTGTTATTCTTGGGAAATTAAGTTATACATACCATCACGCCTGTATTCCTCGAGGGTCAGGCAGAAGTGTACTAGCTCGGTGGTATGTTTAGGCCCACCTCCATGTATGCATTGTGGAATCGAACTACGTAAAAACTGGTTCCAATTTTTGCCAAGGAATTATGAAATATTTAATTTAATATGGAAGCATACTGCATCATCTATACTTATAATAAATCTGTAGAGATCTGTCAATTCTGTACATGAAATATATTTCCAAAATAACTATCAGCGGGTGATTAGTGATCGATACTGACGCCAAAAATGCAATCAGTAAAATTGTTGTCTGTCTGTCTGTTTGTCTGTCTGTCTGTCTGTATGTTCGTTATAGAAACAAAAACCACTCGACGGATTTCAACGAAACTTGGTACAATTGTTCTTCATACTCCTGGGCAGGTTATAGTATACTTTTCATCACGCTACGATCAATAGGAGCAGAGCAGTGAAGGGAAATGTTGGGAAAACAGGAGAACTTACTCCATTTTTTAAGCTTCCGTCGCGTGTGCAGCCTCAATGGTTAAAGCTACACAGAAATCATGTATGACGGAAATGTTCTCCTTAAAATTATATAAAAAATATTCCACGACAGCAAATGTCTATCTTTTATGGTTGAATCACAATAACACGTGTAACTCCCGATAGCTTAGCAGTTCGGAGCTTTCTGATTATATTTGTCTACTCTTACGTTAGGTGACTGACTGACTGACATAGTGATCTATCAACGCACAGCCCAAACCACTGGAGGGATCGGGCTGAAATTTGGCATGCATATAGCTACTATGATGCAGGCATCCCCTAAGAAAGGATTTTGATAAATTTCGACCTACGATGTAGGGGTGAAATAGAGGATGAAAGTTCATATGGAACAAAGTAACTATTCCACGCGGACGAAGTCGCTGGCAAAAGCTAGTTTTTAATAAACTAGTAAGGTCAAGAGAATTATGGGTGAATCCTTATAAATATAATGATACTTTTAAATAGTAGATAATTGGTTTAAAAGTAGTTTGGGGTTTTAAATTAATTAATTTTAAGAGAGGTCTTTAGGA
Source organism: Acronicta aceris (assembly GCA_910591435.1). Lineage (NCBI taxonomy): Eukaryota > Metazoa > Arthropoda > Insecta > Lepidoptera > Noctuidae > Acronicta > Acronicta aceris. Next base: position 6,527,745 of record OU342781.1, on the reverse strand, counting down.
TAGTGGAATTGAATAATTCCACTCACATTTGGAGCTGCCCAACTGGGGATGTACCTCCACCTTGCAGAAAATTGTAGCCAAATAACATAGCTCCGTACTTTTTTTGTTCCTACCTGTGAGCAAGGTCGCCAGAGCCCCGCGAGAAAGCGTTGTGTTAGCAGTGTGGGGGACAGGTAGTATTTTGTTACCGCCGCTGTCATGTATGTCTCCTATGTTGCCAGCCTAACTTTTCCTCCTTAATTTACAGGGTCGGCAACGCGCGAGTGATACCCCTGGTGTTGCAAGCGTCTATAGACTACGGTAACCGCATACTATCAGGCGGGCCGTATGCTTGTTTGCCACCTTAATGGTATAAAAAAAAAATAACAATTAACTTCATAATTAACATACCCACCGCAGTAAATGAAAATTAATTTGAGTAGGTAATTACTTGAAATACTAATAGTAAGACTATGTAGTTAAATCTCCATTTAGCTTGAAATTGATATAAACATTCCACAAATATATATTTCAGACGAAAGGTTTTCAGCAGAAAATATTATTTATAAATCAAAAAGAATGATTCGATCAAATATATATTACCTGATACATTTCAAAACAACTTATTTATATTGAAGATTTTATTAATCTTAGTCCCAGAATAGTATTCGTAAGGTTATCAAAGATACGTAGAAAATATAATGTACTTTCATAAACAATTCGTAGAAGACGTATTTGAATTCAAAATAAGATCAGTAGCCTTAGCACGAACAACTTGCGAAAAAGTATTCGTATCGTCATGGAGACCAATTTGTATGAGATTTGGACCAGCGCCTCTATCGTGACGATACGAATACTTTTTCGCAAGTTGTTCGTGCTAAGGCTACAGTTACATTATTTTTGGTGGCATATTATATTAATTTATTAGATTATTCTATGTGGGGACGGGTTAGAATACTGTTCCTCATTGCCTTTCAGATAGGCAGCCCTTAAGAGACGTGAAAATATCTGACTAGCTCGGTGGTAGGACCTCTTGGGGTCTGACTGGCTAGCGACCACCCTTACGTCGGAGTCTGTCGTAAAGCACTGGCGTGTGTTTCGACTTTTGCACGTAAGAGCCAGTTCCCCTCGGTTGCTACGACTCTGGTAGTCTACAGACCGTAGAGGCTCTTAAAGATTGGCAACGCATCAGCAACTCCTCTGGTGTTGAGCGATGAGCGATGATGACTACTTACCACCAGGTGGCTCGTCAGCTCGTTTGCTGACTTAATCCATAAAAAAATGACTTGATTTGTAGGGGTTGTGATTGCTGATTGTGGTTAATGTCACAAATTCCATAGCCGTGTCTATAGGGCCAAGGTAGGCAAGTGGGGTTTTTAGTCAGCATGAGTCCAACTTTTCTTGACATCTATGAAACTTTTCCACTCTACAAAAAAAGGAGGAACTTCCTTAGCGTCAGTTCCTATACTACCTAACTTAATAAAAGTTTTTTTTTGTGAAAAATCCTTTGTATTTTCCTCACCAGATGGCAAAAAGTATGAGACACTTTGAAATCCTTGAGTTAAAAATCACTAAGCGTTTAGAATTATAATATATAAATACACACACACATTCACATAATGCTTCAGTCACTATCTATTACGAGGAGGTGTGATGCACAACAAATGAGGAACTCAAAATAGGATTTCACGCATTAATCTCGGGTCAACAATGACCGGATTAAAGTGCCGAATGATCCAGGAACTGTACTTGCTAGGATTCGGAAGGAACAGAAGGTTAACAAAGAAAAATGCTGTGAGATAGCGCTCAACAATATGATACACGGATAAACTGATACACGTTGTGCTACCGTTACCAGTATAGGATGACCTGTCTTTGTGTAGGCTTTTTGTATAGTAACAGTTCAGCTTATACTGGTTACTAACACATTTACGTACCTATATTATTAAGTTGTAAGCATCTGCATTAGAACTTCGAGGTCTGCTTTTGTATTGTGCTCAAAATAATGACAGCAGATTGTGTCGTAATTGTCATTCAATGCCTGAGTTCAATGCATCAATGCCTTCAGAACTGTTCAGAACGCTAATCTCTATAGTTCCCTATGCTAGTCCCTATGTTACTAATATATAAACGTGAAAGTTTGTGAGTATGGATGTATGGATGTTTGTTATTTTTTCACGCCATAACGGCTGAACGGAACTGGATGAAATTTGGCACAGTGATAGACTACAGTCTGGAATAACACAAAGGCTAGTTTTTATCCAGGTCGGACCCAATTTTTTCTTAGTCGCGGGCATAGGGTTCATAGTGGAGTATAGTAATGAAGAGGTCCGTGCTTTAGAATTACTAATTGTTGGCAGTTTTGACTGACCAAATCTGTCAGTCTTTGTGTTATTAAACGATCAGTAAGATAGTGGCGGAAACCTCAGAAATACAACAGATTTCGTAAAACTGGAAACCTAACCTATCCTCTTACTGTGTTTATTTGAAGTGAATCTTCTGCCAACATTTTTATTGTGAGACGAACGCCCGCTCTCTGAAAAGGGCGCACGAAGCTTGTTAAGGGATTATGTCGACCTTTCATTGTGCCAATAGTGCATGTCGGTATGGGAATATGGAGATTCAGGACAAATTAGGTTGTTGTGGAAGAGAAATTGTATTTTTTTGAAAACCCATGACGAGGAACAGTGTGGCTTAAAAGACGTAGTGAGTAACACGAATTGAGAAGAATACGCTGAGATTGTTTAAACATGTCAAGAAATGGATGTAAGGTGACTAATTGTACAGTAAATTTCAGCGGAGCCCTCGGGAGAATACAGCCTAGAAAGACACACACTGACCCTATCGGTTAGATCCTACAAAAAGATCAGGTGCGTAGTACTCGTAAACGGCGCGTGTGTATGACAAGATTTATGAATGTGGACGAAGCAGAAGTGGTATTTTTTTATGTGATGGGAGGGCAAACGAGCAGACGGATCGCCTGATGGTAAGCGATTACGCCGCCCATGGACACCCGCAATACCATAGCAGTCACAAGTGCGTTGCCAACTTTTTAAAAGGGGATTGGGCCTCCGGTAATCTCACTCACTCGGCGAAACACAACGTAAGCATTGTTTAACGCCGGTTTTCTGTGAGGCCGTGGTATCACTCCAGTCGAGCCGGCTCATTCATGCCGAAGCTTGGCTCTCCCACGTAAAATGCTGTATCCCAGGTATGCAAGAATCGTAGCAAGTGGAGTTACAGAACTCCACTCCAGTGTCCGTTTACCATTATGATAAAATGGCGTAAGTGTATGTTTAAGAGAGTAATCTCAGTTTTTCTTTTAATGGCGGGTATTATAACAAGATTTTGCGATTTTATGTGGGCTGTTACACCACATAGAATTGGCAAGTGTTTAAACTATGATCGTTATTAATAAATTTACGGGGGATATCTTGGAAATATTAACTTATACAAAAGTTGGGAACGAAGCCAAGTATCAAATTCTCAAAATTGTTAGAGTTTTCCCAAACCACATTCTGAAATTCAAAACTTAACCTTTGCTTTCACGTGAGGTGACTAGAATGTTTAGACGTTAATAGAGAATATTAATATAACTGTATATTTGTTCTTCAATGGTACCATAAGACCCAAAGAAATATTGAGGTTAAAAGTGGTTGTAATCAATGTATACTTAATGCTAATCCACATAACAGAAAAGAACAATTTGACCTCAAGAAGGATTCAAATTTCAGGATTCAGTCTTCCAAATAGGAACATGAAACGCTTCAGCAAATTAATTTATTTTAATTAGTCCCAAAAAAAGGTTCACTAAACTAGAACACGATCTTTCTAATTCCAATTAGCACAGAACATAACCATCCAAACAAAATCAAGTAAACAACGAACCAAATAACTGTTAAATCCGAATCTATTTTCGATCCGCCGTTTCATCAAAATGAGAAAGAAGAAAAATAATAAGAAAGGAATCGAATGGAAATTAAACACATTTGAAATTCGTTGAGATAGTGCTGTGTGAGCGAATTCTTTCAACCAATCCTGTGCCATTGTGGATGAGCTGAAACTTTGATTACTGCCACCCCTAGCCGTGTGTTCGGAATCGAACGCGTTTAAAATTTTCGATTTAAACGAACTGTTTTAAGGATATTTTTTTAACGATTGGTTTTTGCTATATTACAAATATATCGCTACTGAGTGAGAAATCCTGGATTCAACGTCCAGGTCTAATCACAACACGTGACACAAAACCGATCGCTCAGCCGCTATGCCAATCGTGTTGTCAAAGATGGTATGACGCCAACAAGATTGTCTAACAGAAAATGCATTGCCTGACCTGAAAAATCTTGCTTAAAGATCGCACTTGCAACCAAAAATCTAAAGAAGAAAGTATTGATTTAAAAACAACAAAGATCGGATAAATCAACAATGAACCAGAAATTTCATAAAATATGAAACAAATTGAGGAAGTAGCGTCAAAACTTGTTCAATAAATCGAATCAGTTAATTGAGGTGTTAAATAGAATGGATTCCGTAGCCCCCAGACGGTTTTCATTAATCATAACTGTATTACTTACACACTGTTCCATCGGAAAGCTAGCAAAAAATTGAAGCAAGGATAATAATATATTTTCTTAATTTTTAAGCAAGGATAACAATAATTTTTCGTAAGTTTTTTTAGGGCTCACCAACAACTACATATACATTGATAATATTATAGTAACACAGAAACATTATTAAAAGTTCGGTATAGTAGCCACTTATAGGCGAGCACAACATGTTTATTACATTACTGCTAATCAAAATAATTACATTAACCTTAAGATAATAATACAACAATAATACTGATGATGTTTCAGAAAACAACAAAGGTTATTTATTATTTACTATAAATTATTTATTAGTTTTAAGCAAGAGTAATAATTGTTTTTATTAAATTTTATGCAAGGACAATAATTATTATCACGAGGGAACGGAGACGGTATATATGCATTTAGGGTTAGAGGCTGTTTGTTTGTGTGTGCCAAACTATGTTGACAATTATCTCCAAAACGGTTTGACCAATTAAGACGTGGTTTTCAAATTTTTTTTATTAATTTTTATCAGGGGCAATATCATTGTTTTTCAAAATGCAGCGCACTGGCTGGATGAGAAAATGCTAAGATTGTCTCTGCATTCATTAAGAGTGGTCTACATCTAGCAGTCGATAAATATAGGCTGATGATAATTTGTGCTCCTCTCTTTTGTAAAAATAATAATAAGTAAGATATCAGATGCTTTCTGTTTCCACTGCAGTGTGTAGAGCTGAACCGGCGCGCATACTTTTCGGATAATGACCAGTTTTCGCTTTCAAACCGAACAATAATCGAACTCATATTAAATTAAGCTATTAAAAGTTACTCTGACCCGCCCGACTGTCGTTTGGCTATGTTGGGTTGAAGGGTTAGGCAGCGATGTACACCCACAGCTCGCTAGTATGTTTAAGTTCCAAGTAATAGGGGGCGAGCCTATTCAAACACCGAACTACTGTTAAGAATTTGATAGAAAAACCCAAAACCGATCTCTAGTGTAGCAGTTGCCGTTAGAACCACTAGACTAATGAGGCAAGCAAGTAACGTTATTTAGTTTAAAACTGCGTGAGCGCTTATATGCATTCTTTTTTCAAAAATAGTGATGTAGGTATGTGTTCAAAAATGCGTGAGTGCTATCAATAGCAAAAACAATACCTCGCAAATATTCAAGCGGCTAAAAACCTGACAGACAGTGCAACGTATCGCTTATATTTCAAAAAGCTGATAGGTTTTTAAGTGAGGCCTGCCGAAATGGAACGAGGAAAGGAAAAAAATCGCCTAACGACTTTGAAAATGGTGTCGTTTAAAGACAATATTTTAGGTGCTGAAGATTTTTATAGAACTGTACAAATCAAAAATTGGGTTAATAGGTTAAATAAAATAGTTTTTTTTTTATAAACGAGGTTATGCCATTGTAGGTACATGATGTAAAATGTTAAAGACTTCATGGTGGAGTTTAGGCGGGAAAATGTAAAGTGCGCTTTGTCGGTTTTATATTATTTTACAAAACTTGTGTTTCTTCGAAGTTTTATGTGTAATTATAGTGGATAGTTGACTTGACACTGGCAAGTAAAAAGTGTGGCGCCACAAAATATTATAATCCCATGACGGGAACTAATTATTACTTGTTTACTCCTTAAACTTGACACTAGCAAATATAAAAAAGTGTGGTGGCGCCATATCCCATGACAGGATTTAAAAAAAATACTTTATGGTGGCTATTTTTTCATAAAACGATGTTCAAACTCTCCTTCTCTTTTATGAGTTAGACTGTTGGCTGCATTAGAGATTCATGATAGGCAATTGAATGCAATTGAGGCAAGAATGCTGTAAGGAATGTGTGGTGTTACAAGAATGGAGAGGGTAAGGAATAAGTATATAGGAGTCGGTTTGAAAGTGGCACCAGTTACTGAAAAGTTGTGCTTGTCGTCGTTCACGTTCCATTGTTATATGCCGACCCCTAGTTGTACGAAAAACTTATACATTGCGAGGTCAGCTCAAAATTGGTGAAATTTTAGTTAACTCCCCCTCCCGCCGTCCCTTGCATGAGCCAGTCCGCGTTGAGCCAGTAGGTAGCTTTGAATTCGTCCTTAAATAATCGAACACTGATCCAGCCATCCCTAGTGCCCCCTTAGCCGAGCTTCCAGTCCTGTTAGCGGACGCCCTTAGCTGCTTAACTGCTGTTGCTTAGTTTATTAGTTGCTCTTGGCTGGAGGCATTCGTAACCTCGCCAAATGCAACTTTTGACAGGGAATCTTTATTCTCTGAATCATCAGCTTACGCCATTCCGCTATTCAGTCACTTCCAGTTGCCTTCCACAAGTCCTCACTCAAATTGTTACGGGTATTTTCAAAATTACAATTTCCAGAAATTTATCTGCAACGTAAACTCGAAATATTCACAAGAATCTCAAGCATCCCTTCAAATTGAAAAGCATTTATGGAATTAAGATGTTGCTCTGAATTTACCGTCATTGTTGTGGAAGAATTAATATTGTTTTGAGAATCCGTAGTAATAGGGTAGTTGACTGTTGTTTGGTTTATTCAAAATAACAGGAATTTAATTTAAATCGTCTAAAAAAGTTATAAGATACAAGTCTTACAAGTTTTTGGTGGGAATTGAGAGAGGATGCATTGTCATTTTCCCGCGAAACGAGTGTTACTATAGAATTTGTATGACGCACGGAATACTTGACGTCACATGTTTCTACAGTGCGCTTTCTATCTAGCATGAATTTAATAGTGTCTTCCTTATTTTTGAATAAATTTTAACATTGTTTTTGTCAATCGGCTTTATTTATTGTCAATTGTTTCATCAAAACTATTCTTTTATATCTAACAAACACACTGCACACTCCTATGTACAGGATCTTAAACTTAACTTTAATTTGATAAATCTATCCTGTAAAACAAGTTATCCTAAATCAACTTAAACTAATATCATAAACGAGACATTGATCAGCTGCCAACAGAATTTTGATGAATTTTAGTACAGATAAAACCTTGAAGAACAATTTAAGGTACTTTTTGTCTCAAAAGTCTTCATTACAAGTTAAACCGTACGCAACAGCCAGAATTCCATATGATTAATAAAATTATCATTAAAGACATCCTTACTTAGCTAATCAAGCGAATCTAGTCAGCGCAAATCGAAGTGTCCCAAAAAGAAATATATAATATGGTATTCGGTACTCTTTTAGCATAACGGGTCACGAAGTTAATGGAATAAGACCCCCATATATCACCATAGGGAGGAGCTGAGTCAGCTTTTAGCTCCATCCTTCGATTTTAACCAATAATTAAAAGAGGAAATTGATTCATTTGGTTAGATATTTCCTTGTTATTTTTATGTCTGGGCTATATAAAGAACATTTTATTAAATATAGCTGTGGTCGCATGCCGCTATGATCTGTGGGTGCCAACTTAAGTAAAACTATAGCAATAAGTGACCACGGCAATAATTTGAATACCATTGTAATTAGTTATAAAGTAGGTACAAATGAAGCATGAAGCAAGAAAATATTCCAGACTGCAGTCACTTTAGAATATTTTCTTGTTTCATGTTTTTAAATTGATTTTTTCCGTAGCTATTCCTACATAGCTTTTTTGTTTACTTGATTGCCTAACTATTTGAGTGGAACATATTTCTCGAAGCGAACAAAACTAAAGAAAAGAAAGAAAAAGGATCAAGCTTCTTCTAAGCTACTACTCTGAATCGACGAAAGATTTCAAACAAAATTTATGGAGGATGTCGCTTACATTTACTCGAACGTTAATTTCTAATGTTGTGTAAAAATTTAGGTACTTGTATCATATTTTTACAGAAAATCAAACCACAAAAAGCTTCTAAAGGCTTTTTAGTTGCTTCATTATGAAGAAAATTGCTTAAGCTTGCTCGAAATTCTTTGGAAATCTGAAAACTTTGGTACACTTTAGAAAGTTCCCCACAAAATTATCTTTAGCAAAAACTATAGGTACAAGTTGGCGTAGTGCCACTTGTGAGATGAGAACAATGTGTTTGCGAGCCATGCAAACTTGCAGAGTTAAGATGGCGGCCGGAAGTTTGGTGGGAGCAAACATGGCTGCTATCGTTTCCGGCTCAAGCGTTTAATTATTGATGTTTTGATATTTTAGAAATTGAGGAATAATGATTGTACAACTAGTTAACCGACTTCAAAAAGGAGGAGGTTCTCAATTCTACTGTATTTTTTTTTTGTATGTTTGTTACGCTATTATTCCGGCAATTATGATTTGATTTTGATGATTCTTTTTTTGATCGGTAGGTCATACTTCATGGTCCCATAAAAATTTGATCAAAATATGAACACAATATTTAGAATAAACTGATAATAACACGTAACGATCGAGTAAATGATAAAATAATATGATATTATGATGAAATGATGATAATAATGATATTCTTATTCTTATAACGTCATCATACGTAAAAATTTTACTAGGTACTAAAAATGTTGAAATAAAATAACTTTTAAGAAAAAGTAAAGCCGCCTTCAAAAACATAAAAAAGTAATGTTATGTGCGAAACAGTTCCGGAAGTCGGTGGCTAAATCAAAAGATCCAATCATATCAAAGGCACCGACTTCCGAAACTGTTTCGCACATAACATTATTATTTTATGATTTTTATTGACTTCTCAAACCTACTATATTGGTCTAATTGAAATAAAATATTTGATTTTGACTTTGAATACTTATTCATAACATGCCATGCTTGTAAGTGTTTCCCGAAGGGTTAGACAGATTACTAACGTAACCCACATTTCGCCGGTACATACGAGATATAAAAGAAAATATAATGAGAGGTGTCTTCTTAAATCTTTAGATTTTTTGTCTGACATACATATAAACATTTGAAAGCAACTACACAAAATTGGATGCAGTTTTCACAGTTGTATTGTTGGATGTCTATTTTGAAATCTGGTGCATGTTTTGACGTCTAAGTTATAGCAAGTAAATCCTTTTGGGATATGGGAGAAACCATAGACTACAGTTAGTAATACTCGTAAGCACGTGATTTTGAAAAGTCATGTTCTCAGTCAAGCTTCGCCTTGCACGATGTATAACTCGAATGCAATCATTTAAGCCAAGTACCATGCCTTTTATACAATTCTAAGAACGAAAATTAGGTTATGACAATTACAAATTAAGTATACTGTTATGCCTGGTTGATCAATTAAAATAAATAATTGTGATGAGTGTTGGCAACCCAATGACCGGTAGCAGCCACCCCAGCGCCTCCTACCGGACGACCGTGATCACTTACCTAGCTACTGTCAGTACGAGAAGATAAAAAGACTGGACACCAACGGCTCGCTCTTTTTACTTCGGATTTCGTGTGCAATAGTTGCTCTGTTAGATTGTATTGAAATTAAATTAAATTATTAAAGTATATGTAAGTTATAGGTTATCAGTTTATCAATTAATATGGTATTTTAGCTATATGTTTCTACTCAACTCTGTGTGTGTTGCCTTCAGCCTAGTTAGTTTATATGAGAATACTTAAAATAATACATAATGATCTGTTAAGCTATATAACACTAAATATCCAGCTATTATTTTAAATAACGGAAGGAAGGATCGTTTCTGATTATTATACGTGTGTGGGTACATTTACCGATTATTATTATTTAAATAGTAGACAACTAACTGGCTTATGCATAAGTTAGCATATTAAGCAGATGCACCATTGATATTTGTTAACATTGATGTCCTACCTTCTTATAAAATTAACTTATTAACCCATAATAATGTTGTAAGATAAGGCTCTAAATTAATTATTAAGCCTTCAAAAAGTGAGTTTTGCCCGTTATGGCGAAACTTTTTAATGGACGATTATTCTTTTACTCTTTAAAGAGTCTTCAAGTTTCTGAAGGTCACAGGTACCAAAATATATATTAATTGGATTCGGATACCGTTATACTTGGGAGAGCCATGCTTTGGCACGAATAGGCCGGCTTCACCGGAGTAATACCACGGTCTCACATAAAACCGGCGTTAAAAAACGCTTACGTTGTGTTTCGCCTAGTAAGTGAGGTTACCAGAGGCCCAATCCTCTTTTAAAAGGTCGGCAATGCACTTGTGACTCCTACGGTGTTGTGGGTGTCCATGGGCGGCGGTAATCGCTTACCATCAGGCGATCCGTCTGCTCGTTTGCCCTCCTATTGGGATAGGCATTTTTAAACGCCTACTTGTAATCTTGACATACCCAAAATTTACTGAATTAATGAATGATTTTGATTATGGTTGACATTTATTTCCAGTGAAGTATTTTGGACGAAATGGCAGAGCTTAGATTAATGGTATCCGAATATAATAACACATTTAATTATGTTTGAATTACGATTTATTTTGCTATTACGTTTGTATGGTCAATTCGGTCCGCCGGACCCTTAAGTATTTTAAATCCGTATCTAATAGTACTAAGATGACGGAAAAGGACCGGTTGTACGCTGCTTGCATCAAACGACTCCCAACGACCTTCACCAGGTCATCCGTCCATCTCGTTGGAGGTCGTCCCACACTGCGTTTACCGTATGGTCTCCACTAGACAACCCTTTTGACCCAGAGGCCGTCAGTTCTACGAGCTATGTGCCCTACCTACTGCCACTACAGGCATGTATCAAATCGCATGCCTGCTTCTAGAATCATATTATCAGGAACAAGAAATCAACCTAAATTTTACAAAAAAAAAAAAAACCTACTGCCACTTAAGCTTGCTAATCCTTTGAGCTATGTCGGCAACTTTAGTTCTTCTACAAATCTCTCATTTCTGATTCATGAATTTATTTATTTATTTACACAAGGCACATCAACAATATAAACACAAACATTGGTTAGTAGCAAAATACAGAGACAAAGACTAGTGTTTATATCAATATAGATATGCACAATATTTAGGATAACATTTCACAGTAGTTATATATTATAATTATATTAAATAAGCTGTTGTTAATGTTAAATAATAATAACGAAATAAAAATAAATGTTAAATAATTAATGTGAATGAATTAATAAGACTTTAAAAGATACCATGATTGTTTGAGTTTGTTCCGGTGTTTCTTATCAGAGATCGTCGGCTAAGAAATGCCGGCGCCATCTAGATAATAAAATGTAAAACATTGATTTTTAAAAGCGTCTTTAGATGATCTATTTAATATCATACCTGTATTCCCCGAAGGATTAGGCAGAGGTGTACTAATTCGCTACCCACAGTTCGCCGGTTTAGGTCCCATGTAATGAGGGATAAGATCGCCTATGGCCATAAGATCTATTATTAAAAATAAATATGATTTATCATTTACATATTGGGTTTTACCGGCCGGCTGTGCCGATTAATGACGACCCACACAAGTGTAAACCATGCCTTACCCTTCCTTTAAGATCTATTGAATAAGTTACGTTGCATGACGAAGCGGTTTTGTTTTATCGTTCTGAAGGTACTACCTACTAGATGACTGGTTGATGGAAGTACATTCTAGGATTGAATTCCTTACTAATTATTGTTCTACACTATGACCTACTTTAGATGAAGCAGCTATGTGAGAATTGTTTAAAAAATGTCTTTAGAAGCAACTTAGTGGATCGGTTTATTCTAGGCAAGCGCGTTCCATCGTATATCGCAGTGCCGCTTAACATCAGGCGACCTGGCGGTCAAGTGTAACATAACTTAATCAACCCATTATACTGTCTCACTGCTGGGCACGGGTCTCCTCTCAGAATGAGAGGGATTAGGCTACAGTCCACCATGCTGGCCTACTGCGGGTTGGCAGACTTCGCCAACGATACGCCACCGATAAAATCTCTCTGGTATGCAGGTTTCCTCACGATGTTTTCCTTCATACGCACATGACTTCGAAAAGTCATAGGTGCGTGCCTTGGGCTTGAATTCGAAACCATTGACTTGGCAGTCCATCGGTCATACCATTAGGCTATCACTGCTATCAACATTAATTACGCCTCTGCCTAACCCTTCGGGGTTTAGGTGTTTTCGGGGTTAGTTTATTTTTAATCATAATCGGTCCATTCGTTTGGGCGCTACGATACAACAGACAGAAACACAGATACACACTTATAACACCCCTCTTTTTCGTCGGAGGTTCAAAACAGCCGCTTAATTTTGCTTCGTATACAAGACATCAAAATCAAGACTCCCCCTACTCAGTACTAAACACTGTTAAACAAAGATTTACATTTCATTAAAGATCAAACACTATTATTACTGCTACAGCAAGACTTTTGTTTATATAGTTCTCAATAAATAGCTGAAGTATTTTAGATTATAAGTCTTAATCAAATACTCGTATAAGCGATATTCGCGTGTAAGCGGTTTTTCCCTGAACATTGTTATGAAGAATGTAATAAGGATAACAACTAAAATTACCAATTGACAACAATTCAAAATTACAGCCACCAAAACAATACTGTAACAAATACTGTTTCATTGTTTTCCTATCCTGAGTTCCAAATAATTTTTAATATTTTTTTATATAAACGAAGAAAAAAAGTGTGATGATGTCACTTATACGGTGGTAACGGAGAAAATTGAAATTTTGTCGAAATAATACTAAATTATTATTATTATGATAGATGACATAAAACAAATTTAAGAACACACAACCGCACAAATGACGTTATTTTGAAGGAGCTTTAAAGTAGAAAATTATTATAAAAACTAGCTTTTGCCAGCGACGTCGTCCGCGTGGAATAGTTACTTTGTTCCCTAGTTCTTCGCCCGCGGTTTCACCTGCGTTGCCCCGTTCCTAAGGGTTGTAACGTGATTTTATAACTTGAAACCTTTCTCATGAACCACTCATTTTCCCAACATTTCCCTTCACTGCTCTGCTCCTATTGATCGTAGCGTGATGAAAAGTATACTATAACCTGTCCAGGAGTATGAAGAACAATTGTACCAAGTTTCGTTGAAATCCGTCGAGTGTTTTTGTTTCTATAACGAACATACAGACAAAAATTTTACTGATTGCATTTTTGGCGTCAGTATCGATCAATAATCACCCGCTGATAGTTATTTTGGAAATATATTTCATGTACAGAATTGACCTCTCTACAGATTTATTATAAGTATAGATGATTGAATATTGGGTACCTAAATAAAAAATACGGGCATCCTATTTTCTATGTATTTCCAAATAAAATTATAATAATGGGTGTTAAAAAAATGACACATTGACTGCCTCATTAGCAAAAAAAAAACAATGTTATGTGCGAAACAGTTTCGGAAGTCGGTACCTCTGGTTTGAACGGTTTATCTGATTTCGCCACCGATTTCCGGAACTGTAGTTCCGAAATATTTCAATATTTTGAGTGGCGAGTATAATTTTACGTACCTATACCTAGACGACGTTATCATTTACTCGGACATGACGTGTTATTGTCAGTTGTTAGGTATATTTTATAAAACTACCTTTAAGGAACCTATCGATCAAAAAAAAGAATCTATAAAATCGATTTATAATTGACGGAATAATCGCGTAACATACAAACAGTCGAATTGAGATCCTCCTCCTTTTTGTGATTTTTTTTTCCAATTTCCATGGTAAGATTATAAAGTTATTTTAGTAAAGGAAAAATTCAATCGCGGGCAGGTTTTTTTTTATGTATTTCTTAACCAAGTGTTACATGCTTAATCTAATAAATATTATGCCAAACTGCATAGCAGTTTGTCGGCAAGGAGTTCTTTTTATTTTAATACAATAATTTGCTTTAAGATCGAGCGTGCAAAAAAAAAGAAATTTAACTAAGGTTACTATAAATTGACAAAAAAAAAAAATCGAACCTGCGTCTCCTGGTTGGATATACCAGACGCTCTGACCTCTAAGTATCTCCGACGATCTGGTGTATCCCACCAGTAGACGCAGGTTGGAATTGAATTTTTCCTTTACTAAAATAACTAATCCTCCTTCTTTAAAGTCAGTTAAAATTTTATGTTTCACCACTAGACCAAATCTAATAATCAAAACTCCCGCGAGCGAGGCAGCGAGCTAAATTTAGTATGTTCTAATAAGCATAATGCTTATAATTACTCGAGCGCTGTCAAAGCCATCTAAACAAATGTGTCAACAGTTTTTAATACTTCCTATTCCTACTACTTGGTAATCCTATTAACTATACGTATGAACAAACAAACTGCTAAAGTCCATTAACTCAGTTAGAGTTTAGAGATCCCGAGGGTTATAGGGTAATCAGGGTTTTCGGTCAAACTCGTGATGTTTGAAACTTGGTCATATTTTTGCTTCTGACCTTTTGTATCTTTGCTAAGAGTTTGGTATTCATCACTTCATTTGTAACGGGGTTTAACAAATTTATTACATTTGTAGCTGGACGATATTTGAACATAACAGATATACGATCACGCCTGTATTCCCGGAAGGGTTAGGCAGACGCTTACTAATGTACACCCACAGCTCGACGGTACATTTAGGTCCCATATATAGTTGAGTAGGTTGTTTAGGTACATATTCCAAACTCGGAGCTGCTACTGAGATTTTCACAGAAAAACACAATAACACTATGCTCGACTTGGGAATCGAACTTGGGATCTAGAGTTAGCAGTAGCAGTCACGCTCAGGCTAATGAAGCAGATATTAAAGAAAACAATAATATGAGGTATCTCTATAAGAGCAATATAAGCCAAACTTAATATTTTTAGAATGTTTGTTTGTCTGTCTGTATATTTACCGGCGCATCACGCAAAAATTATTGCACGAATTTGGATACACTTTTCACGTTCATATTTTATGTATTACTACAGATTTAATGTTTTAAATTACAGGACAACAACTAATAATGGTAAGACAGACGTGTTAAATACTTGTATGATAGGTAATGGTAAGATAGTAACTTAGATTAATGGTATCCGAATCCGAATAATAACACAATTTGATTAAATTTTGTTTGAATTATGATTTATTTTGGTATAACGTTTTATGGAGAATTCATTTCCATACATTTCCTTAATAAAAATAGATTACCTATTATTTAAAGACTACACGGTTTACTCACGCGCATTCTCGGGATCGCCCGACTAGTTTCAGACTCAATAGGAGTCATTAATCATGAGCTGACGCGGCGGCGGTGGTGTCGCGAGTCGAACTGATGATCAGTTCGACTCGCGACACCACCGCTGCCGCGCCACGCCGCGCCTCGCCTCACGAAATTTATTATACAAAGATTACCTATTATTTAAGAAGAAACCATTCTTCAGAAGCCCACAAAACAAATAATTCGATTCAATTTTGCACCCACACAAAATTTGATCTAGAAACTTCTAGACCATTCTAGAACGCTATCCACAGTTATCGTTTAAATATTGATCTAACTTCAAACTCCGATAGACATTACTACCAAAGAGCTAGTAACAAATTCAGAACTAGCGTTCACTGTACAGTAACTGAAACTTTCACATGGTAGAAGATAGTGCAGAATTCAACGTTGCAAACAGTTCAAACGTATTGCTTTCAAAGATAACAAGGTACCGCGCGTTTGGTGAATATCCTGATGGCCAATTCTTCTAATTTAAAGTAGAAATGTTCAATGGTAGTCTAAATATTATCATTAGCCGTTTAACTTAAATAATTGATTTTAATATATGTATAAAGTTATTTTAGTGAAGAAAAATTCTATCGTAGGCAAGATTAAAATACAAAGTAATGTTATGTGCGTAACAGTTTTGGAAGTCGGTGTCTTTGATTTGATCGGATCTTTTAATTTCTGCGTAACCAAATATTACTACGCCAGACGCATACAGACGATACTGTCAATTACAATTACTGAGGTTGCAGTCATTGAGGTTATAATAATGCGTACTAGCGGGCAATAATAATAATTACGTAGGAAATATAAATGGGAAATACAAAAACAATACAACCAATAGTAACGCATTGTAAAAGATTAACATTTATGATCAGCTGGTACTTAAAAAACGGGATATCCTCTAGTACGTACCTAAATGTTAATCTTACTTGAGTAGCAAATGGTAATTTCGTTCGATGCTCTATCTGTGTGTGTAAGTTACGTGGATTGTGACAGTTTTAGATTCAAAATTCAATACATTAGTTATCGATGGTTTGTCCTATTAGGTAGCTACAGAAATACCACAGGGTACATGTTTTCGGCTTTTAAATTATGATACATATAAAAGTTTCTTACTGTGTAGGTACTTTTAAGACTGTTAATAAGTATATAAAAAGTAAAAGACCGAAAGAGTGACTGTCTGCCGATATGTAAATTTTTTTAAACGCAGTTTTTTTTTGTTGCACTAGTACTACAGTACTTTAAACTCAATGGTATGCAATTGAATAAATTTATTGAAGGGCTTCTATCCTTGTAGTGCGCAACGCAGACGGTGTTGGGGAATTAGAAATGGTATGGTTCAAAGCTCAAATAGGGGAGAAATATGGATGCCATAGGGTAGTTAATGATGCGAAAATTGAGAAATTATTTCAATTTCATAGAGTGTTTCATAGAATTATATTCAGTTTTAAATTTGATTATATGAGTGTAGACATTATAGGGGGGGTTCATTATATTACTAAAAATGTGTCGTTGAAAACTGGCTCATCAGTCTAATTGTCGTTAGTGCGACTAATACGAGGTTCGATTGCAAGGTCGAGCAAAGTGTTATTTGTATTTTTTTGTGGTACAAAGACTTGTAAAATTAACTTATTCCACCAAATCTGTATAAAAATGCAAGTAAAAGAATGGTATCAATAAAGAACATCGATTTGCCAACAAAATATGAAGAAAATATCCGAAAATATCAAGTGTGCACCAAAATATTAACTTTAAAACCTCAACCCATCCGAAATACGAACTTGAAGTAACTGGGTTTATAAACTTGTTGATAGATGACCGTTGGAAGCCACTTTTCCTTGCCTCTTGCCTAAAGCCGTGTGACTTTTGCTGGAAAATATTTATAAAATTTCTCTGGATATTCTGTTTTGTGTTGAATTACTCCTCGATGTGAATGATCTCAATTGAGTAGACCAATTCTGGAAAAATAAAGTTTATAGTAAAAGAATACAGACTAGGAAGTAGATTCAAGGTCAAGGTCAAATGTTTTATTTCAATTAAACGAAATATTACAGGTACTTTTGAATTATAAAAATTACTATGCCAACTCGTATTAGGCCAGCGTGGTGGACTATAGCCTAATCCCTCTCAATCTGAGAGGAGACTCGTGCCCAGCAATGCGACAATATAATGGGTTGATTATGTATGGAGAAGAGTCGGCAAGAAACTCCATAGATACTCTTTCAATCAGATAAAAATGGAGACTAGAATGTAAATGTGAGTACTATGTGGGATAATTACAAATACAAACGTTTTTTTTTTTAATTTTCACGTGGGACAGCCATGCTTCGGCACGAATGGACCGGCTCGACCGGAGTGATATCAAGGCTTCGCCGAGTGAGTGAGGATATCGAAGGCCAAATCCCCTTTTAAAACGACGGCAACGCACGTGTGACTCGTCACTGGTGTTGCGGGTGTCCATAGGTGGGGGTAATCGCTTACCATCAGGCGATCCGTCTGCAATACATTATAAATATAATTGACTACCGACCCGCCCGCGGTTTCACCCACGTTGCTCCGTTCCTATTGGTTGTAGCCTGTTATGTAGCCTATAACCTTCAAGATTTTTTCCATTCCACCCTGAGATTAGAGCGTTCAAACAAACTCTTCGGCTTTATAATATTATATTAGTATAGATACAGAGAAATTATTTATTGTCATTGAAATATAATTATTTTACTGGTTTCTGACACTTACGCGAATATTAGACATTGAAATAAAACTACTTTTTACGGATTTTATCGCGTTGTATTGATATTATTTGATTCCCGACGTTTCGGATCCTTTACAGCATCCATGGTCACGGGTAGACAAAGTCATTGGACGTCTTAATGTTACAATTACTAACAGCTACCTTACATTTGTTAATTATTGGCGATCCGATTCACGCAGAACGAGCTCACCGTATCCTTCGGTCTTGCGCCAATAATTAACAAAAATGTAAGGTAGCTGTTAGTAATTGTAACATTAAGACGTCCAATGACTTTGTCAATACAACGCGATAAAATCCGTAAAAAGTAGTTTTATTTCAATATAATTATTTTGTTAAAATCTCTGAGTTGATCTGTGATATGATCTCAACTGAATCAGACGGTTATAAAATTGAAATACAGTTTACATTAAATACTTGATTAAAATATCAATGAATTGATAAATCTGACGTTTAAGTGAATTAAAATTTCATTGGGAACTAATTAAACATGTAGGCATTACCTATTGTATTGTGTTGCCTTTAAGCTCGTACTTATTCATTTTAAATTACTATATAAAATATTTCATTTCGCTTGGAGCTTTTTCATAAAACTTTATTATCTTACTATGCCGATGTCTATACACAGATATTTTCAGAAATAGAAGTCTTGTATATGGTTAGATTGCACTCGTTGTTGTTAAGTGTGACAACAAAATCTTTTTTTTTTTTGTAATAAAAAACCTTTTAACAAAACGTAAAACCGCCTTCAAAAACCTAAAAAAATAATGTTACTAATGTGCAACAGTTTTGGAAGACGGTGCCTTCAATTTAGTTGAATCTTTTATTTTCGCCACCGACTTCCGAAACTGTATTTTTAATTTTTTGCCGTTTGGGGTGGAAACGCTCCATCATGCGCGCCATCTTTTTAAGGAAATCTCTAAGAGACTTGTCGACTCTTCACGTGATCAGAAGGCGGGTTTATTCTTGGGTCAAAGAATTAGCATTTCCATTCAACGTGGCAATGCTGCCAGTCTTCTGGATACGTTACCAGATGACAGTGATGTGAGTACATAGACGCCTAGCCATGACACTTTTTGTTTATCTTACGGTACGTTATTATTTTTATAGTTATTATTTTTGTTTTACCCGAACAAGGTGTGTTAGTGGTGCGTTGAACTGCCAAGTCTGCAAGTCAAGGTCTCGAGTTTAAACGGTGAAGGAAAACATCGTGAGGAAACCTGCATGCCTGAGAGATTTTCTCGATGGCGTGTGAAGTCTGCCAACCCGCACTAGGCCAGCGTTGTAGGACTATAGCCTAACCCCTCTCATTCTGAGAGGAGATCCGTGCCCAGCAGTGGGACATTATAATGGGTTGATTATGTTTATGATTTAGTTATTATAATGATAAGTAGTATAGTAGTATATAGGTATAATTACATACATATTATGTTGATTGAAGATTTATTTTTATTTTGCACTAGCTTTTGCCAGCGACTTCGTCCGCGTGGAATAGTTACTTTGTTCCCTAGTTCTTCGCCCGTGGTTTCACCTGCGTTGCCCCGTTCCTAAGGGTTGTAGCGTGATGTTTTATAGCTTGAAACCTTTCTCATGAATCACTCATTTTCCTAACATTTCCCTTCACTGCTCTGCTCCTATTGATCGTAGCGTGATGAAAAGTATACTATAACCTGCCCAGGAGTATGAAGAACAATTGTACCAAGTTTCGTTGAAATCCGTCGAGTGGTTTTTGTTTCTATAACGAACATACAGACAGACAGACAGACAAAAATTTTACTGATTGCATTTTTGGCGTCAGTATCGATCACTAATCACCCGCTGATAGTTATTTTGGAAATATATTTCATGTACAGAATTGACCTCTCTACAGATTTATTACAAGTATAGATTATGTTGACAATGCGCTAGTTTATTCCAATGGTACGTGTTGTGTTGTTTTGTTCTAAATTGTATGATCAGATCTTGACCAAATTTAAATGGAACCATCTCTTTCAAATGAAAAAAGTATTTTTGATATCGGTCCACAATTGACGAGAATATCCGTAACCATAACTTATAAAACACCTACCAATGCCTGTCTCTGCATCACTCTAAAGTCGACTAGTAGAAAATGCCTTAGGTATTAATACCGCCTTTGTACACTAATTGTGCATAAAGAATTAAAAAAAAAAACATACAAACCGATGAACATAAAAACTCCTTCTTTTTATTTCAGAATGAGAGGGATTAGGCTATAGTCCACCACGCAAGCCTAGTGTGGGTTGGCAAACTTCACACGTCATCGAGAAAATCTCTCAGGCATGCAGGTTTCCTCACGATGTTTTACTTCACCGATTAAGCGCGTGATAATTAACTATTTAATACGCACATGACTTCGAAAAGTCAGAGGTGCGTGCCTTGGGTTCGAACTCGAGACCTTTGACTTGGCAGTCCAACGGTCACTTAACTATCACTCATACCACTAGGCTATGAAATTAACAATTGTGATGCTAAAAAAGCGTCACTGAGCTGATTTTTTTTTTATTCGTGATAGTCTTACGCTTGACCGCTTGTTTGCCTAGTTTGTGCTGATAGCACAATTACTATTATAATTATTATTAAATTAATATTATTATTAACACAATTTTTCTATTCGTTTGGGATCTACGATACCGCAGACAGATACACAAATACACAAGTTAAACTTTCCTTTTACGTCAGAGGTTAAAAAGGAAAAAATATGAAAGTTATTGCTTTCAAAGACACAATCTTCGGGGAAAAATTTATTAAATCGACTCTCAGTGCTCTCAAAGTGAAGTGAACACTTCTTAAAAAATAATTTAAAACGCTTTTCGCAGATAATCCTCTTTTACATTTTTGCTTACAGTATGGCGGCAAAATAGATGAAACCCTATGCAAACACTGCCCTTAAACTAAACGGTGGCATTTTGTTTTAGTAGGTTTATAATTATAATGCCCATATTATTATTAACTTTTAATACTTATTTAGGACATGTTACATAGCAACCAAGCTTTTGTTGTGTGAAAGATAAACCTCTATCAAACTTTTGCTTCATCATTTTAGAAAGGCAACGCGTTTACCGTCGCGAATTTGACATGTGACTCTTATAACATTAAACATGGAATCGTTATTTGTGTGGCAGACTTTTTTGTAGATGTATATTAAACTCTGTCGCTGTGACATAGTTGCGGAGGCCGCCGAAATTGGGGTTCGATTTTCAACGCGCTAAATATCGG
The DNA here is from genome assembly GCA_910591435.1 of Acronicta aceris. Taxonomy (NCBI): domain Eukaryota; kingdom Metazoa; phylum Arthropoda; class Insecta; order Lepidoptera; family Noctuidae; genus Acronicta; species Acronicta aceris. The sequence continues at coordinate 6,506,144 of OU342781.1, read as the reverse complement.
TAACTCGAATTATTTTTCAATCAAGCTAGCTTGTGATGGAAGTTTGTAATTTTAATAGTATTATCGTTGTATGCAGTTTCTAGAATAAGATTATTAACAATGCTATTTAGGATAGTGCTGATGGGATTTTATGCAAAGAAGCTATCAGGCAAATTGTCTGATAATGTCTGTCTGTCTTATTATTACGTATATTTTACTAATAAATACCAATATATTGATACATCGGATTTATTGATGAATTAATGAATAATTCTCCTATTTGGATGGCTTAGATAACATTCGGTACGGAACCCTGAATATGCGAAGTCCGATACGCACTTGGCCGATTTTTTATAGCACTATTGCCAATGTGTACTCTTATAGGTAAGCATAATTATGTATACCATCAATTTGACAACGATCTTAATGATGGATAAGCGTCTCTTCACAGAAGGAGAAGATATGCCGTCGGGAAAAGCTTTCAGAAGAAATCATACAGGTTTTATTAAGATGTTGGCCTTCACTGTTTAAAAGAGTAATAGCGCTCATTGTGTTTTTTTTTCCTCGTGATACGCTTTGATGCCGGTTTGCATGATCTTAAGCAATACTGCGGTCTACGATGGACCGCGCTTGCTTAAAAGAAACCGATTCACTGGTAATTTAAAGACACCCAGATTATATCTATCGGGGAAGACCCACTCGGGAAGCGCATTCCACATTTCAGAGGTACGTAACATGACTTTCATTGTTTTGAAGTGGCCTTTGGATTTGAATTGGAGGGATATGACTTAAGTGGTACATGTGGTGGAGATAACAGAGGTAGGATATAGTGGAATCGAATAATTCCACTCACAATTGGATTTGCTCGACTAGGGAAGTACCTTCACCTTGCAGAAAATCGTAGCCAAATAACATAGCTCCGTGCTATGTTGTGTTACCAACGGCGAGCAAGGTCTCCAGAGCTCCGCAAGGAAGCGTTGTGTTGGCAGTGTGGGAGACCGGTGGTATTTTCTTACCGCCGCTATCATGTATGGCAGCATGTCTCTTATGCTGCTGGCCCAACTATTCCTCCTTAATTTACAGGGTCGGCAACGCAATCCATAGTCTACGGTAACCGCCTACCATCAAGCGGGACATATGCTTGTTTGCCACTTTAGTGGTATAAAAAAAAAGTGGAAATATGGTCCCATCAAAGCGTCTTCTCATAACATAGCCAACATACCTTTATGCAATATATAAGTAAAAAGGCACGCTTCTAGCAAAACCCGATAAGGTTCGTTTCCTCAAGGCCGTATTTATAATTATACACCAGTCATATATAATTACGTGTATATAGTAATATTCCTATATTTCCCACAACCCTGCATTTTCCTTAATAAAGCATCTTTCCCCTTTCTCATTTGCTGTATATGGTATATTAAAATATATTTTATGTGTATATGAACCATGAATAGCAATTTGACACACAAACCACGATCCTTATTATTTACTATGTTTAGTATTTACGTACTTATAAAAAAAACTAAAATCAAAAGCCAAATCAACCTCTGACTTTTTAAAATACGTACATTATGTGGGTATTAAAATTATTTCAGGTGCGTAGCACTCGCAACCGGCGCGTATGTATGACGAGATGTATGAATATGGAAGACGCAAAAGAAGTATGCAAGAATCGTAGCAAATGACAGTCTATAGTTTCTGCCTACCCCTGTGGGAGAAAGGCGTGAGTGTATGTATGTATGTAAAATTAATTATGACTCGCTTAAACGTTGAAGGAAAACATCGTGAGGAAATCTGCATGCTTGTGTGATTGTCTTGATGACGCATAAACTCCGTCAACCAATATCAGTCTCCTCTAATAGAATATAGTCTTTTTTTGAGTGCGGATCCTCGTGGGTCATTTGCCAACCGAGAAGATGGCAAGATTTGTCGGTCCCGTGGTCCAGCGTCCACTGGATCCTTTCAAATGGGTTAAACGTTTTACCTCGCATCCGCAGGCCATTGTCTGGTCAGCGAACTTCCCAAGTCACCACTGCTCATGAAAGCTGGAGGTCAGAATACCCTCTAGCGCTCTGCACTGCTTCTCTCTTCCATTCCGCCACCTCCTTCGCTAGCATGACTTGCTCGCAGGCTTCCCACGCGCTCTCAATCCCAACGATGGATTGGATTGGTTAACTAGAGCCTATTCCTTCTCATTTTGGGAAGAGACCTGAGCCTAGCAGTGCGGTAGCAAATCGCTTGATGACAATGTCAAGTCGTCGTCAAACAATTTCGTCCAATCCATTGATCGACAGTAAAGTTGATGAAGTGCAAAATGAGGAAATAAAAATTCATTCATAACACTAAGCTTATTATGGGTTATAACAAAGGCAGGTGCATCTGAAATCGGCGTTTTACTGGCGCGCATAATGTGAGCCGTCAATTTCTCTTTATGACTCCGTCTCGCGTCGTCGGTGAGGGTGGCTAGCGGAGCGGTTCGCGGGTGGAGCTGCAGTGTCAGCGGTTTGGAAATGTCCTTTTGTTTTTAGTAAATCACGGTTTGTAATTGATCATGACCATTATTCTTCGGCGTTGGAACCATTGTGTGATTTACTGAATTGGGTATGTAAATTATATAAACTTGCTGTAGGTAATTGATTTTACATAAAAAAACTGATCAAAATCTAAGTGGTTTTTATGTAATTTCGTGATCATGGCAAGATAAATAGTTTAACAACAGATTTATGTTCTATTTTCTGCAATTTCTTGCACCTCCCACTCACAAACCATTATGCACAAGCTTCTATCTCCGAAAAGTAAAGCGGAAGTGTACATCTCTATACCGTCTTTATGTTTTGAGGTCTCCTGTGATAAGGAGCGAGCCTTTATTAATTGGGTATAAATACAAATTTCGAACTGCATCCACGGAGTCGAATCCGCGTTTAGGACCAGAAATATAACAAACTCTCACTGGCACCCTACACTTTAAAACCTCGCACATTAATATCCACCAGCCTTATATAGGCACATTTCTGTGGCTTTTTAACATTATTACAAGAGTATAAAAGGTCGGCGCGTGGAAGCCGCAAAGTTTATGGGTTTTGTGACATTCCATCTGGCTGTGACCTTCACAAGTTTTGCACTTAAGGCTGATCGTTTACCTTTACCACCAAATTTAATATGTTTTTGTTTGTTTTTTGTAAATTGTAGCTCCATAATCAGTGATAGCCTAAATATGACCATGACCATTAGACTGCGCAGTCAAAGGTCTCAAGGTCGCCAGGGTCTTCAGGGCCTCTGACTCACCAGCTTAAATTGTGAAGAAAAACATCGTGAGGAAATCTGCATGCCTGAGAGATTTACTCGACGGTTTGTGAAGTCTGTTAACCCACATTAGGCTATGGTGAACTATAGCCTTAGCCCTCTCATTCTGAGAGGAGACCCAGAAGTGGAATAGCATAATGGGTTGATTATGCAATCGTTCCTTAGATGCAGAAAAGTCCGAACGTCCAAACATAAAACAGTAGCAATGATATTACAAAATATATATGTATTAAAGAGGATTTTAATGCACTGCAGTGATTGCTACGCTAGCCTGCGACTGCTACGCTAGTTCTGGATTCCATTACCCGGACGTGCAGATTCCCAGAAAGTAAATTTCTCAGTAGCAGCTTGAACTCTGGATTTATTATATTATTGGTAGGCTTGCCCCTATTAGATGGGACCTAAAGATACCGGCGAACAATGGGTGTAGTATGCCTCTGCCTAACCCTTCTGGGAATACAGACGTGATGATAAGATTATGCAAAAAAAAGTAACTATTAATAACTTCAAGTGTAATCGTAGGTACCTCATTCCTTAAAAAAATGATCTGTTGAGAGCTTTCAAATCTCTTGAGCATAATAGGTAATTCGATCTAAATCTGAATTCCCCAATATATTCGCTCACTGACGCAAATACGAAGACATAGAAATTAACTGAACAATAAAAACCTGTAATGCTTTTATCAAAAAATCTGTTACAAGGCTTCAGATGTCCAATCTAAGCGAACGTCATTATTATAATCAGATTTGGCCGGATTTCGGATTTGTGCCGAATAGGCATACGGTACAATGACCTTACAGTCAGCCATGCAAATTGACCTCGCAAATCAAGTCTATTTTGCCCTGTCGAACGGAATTTAGGTACGTACATTGGGTGCGGGAGGTCAAATTAGATTGGCTGTATGTTAGAGTATGAATGAGACGTAGTCCTAACGTTTAAGCGCTTATTTGTTCAACATTTTATGTAGACAAGAAAATAATTTTATTCATCCTTGATATACTTAATGAAGTATGGGAACGACAGATAAACATAAGAAAGAAAGAAAAAAAAAGAAACCTTTTATTTTGTACCTCTCACAAAGAATTTACATAAAAAACAGAAAAGAGAACACCCTATCGGTGTGAGGCCAAAATACGGTGCCAATCTCAGCTGATGCTACAGCCGCATAGTTGCTGCAGCGCTGATTTTCAGAAAGACCCATGGTATTGTGTTGTCACAAGCACAGTTCATATATTCAACGTACCTGTGCCATGACATTTTTTAGCTTTTTTTTTCATCTTGGTGTCGTATCTGTCACGCGCAAGTGACACATTAATGTGATGTGACCTTATATTGGTTCAGTATATCTCTCCTATTGAATTCATCTGGGTTGTTATATTTATAATGCGTTTATAAACTTGTACATTGTTATTATAACAATGATGATAAAAGTAAAAAATGTAATGTAACAAACAAATATTTCAATATTAAAAAAACAAACTCGACTGCTAAAAGTCATAGTTATTCCATGAAATTCTCAGTAACTGTTTGGATTTTTATCCATTTGGCTATAAATTCACCCCCTATTACCTGAGACCTAAGCATACCAGTGAACTGTGGGTATAAATTAATGCACCTGTGCTTAATCATTTGGGAGAACACGCATGATTGTATGTTATAATATGTAAAAAAAATTGCACCCGTATTTTAGCTCGATAGTTTATTTGGACATTAGCATTTAGTTTCAGAACTTTATATTAGGCTATTGCATAGCTTCTATCGCGGGCCTTGAGCGTGGGGACCGAATCCAGAAATTCCGTAACGAAAAAAACCTAACACGCTTGTCTCTTTAGTTCAGCAACCCGCCTTTAGGTGGCATTGGTTGTATTACATAAGTTGATAAAAAACGCTATGCAATAGCTTTACCGCGGCAGTCCCCGAGTGCCACACGTCTTTTTATTTTCCCTCTTGCTTCAAATACGAGCGCTCTATAACTCATTGAGACTCTTACTGTCACCCACCCAATATATTTATCTAAGTAAGGCGTTCCGCGTTATTTTACGTCAGTCTAGGGCTTGGTCATTAGTGAGATTGAAATTTCATTCCTTTGTAAAAGTTTTCCTTTTAGTTAAGCTATTAGGCCACGGTATTGTATGTCCAGTCATTACTAACTTATTTTGTGATTTTCTACTCTATTTATTTTGAAATAAAGCCTCTTTGTTTAGTTCTTACATGTACATCTACAAAGCCTAAATACAGCAATAGTTCGCCGGCCGGCTAGTTTTGTTGTATAGTTAGAATAGTTCGACTCCCTCATTAGTCTGACGGTCCCAATAGCGACGACTACGTAACGCTAGAGGTCCTGGGTTCGATCCCCAGGTCGAGCAAAGTGTTATTGGGTTTTTCTATGAAATTCTCAGTAGCAGCTCGGAGTCTGGATTTGTGCCCGGTTAATGGGAATAGGCTAGGACCTAAACATACCGGCGAAATGTGGGTGAATTAGTACGCCTCTGCCTAACCCTTCGGGGAATTCAGGCGTGATAGTATGTTATGTAAGTTCACCGGTATGCTTAGCTGAGAGCAATAATAGCTTATTGATAAGACCATTGGACTGCCAAGTCAAAAGTCTCGAGTTCGAATCCAAGGCACGCACCTCTGACTTTTCGAAGTCATGTTTGTATTAATAGTTAATTATCACGTGGTTAAACGGGGAAGGAAAACATCGTGAGGGTTGCTGCCGCTCTGGCAGTCTGCAGTTCGTAGGGGCTCTTAAGGGTTGACAACGCTTCAGAAACTCCTCTGATGTTGCAGGTATCCGTGGGCGACAATGACTACTTACCACCAGGTGGCTCGTCAGCTTGTTTGACGACTTAATCCATAAAACAAAGACTTCCAGCGTAGAAGTCAAAGAAAGAAAATAATATAAATTTACCATTTGTATGTTTAAATGATGTTCGAATTTGTTTGGAAAATTTATAAAAACAGGTTATAATAATATAATAATCATTGTTTATATTATGTTTGTATAAGTGACAAATATTTCTGGTATTATCAATTTAATTGCTATCCCTATAGAGTGGCTCGTATTTATTTTGGTAATGTTATGTGCTCACAAATAAATATAAATCCGCAGCGCATGCAATATCCTAACATCCTGTTATGCCATAACCGCAATTTATGACTGTTTGACAATAAATTATATTATTTAAATAACTGAATTGCTGATTCAATTTTAATGGTTCGATAGCCGTGTTCAAACTGAGGCTCAATTCACACCGAGTGTCAGTGAACCAGCATTGATCATGCTTTTTAATCATAGTAGTTCTGTTCATTCTTAATCGACTTTAAAAAAATATATTTTCTATGTTTTTTTATGAAATGAAGTCGGCAAATGAACTGACGAGCTGGTGGTAAGTAGTCATCGTCGCCCATGCACACCTACAATACCAGAGGAGTTGCGATGCGTTGCTTTCCCTTGAGAGCCCCTACGGACTGCAGATTGCCAGCGCCGCGGCAACCGAGGGGGACTGGCACTTTCGCGCAAATGTCGAAACACACACCAAGGTGCTTTACGACAGACTCTGACGTAAGGGTGGTCGCCAGCTAGTCAGACCCCAAGAGGTCCTACCACCGAGCAAGTCCAGATATTTTCACCCCTCTTACGGAATGCCTATCTGAAAGGCAGTGAGTAACAGTATTCTAACCCGTCCCCACAGGGGACAAAATTTTCGTATGTTAAGTATTTTTTTAGTGAAGTTAAGTTAAGTGATCTCATTTAAATTTGCTCAAGATTTGATCATAAAATTTGGCCAGATCAAGCGTGATAGTATGATATTTTTTTTATGTTGCCCCAAAATATTTTTCCTGTATCGTGGACGCATTTACAAACACAAATATATTATCATACAATAACATCACGCTCGTATTCCCTCAAGGATAAGCAGAGGTATATTAGTGTAAATTTACTCAAGGTTCGCCGCTATATTTAGGTTTCAAGTAATAGGGGGCGAGCCTATACCCATTAACTGAGCACAAATTAAATTCCGAGCTGCTACTGAGAATTTTATAAAAAACCCACTAACACTTCTGAATAGAATCCAGGACCTCTAGCGTAACAGTTGCACTTAGGTCTACTAAGCTAAAGAGGCAGATACAAACACAAATTATCACCTACATAAACACCCAAACGGTCAACTCTCCTCTCCGACCCGGAGTGAACGGACTAAGAATGGAGCCAAACCCACATTAATAACACCCCTTTTTATTGTCTACCAGACACAGAGCTCATAATGAGAAAACTTTCTGTTACTATGTAATTAAAAGATTTACATAGATGAACAAAATAATTTAACTAAAATTCAAATTTTAAAACAAATATCAAAATCTAACTCGATCTTTTTACTCATATTATGGTAAGCGAATTACAAACCAAAGTTTACTCAAAAGTTATAATAATTTCTTTTTTCACATTATCTTTTTATTCGACCATATAATATTATGGTAAAGCTTTGGTCATAATAAGACATATGGTAATGGGGCATAGGGATACCAATCACCAAATATAACCTTAAATTTAAAGTTATTTTAGTAAAGGAAAAATTCAATCGCGGGCAGGATTCGAACCTGCGTCTTCTAGTTAGATACACCAGACGCTCTTGACCACCATATTGAACCCATATTGTTTTATTATTTTACCAAAAATTATAAAGACATTTTTATTTGTATCTTACTATAAAGACGAATAAATCGACACCTCATTTGTCAAAATCTGATTAGCAGTTTTAAAGCTTGGATTGGACATCCATACATGGACACATACATACCTATAGATTGTTAAGCTCATTACCCTTCCTAGTCGGGTAAAAATAATCTACAAGCAAAAAATCCAGTCAGCCGACCATTGACTGAATACTTCTCGCTAACTTCGGTTCATTGTACGCTAATTGTAACAGACAGACAACGGAAATACTACATTGTAGTATTTCTACGAAGTCTGACAAGTTTTCATTGTAAACACAATAAGCATTCAGTTTATCCAATCTAGATTTTAGTTTTTACCACATTATCAATATTATTATTATTATTTCTTTAAAAAAAAACGTTGCCCCACACTAGGATTTTCTCCTGTATCGTGGGTGCGTTTACAAACACAAATTCTCACACACAAACGCCCAGACCCGGAACAACTACCTGTAGATCATACAAATATTTGCTCCGTGTGAGGATCGAACCCACAACACGTGACGCAGAAGCCGATCGCTCAGCCGCTACGCCAAACGTGTCGTCGAATATAAAAAACCGAGTTAGTAATTTTAAGGTTTAGACATCCAACACTTCAGTTTATCGGATACTGTAAAGGATCCGAAACGTTCAGAATTATATAATCCATACTAAATTATAAATCCGAAAGTAACTGGGTTCTGTCTGTTACATTTTCACACCTAAACCGGTGAACCAATTTTAATAAATTTTGGTATAGATATAGACTGGACCTTGGAGAAGGGCATTGGCTACCTTTTATCTCGAAATATCCTTAAAAATGCGAGTCAAACCGCGGGCTAAAGCTAGTATGAAAAACAATGCTATAAAATCAGTAAACAAAACATTATTTGTCAAAACTGTGCATAATGACGCACAGTCTAAAACAAAAAAATAACAATTACGATAAAACGCAATAGTTTTCATATCCAAAACAATGGGGCGAATAATCTCATAATAGCACTTATGACGTGGCAGTCAAAACTAGGGTTGTATTTAATTACGCGTGGCAAAGCAGAATTGTTATAATTGTACTCATAATAGGCAGTTATCACGCTACCTGCTTGCCTTTGATATTGATACGCGTTGGGATTCGTATGTGGTGGAAATATATTTGGATATGGTAAGAGTATTCAATAAGAGAGAAAGAAAATTCTTTTACTAATTTGGGGTTAACATACCATAAACACTTCTGTATTGGCCGTAGGGGTAGGCAAGCAGTTCGCCGGTATGTTAAAGTCCTATGTAATAGAGAGCGAGTGTATTGCCATTAACTGGAAGCAAATTCAAATTCCAAGCTGTTGCTGAGAATTTTATAGAAAAATCCAATGATACTTTGCTCCACCTAGGAATCGAGCCCAGGACCTCTCTAGCGTTTCAATCGCGCTTAGAGCCAAGTCTAAGTATCAGAATTGTCGTCCAATGCCACAGAATAATGTAAGAACTAACAGATTTCGTAGAAAGAACTATCAAAAAATCAAATTTCCGAACCCACTGAATCGTCACCAGTCTCCGACATGAGGGTGGTCACCAGCCAGTCAGACCCCGAGAGGTCCTACCACCAAGCAAGTCTTCACCAAGAAATGCCTATCTGAATAGCAGAGAGGAACTGTATTCTAACGTTTGCCTACACGGGGATTAGTTCTCCGGAAGACGTTTTACGTGGATTAGGTTTACGTGGGAGAGCCATGCTTCGGCACGAATGGGCCGGCTCGACCGGAGTGATAGATTCAGCGTAAAACCGGCGTTAAACAAGGCTTACGTTGTGTTTCGCCGAGTGAGTGAGGTTACCGGAGGCCCAATCCCCTTTTAAAGGTCGGCAACGCAGTTGCGACTGCTCTGGTGTTGCGGGTGTCCATGGGCGGCGGTAATCACTTACCTTACCTTAAAAAAAAAGACGTGACCATTGTCACTTCAGCCTACTAATCTTGCTACTGCCTCATGGGTCACTAAATCCATCCGCTAAACTTGCTGGGATTTTTTTACTTTTACAACATGCGTTTCTTCTCAGCGTGCTAAGAGCATTTTGTATTGTTAGCTGTATTTATTATACAAATAGTTATTGATAATTTTATATTACTTTATAGTGTTTGAAATTTTTTGAAAATTCTACTGCTGTACATTTTTGACTGATCACTGTCTCCCAAAATACAGGCACTAGCTTAGTTTGGGAACCAGTTCCAGTTCGCATTGTTAAAAAACAACGCATAGAAACTGGAACAACATTTGTAACTTATTATTTTTGTGACAAACAAACATTTTTTTATATATTATTATTTAACGGCACATTTAGGAATTAGTCGATAAACATTTTTATTATCCACAAATAACAGCAACTTTAATGTTATTACTTACGTTTAGAATTTCTATCAAAATTACAAATAAAAAAAAAACATCATTTCTCCTTCAATAATCTTTACACTAGGCTAGTGGTATGACCGTTGGACTGCCAAGTTAAAGGTCGAGTTCGAACCCAAGGCACGCACTTCTGACTTTTCGAAGTCATATGCGCATTAAATAGTTAATTATCACGAGCATAAACGGTGAAGAAAAAGATCGTGAGGAAACCTGCATGCCTGAGCGATTTTCTATTTTATCTACTTACATTGATAACAAGCAGATTCTTCAAAAACAAGTCCATGCAATATAAATGTCGGGCAAATAAAATCATTCGACCACAAATAATTCATAGGTCAGATTTCCCGACTTAGGTACATTGGATGTAGCGGAAAATCTTGAATCTCGAAAATTCTCGGCATTTCCAATACACGATAAATACTTTAGCGAATTCTCGGACAAACACAATGCTATCCTTCCTGGAAAATGTCGTGTTTACGCTGTAGCTAATTTGTCCCTTTTGTCTAAATCCTTGGGGACATTCGGTACATTGAATAGAAATGCGTGGATTAACACAGGAGATATTTATTTTGTGTTGTAATTAAGGTATTCTGTTATTTAGAGTGCAATATGTTTAATGTAAAGCTAATTGAATTTAATGGAAATAGGTTTTGGAAAAAGATGTTTTGAAGACAGCATTGTTGACAAAACATAGTCCTTTATAGACTAGTTCATCGTAAAATAAGTCCCGTGTTGCAACGTAGAAAAATATCAAATGATAAATTATATTTATTTCTGTTTAAGGACACTTTTACAGGTCACTTTTTTTAACTAGATGACACCGGCATTTCCTAACTGATGACCTTTGAGAAGAAACACCGAAACAAACTCAGAGAATCATGGTCTCTTTGAAAGTCCAGACATAATACTTAGTAGCAAATATGTGAGTTCCAATGTAAGACAATGTCTGAAATGGCCTTTAGAAGAAAGAGCCGTTGTGGCTTTAAGTAGACCAGTCCCATCTGACGGCATGCATGCATCAGTCATTGGATAGCTCGACCATAATCTAGGTAGCTAAATAACCCGTCGCACGACGATACCAGATCAGTGGAACATTTGCGTAGGTCAGATAAAAATCTCAAAGCCGCCAGACCGCTTAAATCTGTGTATATCTAATTATCTAGCTTACATAATATTCACATTTATATTCAACTATTTATTTTTAACCCGTCACGCAAAAAGAGGGGTGTTATAAGTTTAACGTATGTATCTGTGTGTAATACCAAATTACAAATCGATCAAACCATGAAAGTTCCTCACATCCTTTCAAGAACTAGAAAAGAGCTGATGATCTTCACACGGCTGGCCAGATTTTCTTATATCATAGCTAAGAACACTCTCGATCAAGTCACCTTTCAAACTAAAAAAACGGAATCAATATCGGTCTCTTCGTTTGAGAGCTACGACGTAACAGACAGACACACACACAAGTTAAACTTATAACACCCCTCTTTTTCATCGGGGCTTATTAAAAATGAAATGCAGCATCGATTTAAATAAAGAGTCATGAGGGAAAAATACAATCCAAATTGTTTTGCAAGAACAAATCAGTAGCAATCCCATCATCAACGTAGTGATTATTATGGAAATTATACTCAAGAAAAGAAAGATGTTTTGCTAAAAGACCATAGCGCATGTGACCAGATTCTCAATACAATTCGTGAACCAAAAATCACTCGTACAATCTTCCAGAGTAAAACTATTTTCCCGAAAATCCATCAGTTGATTAATAGACACTCGGAATGTTGTCCGGAATTCCGAAAATTCCTCTCAATTTACAACAACAATACTCTCTGTTGAATGCCGTATTCACTCCCTTCGCAGTTCCACTCCTATCCCCTGGGTGCGGCCTCCCCCCGAATAGAAATGTGTTGATTATTTACAAATAGGGCTATTTCGTGATTCGTCGGCAGGTATTGTCCGATTCGCCACCACTGGCTTGTTTATACCTCTTTATGTTATGATTAGTCTTTCAACATTCATTTCCTCGTCAGAATCGCAAGCGTGTAACTGGATTTGCGAATAATGTAATCAAATTAATGCTAGGATTGGTGTGAATACTTGGTGTGATTTATTAGCTAGGTCGATATTATGTGAAGTGAATTGAAATCTCAGGGTGTTTCGAGTGCTTATATAGATTAATTTTAGCAATATTGTAAAGGGTTCTTCGAAAATTATGATATTGGGTTTAATATAGGTAATATTTTTAAACGCTACAGGCTAGCCAATTACGTAACTGTTGACATAACTGAATTACTATAACTAAATACTTTAAAAATAACTGAATAAGTTCAGTTTTAAGGTCGAAGCGACAATGATCTACGATAAAGCGCACTTGCCTAGAAGAAACCGATTTACTCGTGATTTAAAGACACCCAAATTATATCTATCAGGGAAGACCCACTCGGGAGGTGCATTGCACATTTCAGCGGTACGCATGATAAAACATTTAGGTCCTGTAAAAGGGTATTGCCAATAATCAGGCACAAGTCCAAACTCCGAGAATGAAAAACTGAGAATTTCATGGAAAACCCAATAACACTTTGCTCAACCTGGGAATCTAACTCAGGATCACAAGCATAACAGTTGCACTTAAGACCGTAATATAAGAATAGTTAAATTAAATAATATCAAAACGCCGCGACAAAATCCGAAAACTTACTCTTACTGCAACTACTATTTTTATCAAAGCAAAATATTCCCACCCAGTAAATTGTTGCTCATTCTCATAACATACATTTGAATCACGATATTTTTCAAGTTGATTCCCCTGGGCTGCACAGGTAAACATTTTACTGTTCACGAAGTTGACAGGTGTCGTAAAATGCATTCAAAATGGGGAATTGCAAGTTTGACAATAAAAAAGTTTCGGGTGGAGTGAATGCCGAATAATTTAATGTTGAAAACATGAATGGTGAAGTGGGTATTAAGGTACTCGTAAGTAGAGAAGTAATGGATAGTACCTAATCAGTTTATATCTATAATAAAACGAAGATTAAAAAACTAAAAGCCGACAACGAAAAAATCAACTAAAAAGTATGTAACAAGATATTTTTCCTATGTCCAGGAATAGCGGTGTTCAGTTTATAGCCTTGGTCACATGCCGCTATGACCTGTTGGTGCCAACCTAACTAAATCCCGACAGCATGCGACCACGGCTATAAACTGGATACCGCTATTCCTGGACATAGGAAATTTGTCTTGTTGTCCTAATTTTATCATTTCTTCATAATCTAATTTCATAATTTAAATAAGATAATGAGAATAAATGATAAAATCACATGATGAAATGATATTATGAAGTAAAATTGTAAAATGAAATAATGAAATGCAGCCTTATTGAAAGAAAAGATTACATAAAATTAAGAAAATGCACATAAAACTTCGTGCCAAGTCCCAAAAACTAAGTAGATAATTCAATATTTACTATCCAACACAAAAATAATTTTCAAAATCGGTTCAGTAGATCCACAGATTCCCCCTACAACCTCACAAACGTTACCTCTTTATAATATTAGTTTATTATAGTTTATTAGTTTTTATAATATTCATTTAAGGGCCGTGGGAGAGTCTTACGTGGGAGAGCCATGCTTCGACACGAATGGGCCGGCTCGACCGCAGTGAAGTCACGGCCTCACAGAATACCGGCGTCAAACAACGCTCACGTTGTGTTTCGCCGAGTGAGTGAGGATACCGGAGGCCCAATACCCTTTTAAAAGGTCGGCAACGCACTTGTGATTCCTCTGGTGTTGCGGGTGTCCATGGTCGGCGGTAATCGCTTATCATCAGGCGATCAGTCGGCTCGTTTGCCCCTATCCCACAAAAAAAAATAGAAGTATAGTTATAGCTTTATCAACGATAGTCTACATTTAGCTTTCCAGATATATGTACCTGGTATCATTCGAAGTTACGTCATATAACAATTACCTAATCACATCGAACGTTACTGGAATCTACGTCCAAAAATATCCACTCGACTTTTTAGTCCACACGAAGTAGCATGGAAACTTCTAATGAGTATAATAGAAATAATGATAAAGACTACGTAAGTCTTTAATGCAGGCCATGTCATTACGTCATGAATATTATATGAGGTAATGTACACTTAGGAGGCGTTAGGTGCCATTTTAAATCAGATACGGGTCATTAATGTTCTTTAGTGGCAGTAAAAATTATACGTCCACGAAGATTTTTTATGCCATACCCATGACTTAATGTCAGTAATTAGTAGGTCAGTTTTACACCATCATTACCATTTCTATTACGTTCTTAGTAAAGTGCACCTATAAATAGATATAAATCATCTTTGCTCTGTTTAATATATTGCTACGGATTAAAAATCCAATTCCAATCTGCCTTATCGTCCAATTGTTCTAAGCGAGTCTAAGAGGTCCTGGGTTGGATTTTCAGGTCGAGCAAAGCGTTATTAGGTTTTTCTATGAAATTCGAGTAGCAGCTCGGAGTTTGGATTTGTGTCCGGTTAATGGCAATTACGTTGGAGAGCCATGCCTCGGCAAGAATGGGACGGTTCGACCGGATTGATACCACGGCCTCACAGAAAACCGGCGTCAAACAACGCTTACGTTGTTTCGCCGAGTGAGTGTGGTTACCGGAGGCTCAAACCCCTTTTAAAAGTTAGGCAACGCACTTGTGACTCCTCTGGTATTGTGGGTGTCCGTGGGCGGCGGTAATCGCTTACCATCAGGTGATCCGTCTCCTCGTTTGCCCTCCTATCATATAAAAAAACCGTTTTCTTTCAGTAGAAGAAATAAAGGAGAATTTGCGGTGAGAACTGAACTCAATTCCGGAAAAAACCCTTTAAAAAATGTTTTGACGATTGGATTATTGGTTGGCGTAAGTGTATTGTTTTTGAAGGGGCATACTTTGAAGGCGATAAAAGAAATTTGGATGAGTAACTAACATTTTGTGTATTATTGATCTTTTCCCGGTATTTTCTTAACAAAAATAAGATAAGTATTCCTCTAAAAGACAGTCAGAGTCTGTATTATTTAATGCTATTCTTAATACGGTTCATTTACTAACAATTACCAACACAAATTATCTTGGTCCCTTTAAATTCTTGTAATGATTAGTATATTTGGCATTAACACATTCTTAACATTATCCCAACCTTTTTTTTGACCAATAACCGCATTGATGTTAGCAGGGATGAGGTCCCATGTTAAAGTAAAATCATCTGTGTCAATCTGAAAGTAAAGTTTAATCAAAACATTTAACATATACTTATGTAAAAGATTTAAATCTTTCGCGGACCATATTTTAGCTCTTTTGGACTATTGCGACGCGGACCGCGGACGGGTTGGTAACTACAGATTTAGGCATTTATCTTTCACACAAAAATTATGAACCTGTATATCGATTTCAGGGAGGATTTGAACCGGTATTCTCCAGTTTCGTACACCAGACGCTTAAGCCAAATATAGTGTAAGTTATCCAGATTACTGTAAAGTTGAATTTCTCTATCTCTCTCCACTCACCAATATCTTCTGATTTTTTTTCCATTTACCAAAAAAATATATCTCAGTAATTAATGTTAGCCTTGATGCTTAAAGCCATCGTCCCAAAAAAGGTAAATAGCCGTTCTAATTTCATCACAACACCATTTGGGTCAAATAAATAAAAAACCTGACAAGTGCGAGTCAGATTCGCACACCAAGGCTTCCGTATGAACTTGCTACTTGCACCAATATTATTATCATTAAAACTGTCTTTTAAACTGCCTTATTAGTCTAGTGGTCCCAAGCGCGAGGCCCTAGGCTTGATTCTCAGGTCCAGCAATGTCTTATTTGGTTTTTGTATAAGATTCTCAGTCGGAGCTCGGTGTTTGAGATTTGTGACCCGGTTAATGGCAATAGGCTCTAAACATACCAGCGAAATGTGGTGACACATTAGTATCTATACAATATCTACCTATCTCTTTGGAGAATACAGGCGGAATGGTAACCTATATATCTTATGTTAAGATCTAAAGCTGTGAAAAAATCAAATCGTCAAAATATAATAAATGTTATTTTATGTCGTTGGTTTAGATTTCTTTCTTCTTTGTGTGCCTCTCCACTACTGAAGGTCTGCAGTCATCCTTTCTAAATTCTTCCTTTTTCAGAGCCAGTCTGAACAGATCTCCGACTTTCCTCATCCCAGTCCATTGTCGGATGTTGCGGAGCCAGGGTAAATTCCTTCTTCCAACACTTCTTTTCCCCGGAACTATTCCCATCATTATTCTCAGCAGCAGTTGGTAGCGCTCATGTCTTAAAACATGTCCAAGGTACGCAACGCAATGATTTATATTCAGAAGCTAATTTTTTTTCGCAGATCCAAGGTATCACTGATCTCAGTATTTGTTAATGATTTCAACTTGATATCTCCACGCTATCCTGAGAAAAATGTCATCACAGACAGACAGAGGCAAAATGAGATATTCAATGACGAGGTTCCTTATGAGGCATGGAACCCTAAAAATGACCCATTTCGCAAACATTATTTGAACATTATATTGATGTCAAAATAAATAATTAATCTGCATACTTTAGAAACAATTTAGCACAGCAAAGAGATTATAAAAAAATTACAAGCAAAATTGAATGAAAAATACAACAACGCTTATAATATAATAGGAGTACTCGTTTCGGACAATAGCTATCGAAGATTGAAGCCGAACCTCTGTTTAGCTTAGCGATTCAGATTGGCATTGTTTAAATCCGTCTAATATAGAAGAGACCGCGGGATTTGGAACAATTTTTTCAAAGTTTTTTTTTATGGGATAGGGGGCAAACGAGCAGATGGATCGCCAGATGGTAAGCGATTACCGCCGTCCAAGCGTTTAGACTTGTGCCCAATTAATGGAATGAATATTTATTTCAAACTGATATGATTGTGGGAGAGTTATGCTTAGGCACGAATGGGCCGGCACGAGCGGAGTGATACCTCGTTCTCACAGAAAACCGGCATGAGACAACGCTTACGTTATGTTTCGCCGAGTGAGTGACGATACCAGAGGCACAATGCCCTTTTAAAATTGCGGCAACGCATTTGTGACTCCTCTGGTGTTGCGAGTGTCCATGGGCGGCGGTAATCGCTTACCATCAGGCGATCCGTCTGCTCATTTGTCCCCTATCCTATAAAAAAATCGAAGATTAGCTAATCCGCTAACAGCTTACATCTCAAGCTAAGCTGATACTCCAAACTTTCAAGGAGTTTTTGTCTTCAATGCCACTCAAGGTTTGGCAGCTACCGGAACAACCGGTATTACATCAAAGTTCAAATCTTTAATAGGCTTTTTATTGTTTTGCTGTGGAAAAACGAATTAAACAATATTTGATACACAATATTATATGCCATCATGCCTGTATTCCCCGAAGGGTTACGCAGAGGTGTAGGTCCTAATGTACACCCACAATTTGCCGGAATGTTTTTGTTTCATATAATAGGGTGCATATTAACTGGTCACAGAACCAAACTGACGACACGTTTGGCGTAGCGGCTGGGAGATCGGCTTTAGCGCCATGTGTTATTCGTTCGATCCCCACACGGAGCAAATATTTGTATGACTTACAGGTAGATGTTCCGGGTCTGGACGTTTGTGTATGTGAGATTTTGTGTTTGTACGCACCCATAATACTGGGGAAAATACGAGCGGGCAACGTTTTAAAAAAAACGGTCTGCTACTGAGAATTTTATAGAAAAATCCAATAACACTTTGTTCGAAGTAGTAATCGACCTAAGGACCAGTCAGCAGTCGCCCTTAGAATCAATAGGCTAGTGAGGCAGTTAACAAAAAATATAAATAGAGATCTTGAAACTACAAAGGGAATGGGAATTTCTTTATTTCTTCTTCTTTCAGGAAAGTTAGAGTAAAGTCTATTGTTGTATGGAAGGCAAACTACTTATTAGTTGAAGATAATGTGTTTTATAGAAAATAAGTAAAAAGTCCAAGTCTAATGAGCTCAGAACAACATTTTAATTTTTTTTATGGGATAGCGAGCAGACGGATCGCCTGATGGTAAGCGATTACCTCCGTCCATGGACACCCGCAACACCAGAGGAGTCACAAGTGCGTTGCTGACCTTTTAAAAGGGGATCGGGCCTCCGGTAACCTCACTCACTTGGCGAAACACAACGTAAGCGTTGTCTGTTTTCTGTAAGTCTGTTTTATCAATCAAATGGAGAGTAAGAGATTTAAAAAAAATACTAACAATTTACATTTATGATTAAGGCCATTTCGGACATTGTAGCTGACTTAATTGCCACTACTATGTTTGGGCTTTAATAGAGAGCGTTTGTTTTGGTTTCTTCTCAGAGGTCGTCACTTAGGAAAGGTCGTTGCCATCTAGTTAAAAACCTTAAATTATATAATTTATCATTTATACTCTGCTAATTACAATTTTGTGAGTGACTTGAGTGAGTTGGTGTGTTGAGTATCGTGCAATAATCCAAAGCACATTCACTTAGCTTTATGTAATACTCAAAACGATTATTACGTAAAGCTGCCGAGATTTCGGAAGCATTATGTAGTTATATTAATTCGACCAATAGCGTCAAAAACGCGAGATAGCGTAGTGTAAATTGTTGATGGATAAAATTCGCAACGATATTATCTGACAGAGATCCAAAGTTGTCGTCATAACGCACAGAATTAGCAGGCTGAAGTAGATTAGCCATATTTGTAAAAAAAACGACAACCACTGGAATAGACGTCTTCTTGCGTATGGAGTCCGCGACTCGGCAAACGTTGGTTAGGACCCCCTTTTTTATGGGTTAGAGGGCAAATGAGCAGATGCATCGCCTGATGGTAAGCGATAACTGCCGCCCATGGACACCCGCTACACCAGAGGAGTCACAAGTTCGTTGCAGGCCTTTTAAAAGGGGATTGGGCCTCCGGTATCCTAACTCACTCGGCGAAACTTGATGTCGGTTTTCTGTGAGGTCGTGGCATCACTTAGGTCAAGCCGGCCCATTCGTATACAAAGCATGGCTCTTCCTCCGGCAAGATAAAGTTATGATTTGCGAAAGGTTGCTGGTGGAAGCTGGAAGTAATAAGCCAAGGACAGTGTGAAATGTCACACATTAGGGTAGTCGATATCCAGCAGTGAACTGGCATAGGCTGATGATGATAAAATTGTTGATACCTAAAAGATGCCCCGCTGTATTCCCGTAGTCCTTTTTTCACGCTACGCAAACTTTTCATTATATTTTTACAACAGTTATGAAGTTTAGTTTAACTTTAACCTAGTTTGTATAACACTGACCTGTTTTAAATGAGAAAAGTAATAAAGAATTTACTTTTCTTTGACTACACGGCAATTTATACGGTTGTTGGAAGGTTTTCTTGGAAACATAATTCCTGAAGCAAAATTTACAAATGATAAAGTATATTTAGTTATGTAAAGGACTAAGGTTGCCAGGAAATATAAATAATTATATATGGCTAATGTTTTTTTTTATTTCTTTACAATATTATCATAAAATTTATCATCAGCCTATATTAATCTATCCATTTCCGGACGAAGGCCTCTTCCAGCCTTAAATTTTGATTTTAGTCCTGACCTCCTTTTATCATCCAGTTCATTGGTGGTCAGGGCATTTTATGGTAGTACTTAATTCGGCAAAGTGCGCCTGGGGCACGAGAACAACCACCCAGAGCTCCGCGAGGAAGCGTTGTGTTGGCAAATAAGATAAGCATCTCCTATGCTACCAGCCCAACTATTCCTCCTTGATTTACAGGGTCGGTCACGCGTTAGTGATCCCCTGGTGTTACAAGCGTCCATAGGCTACGGTAACCACTTACTTAACGTGAAAGTTTGTGAGTATGGATGTATGGATGTTTGTTACTCTTTCACGCCAGAACGGCTGAACGGATCTGGATAAAATTTGGCTCACAGATAGATTATAGCCTGGAATAACACTTTTTATACAGGTCGGATACAATCCTGAAGTCCATGCAGACAAAGTCGCAGGCAACAGCTAGTAATAATTAATTCCTATGAATGTCTGGAGTCTGGACTTTAAAATGGGACCACGATTCTCTGAGTTTGTTTCGGTGTATCTTTTCGGTCATCAGTTACGAAATACCAGTATCACCTATTGTTAAAAAAATAAACTTTCATTGGCAGTCGGGTAAAAACATGATTTGTAAATGTGGTGGAAACGCTTCCTTGCGAAGTAGAAATGATAATGATGAGAGGATGCCCTAGAAAGACATACACCGATCTCATCGTTCAGATCCTGCAAAAAGGTCAGTATTACTCGCAACCAGCGCGTGTATGAAGGACAAGATGTATGAATTTGGATGAAGCAAAAAAAGTGTGCAAGAATCGTAGCAAGTGGCGTTATTTGTTTTTGCCAACCCCTATGGGAAAAAGGCGGGAGTATATGTATGTATTGTAAACGTGTCGTTAATTAAAATATCTGTTTACAGAAATAGGAAAAAAACTGAAATAAAGAATGTTTGCTTTCATTTAATTTTGTTGTATAGTTCATAATAATATGAAATTCATTGCGTCAACATTTGAATGGACCTATGCAAACAGTTGCAAACAATTCATTTCACACTGCTTTTATTTGCCACAAGGACACAGCAATGTATAAACATTAATTTGTGTTTGTTAATTCTCGGGAAAATTACAAAGAATAAATATTGTGGTAATTTGAATGCTGAGTGATAATGACATTATTTCTACAAAGAAATGTTCTAATAGGACTTTCTACTAGTAATTATTTTCAGGAATTTATAAGGCAAATATCAGCAGCAGCATCGGAAGAGGTTTCCCTATTTTTATTTATTTATTTAAATAGCTTCTGCCCGCGACTTTTTCTGTGTGGACTTCAGAATTGGGGTCGACCTGGATCAAAAGTAGCCTATGTGTTATTCCAAATCTATCTGTGTACCAAATTTCATCCAGATCCGTTCAGCCATTCTGGCTTGAAAGAGTAACAAACATCTATACATCCATACTCAAAAACTTTCACGTTTATTATATTAGTAAATAAGAAGGATTATACGCCGATCTTATTGGCGAAGTCCTTCAAAAAGGTGAGTTGCGTGTTGCGTAGTTCTCGCAACCGGCGCATATGTATGAGTGTAGGAGAAGCAAAAAAAGTAGCAAGTGGTGTTTAGTTTCTGCCTTCCCCTGTGGGAGCAAGGCGTGAGTGTATAATAATAAATAAATAAATAAAATTTATTAAGTACTTTTTTCAAAAACTTTTACAGAGTACACATATGTATATAGTCAACGGAAAAATCTTATAAATAGTTTTAATAAAGGCTAAACAAACATTGTGTATAATATCTAAAACAGTAAAATTAATGGTGCATGGGAAATTGACTTAACTTAATGTATAACATGCGACCTGCCTGAACTAGGTTTATTCAAACCTGTGCTTCAGGCCATCACTTTACTACTATTAAATAATTAGGACACTCAATAATTTAAGTATAACTTATATGAGAATACATTGCCCTCTACAACTACGAGAGAAAGCAAACCTTAAACAGAAATATACAGACTATAGACTATATAACTAATATTAGAAATACAAAAATTTACTTAAATAAAATAGAGTAATATCATTTTAGAACTTCAATGAGGTTTTCTGTGTCCGTGTAATTTAGTTTTGAAAGATAATCAAATAATAAAGAATTACACTTTTTATTATTTACACTATATATATTGACCGATTTGTTGAGCTTGTTATACAAAAAAGGACCCAAAAACACATAAAATCTTCTAGCAAAAGCATGCCTAGTTTGGGCGTTGATGCATACCAGATCTTTCCTTCGTCTGTCTAGAGGAACCAGGTCAAAAGGTAGTTCTTTGTGTTGGTGTAGAATGATGTCTCGAATAAATAATTGTCGAACTGTTAGTACCTTACATTTAATGTAAAGCTGGTGTGTGGAAAATCTAAAAGGGCGAAAGGTTGCTACCTTTAGGATTGCTCTTTGAGCACGTTCTAGAGGGAGCAATATTGATTTTGCAGCACCACCCCAGGAAGTAATACAATAGGTAAGAATGGATTGACACATTGCTAAGTAAACCTGTTTAATTAATTTATAGTCAGCTATATTACGTAAATATTTAAAAATATAAATTAATTTGCGAACTCGGGTGCATAAGAAATCGATATGTTTACGGAAGTTAAAATGTGTGTCAACCGTGACACCTAGATATTTTAGATGGTCTACTTTAGCTAAAGTGGGACAAGTACATGTAATGTCATCGTAAGTATTACAGTTATGTGCGTAAATGTTTAGGTTAGTAAGCGATATGTTAGTATTTCTCATTGTAAATAAAATTTATTTTGTTTTATCTAGATTTAATGTTAGAAGATTATTATGAAGCCAATTAAATACGTTAATATGTATCTATATTATCAGATTTACATTAGTAAATATTAAAAAAATATATATGTTATTATGCTCAGTGGTAAGAGTCCCTCTTGGAGTTTGACTTACTGGCGACCACCGTTACGTTGGCGTCGGAGTCATTTTTAAATTCTTGATAGGCTTACGCTTGATTGCCTCTTCGCCTGATATTAAACGATACTGCGATGGAGCCCGCTTGCCTAGAAGAAACCGATTCAGTCGTGATTTAACAACATCCAGAATATATCTATCGGGGAAGATCCACTCGGGAAGCTCATTCCACATTTCAGCGGTACGCATAATAAAAGTGGACTTGGGCGTTTCGTTCGGGTTTTTGGAATCTCCACCATGAATCGATGTCGCTTTTTTGTGCGTGAAAATGATGAATGGGTCTGTCGTAAAACACCTTGGTGATCCTCCCGGATGCTGTGTCCCACTACTGTTCTGGTGTTGCAAGTGCCCATGGGCAGTGTAGCGGACAATGAGTACATCGTGTGGCGATGCTCGCACAAGTTTTTACTTAGACTTGTTACGGAGGTTGCAAGGCGCACTACTTGCGCCCCGCAACGCGAGCACATAAGCAGGGCCATTTCGCTGGTGCAGCCTGAAAAACTGAACGAACGGTGAAGACTGAAACCTGAAGAACCTGAAGATCGTAACGGAGTGAATTCGCAAGTCACAAATTTGAACTGAATAAATACGGCAAGCGCCTTTAACGATTAATGTGTTTCACTAGTCTCCACTCCCCTTTCAGACAGTGATGCCTTCATACCATCAGAAGGCAATAGAACCTATCCTAGGTTCAAGGGAACCAAACCTAGGGACCTTACGATCAATAGCCGTATCGAACTCTAAACCAATGACGATCAATTTTCTCAATGTATAGTAATAGCCTTAGGGATACCCGTAAACAGATCCCAGCGGGGTCCAAAATAATAAATCATTATTATTATATGCCCACAATATAATAACCGACATACCTGTAAAGCAACCTAAAATATGTTGATACATTATACTCGTACATACCATCACGCCTGTATTTCCCGAAGTGCAGACAGAGTTGTCTTAATATAGAGCTACAATATGTGTAGGTCCCATGTAATAGGCGGCGAGTCTATTGCCATTAACCATCACAAATCCAAACTCCGAGCTGCTATGCTCGACCTCTAGTGGAGCTGTCATGCTTAGGACCTCTAGATTATTGAGGCATTTGATTCGTAGGAATTTCTCCCTATAGCGGTAGTGACCTCTTTCTAGAAGAGTTGTTCTAAGATTTAAGCAAAACGGAGGGGCGAAGACCGGAGGAAATTATGGCTCAGCTCAATAATTAATCAGTCGATCTGCAAGATAAAGCTGCTTTCCGCAACCAGTTCATGGATGGGTAAAAATTGTGCAAAAAATAAAGACAATAATTTAATCTCTTCTATACTCTATACCTATAATAAAATTGTAACAAGCCGATGTCTGTACATTATAGATATTAAAGAAAAACTAATATGTCACTATACTGTACATAGCCCATCAGTTCTTGATTTCAACAACGGTGTTGCGAGTTAGTTAAAGGCAGCAAAGCGAGGTGGACAATTATAAAACATGCACTAAAATATATTTCTGAGAACGACGTATTCGTATAGAATATAATGAATACCCCATTCTGTTAAATTACCCCCTTTGTGAGAGCACACTGGTTTTATAATCTGTCTCTCGCATCAGTATTTAAATAGCGCGAAACACAATTTTATTTTTCAGACCTCCTTGCGCATGCGCTGTGGGCCACAGTCCGTTTTTCCCGGTTGTACCGGGCACCCACACACGCACAACCGTAGGTGATCGGTAACGCACACAACGAAAAATTTGTACCGCGAGTCCGCGACTCAAATCACTGACGCGAGCCTAGGATCACCCACACATCAACATCAACTGTACGTATACTGTTTACGGACGGAGCTCCACGCACACATTGAAACGTCAACCCTGGCGATGCTGTGTTCGTTAGTTAGTTACCCGCAAGGTGTCGTGGATGCTAGACGTGTTGTTGCATTATTTGATGGATGACGAAGAGATCGAGTGCAACGAAATGTGATGTCGCGGGTCGTAAAACACGGTATAAACGAAAGTGATAAGATTTATGACATATAACCGGGCCTCGCGGTAAAGTTTGTGAGCAACTTTGTGTACTTAAAAACTTTCTTCGGGTAATAGTTTCAGTGAAGTGTAAAAGTGTGGTTTACTGTTTCAGTGAAAATTATTATAAACAGGAAAGTTTTAATTTATTAAAGTGACTTAAATGTTTGTTTCTGGATTTATCAGGTAAGGATTAGATACAATATTATATAAAATATTTCACCAAATGTGTTACTAAATTTAAATTTTAATCGTTAAATTTAATGACTAATTACTGTACGCCTATCTACTTAAAATAATATCTGTAATATTATCTTAAATAAAAATCTGTAATCTCAAATAAATTTATTTTCGGAGTAAATTAGAAAATTAATGACAAAATTCAAAGAGATAATTTTTATTAGTTCCAAAAATAATAGTGTAGCATTTGAAGGGTTATTCTTCAGATTTAAATATACACACATAAAAAATGAACTAGTACTTACGAGTAGCGTGAGTGATGGTGAAACGATTTTTTCGTTACTAAATCTAGTAGTGGTGAAATATAACAGCTTTTCCGTCCATTAGCGTAATAAATTCTGCTAATATTTTCAACATTTTCTTAGAACTGACGTCCCAAGTAATGGGTGCGGTTGTAGCAGAATGTTAAAGCGTTCAGCGAACTTATTAGATTTTCATCGATTTCTACACTCGGCAATATTTCTCTTGAAGTGTCGATTGCCCAGAATTTGTTCGGTGTAGTACTTTAATTTTGTCGCAATCGGCAAAGCGGTGGGTTAACGATCTGTTTTACGGTTTCAAAAAAATCGGTACCTACTGCATTTTTGGTAACAGAACTTTTTGCAACATTAATATGTAATAAAAGAAAAGCAAGACTTGTAAACAGGTTGAAATCTCTCATTCGGATAGAAACGAAATTTAAGGGCATTACATCGCTCAAATCCAAAAAACACCCTAGCTTTAAAGAAGTTTCTAGTGGAAACCTTATGTGCGTTTGCCATATAAAAGATATATGTTATACTTAAGGTCGTCACAAGCGAATTGTTTTATTTAAATTTTTCATAAATTTGCCCAAATTTTGGATAATAATTGAAGTATATAGGCCTTTTTTAACCTAATTTGTATTTTTTCTCTTTAACGGCTTAATCAGTTAGTTAGTCATAAATTTTATACCAAATAAAAATTTAATGAAGTAATTAACATTTTGTATTGTTTTTATTTTCTTATTTCTTTGAATATTTTGAAATAATAAAGAAATATGTAATATAGAAATATATAATATAGAAACCTCACTAGCGCCCCGCGTGAAGCAACCCCGCAATGCCTGTGACTAACAAATACTAGCACAAAGACTAAATCCTCAGGGTCATTGGGCAATGTAATACCCTTAGGGGAATAATATTTTATGAACAGATACATTTTTATTTCTATTCTCACATCGATTCGAATGTCCCAGTTTTTTGGCTATATTACTTAGCACTTAGCATTAATTTCAATTATTCATCATATTTCAATAATCTCTGCCAAGTACAACCTAATGCAGAGAGATTTCAACTATCATAAAAACGTTATCGATCTGTAAATTTTATATCTTTTTTTTTTTTTTCTTTTAAAAAAAACGTTGCCCCACACTAGGATTTTCTCCTGTATCGTGGGTGCGTTTACAAACACAAATTCTCACATACACAAACGCCCAGACCCGGAACAACTATCTGTAGATCATACAAATATTTGCTCCGTGTGGGGATCGAACCCACAACACGTGGCGCAGAAGCCGATCGCTCAACCGCTACGCCAATCGTGTCGTCATTGTCGTGCTTTTTCTCGATTATCTGTCCTCTAAATACATAGGATAGTCCATACTAATATTATAAACGTGAAAGTTTGTGAGTATGGATGTATGGCTGGATGTATGGATCTTTGTTACTCTTTCACGCCAGAACGGCTGAACGGATCTGTATGAAATTTGGCACACAGATAGATTATAGCCTGGAATAACACAGGCTACTCTTTATCCAGGTCGGATCGAATCATGAAGTTCACGCAGACAAGGTCGTGGGCAGAAGCTATTTTTTTATAATTACACCAACATTGTAATAGTTTTTAATAGATAAACTACATACTTATTTCTATTAGAAAAAAATATTTATCAGTCTCACATAGGGAATTCACAATATTGTTAAGGGTCCGGCGGAGCGTGAATTGCCCACAAAAACGTAATACCGAAATAAATCGTAAACCAGACAATATTCTATAAAATTATGTTATTATTCTGATGTGGATACCGTTAATCTAGGTTCCTATGGTACTATTTCGTCTACTACTACTTCACTGGAAATTAATGATCGGGAAATCGTTCCAAACTTGGTAAAGTTATCAATAATTGCATTTGCTTACATTTATTTCCGTATTTGAAGTATTTTGGATGAAATAGTAACGTAGGAACCTAAATTAATGCTATCGTAATCCGAAAAATAACAGGATTTTATTAAATTGTGTTTGAATGACGATTTATTTCGGTACTACGTTTGTAAGAGAAATTCGGTCCGCCAAACTCTTAATTTATTTTTGAAACTGAATTTTTGATAATTTTACCAAGTTTAGAATGATTTTTCGTTCTTCTATTTCGCGTGAAGTAGTAGTAGACGAAATAGTACCGTAGAAACCTAGATTAACGGTATCCAAATCCGAATAATAACATAATATGATAGAATATTGTCTGGATTACGATTTATTTCGGTATTACGTTTTTGTGGGCAATTCAAGCTCCACCGGGCCCTTAATAGTCTCATATAGGGTACAATACCCCGAAATAACAACGCATGTCTGAAGTTGGCAAATAGTTTTGCCGTGGTAAATTGTAATATAAAAACTAGTTGTAAAGACAGTTAGGGTCATAATTGTGTTGCATTCGTGAATATTGTCGTTTCAAAAATAGACTCTAAGCAACCTTATTTGAACTAGTTATAAACGTGGGCGAGCCATGCTTCATGGCACGAATGGGCCGGCTCGACCGGAGTGATACCACGGCCTCACAGAAAACCGGCGTCAAACAACGCTTCCGTTGTGTTTCGCCGAGTGAGTGAGGTTACCGGAGGCCCAAGCCCCTTTACAAGGCGGGCAACGCACTTGTGACACCTATGGTGTTGCGGGTGTCCATGGGCAGCGGTAATCGCTTACCATCAGGCGATCCGTCTGCTCGTTTGTCCCCTAACACATAAAAAAAAACTAGGTTAAATATCTAATACATACACTTACTATATAATATACTAGCGACCCGACTGCGTTTTCACCCGCGTTGCCCCATTCCTAAGAGTCGTAGCGTAATGTTAAATAGCTTATAACCTTCCTCTTGAATCACTCTATCTATTAAAAAAAACCCTTCAAAATCCGTTGCATAGTTTTAAAGATTTAAGCATACATAGGGACGGACAGACGGCGACAGCGACTTTGTTTTATACTATGTAGTGATAATATAGCCGATAAATATCCTTCACTACATAGTATAAAACAAAGTCGCTTCCCGCTGTTTTTTTCGTCCCTATGTATGCTTAGATCTTTAAAACTTCGCAACGGATTTTGATACGGTTTTTTTAATAGATAAAACGATTCAAGAGGAAGGTTTTAAGGTATTTAACATTACGCTACGACTCTTAGGAATGGGGCAACATGGGTGAAACCAAGGGCGGGTCGCTAGTCTATTATAGAAATGCCGCAAATAATTTCAGATTTCGGATGAAAATTTTTAACATACGAGTATCCTCCGCGTTGTCTGTACCTCATCTCGTATTCATATTACAACACATTTTAGACAAACCCCTGATACATATACAGGCACTGTTGCCAAAATGCCTTGATTATCCTCTTTAAATGTTAATATACAGTAACAATACTTTTCATAATGAAACATCTTTGTAATTTTGGCAAAGAAGTCTTTAGAAATAAGTTTTAAGCTTGGATTACTTTTGTTGTTTATCAGGTTCATCAAGGTTCGCTTTGAAATTATTTTGTAACTTAGAACGTATGGCCCTAGGCTGCAAGACACGTACGGAGTCGTGATTAAAGTTATAAGTTATAACTATCGATCTTTGAGGTAAGCTTCGCTGGCTGCGGTCAGACTATAGATGGGTGAGCATTATTAACAAATTGAGACCGTGCCTCGGAGAGTACTTTAAGAACTGTTTAAACTGATGGCTCCGTAACCTTTTCATCACCACCGCCAGACTAATTTAGCAGTTAGACCTTATTTTTTTTGATGCGTGTAAAATTTTAAGCTAGTTAAGAAAATAGGTAGTTTCTTATATAAAGGATCGTATACGGTAGTCTTTATAGATAGATTGTTATGTGAAGTCAAGCAACGATGCCGCGGTTAATTGACGCCCTCCGTAACTCTGTGTCTGTAATGCCTTCGGGCGAATTTGGTATATTCCAGTTACGTATCCGCAGTTAGCCGCTTCAAACGCTTAGATAAAAAATTTAGTAATTTTGTCCAAAAATATCGAAATTGGTATGAACAATAATCATTGTGCAAAACAGTTTCGGAAGTCGGTGCCTTTGATTTGATCGGATCGTTTGATTTCGCCACCGACTTCCGAAACTATTTTGCACATAACATTATTTCTTGTTTTTGAAGGCGGTCTTACTTTTTCTTAAAAGTTAATTTATTTCAACATGTTAGTTAGTAGCGAGTAAAATTTTACTTATACCTAGACGACGTTATTTAATCGTTTACGTGTTATTGTCATTTTGTTCTAAATTTTATGTTTAGATCTTGATCAAATTTTTATGGGACCACCTCTGAAGTATGACCTTCTTCTTCTTCCATCGTTGATTCCGTGACTTGGGGTCGGGTCTCCTCAATTTTCTGCGCCAAGATATTCCATATTGGGTTGTCTGTTCCCGCAGTATGACCTACCGACCAAAATAAGAATCATCAAAATCAGTTCATAATTGACGGAATAATCGCGTAACAAACATACAAAAAAAACATACAGTTGAATTGAGAAACTCATCCTTTTTGAAGTCGGTTGAAAAAGGCAAGAATTCTTCTGAAAATGTTTTTAATCAACATAATCGGATATTTTAGTCACCCCAAAATAAATAAATTAAGTATCTTGTAAGTAGAACTTACACAGTTGTTTTTTTTAAATTTCAAAATGGCTGTATATCTTTTAGCCGCGGGAAATATCACGTACATTCCAACTAATTGGACTGTCCTTGGCGATATTTCAAATTATTTTTATGTTTCTTCCATTATAAGTTGTTCTTAGCGAAGCATCTTGATGTCTTTTTCGTGTCGTGATACTTATAGGTACTTGTTTAAGACTTAACAGACCATTACGCCTTTATTCCCCGAAGGGTTAGGCAAAGACATAATAATGCACACCCACAATTCACCGGTATTACAAAGTGTAATGAATAAGCGCAAGACTTCAAATACGACAATTAGAATATCGTTTTGAGACACGTAAGCATATTTTATTTAAGAGCATTACATCGCTCAAATCCAAAAAAACACCCTAGCTTTAAAGAAGTGTCTAGTGGAATCCTTATGTGCGTTTGCCATATAAAAGATATATGTTATACTTAAGGTTACCACAAACGAATTGTGTTGTTTAAAGTTTTTATAAATTTGCCCCAATTTTGGATAATAATTGAAGTAAATTTTAACCTTTTTAACCTAATTTCTATTTTTTCCCTTTAACGGCTTTAGTCATGAATTGTATACCAAAAAAATTGTAATGACGTAATTAACAATTTGTATTGTTTTTATTTTCTTATTTCTTTGAATATTTTAAAATAATACAGAAATACCCGAAACCTCACTAGCACCTCGCGTGAAGCACCCCCGCAATGCCTGTGACTAACAAATACTAGCACAAAGACTAAATCCTCAAGGTCATTGGGCAATGACCTTGAGGATTTAGTCTTTGTGCTAGTTGGCCCTTAAGAAATAAGTTATAACAGCTGAACGCGGAACTTGGGGCCATACTTTTTTTACTCCTGATAGTCTTACGCTTGACCGCCAGTTCATACTGCAGTCGTACCCACCGCGGGCACGCACACATTAAAAATTTATGCAAATAGCTATTTTTTTTTTATGTGAAGGAGGGCAAATGAGGAGACCGATCACTTGATGGTAAGCGATTACCGCCGCCCATGGACACCCGCAACACCAGAGGAGTCACGAGTGCATTGTCGACCTTTTAAAAGGGGATTGGGCCTCCGGTAACCTCACTCACTCGGCGAAACACAACGTAAGCGTTATTTGAAGCCGGTTTTCTGTGAGGCCGTGGTATCAATCCGGTCGAGCCGGCCCATTCGTGCCGAGGCATGGCTCTCCGACGTAATTGCCATAAACCGGGCACAAATCCCAAACTCCGAGCTGCTGAACTGAGAATTTCATACAAAAACCCAATAACATTTTGCTCTACCTGGGAATCGATCCCAGGACTTCTGGCATAGCAGTCGCACTCAGGTCCACTAGGCCAACGAGGCAGTGTTATTTTATTTTAATACAATTTTCGATCTAGCTACTGACGCTATTTTCAGAGGTTTTACAAGCATACAATTCTACGCGTGAATACTTTCCAACGGGTCACTAGTTACGCGTTACACTTTTAACAATTCTCATTGGGGACAAGTTGACAATATAGAATTGCTAACGAATAGCAATGTAGACGAAGTAGGATTGATGTAAGTTGCAGTAAATAGCAATAGTAGTTGCGTTGTCCTGTCAAAATTTCAACAAAACATACGAAAACACATCGAAAAAAGCACTTAATTTTTTTCCCTAAAAAACCTTATTGGGGACTATAATGAACATATTAAAATAAAAAATTGCTACACGGATCAACAGTTCTCAAGTCATACTACCAACGAACCCCATTTAATTTTTATTTTTAAAGATTACATTTAGATTTAGAAAAATTGCATTCAATTCCATGCAGTAGTTTTTGCGTGATACGCGTACAAACAGACAGACAAACATTCTAAAAATTGTTATTTTGGCTTCTGTTGCTCTTATATACATTCATAATTCATTCATTCATTCATGCTAATATACACCTCCCATATGTATTAGTTTTTTTAATATCTATATTGTACAGACATCTGCCTGTTACATTTTTATTAAAGACTAGCTTTTGCCAGCGACTTCGTCCGCGTGGCATAGTTACTTTGTTCCCTAGTTCTTCGCCCGCGGTTTCACCTGCGTTGCCCCGTTCCTAAGGGTTGTAGCGTTACGCGTTAACGTTTAATCACTCATTTTCCCAACATTTCCCTTCACTGCTCTGCTCCTATTGATCGTAGCGTGATGAAAAGTATACTATAACCTGTGGTTTGGGCTGTGCGTTGATAGATCTCTATGTCAGTCAGTCAGTCACCTAACGTAAGAGTAGACAAATATAATCAGAAAGCTCCGAACTGCTAAGCTATCGGGAGTTACACGTGTTATTGTGAGTCAACCATAAAAGATAGACATTTGCTGTCGTGGAATATTTTTTATATAATTTTAAGGAGAACATTTCCGTCATACATGATTTCTGTGTAGCTTTAACCATGAAGGCTGCACACGCGACGGAAGCTTAAAAAATGGAGTAAGTTCTCCTGTTTTCCCAACATTTCCCTTCACTGCTCTGCTCCTATTGATCGTAGCGTGATGAAAAGTATACTATAACCTGCCCAGGAGTATGAAGAACAATTGTACCAAGTTTCGTTGAAATCCGTCGAGTAGTTTTTGTTTCTATAACGAACATACAGACAGACAGACAGACAGACAGACAGACAGACAGACAGACAAAAATTTTACTGATTGCATTTTTGGCGTCAGTATCGATCACTAATCACCCGCTGATAGTTATTTTGGAAATATATTTCATGTACAGAATTGACCTCTCTACAGATTTATTATAAGTATAGATAGACTAGCTTTTGCCAGCGACTTCGTCCGCGTGGAATAGTTACTTTGTTCCCTAGTTCTTCGCCCGCGGTTTCACCTGCGTTGCCCCGTTCCTAAGCGTTGTAGCGTGATGTTTTATAGCTTGAAACCTTTCTCATGAATCACTCATTTTCCCAACATTTCCCTTCACTGCTCTGCTCCTATTGATCGTAGCGTGATGAAAAGTATACTATAACCTGCCCAGGAGTATGAAGAACAATTGTACCAAGTTTCGTTGAAATCCGTCGAGTGGTTTTTGTTTCTATAAAGAACATACAGACAGACACAAAAATTTTACTGATTGCATTTTTGGCGTCGGTATCGATCACTAATCACCCGCTGATAGTTATTTTGGAAATATATTTCACGTACAGAATTGACCTCTCTACAGATTTATTATAAGTATAGAAGAAGATATATTTCGTTTTTAATTATAATAGCTATAATTGAAATTTCACCTAAATGTTATATTTATGACAACGAAGCTGGACCAAATTTATATTATTATTTTGAAAGATTAACCGTATACTGCCTCATTAGTCTAGTGGTAGAGGTCCTGGGTTCGATCCCCAGGTCGAGCAAAGTGTTATTGGGTTTTTCTATGAAATTCTCAGTAGCAGCTCGGAGTCTGGATTTGTGCCCGGTGAATGGCTAAAGGCTCGCCCCCTATAACATGGGACCTAAACATACCGGCGAACTGTGGGTGTACATCAAGTACACCTCTGCCTAACCCTTCCGGGAATACAGGCGTGATGGTATGTTATGTTATTAACCGTATAAGTAGAAACATACCAGAATAATTCGCCTTTTATTGTCAAACAGAAATAATTGGTCGAAGTCCATCTTTGGTTACAAAAGCTTAACTCAGATATAATAGATCAAATTTTGGAAAAATATGCTATAAGCATTCACACAAATCAAAGAATTAATTTCAACTAAGCCGCTTTACCAAAACCTACATTGGTATCCAAGCTACCAGCATAATCTGTCTATGGATCGAAAATTTGATAAGAAACTAACGAAACATAATATCTTTGGGCTTCAAACATTATTTCAAAGAGCCTTTAGATGATAGAATATGTTTTGTCAAAGGCTTGTCTTGATCTAGATATCCATATCTATATAGAGGGCACTTAAATCTGACGAGGTGGATCTTAGTGGTGGGTCTGGGTGGGACTTAGTGGTCCAT
Organism: Acronicta aceris; assembly: GCA_910591435.1. Lineage (NCBI taxonomy): Eukaryota > Metazoa > Arthropoda > Insecta > Lepidoptera > Noctuidae > Acronicta > Acronicta aceris. Next base: position 6,472,097 of record OU342781.1, on the reverse strand, counting down.
TCAGTAAAGCTGAATTGTCAGATAAAAACTGTTTGATAAGATGCAAGTCGATAAAAATAAGTAGATAATAGCGAAAAATATAAATTTATTAACTCGTGAATCACGAGTTAATAAATTTACTGATTCTCTTCTACGTAACTGACCTTCAAAAAGGTCAGTTACGTAGTATTCGCAACCGGCGTGTATGTATGAGAAGATGTATGAATGTGGAAGAAGCAAAAGAAGTATGCATGAATCGTAGCAAGTGGCAGTCTATAGTTTCTGCCTACCCCTGTGGGAGAAAGGCATGAGTGTATGTATGTATGTAAGTACTATGTAATTAAGTTGTAGGTTTTGTATAATTCAAACTTTATATCTGAAGGGGAATTTAGATATAAAAAACCTAATAACTGCCTCATTAGCCTAGTGGTTCTGAGCGCGTCTGCTACGCTGTCCTGAGTTCGATTCCCAGGTCGAGCAAAGTGTTATTGAGTATTTCTGTGAAATTCTCAGTAGCAGCTCGGAATTTGGAATTTGTGCCCGGTTAATGGCTTTAGGCTCGACCTCTATTACATGGCACTTAAACATATAGACAAAGTGTGGGTTTACATTAGTATGCCTCTGCCTAACCCTTCGGGGAATACAGGCGTGATATGTATGTAAATGTAATTAAAATTTGGTTTAGTTTTAGTATCATAATTGAATGACACTAAGATCATTTTTTTTTAAAAAAAGCGTACTAGCAATGTGGGTCGCACATTTCTTGTTAACCCCGCGCACTAAGCTAAATGCTTGTGTTACGAGTGGGTTTGTGTCACGTCGGTAGTGTAATGGGCGGGCTTCGAACCGGCCACCACATGATCGCAAGTCCGACACCCAAGACATTAGACTACCGTCGCTTTCAAATTCAATCTCACTTATATTTAATTTTTTGGCGTTTGACATTGATTTATAATTACTAGAATACTTTTTGACATTTACGAAAATGACATTTGCATCAATTTTTTTAGGATTCGTACGGAATTTCTTTTGAATTTTTTTAATGCGCCAGAATTATCTTTCACGTCTTATTTCATCTCAGTCTAGTGACGTCAGAGTTTCAGTTACGTTTATTTTGTATTTCGCCCCAACTTGGGATTTATCTTAGCTATCTGATACTCGAGGTTTTACATTGCTAAGTGCTTTTTCTTCTTCTAAGCAGTTGTTAGTTTCTCGTACTAATCTTGGAATTACGTCTTGCTGGAGTTTTCTGCAAATATAGTACCAAGATAATTATGTTTAAATTGTTTTAAAGGATTAAATGTCTTAAACGGTATGTTGTAATATTTTAGAGTCCTGTTACGTTTTAATTAACTTCTTTAAAGAAAGTTTCAGTATTACATTCTTTATTAAGCTATTGCATAGCTTCTATCGCGGGCCTTGAGCGTGGGGACCGAATCCAGAAAATCCGTAACGAAAAAAACCTAACACGCTTGTCTCTTTAGTTCAGCAACCCGCCTTTAGGTGGCATTGGTTGTATTACATAAGTTGATAAAAACCAATGCCACCTAAAGGCGGGTTGCTGAACTAAAGAGAAACACGCTTGTCTCTTTAGTTCAGCAACCCGCCTTTAGGAGGCATTGGTTGTATTACATAAGTTGATAAAAAACGCTATGCAATAGCTTTACCGCGGCAGTCCCCGAGTGCCACACGTCTTTTTTATTTGTCTTACTCTCATAGTCTCTTTACGTGGGAGAGCCATGCTTCGGCACGAATGGGCCGGCTCGACCGGAGTGATACCACGGCCTCACAGAAAACCGGCGTTAAACAACGCTTACGTTGTGTTTCGCCGAGTGAGTGAGGTTATCGGAGGCCCACCCCTTTTAAAAGGTCGGCAACGCACTCGTCACTCCTCTGGTGTTGCGGGTTTCCATGGGCGGCGGTAATCGCTTACCATCAGGTGATCCGTCTGCTCGTTTGCCCTCCTATCCCGTAAAAAAAGACTCTTGATTCAATCGGTCAATTTTCTTACTAGTTTTATGTTGGTGGGTTTCAGATATACACCGTCACATTTAAGCCGTTTTAGGGCCGAAAGGACGGTATTATAGCTGTTCCATACATTTTGTCGAGTTCAGTGTATACAAATGTATGGAACAGCTGTTTTTTTTCGTGATTTCGGGGTGGGTCCCATAGTAAAAGGTATTAATGATGAGTATAATACCATCCTTTCGGCTCTAAAACGGCTTAAATGTCATGGTGTATATCGCACGCCCGGTACAACACTGTTACTTACGTAAAAGTTGTAAAAAGGAGTTAAATATGCAATACTTTTTATTTTACATATATTCGGATGACTTACAGACTAATAATAAACATAGATAAAGCAAAATAATGGCTAGGTTGCTAATAACAAGTCACCACAGATAAATTATAATACTACTTACATCGATTTAAGAACTTTAAATAGGAACATTATTTTATGTAAGGAAAACAGGTTATTGTTTTATGTTTAAAGTAACAAAAGGGGAAAAAAAAGACGTGTGGCACTCGGGGACTGCCGCGGTAAAGCTATTGCATAGCGTTTTTTATCAACTTATGTAATACAACCAATGCCACCTAAAGGCGGGTTGCTGAACTAAAGAGACAAGCGTGTTAGGTTTTTTTCGTTACGGAATTTCTGGATTCGGTCCCCACGCTCAAGGCCCGCGATAGAAGCTATGCAATAGCTTAAAAAAGTTAAATGTGTGCATAATTATTATGCACACATTTAACTTTAGTCCTTTACTCGGTGCGATAGTGTCACTTTTATAGTACATGTAGTTTCCGTATGAGGGGCTATAGTGTCATTGCGGTTTTAGTGTTACCGGGTTCATATTATTTTAATCTAAGAAAACACACATGCAACAATGCAAACTAAGTCATTGTGGGCATATCAGTACAGCTAAGCTTTTGGGAAATACAGACGTGAGTTCGTTCTGAATGAATATGTTAATACTACAAGCTAGTGACTTTACTCGCATTCCAAAGGACTTTTCGAGACAAAAAGTAGCTTATGGCCTTCTCCAAAGTTCAATCCATCGTTATTCAGCGGTTTAAGCGTAAAATAATTTGATAAAGTTAATTGAATATTTACCTTATTTCTTTTAAATATTGATTCTTTAACTATAATCAATATGTAACATTTAGATGACATTCCATTGTTATTTTTTACGTTTTATGCAGTATCAGTGATTTTAAATTTAACTTGTTTCGTTAAGGTTAGCCAAGGGGAACCTGTAATTAGCCTTACTTTTTAGATATTACTATATTTATTAATTTAATCTATGGCTGATGGTTTTCTGAATACAATAATACAATAAAAAAAATAGTTACAAACAGACAGAGTTACTTTCACTTTTATGATATTTGGGAGTATGGATTTCTTTCTTATTTTAGACCAGAAACCTTCGCACGATTAAACTTCTCGGAAATGCTCGGCTCTTGAAAAACTTAGTAATACTGCTTAATTCTATTGCTCATTGAATCTGCAGTTTCGTAGGCGTAACACTTCATCACTACTTTTATGTATTATTGCGATTTAAACTCAATATGTTACGAAGAGGCGAAGTGCCAACAGAATATTGGCACAGCCTGAACTTCTGCCCACGCTTTATGGGAAAACAGGCGTGGCGATACACATAATTTTGTACGTAATTGGAGCAAAATTTGAAATTATCATTCCCGTCTCTTCTGCGGTTGGGTCACGTTACTTCAGAAGTTTCAAATTGATTTTGGAGCTCATTTTATTTTTGTTTTTTTTATGGTTCGTATTTTGACATGAATGTTAGAGCAACGAGAGCTTTTGGATTTAATCGATTGGAAGTAGCTATATTCGCACTATATTTTAGCTATTAGCATTTCAGGATTGACCATAGTTTTTTGGATAGGAGGGCTAACGAGCAGACAGATCACCTGATGGTAAGCGATTACTACCGCCCATGGACACCCGCAACGCCAGAGGACTCACAAGTGCGTTGCCGTCCTTTTAAAACAGGATTGGGCCTCCAGTAACCACACTCACAACGAAACACAACGTAAGCGTTGTTTCAAGCCGGTTTTCTGTGAGGCCGTGGTATCACTTCGGTCAAATCAGCCCATTCATGTCGAAGCAGGGTTCTCTCATGTAAAAATATCGCAAATGAGTGTCATAACATTGACTGTTGAATTCCGGCGTAAGAATTTGGTATTTTTGTAAAAAGGAAACATCTTCTATATACTATTAAGTATACTACGAATTCAATGTCATAATATTTATTATTCGAACCATTGTGGGTAATATTCGTACCGTCGTAGTGGTCAATAGGAAATTTAGTTATTATGGTCTCGTGAGCGATGAAAGTGCATGCAGGCACGGACGTTCCATTTTCACACTCAATTTGAAGAGCCGTTTTCGTAGGCACCCTGCAAATTGGATGGATATCTGTAGGATAGGTTGAAACACCGACTGTAGCTATGACAATAATGTGGGGTTCCTTAATACTTGGTATCGATTTTATTTGTGCTGAATAACGAATACAATCCAGTGCTTATAGTAATGGTGACGGTATTTGCAACTTAGAAATTGAAATCTTTTTGCTTATATTAGAAGATATTTTTTTTATGGGATAGGAGGGCAAACGAGCAGACGGAATCGCCTGATGGTAAGCGATTGGATACCCGCAACACCATGGGAGTCACAAGTGCGTTGCCGACCTTTTAAAAGGGGATTGGGCCTCCGGTAACCTCACTCATTCGGCGAAACACAACGTAAGCGTTGTTTAACGCCGGTTTTGCTGTGAGGCCGAGACTCCGGTCAAGCTGGCTCATTCGTGCCGAAGCTTGACTCTCCCACGTAAATAAGTCTAAATCAATCATGAAATCGTGTAGCAATCATCTATATTAAAAAAGTAATTGAAAACATTTCAAAATTATTAAGCCACAAAACAAAAATACTGTTTCTTTGTTTTTATATTCTGAGTTCCAATTTTTTTTTATATTTCTTCATTACGGAGAAAAAACATAAAAATAATAAAACGTTTGATGACGTCCCGTATATGGCGGAAATTGAGAAAATTGAAATTTTGTCGTAAATCAAAAACGAAAAAGGTTATGAATATTGCCAACAAACAAGAACAGGTATTTTTTGGAAAGTCAGAAAAATTACGTCATGTCACCGTTAAACCCGTATAACAACAAATGACGTACAAGTGACGTCATTTGGCACTTACGTCTGTTTAGAATAGAAAAAAACTTCTAAGTTGACAATAAATATGGAAATAATTTAATATCGGGAAAATAAAAAATATGGGTATCCTATTTTTTGATCTAGCTTCAAATAAAAATAGAATATGTGGGGGTTAAAAAACTTTAATGTTGTCAATTGACAAAGCACATATTGAGCAAACTACAGAATAATATAAATCTCAAGGAATACTGCCTTTTATTACATTCATTGCTCCAGTTTCGACTGCAAACGGTGCCACAGGCAAAGCAAAATGCTGAGTACAGTAATATATCCCATATTCTTTTACGTCAAATCATATTTGAAGAGTAAACGAAGCGCGTTCTTATTGTACTCTTATGATTCGGATTTGTCACTCGTAGGAGCGATTTCTCTCTTGATGAATATTTCTTTTGCAATATTTTATTCTAGATCGTTTTGTTACGTGGGTTAATAAAAAATAGTGTGAAGATTGGTTTCAATTTATTCATGTTGACTTGAAATGAAGCTAGGCTAGGGCATTGGACTTGCGATCATGTGGTCGGCGGTTCGAAACCCACCCATTGCACTAACCAACGTGAACCCACTCGTAACACAAGCATTTAGCTTAACACGAGGGATTAACAAGAATACTAGTAAAGTGCGACCCACATTGCTAGTCAACTTAAAAAGAAATACAAATATAGTTTTCAATTCAGAATTATTTAAAAAATATTATATTATAGGCCACTGCTGTGCTAGAATCCCTGGATTCGAGTCTTAGTTCGAGCAAAGTGCTATTGGGGTTTTCTATGAAATTATCAGTTGGAGTTCGCTCTCTATTACATGGGAACTAAAACATACCGGCAAGCTATGGGTGTACATTATTACATATCAGCCTAACTGTTCAGGGAAGACAAGGGTATTTGTATGCCATAGGAGTAGGAGTGTCAGCTTCACCATCAATCGGCTCGCTTGATAATCGTTTCTTCACAATACATCATATTTCAATATTTAAAGGGTGACTGACTATTCCCTTATCATCTTTCTGCTCCTCTTTTTATTTTTCCTCTTTTCTTTTTTTTTATTCATCCGTGTCAGCCGTCACCACATCATTTACTTCTGTTCCTATCGTATTTTTTTATGGAAAGGGGGACAAACGAGCAGATGGATCGCTTGATAGTAAGCGATTACCGCCGCCCATGGACACCCGCAACACCATAGGAGTCACAAGTGCGTTGCCCGCCTTTTAAAAGGGGATTGGGCCTCCGGTAACCTCACTCACTCGACGAAACACAACTCAAGCGTTTATCGTTTTAAGCGGTCGAGCCGGCCCATTCGTGCTGAAGCATGGCTCTCCCACGTAAGTAATTACGTGTGCCTTAGCCTTAACATAATCCTAGTCACTGACTATTCCCTATTTTCCTACGAATTTCATATCCTGTAATGCGTTATGCATAGGAATATGTTAGTCTACTCGTATTCTTAGTTTACAAATTGATACGAGTTACATCATAATTTCTACGACACACTTCGAGTTACGATCAGGCAAATATTGCGGTAGACTTTTCTTCGAAAGCATCAATCTTGCATTTGTAATACATATGTCCTCTGTGTTATCGAGGAGCAAATTGATTAAATTATGACTTATGGTCTTGTGATTTGCATAAGAAAAGAGCCACGATTTTTTTATTCTCTATGTCTTTTTACTGTTACTAGGTTTGTATCTACATTATCTTGTCAATAGTTACACCAAATTATTGCTGAAATAAATAGCGAAAGAAATGTTCAAATTCAGGCAGGATTCAAACTTGTATTCTTTGGTTCAGTACACAAGAAGTTATGGCCAACTAAGTTACCGCGATCACTGCCTATGATGTCAAATTCTCCTCAACATTATCCGTCTTGTCTTCAAGTTCTTTAACATTTCGTAGAATAGATGTAGATACTATTTTACACAAAAAAATTAATAATTCTTGTTTAACAACTTCACCGACTTTCATCAAGAACGAAACTCCTATATCTTAACACTTATACTTAAAATCCAAGACTTTAATTTCAGAATTTGAAACACCAATGTTATCTTCAGATTAATCGTTAAGATATGTAAATAAGGCTGTAAAACTCTCCATTTTTAGCTTCACTGTTCCAAAATTTCTTTCTAGTATTACTTATGCAGAGGAAAAAAGCATTGTTAGCTTAGTGATAAGACTATTAAAATGCCATTAGAAGCACACACCTCTGATTTTTCGAAGTCATGAGTGAATTAATATTAATATTATCACTCGATTAAACAGCGAGGAAACGTAAATTAAAAAAAAAACATACTAGCAATGTGGGTCGCACATTACTAGTATTCTTGTTAACCCCTCATGCTAAGCTAAATGCTTATGTTACGAGTGGGTTCACGTCGGTAGTGCAATGGGTGGGTTTCGAACTGGCAACCACATGATCACAAGTTCGATGCCGCCGTAGCTATTACGCTACTGCCGCATGCTTGGGAGATTTTCTCGACAGTGTGTGAAGTCTGCCAACTCGCATTAAGACATCGTAGTGGACTAACTTCTGTCATTCGGAGAGGAGACCAGAGACCAGCAGTAAGAAAGTATAAGACAATGATGATTATTAAATAATCATTCTATATATAATTCACAGAATTGACATCACACAATAAGCTCAATCGAATACATTCAAAGCACATGACTAACTTCACTATAATGCAATTACTCATATCTTTCTTGTTTGCAACCATAATGCCATTGGGATCTTTAACTTTATTAATATTAACTGTTAGTTTATTTCTGTCAACAAAATCGATAACTGTGACCCAGTTAAATTATCTGGTTATTAAATTAAGCCAGCCAAATTCTAGTTTGTATCCCAGAGTCGAAAGGCCGTGGGCTATTATTGGCTAAATATTAAGGGGAGAGTCGGGTCATGTTAAAGTTTCATTAGATAAAACAGTACTATTTAAAGTTTTGTAGGTACATTTTAGTTTTTAGCGTAGAAATAATCATAGAATGTAAAGTATAATTAAGTTGTGCTTATATTAATGTGATTTTGTTCACAAGTTAGAAAAGAATTTAAGTTCAGAAATGAGTTTTCTTGTTACTTAAATATGGCTTGTAATCTGTCACGTTTTTGTGGATTTGAGTTTTATATTGTCTAATAATGTTTTTAAAGAAAATGCAACATTGTTATAAGTTTTAATTGGAAACGTGATGTTATTAACATTACCAATGTATCATTATGTCGGCTACCATTTGATAAATTATATTTATTTCTGTAAATGTAGATCTTTTATGAGTCAGTTTCAGCGGCGGTAGCCTAATGGCTAAAGCGTCGGACTTGCGATCATGTGGTTCATCATCATCATCATCAGCCTATGTTCGTCCACTGCTGGACGTAGGCCTCTCCTAATGAACGCCACAAAGCCCGATCTTCGGCTTTTCTCATCCAGTCACTGCCAGGCTGCCTTCCGCAATTCGTCACTCCACCTGGCCGGCGGGCGCCCTACACTACGTTTGCCTAGACGCGGTCTCCATGTGGTTGCCGGTTTGAAACCCACCTATTGCACTACCGACGTGAATTCACTTGTAATACAAGCATTTAGCTTAGGACGAGGGGTTAACAAGAATACTGGATCTGTGATCCATACTGTTACTAAGCTTTTTTTAAAAAAGAAAAGTAAAGTCATTTATTTTACATCTATCATCATACCTCATATTTCCTGAAGAGTTAGGCAGAGTTATACCAATGCACACCCATATTTCGCCAATATATTTGGGTCCCATGGCGAGCCTATTGCTATAAACTGGACACAAATTCAAACACCGAACTGAGAATTTCACAGAAAAATTAACGTGAATCGTACCCAAGTCTTCTGGAACAGTATTCCCACATAACAGAGGGAAATCTCTTGCTGGGGAGTTTATTACGCCGCTTCTTCTTCCCATCGAAAACACTAGGAGGCTTCTATAATGTAAAATGACGTTCAAAAAGTACTATCTAGTACATACCATCACGCCTGTATTCCCTGAAGGGTTATACAGAGGCATACCTACTAATGTACACCTTCAGTTTGCCGGTATGTTTAGGTCCCATATTATAGGGGGCGAGCCTATAGCCATTTAACCGGGCACAAATCCAGACTCCGAGCTGCTACTGAGAATTTCATAGAAAAACCCAATAACACTTTGCTCGACCTGGGGATCGAACCAAGGACCTCTAGTGTAGCAGTCGCGTTTGCGACCACTAGACTAATGAGGCAGTCACTATCTAGTAGTAGATCTTAAATAAATTATTTTACCTTTGCCTTAGAGATCATTAGAAATTTCACAAAAATATACAGTTCATTACATAATCTTCCAAACGAGGAGCATTTGTCACCCGATATCATTCCTTTACTGGAAGGGGTTAAGATCTTCCCCATTTCCTTGTAACTCCCACGAGGGGAATTTAAATACAATGAAGACGGCGATGAACAGCTTGCGAATAAAGTCTCTCATTAATTCTGCATTGCACATAATCTTTGGTACTTTGAAACGTGACTGCTTCAAGATCATAATAATTTATTGCAAGCTATTCCTGTGTCTTCCCTCTCATAAACTTTTGTAGTATAAGATAGTACGTACTTTTTTGTTTGTAAACGAGCAGATGACTCGCCTGATGGTAAGCGATTACCGTCGCCCATGGACACCCGCAACACCAGAGGAGTCGCAAGTGCGTTGCCGGCCTTTTAAAAGGGGATTGGGATTTCGGTATCCTCATTCACTCAGCGAAAAACGCCATGGTATAACTCCGGTCGAGCCGGCCCATTCGCGGCGAAGCATGGCTCTCTCAGAAAACCGGCGCCAAACAACGCTTACGTTTTGTTTCGCCGATTGAGTGAGGTTACCGGAGGCCCAATCCCCTTTTAAAAGCGGGCAACGCATTTGTGACTCCTCTGGTGTTGCGGGTGTCCATGGGCGGTGGTAATCGCTTACCATCAGGCGATCCGTCTGCTCGTTTGTCCCCCTATCCCATAGAAAAAAAAACGATGTATCTACCATAGTAAGTATTGCCATTTCAGTTTCCTGGTTTTAAGATATTTTTTTTTTAAGAATAATACGGTTCTTTTGTTATCTTCATCTCAAGATATTTTTATGACACCGCTCAGAACTAATGGCTGATTTATTAAATTACGTCTTAAGAGATAAACGATTTTAATACCTCATTGAGCTTGAAAGAATCGTTCGTGAAAGAATTTTTAAAACGTTCTAAAATGGGTAAGTGTTTTTCATTTCACTGAACATAAACATCACGCCTGTATTTCCCGAAGGGTTAGGCAGAGGTGTACGGCGAGAATTTGGATCGAAATATTTACGCAGGCAAAACTGCGAATGGATTATAGTACCTATTAGGTACGTAGATTTAAGTAATCTGCCTCATTAGTCTAGTGGTCCCAAGCGCGACTGCCACGCTAGAGCTCCAGGGTTCGATCCCCAGGTCGAGCAGTGTTATTGGGTTTTTTTTATAAAATTCTCAGTAGCAGCTCGCAGTCCGGATTTGTGCCCGGTTAATGGCAATAGGCTCGCCCCCTGTTACATGGGACCTAAACATACCAGGCGATTTATAGGTGTACATTAGTAGGCCTCTGTCTAATACTTCGGAGAATACAGTCGTGATGGTATGTTATTTAAGGAATCCTTAGGAAAGTTCTGGAGACCTTTAATATTAATACTATGTAGTAACTGTAGGTGCAAACTTAAGTATAATTACAGCAGCATACGACCAGGGCTATAACTTGGACACCACTGTTCCTGGACAAAAGATAATTTTCTTGTTTCACTCTGTTTAGTTTTTTTTTTGTAGACGGGTTTTAGTTTTTTAAGCTTTCTTTTTTATTTTCTCTTCAATATAATATCTAGTACCAATGCTAATCGAAACTCTTTGTTTTTTTTTTTATTGGTGATATGAAATGATATTTATTTATTCTGCAAGTAGATCTTTAGACATACGCTTATAGATAGGCTTACGCTTGACCGCCAGTTTGCCTGATGTTAAGCGATACTGCAATCTACGATGGAGCGAGCTTGCCTAGAAGAAACCGATTCACTCGTGATTTTAAGAAAGTTTTATTTCTTAAATTCTTTTTAGATTCCGATTTGACTGCCTAGAGTGTTGTTTCAGAGGCCCTTTTGCTGAATGAAGTCCTTCGTTTAGAGATAATTTCGGGATCCTTAATGAGAGGGGAGAGAATGGAATGCATTCTGTCATTGAATAATTGTGATTTATTTTAGTTTTATCACAAAGAAAGTTGTAATGAAACTATTTATTATGTTTTTTATTGCAGTTTCCAATATATCAGAATTTAATCATTTCACACACCATCACGCCTGCATTCCCTGAAGGGTTAGGCAGAGGCGTACTTAATGTCCACCCACAGTTCGCCTGGTATGTTTAGGTCCCATATTATAGGGGCTGGCTAAATCCAGACTCCGAGCTGCTACTGAGAATTTCATAGAAAACTCAATAACACTTTGCTTGACCTGGGGATTGAACCCAGGATCTCTAGCGTAGCAGTCGCTATTGGGAACACTGCATTAATGAGGTTAATCATTTCAATACACTCTAATTACCTAAATCCGTGGCAAATAGGTAGTTTTACATAACATCATGCCTGTATTCCCCGGAAGGTTAGAGGCGTAATAGAGGGCGAGCCTATTACCATTAACCAGGCACAAATCCAAAGTATAAGTTGCTACTGAGAATTCCACAGACAAATGAAATTAAATGAAAAATCGTTTATTTGCCACAATATAAGACGCATAAGTGAAAGATAAATGTGCGAACGAGAATAAAAAAACAAAAGAAAAAGCTTAAAAATAAATGAGATAAAAACCCTTTTCACATTTTACCTACTTTCTGTGCGTCCGGCTGAAGCAAATGGGTACCCAGCTCAGCATGTGCCAGGCTTTAACACCAGGCGCTGGTATTCTGCTGGATCCCGGTTGTGACAAGCACAATAACACTTTCCTCAACTTTGGAATCGAACCTGGATCCTCTTGGGCCGCTACACCAATAAGAAAAATTCTCTAGTATTTACTGTATTTACTTATTTTATATTATCTACATAAATGATGTATCAAACAAGTTGTAAATATAATTAAAACAAATATACCCAGAGAAACTGTAATTAAAGTGAAAGCACGTTTCTCGTACACTGCAGAACTCTCTTCTCAAAGATTATGAGCAAACATCCTTTGTAAAACACGTAAACTACGAAAATTATTTCTCACTCCTTTAAATTAAATTTACATTTCGGATTTACATATGCTTCATTTTAAATTTGATTTCTATTTAAGTTGCAGATTAAATGTGTTTGGTGTCAACACAAAACGTTATTTTAAGGAGTAATGAATTTTAGAACTCCGAGAAACTATTGGTGGAATCGTAAATTAAATTTTATGTGTTACAAATTTGCCTAAGACCAAATTATCAACAAGATTACAAATAAATATATTCTGAGCTATGAATTCTAAAAACCAAATCACATTTAATGAAACGTGCTATATACTCGTACTAGACCACTAGACTGCCTCATTAGTCTAATGGTCCCAAGCGCGACTGCTACACTAGAGGTCCTGGGTCCGATCCCCAGGTCGAGCAAAGTATTATTTATTGGGTTTTTCTATGAAATTCTCAGTAGCAGCTCGAAGTCTGGATTTGTGCCCGGTTAATGGTAATAGGCTCGCCCCCTATTACACGGGACTTAAACATACTGACGAACTGTGGGTGTACATTAGTACGCCTCTGCCTAACCTTTCGGGGAATACAGGCGTGATGGTATGTTATGTTATATGTAAACTATGCTTATTTGCTACCTTATTGGTATAAAAAAGTATGTACTATTCAAACAAATAAGATTTCTTTTTTCGAACCCTTATGATAATATTTATTAGAAAAAAAATAGAAACTATGTAATACCATTGCCAAAAATCAATTTAAGTGTGCCTAAAATATGTATATACGAAAGAAAATCTGTTGATGGCTACATCTTTACAAGACGGATATTATTTTACTTACCTTTTTTGAAGAATTGGTAACAAAGATGGGAATGGCAATCCTTACGGATTTCCTTGGGTTTGTAATTATAATAATATAGGTAGTTGATTATAGATATGTAATCTTACATATCATCACGCTTGTATTCTCCGACAGGTTAGGCAGAGGCGTACTGTTCAACCAGGCACAAATCCAAACACCGAGCTGCTATCGAGGATTTCACACACATAAAAACACTTTTCTCAACCTGGGCCTCGAACCTAGTATCTCTAGCGTAGCAGTTCAGCTCAGGGCCACTAGGCTAATAAGGTTCAAAAATGTTGAGATTACATACGTAGTGGCTCATTATCATTATGTTAGCAATGAAAAGTACTAAGACTCAAGAAAATACAAGAGGTGAGGTAATTAGTAAAGAGCTGGCGCTCGAACGCAAAACGAAGCTGTGCTCAGAATAATGTTACTGTTGGAAATCACACTAAGTCCTTCTAAGTACGATGTTAAGTTCCAAGTAAGTAGTTTTAGTACAACAGAATAATGGAATGTGTTGCTACATTTTAAGGTGCAACTTAACATAATAACATGCTTGTATTCCCCAAAGGGTTCAGCAGAACCGTATTTAAACTTAGGTCATATTTTTTGTCCCGTGTAAAGGAGTGATGACCCTGTGGCTATTAAGAGGGCTTGAATCCAAACTTCAAGCTGCTACTATAAATCTCAACAACGCTTTGCTCCACCTGCGCATCAATATCAGGACTTCTCGCTAAACACCTAAAAAGCTTTCCCACAATTGGAAACAACATTTCATAAAATTATTTTAATGAAGAAATCGGAACCTTTGTCTTCTGGTTCAATACAGTAGAGGCTATAACCAAACTGCCAAACAAAATCACCGCGAGTCCCGTCAGGTCAAAATTTGCCTTCACGTTCTAAATTTACGTCTTTAAGATGACGTTATTGACCATAGCTATATAATCTTAGCATGGATAATGCAAAAAAAAACATGCGTGGCAGTCTTCGGAGACTGCCGATAGAAATGAAAAATAAGTAACTTGTGAATTGTACTGTAGAGCTATTAGATTATTATTTATAATTAAACTTTAATCCTTGATCATAAGTGTGGTGCGGTGACGATGACGTGAGTTTCACGCTTTTTGTTCACCGAAAAAGTACACATATATACACAGTACCTATACATATAGCTCATGGAAAGGGTTCGGTGACGATGACGCGAGTTCCATGATTTTTGTTTACCCAAAAAGTGCTCAACGTGCAAGAAGTTTTCACTTCAAAAATACAAAAAGATATTTTATTTCTTAATTCGCTTCATACTACGGGCAAATATTTTATACCCATACTATAACAACGATATACAGTGAAAACCAGGTTTGGCTAAGTGCTGCAAAGGTCAGTCTGTAAGCTGAAACTGACATTCGGGCCAACGTTTAATGGCTCTTGGACACAACGACCTCTTGTATAAATGGAATATACTGGACGCTCAAGTGCGCCCAAACACTTACACATACATTGCTGTGTCCGTAACAAGAAGTAACATTGAAGTAGCTAGTAGCACGTCAATGATAGTTAAAGTTGGGCCAATATTGGTAGTAAAGGATCTATAACAAAGGAAAGACTAATTTTATGGTTCTCTCTCAAATGGTCTTATCCACATACATATATTGCTGTGTTGTTACAAAAAATGATATTAGATTAGCCCTTCAATGATAGATAAAGTTGGACTAATATTGGAAGTAAAGGATCTATCGATGTAAGAAGGAGTTGGACAACTTTTGTAAGGATTGACGAATACCGCTCAAGTGCGCTTATCCACATACATTGCTGTGTCGAAATGAAAAGTGATATATAGTAGCTAGTAGCACGTCAATGACAGTTAAAGTTGGGCCAATATTGGAAGTAAAGGATCGACTTGTGACTTGTGATTGTGATACATGGCCAAACCTTAAAGTACTTAAAAAAGAAAAGATCAATTGTTTTATAGTTCTCTCTCAAGTGCGATTATCCACTATCATACATTTCTGAGTCCTAATGAAAAGGGACACTAATATAGTCAATGATCATTGACGTGATATTTATCATTGACGTGTTAGTAGCTAGTCAAGTTGGGCCATCATTGGAAGTAAAGGATCCATAGATGTAAAAAGGTCTTGGACAAACATTGGCCTTAGATAAGGATTGGCCAAACTTTAAACTTGTCGTTTGACGACACGATTGGCGTAGCGGTTGAGCAATCGACTTCTGCGCCACGTGTTGTGGGTTCGATCCCCACACGGAGCAAATATTTGTATGATCTACAGGTAGATGTTCTGGGTCTGGGCGTTTGTGTATGTGAGAATTTGTGTTTGTAAACGCACCCACGATACAGGAGAAAATCCTATTGTGGGGCAACGTTTAAAAAAAATAAAAAAAATAAACTACTTAAACAAGAAGAGAAAACTATAAAACAAAGCGAAGATACGAAGAGTCCATTTTTCAGAATTTGAAATGGAACATTTAAAGTTTAAAAAGTTGTAAGATAAAGTTTTAACAATCACTTAAAGAAGTACAAGTCCATAGAAATGGATATAAAAGTGTAAGAACAGGATTTTTTTGAAAATGAGAGATTTGAAGGAAGACATTTATCATTCTTTAGACAGATGATTCTTACAACAGGTGTCGTAAAAAGGTACGGAATTTAATTAGGTGAATGATAGTTTTTTCCTGTATCAATACTTATAGGTATTGGCCCTAGATTTTTTTGAAATGAGACATCTCTACACGGGTTTTTGTGCGTTATTTAACATTATTTTTATATTTAACATCTATTACATGGGAGAGCCATGCTTCGGCACGAATGGACCGGCTCGACCGGAGTGATACCCCAGAAAACCGCCGTTAAACAACGCTTACGTTGTGTTTCGCTGAGTGAGTGAGGTTACCAGAGGCCCAATCCCTTTTTAAAAGGTCGGCAACTCACTTGTGACTCCTCTGGTGTTGTGGGTGTCCATGGGCGGCGGTAATCGCTTACCATCAGGTGATCCGTCTGCTCGTTTTCCCTCCTATCCCATAAAAAATAACATAATATATTCCTTGCTTCTTCGAATCCTTAGCATCCACGTTCAATGTGAAATGGTAGCAGATAAAGCAAAATCATTAAGTATAACTATTAGATTTCTTTTGCTTGTTTTAGATCGTTATTTTTTTATTTATTTATTTATTTTTGGTTCACCAACAATTGTATACACCGGTACAAGGAAATCAGAATAAGGTGTAACAATCACTTACAGGTAAACTCTGCATGCACACAAAACGTTGTCGTAACTTATATAAAAAAATTGTAATAAAAGACTATATCATCAAATGTGCAGTTGATTTAAGCTAAGTTAAAACATATTAAAGTAAAAATAATAAATAGGCAATACAAAAAAAAAAGGTTACAAATGTAGCCTCAATTCATCCACCGGGGACAATGCAGGGCTAAGAACTAATGTTCAGGTATATACTTATAAAAACTGGCTTTCAATTTGCCTAAACTGTCAAAATGGAAGTCGATCTGATCACTGCAACCGTTCACAACCCTGCAAAATCTCGCGTAGGGAGAATTAGCACCTAGAACCGTTCTTCTCTGCGGAGGGCAGAGTGGCGTTATAGGACTGCGAGGAATTCTCGAGGGGGCCCGGAAGTGAAAATTATTTAATATTTGCAGACAGTCAATTCTATGGGCCATGACTTTGCACACAAACATCGCGTCGTTCAGACGTCGACGTTTGTCCAGAGAAAATACATGAAAATGTTTGAGCCTTTCACTATATGAACGTATTTTTTTAGACAAACCGCTAGCAAAGGCCAGGTTCCCCAGAAAACGTTTTTGTACACGTTCAAGATGATAATGGACAATTATTTTAATAATGCATGTAAATGAAATGAAAATGATAACAATAATCCCACATGAACGCTGAATGAAAAGATATAGGTACGCATATAAAAAAAATATTGTTTCTGGAATCAAAACAAAATATTGACTGTGTTCCGCTTTTATTCTCCATTGAAAGTAAAATTAAGCTGAAAAATCCATTGCCAAGGTGAAAACAAACAAGGCAGATAAACATTGTTGGAAAAAAATATTCAGACTGGAAAACAAAGGCAGGTATGAAATTGTGAAGGCCCGGCTTTCTAAATGTTTTAATATAGAAATTTTCATCAAGTTTCACGCTTCTTAAGTGAAACGAGAAGAGTTGAAATTCCAGTGGCAAATTTAATTTTTGTGATTGAGGGGATTATGGCAAAGACTAGCTAAGCTGATCAATAGATCATAAGGATAAGCTGCGCGAGCCGCGGTCAGTGTTTGGATGGGTTAAAATTAAATTTACCATCATGATTCACGCCTGTGTTTGAAAGGTTAGGCAGAGGTACACTAATGTAACTCCACAGTTCGCCGGTATATTTATCACGGCGAGTCTATTTTCAATAACTGGGCATAACTCCAAATTCTGAGCTACTATTATGAGAGAAAACTATGAAAAACACTATTTGACCAGTGATTCGAACCTAGGATTTCTAGCATAGCAGTAGCACATGGGACCATTAGGCAAACGGGTTAATGTAGTGACCATTCATAACACATCGAAGCACCGAAAGCAAGTAAAGCCATCAGTACCGGTTATCTTTAGTAGTAGTGAGAATTTACCAGTAAAGTCTGAAAACCAGTTTATTCTCCGAATTCGGTGTTACCTAGAAATTTCAAGCCAGAGGTAAATTATAGCACGATGTGAAGTTGTGAGAAAACCAAAAAGCCTGACTACTTCAAAATGGATAAGATGTTTCGACGGTTGATGTCGCTCGGGCGGTTGTATACATCCAAGTTGTGAACTACACTTCCGCGATTCAGGATTCGTCCGTCTAGTTTCGTATAGGTATAGCAGGGTAGTTGTCGCTGAAACACTCACCCCGAGACCGGAGTTCAATGGTCGTGCCGATGAGTCATCGGTCAGTGCGTCTGAAGAGCTTGCCAGTGCCAGTGGAGTGAGTCGGAACAGGATGTCGCGTAGTCCGCAGTGAGTCGGGACTGTGTTGCGTTGAATGCGGTGCATGCCCCAGTGAGTCGGGGTGATGCTGCGTAGTTCTCAGTGAGTCGAGGTGGTGCTGTCTTGAGTAGTGGCTGGCTGCTGCGTCGATGAGGAGAGACTGCCTCTGCTTGTTGAGCGACCGAAGTGCAATGTGCTGAGCCAAGTTGCTTGAAGTTGGATGAGAGTGCTGACCAGGCATGAGCGTTTGCTGTAGGCGTGTGATCAGGATGCCCGTTGAAGCCAAGAGAGTGCTGGCTGGCGGTGTGACTCGCTGCTCGTGCTGTGAGGGAAGGAAGACAAGCTGAAGCTGCTAATCTTCGAAGACTGCGCTGATGTTTTTCTCGGGGTTACCACTGTGGAGGAGCGAAGTATATTGCCCCTCACACCAAAGGGAGGATCCTTCGACCAGGCGGGTGTGTTGCGTGGCGGTATCCAAGTTGCGTTGCAAACTTCACTTGCGCGATTCAGGACTCGTCCGTCTAGTTTCTATCTAGAACGATAGACGCCGCTACAGTATTAC
Source organism: Acronicta aceris (assembly GCA_910591435.1). NCBI lineage: Eukaryota > Metazoa > Arthropoda > Insecta > Lepidoptera > Noctuidae > Acronicta > Acronicta aceris. The sequence goes on along the minus strand of OU342781.1, from coordinate 6,453,295 downwards.
ACCTTTTCATCCATTCCAGTAGATGTCCCATTTTCATGGATTTTCATTTTATTTATGTGAAACTTGTTTGAACGATAAAATACCTGTCTTCGCAAAGCTGCAAGTGACGGCTGTATTACGTAAAAAAAGTGTCACAACGTTCTTACCTTGCCAGAAGGGTTTCTTGTGTTTATCCCTATGCAAATGTGGGACGGAAAATATAATCCAAGAAGCATGTTCCCTTGAAAGTTTTTTATCCTTCTCAAAAATTCGGGATGACAACTTATACAGGGTAACGTGTGTAAGACTTGTTCTTGGTATTGTTGTATTAAGATGAAAAGAAATAGCACTAAGCAGTTTTCTTATATGACACATTGGATATGTCCCGTATGTCCGTATATAGTGACGTGTGACATGAAAAGTATTCGGTCCCTTTCTCTCATACTAATAAGGCATGAGCTGACTCTTTCTTTCATTTTAAATTTTATTTGCAACGAAAAAACTAAAATAAATTGTACGGAAGCTAAGAATTTACTAACTTACTTGTGATAAGATACTCCATGCTCTTTTCTTACTTTAGTATAATAGTTCATGCAGTATCACATATGACGGTGTTCGGGGGGAGTACAAGGAACGCGGGGGGTCCATCCTTTCCAACGGTCGACAGCACCCACCGCGCCGGTGTTAGGTAGTCGCCGATAGCTCGCGAACCGATCGCCACCAAATCATTGTATTTCATTTATTATTTTAATATACAATTTGTCTATTGTGTGAGTCGCTTATTTTATTTATGTGCATAATGTGTGCAGGAATTATTCGATTCCACTATGCTCTACCTCTCTTGTATTTTTGTTAAGTGATGGGCACTGAGAATGACAAAATTTAAAAAAAAAAAAAAAAACCCCGCAGCATCAAGCTATGGTTACCACGTTCTTGCAATATCATTAAAGTAACAGGTTACCAAATTTCAAATCGATAAGACAAATTGAAGTTGCTCATATCCCTTCATGAAGCAAAATCATAGCTAAAAATATTCTCAATCAAGTCACATTTAAAAGAAAAATTTTCTGAATCAGTTGGTCCATTCGTTTCGGCGCTACATCGCAACAGACAGACACAGAGATACATATGTTAAACTTATAACACAGATCTTTTTGCGTCGGGGATAAAAAAAATTCTTAATGCCGATGTTTAATTATTTTGTTTTAAAAGAGAAGGCGAATTTAGTAATAATAACGTATATAACTTTAGTAATAATTGTGCTGAATAAATGTTTTTTTTTTCTTTCTTTCTAATTCTTGCATTTTCTGGCATGTTTGGCTAAATACATAACATACTCGTACATTTATACCTTTTTTTACAGGACGACTTTTCTACGATTCTTGCATATTTCTTTAGCTTAATCCTTGCAATATACCGAGTCCTATTCCCTACATTACCTACATAATGTAGGGAATTTCCTATGGGATTGGAAAAAACTATTATATATCAAAGCTACTAATACCTGTTTTGATTAACGACGACTTTTAATTTGAGACAAACATTTTAAAATTAATGAAATGGTTTTTGAAAATCGAAGACAAAACTGTATTACATATTCGAATGCGAAGTTTTATCTACAAAGAGAGAAAACTTTTTGGTGTTCGCAGCAAATACTCCATCACTTAGGACTCCTTGGACGTCGTAAAATGCGACTAAGTAAGTAATGCACGTTGGGAATTCTAGCGGACAGTGTTTGAAAGCACTACCATTTTGAATTTCGAACCTCAACTTCGATTTTCAAAGATATTGGAGGCACCGTTGATCTTTGTTAAAGCTTGGATGTATGGATTCCTAATACGAGCCTACACATTGGGGCTTAGGGGACATAAAGGACATTTATGCTAGAGCCTTTTACACCCTTTGAGCTCTGAGATATCGATTGAAGTAGATTAGAACTGCAGAGCTTTGGGTCAAAATAAGATGACAATAAAGAGCCTGAGTTCAATTCCCAGGTCATGCAAAGTGTTACTTAGAACTTTTCTTTTTTTGGAACTAAACACTTGATTTGTGCGACGTAGTCAGACTACATCTCATTAGACGTATACCAACCTTTTCGGTAAGATTCTTCAAAAAGGTCAGGTGCGTATGATCTTTTTGAAACACCAATGAGGTTGGTATCTTTCTATGACTTTCTCTTCCGTCGTTTCTACTGGCATTTGCCTTAAAAACAAACTTAAACACAAAATCTACTTCGCTTCTCTTTCTTCGCTATTGTTAGAACTCACGTAAGACCTATCTTCATAGACCAAAATCTTCAGAGTACGAGGAAATAATATGTATGTAAATGCATGAGCTCATACACTTCTACGTACGAGTATTTGATTTAGTGGCAGGAAATTTAGTCTTGCGCTCGGAGCTCTGAAAATTATGTAGTCCATTACTTTTTAACTGAAAATTAATGTTTCGAGCGGTGTGTGGTCTCCGTATAGAAAGAGGCACTTTTTTACTTAACTGCGTAATAAAAGGGAGGGTTATAATTTCGTGCAATTTTTATTATATCAATATGAAGACTTCAATATGTGATAGGAAAATCTTCACACGTAATAGCCTTGGAAAAAAATGGTGTCAATATTTTGTTGGTGCGTGACATAAAGAAACGATTATCTGCACAAGGTACTGTATGTCAGTTCGACTGCCTCTATCTGTGCTAAAGGACGGGGGTGTAATTCCCGTAAGGAACTAATAAAAATTGCCACTTTTGGTGAATCACATGATTAACGAACATAATATGGATAAACGTCGTGCTAAATCGCCGAAAATTATCATGGGATAAAAAGCCTTTAAATGTAAGGTAAGAAAAATATGACATGATGTGTAACTACTTATAGCACGGAGACGTGGTCGCTCCCTATGGGCCTCATAAGAAAGGTCAAGGTCACTCAGCCATCTATGGATCGAACTATGCTTGGCATTTCTTTAAGCAACCGAATCAGAAATGAGGAGATCCGTGGAAGAACTTAAGTTGCCGACATAGCTCATAGGATTAGCATGCTTAAGTGGCAGTGGGCAGGGCACATAGCTCGTAGAACTGATGGCCACTGGAACAGAAAGGTTCTCTGGTAGAGCACGCACGGGAAACGCAGTGTGGGACGACCTCAAACGAGATGGACGGATGACCTGGTGAAGGTCGCTGGGAGTCGTTCGATGCAGGTCGGATATAATGGTATACAACCGGCCGTGATGGAAGTCTTTAGGGGAGGCCTCTGTTCAGCAGTGGATATCTTTTGGCTAATATGATTATGATGTGTAGCTTTAAAGCCCATGAATAATAATTGCGATTTATTTAGAGTGACGATTTGAGCCCCCTGATTTGGGTACCTGTGCATGAGAGATTTGCGTTTTTAAACGCGGACACGATACATAAACTCTAGAGATGGCAACGTTATCATTGAAAAAAGTTAACTAAAACATCGTACACTTGTGTGAAAGAAATATCTGGCCACCCATCCACACACTAACCGTAGCAAGCGCAGTTTAACCTTGTAGATAAATTGATTGGTTACTATTTAGCCACCAGTACCTACCACCTTACAAATAATTGTCATAAAAGTACATTGCCATTCTTATTATTATCTCAGCCTACAAATTCAGTGTTTAAGCACTATAAGGTAGAAATATTGGATATAAAGAAATTCGCTCGCAAAATGGCACCCGTATTTCTCAAAGGATCGGGATGAAATTTGGTTTATAGCCGTGGTCTAAATCTTGGCTAAGCTTGTCGGTGGCCGGGCAGGACTTACAGACGTGTAATGGACTCCTCTGAAAAATCGCCCAAAATTTTGTTGACAGCTTTCGCGTTGAATCGTATAACTTTTCAGGAAAGAGAATTGACTTAGAGCATTTTGAGGTGTATCTTTAGAACCTATGAAATTACCAACAAGATGTATATGGGGCCATCTTGCACATATTCTAAAGACATTATAACATTAAATTGTAAATTCAAAAAGTCGTGGTTACTATATTCTTGCAATATCAAATTACAAATTGATGAGATCCCTTCATCAACTAGAAAATAGCTAATATTCTTCAAACGGCTGGCCAGATTTGGGAACTGCCCCAATCTATATCAGGCCAATGTCTGTACATTATAGATATTGAAGAAAAACTAATTCCGGTGGTCTTTATTAGAGCACCAGAAGCCAAAAAACAATTTTTAGACTTTTTGTCTGTCTATTTGTCTGTCTGTATTATGTTTGTACGCGCATCACATAATAACTACTACATTAAATTGGATTGAGTTTTCACATTTGTATTACTGGGAGTCTAACATAAAATCTGGTGCATGTTTCATCTTGATACGCCGCCTAGAATCAGACTTATAGTATGTTAATCTTTTTGCGACGTGAGTGAAACTGCGTGAAACAGCGTCTTCAATAATATCTTACATGGAGTTTTATATATATCCAAGATGAAATGTTTTTCGTTTATTTGTCCGCTCCATCATTCACGTCAAGTTGACAGTTTGAATGAGCGGACGAGTTCGCCTCCCCAATTTATTAATTTAAGTGTGAGTAATATATTAAGATAATGAATTATGGTAACTTGGGTCGTGGACTGATACTTCTAGCCGGGGATCGTTTTATATATAAGTCATTGAGATTTTTTTTTTATTTTTTTATTCGTGACTATCTGTTGTCTGCAGTTTCACTCACGTCCCAAAAAGATTAACATACATGAGTCCGATTCTAGGCGGCGTATCAAGATGAACCATGCACCATATTTTAAGTTATAGCAATACATCGGTGAAAACTGCATTCAATTTCATGTAGTCGTTTTTGCGTGATGCGCGTACAAACATATATACAGACAGACAAAAATTCTAAAAATTTTTTTTGGCTTTTGTTGCTCTAATAAAGACCCACCATATCATCAACAGTCTGATTGTACAGACATCGGCCTGTTACAATTTTATTATAGGTATAGATAGGCTTACGCTTGAACGCCAGTTCACCAGATGTTAAGCGATACTAGTCTGTATTCTCAACAGGTTAAAGAATATGATAGCCTGACAGCTTGTGGTCCAGTCTGGCAAGGGCGAGGCATTAACTCGACATTTATCTTTCACGCTCATAAATGCTTTTAAACAATAAGTGCCATAGACATTGAAATAAAACTACTTTTTACGGATTTTATCGCGTTGTATTGATATTATTTGATTCCCGAAAGAAAACCGATTCCTTCCCAGAATGATCCGTGAGGCTATTGAAATTAAAAAACATCCAAATTTCAATAGAGAAGATGGCTGGGTCTTACCACCTGCTTGGAACCCCATTATAGATTCCATAAAATCAAAATCAAAGTCCAAAACTGCAAGACCGAAGGATACGGTGAGCTCGTTCTGCGTGAATCGGATCGCCAATAATTAACAAAAATGTAAGGTAGCTGTTAGTAATTGTAACATTAAGACGTCCAACAACTTAGTCTACCCGTGACCATGGATGCTGTAAAGGATCCGAAACGTCGGGAATCAAATAATATCAATACAACGCGATAAAATCCGTAAAAAGTAGTTTTATTTCAATGGCTAATATTCGCGTAAGTGTCAGAAACCAGTATTATAAGTGCCATATTTTGTAAAAAAAAATTAGATCGCACAATTTTTTTATCCAAACTTTGTAAAACAAATCACAAATCACATAAATTATTTAAATCATTGATACATATCATAACATTACGCCTGTATCCCCGAAGGGTTAGGCAGAGGTATACGCCCACGTTTCGGTATATCTAGGTCCCATGTAATAGGAGGCGAGCGGGCAATCCAAACTCCGAGCTGCTACTGAGAATTTCATAGAAAAACCCAATAACACTTCTCGACCTGGGAATCGAACCCAGGACCTCTAGCGTAGCAGTCGCGCTTAGAACCAGTAGGCTAATGAGGCAGTTGGAATCATAATTGGATAATCAACCATTGATCATCATAAATCTTTATATATGTATAAAACAAAGTTGGGTTTGTTACAACACTTATAACTAGAGAACGGCTGGACCCATTTTTATGATCTTTGGTTTGTTGGATTTGTCTCCTTCCTGAATAGCAGAATAACTATTAAAACCGAAAAAATTCACGAATAAGAACATTAGGTATGTAGAAAATTTATTTTCTCATAGGCATAGACTCCTTATAGGCTGCTGGTGTGTTTGATTTTTTTTTTGTGTATGTTTAAATGTTTAAAAGCAGTGATAGCCTAGTGGTATGACCGTTGGACTGCCAAGTCAAAGGTCTCGAGTTCGAACCCAAGGCACGCACCTCTGACTTTTCAAAGTCATGTACGTTTTAATAGTTAATTATCACGCGCTTAAACGGTGAAGGAAAACATCGTGAGGAAACCTGCATGCCTGAGAGATTTTCTTGATGGCGTGTGAAGTCTGCCAACCCGCACTAGACCAGCGTGGTGGACTATAGCCTAATCCCTCTCATTCTGAGAGGAGACCCGTGCCCAGCAGTGGGACAATGTAATGGGTTAATTATTATTATTATATATGTTTAAATGGATCCCTGGATGGTTTAGATTCACAATTTGAGCCGGTAGGTGGCACCGCAATCGGGTTCTAAGATTTTTTTTATTCACAGGGCAAGACATGGGAATGGATGAATGGAAAAATTTACATGCTGCACTGCACTGCAAATTGGGACTAGGGCAAGTAGATGATGATACAGGGCAAGACAAGTATTATATAGATTTGTTTCGAGAAAGTCGTAAAACGTAGCAAAAAATATAAATGAGTTTCTCTCCTTAGGGAATGTTCCCATTACAACCGGAGATCATGTCATTTCAGTTTTTTCGAATGAAATCCATTTCCAATCACAAGGCCGGCTTTAACTTTGCTAACGTTTTATCCGGATTTGGAAGATGTCTGAAGATGTTGGAAAGAGACTGTTTTTTTTTATTCTAAGTATTGATTTTAATAATCTGGTTTATTTTATACTAGCAATTGCTCGCGATTTGAGTCTCATGGCAAAGGACGTTTTGGGACAAAACGTGGCTTATGTTCATTTCCAAGGTCCGGTTTATCTTTATACCAAAATTGGTTCAGCGGTGTAGGCGTAAAATCAGACAGAAATTATCACTCACACATTCTTAAAAAAAAATTACGTTGCGTCACACTACAAAATCTTGTATCGTGAGTGCATTTACAAACACAGATTATCATACACACAAACCCTTAATGGTAAATCTCCATATTGTTCCATTTATGAGTTGTATAATGATTAAAGATGGTACCCACCATATAATATTCTACCTCAATTTATTTTTATTGAAAAAAAAATCAATTGAAAAGTATTCTTTATCCATGGTTGCGATTTTAAGCCAATTTACTGCTTCTTCTTAGACGACTTAAAAACCATTCATACTAACCTTTTCTATACCTTCAATACCACCTACACAAATGCACCTGATTTAATTTATTTTTACGCCAACAACCCAAAAGGTCTTGAACCTTACCAGGTCAATAACTTCGCAGTTCAATATATCCTGCGAATCAGAAAGAAACGTCAGATAGTATATAAATTTCACTGTGAAAGTGAAAATATCAGAACAATATTGAAAAGAAAAATAGAAATAGAAACTTCGATAAAGATTTCTCTAAAAATTCTCGTACATTATTACGTCGCAATGATTGCATTGAGATAATTTGAACTGGCATCGACAATACAACGGAGAGGCTGATGAGCAGTGACCGGAAAAAGCTGAGCTAATTTTACCTAAACTTTGAAGAACAGAGACAAAAAGTGGAGACTTCCTTACGGCAAAATTTTTTTCGGGAAAATTGTGTTGTATTGTTATTTTGGTTATTTACTGATACTAGCGGGCCCGGCACACGTTGTTTTGCGCTGTATTATCACCTTCCTGCCTTTACCCCTTTTCCATGTCTTGCCCTGTATATAAAAAAAGTCGTAGAACCCGATTGCGGTGCCACCTACCGGCTCAAATTGTGAATATAAACTATCCAGGAACCCATTTAATTGAATTCAATTTTTTTTTTTTCAATTTCAAGTGTCTATGACTCATTTGTTAGTAAAAAAAAAAACTGTATTAAACATACATAAAAAAATAATCACACCAGCAGCTTATGACAAGTTCGGACAATAGACAGAACACCATCTACTGGCCTTACCGAAACAGAAAACCTCACTAAAAATAACGCCATGTTCATTTATATCCGTGTTTTATTTCTGTGAAGTCTGTTATTTTTTTTTTATAGGAAATGAGGGCAAACGCGCAGACGGATCGCCTGATGGTAAGCGATTACCGCCGCCCATGGACACCCGCAACACCAGAGGAGTCACGAGTGCGTTGCCGACCTTTTAAAAGGGGATTCGGCCTCCGGTAACCTCACTCACTCGGCGAAACACAACGTAAGCGTTGTTTGACGCCGGTTTTCTGTGAGGCCGTGGTATCACTCCAGTCGAGCCGGCCCATTCGTGCCGAAGCATGGTTCTCCCATGTAAAAACTGTTAATCCGTTCCCGATACAAAATGTATGACAAATTAAATTTTCTTTTTTCGATGTTTTAATAGTTATTCTGCTATTCGGGGAGGAGACAAATCCAACAACCCAAAGATCATAAAAATAGGTCCAGCCGGTCTCTAGTTATAAGTGTTGTAACAAACCCGACTTTGTTTAATATATATAGATAGATCATTGGGCGTAGATGACATTGAAGGTATTGATGCAATAGTTTCAGAAGATAAACAATTTGATACGAAGAGAGAAAGCTTATACCAGTGAAAGAGTAGAAATTATATTTTCATTAACTGGTCTTTTCATTAGCCAGATTAGATTTACAATCAAATCTCTAAGACAAAAAGATCTTAAAAAAATAATAAAAAAATATAATTAAAGCGTAACCCAAGGTATTTTAAGCCGGCCTTAAAAAACCTTGATCCCAACACCTTTTTCTAAATAAATAAGTGTATTATAATATTCTCCGGTAATCTCATTTCCTACAGCCGTAAAACGTCAAGATAAGGCACAGAATCGAGTAAAGTTTATGGTTTATTTTGTTACATTTTTATATCGCAGCTTTAGGTAACGGTCAATGATTCCGTTTTCATAGATTTTTTTAATAAGAACTTCTTTCTGGAATTTAACGCTTCTTAGGTTGGTAGCTTGTTGGTGTTGATTTAGATTATTTGGATTTATTTGGACAAGCGATATTATGTTCGATATTAGTCTTCTAAAATTGATTCATCAGATCAGCAAGAATCGAGAAATTGCAATCAATTTTCTTTTGCAGCCCAGAAGTGTTTTGCTCCAATAAATTGTTCTGTAGCTAAAGCTAGTTTACTCCGGGGAATATAGCTCCGATAAATAGCACATTTCTTTTCACATCGGAAGCAATTATAGGCTATCTATAAAATATCGCTTTGCTACAGACACATTGGCTACTCGAGAAGTATACAAAAGGGATGAATAAAATACTACGCTCAGCTTTATTGTTGCAGAGAAAAAATTACAAAGCACAAGTCATTACGTTTGAGTAGCAAGACGGTTGTACTGCTCAACGAATAGTTCAAGTAGGTCGGTTTAAAAAGAATAATTGTAAATTAACAATGGTTGTGTTGCTGGTCCATTAGACTCTCGCTGTTCACTGCTTTTGCTTTCAAGTACAGTAAATAGGGATGGGGATTAATATTCTTGCTTGCCTCGTTATGTCACTTTTTTTATTTTGTCGACAAGGTTTCGAAAAAGATTATTTACATTGGACCCAGACGGAGATGGCGGTATGAGCTGGACTCTTTTTAAAAAGTCTTTTTAAAAAAAGAGAGAAGTGGAAGGAGAGTGGGGAGGCTTTTGCTCTGCAGTGGGACACTACGGGCTTTTAATAATAATAATTGACTACAATTAGATTCGCTATGAGGCGAATTTGCAGGTGAAATTTAAATTTCATACAAAAGCTCTCTCTCTCTCTTTTTCATGCAGAGTTTGTGATGCAGAGATAACATAGAAAGTGCAAAATGTCATTCAAGCAAGTCATGATTAATAATGGATGTACTGTGTCTTCCATTATAATGGACAGGGGGATGAGATGACTCAATCAAATCTTTGTACAACGCTGTCAAATCACCGCTGACTTTTTAGAAATATCTATTTCGCATATAATGCGAGAATGAAATTGACACTTCTTATCTATCTATACCTATAATAAAATTGTAACATGTCGTACATTATAGATATTAGAAAAAACAAACATGGGGGGTCTTTATTAGAGCAACAGAAACCAAAATAACAATTTTCAGAATTTTTGTCTGTCAGTCTCTATGTTTGTTCGCGTATCACGCAAAAAATATTGCTACTAACTTAAAATCTGGTGCATGTTTCATCTTGAAGTGCCGCCTAGAATCGGACTTATAGCATGTTTATCTTTTTGGGACGTGAGTGAAACTGCAGGCAACAGCTAGTATCAAAATATTATTCACGGACTTTATATGGTGCTAGAATTTACCTCTAAGGTTTATAATTTCTGGGCAATACTCCGGAGAATAGACTGATTGTCAGGCATTTTTGGGCTTCTGACTACCACAAAGAATTGTCATAGATGTTCTTATAACAACCGGAACCGACGACATTATGTACTTTTCAAGCCATGGAGGGTTTATGTATGATCCCTTCCACACACTGCCCACTGCGAGCGTAATTTTCAGATCGGTTAATCGGCTTAGTTATACCTACAACATTTTTTCTTCTAGTATGTCAACGTAAGTCGTATCTGATCGATAGATTATAATTCGCATCGACTGAATCATTGGTCTAGTGGTCCCAAGCGCGACTGCTAAGCTAGAGGGTTCGATTTTCAGGTCAAGCAAAGTGTTATTGGGTTTTTCTGTGAAATTCTCAGTAGCAGCTCGGAGTCTGGATTTGTGGTCAGTTAATGGCAATAGGCTCACCCCTATTTTTTTAAATAAACAGCTTACTAGCCATGTGGATCGCACTTTACTAGTATTCTTGTTAACCCCTCGTGCTAAGCTAAATGCTTGTGTTACGAGTAGGTTCACGTCGGTAGTGCAATGGGTGGGTTTCGAATCGGCAACCGCATGATCGCAAGTCCGACGCCCTAGCCATAGGCTACCGCCGCCTTTATTACATTGGAATACAAAATAACTGTGAGTGTATATTAATACACCTCTGCCTAACCCTTCAGGTAATACAGGCATGATGGTATGTTATGTTTTCATTCGTATCTTACTATCCCTCGACAGTTGTTAAGCTGATAATACACCCTTGGGTCACTTGTCAAGGGCGTTGGCCTCACGGGCCGTAAGAAGACAAATTGCTCCCCAGCGAGCCGGAAGGCGTCCTAAAAAGGTCACCTAATTATTTTGATAGAGCGTTCATTCCCTGCTTGGGCACTGATAGCCGGTGAAAATATACTTTGCGAGATTTTGTACACTTACAGGCAATATGTACTACTACTGTCTGGATTGGTTTTGGATTTTATTTCGGTGTTTCTTCTCAAATCTCATCAGTTAGAAAATGCTGGCACCATCTAGTTAGTAAAACATCGACTTGTAAAAGGGTTCTACTTCATGCTTGGTGGTAGGACCTCGTGGTGTCTGATTCACGTCGGAGTCCGTCGTAAAGCATTTTGTTGTGTGTTTCGACTTTTGCGCGTAAAAGCTAGTTCCCTCACAGTTGCTGCCCCACTCTTTAGACTTGGCAATGCATCAGCAACTCCTCTGGTATTACCATCAGGTCTGCTCATTAACCAACATAATCAATAAAGAAAAGTGTCTTAAAAAGATTTATTTACAGAAATAAATATCATTTATCTTAACTGGACTGAAAGCTGTCCTAAGAGAAAGGTTGAATGAGAAAAGGTTAGGATAATGATGAAAAAGCTCCATTCATACAATAATTATCACGTTATACCTATAACAGTTACGCTAAAACAAATATTAACGCATGAAATTCCGCATTTGAGTTCAAAGCTCCAACAATCACCCAAATGTTAGTTTCCGGAAATTACCACAGATTCCAAATGGAAAACTAAATTCGAGCTGTAATTAAAAGGATTTAGAATTATAGTTTGTGAGTTTAATCATTTTAATCCGTTCAGTAATTCCATTCGGAACATTTAGTCGTGATTTTCTGGGTGAGTGCAAATTGCTATGTTTAAGAGATCAGTAGGTGATTTGGTGGATTAGAAGATGGCTGTTCCTATCAATTTAATTAAAGTACATAAACACACAATCTTTTTCTACTTAGGGATAACGTATGATTATTTAAAATTTAAAAACAAAACAAGAAGTGATAGCCTAGTGGTATGACCGTTGGACTGCCAAGTCAAAGGTGTCGAGTTCGAACCCAAGGCAATGTGCGTATTAAATAGTTAATTATCGCGCGCTTAAACGGTGAAAGAAAACATCATGAGGAAACCTGCATGCCTGAGAGGTTTTCTCGATGGCGTGTGAAGTCTGCCAACCCGCACTAGGCCAGCGTGGTGGACTATAGCCTAATCTCATTCTGAGAGAAGACCCATGCCCAGTAGTAGGACAGTATAATGGGTGTATTATGTTATGTAAAAACAAATCTCGCAGCATCAAGACTTGGTTACCATGTTCTTGCAATATTTTCATGTTCTTGAAATTCGGTCCGGACTCTTAACCGTAACAGTGGGTCTATATAATGGGTTGATGATATATTATCTGTTATGTTTTATCTACATCAAAACTAATAGGAAAACAATAATAATGTACGCCGCAGGACGTAATTACATTCGCAGACCGCAACAATTTGATGATAGAAATATTAATAGCTTGATATATGATTTATGGAACTATTAGCAACGTTATATACTGACCTATCTGATAACCTTAATTGCAAATCATTAGAGTAGAATCAAATAGCGTTCGAATAGTTCTGAAAAAAGGCTATTAACGCCAAATTACAAATTTTTTTTTAAATACGTTGCCCCACACTAGGATTTTCTCCTGTATCGTGGGTGCGTTTATAAACACAAATTCTCACAGACAGACCCGGAACAACTAACTGTAGATCATACAAATATTTGCTCCGTGTGGGGATCGAACCCACAACACGTGGCGCAGGAGTCGATCGCTCGACCGCTACGCCAATCGTGTCGTCAATATATAGGTGTCGTAATAAAAAACCAGGGTTGGTGGATATGTTCAGATCATACTTTTATCACAAATCCACAGGTACTTCTGCTGCTACTGAGAATTTCATAGAAAAACCCGATAATACTTCAGTTGACCTAGGAATCCAACCCAGAACCTTGAGCCTAGCAGTCGCGCTAAGGACTAGAATAATGAGATAAGTTTTCCTCCAATAAACTACCTATAAAATGTTGAATTAGCGATTAAACAAAGCATGTGAAAACACACCGTATATTATCGAGTGGTAACGACAATATTATCAAAACAATCCATCTTCAACATATAAACAAAGTCGTGGAATAAAACAAGTATTTTGTTTTTCTCGGCACGAAAAATATTATCTTGGGAGATTCTGACAGGATCATGGAACGTTCTAGAATAGAAAACTATGACGTAGTTGACAGTTGTACGCATACCTATCATTTTATTATTGCTATTGAAATCTAACTTATTGGAAAAACCTTCAATTTTATTTATCGAGCATTTTGTTTGCGCCATATATTTTGGTATGAGAAATGTTGAATATGTTTTAGTTGATATACCGTACGACAAAGGAAGTTAGGAATGTTACAGCTATGATATTAATGTGATATAGTTTGTTACAGTATCTCCCTAAAAATCATGATGGACATTCCAAAACCCCGAACAATGCGTTCTTTTGAAATGTGGAATGTGCTTCCCGAGTGGGTCCTCCTCGATAGATATAATCTGGGTGTCTTTAAATTACGAGTGAATCGGTTTCTACCAGGCAAGCGCGCTCCATCGTAGATTGCAGTGTCGCTTACATCAGGCGATAGGGCGGTCAAGCGTGAGCCTATCACGAATAAAAACAACAGTAGCAGGTCGAAATTTGGGTCAATGTTAATGGCTAGAGGTTCGCTCCTACGAGTATATCATGGGACCTACCTAAATATACCGGTGAATTGTGGTTATATTATTCGTACACTTCTGCCTAACTCGGAAAATCCTGGGAAATACAGGCTAGATGGTGCATTCAATATGAATTTTTACAGCTTAAGCTTAATAACTTTTAGCATTCAAAGTGAATCGTGTTCCAGATTTACCACTTACACATTGACCCACTCAATCGGCACATTGAAACCAACATTTGTTTAACCCACAAACACTAGCTTCGAATCCGATTGTTTGTTTGACATTTGTTTGTTTAATGGCATCTGCTATACAGAGACTCAAACTCCATAGGACGGAGTGAATATTTGAAAAATATTAGAACGTTATTAACTACAATTATAATAATGAAAACTTAAACTACACCACTGCCGTTAAACAATAAGAGAATAAAAACAATCTGAACTATGAAAGAGAGAACTACTTTAAGGAGAACAATGATTTGTTAAATAATGTTTGAGGATTTGTTAAGTAAAGGTTGAGACGTTTTGTTAAAATTTGTCAAGCATCTACAGACTGGCCTTGGTAAGGGTAGCTTAACATTGAAGACCGGATGATTTTCATAGTTATTATGCCCCTATATAATCAACCAATTATATTGTTCCACTGCTGGCCACAGGATTTCACGCTAGTCTAATGCGGGTTACGCCGCCGCGGGCCATTGAGAAAGTCTCATATAAGTGCAGATTTTCTCACGATGTTTTTCCTCACCGTTTAAGCGCGTGATAATTAATATTTTATACGCAGTCGAACCTCAAACATGATTTTTATAAAAATTATAGAAACAGCAGATACTTTTCAGGATAATATTGATAAGAAGCTAACATATACTTTTTGTAATATTGATACTCGTGCTGATATTAATTAAAAAGAAAAACAAGCTTGAATTTTTTCTCATGTGGGGTTAAGAATACAGTTCCTCACTGCCACTTAGATAGACATCTCGTAAGAGGCGAGAAAATATCTGACTTGCTCAGTGGTTAGAGTTCTTAGGGTCTGATAGGCTGGCGACCACCCTTACGTCGGAGTGTGCCGTTAAGCATCTTGGTGTGTGTTTTGACTTTTACGAGTGAGAGCCAGTTCCCGTCGATTGCTGCGGCTCTGACAGTCTGCAGTCCGTAGAGGTCTCTTAGAACTCGGCAAAACATGAGCTACTCCTCTGGTATTGCAGGTGGCCATTAGGCGGCGATGACAGCTTATCATCAGGTGGTTCTACTGCCCGTTTACTGACAAAAAAACCTATCATAATATCACGATGACTTTCCGATAATCCAAAATCGACGAATATTCGAATCATCTCATCTTTTAACGTAGGAGAGCCATGCTTCGGTACGAAAGGGCCGGCTCGACCGGAGTGATACCATGGCCTCACAGAAAATAACGGCATCAAATAACGCTTACGTTGTGTTTTGCCGAGTGAGTGAGGTTATCGGAGGCCCAATCCACTTTTAAAAGGTCGGCAACGCACTTGTAACTCCTCTGATGTTGCGGGTGTCTATGGGCGGCGGTAATCGCTTACCATCAGGTAATCCGTCTGCTCGTTTGTTCCCCTATCCCATAAAAATAATCTAATTAACGCTACGTCAAAGCAGAAAATCTTGATGTTAAAATCCCAATTTTACGTTCTATATTACAATAATGTTGCAGTCGTTGTCAAAATATCGCCACAGACAGACAGACCTTTGACAAAAACATTTCATTCAAGCCCTTTGACAAAGATTATTAGCATTTGAGTTACAAAGTAATAAATGGGAGTCTTGATACTACAGTTTGTTGCTTATATATTCAATAATATGATGACGACAGTTATTTGTTATTTGGGTAAGAAAGGAAGAATTAATATTTGTTGTCGCATAGACACGTGGATAATATAAATATAAAGATTTGTATCGTTGGGTGTTTGGTACTCAATCACGCAAAAATAGCTGATTGGATTTCGATGCAAATGTGCACACCGTTAGTTCATAGCCTGAACTAACACATAGAATATTTGTTAATCAGGTAAGACTCAATTTTGAAGTCAAGGCGGAAGAAGTAGCAGGAAAAATCTAGTAACCGTCTAAAGAATGTAATAAGAAAAGTATAACTTAAGTAAAGTTTGACGACACGTTTGGCGTAGCGGCTGAGCGATCGGCTTCTGCGTCACGTGTTGTGGGTTCGATCCCCACACGGAACAAATATTTGTTTGATCTACAGGTAGTTGTTCCGGGTCTGGGCGTTTGTGTATGTGAGAATTTGTGTTTTTAAACGCACCCACGATACAGGAGGAAATCCTAGTGAGGGGCAACGTTTTTTAAAAAAAAAAGTTTCTAGGGTTTCCTTCTCTTTTACACTTCTTATCTTTGATATAACATCCATGCCATTATTAAATGGCAATTATAATATAATAACTATTATTTTTTTCGACAAAAACTTCTACATTAGTCTAATGGTCCGCGGCTGCTACGGGTTCGATTTCAAATAACGTGTTATTGGGTTTACCTACGAAATTCTCAATAGATTCGCCTATTACGTGTGACCTAAACATACCAGTGAGCTGTAGGTACATATGTATATTATTCTCATAATTATGATGTACTAAATTTAGTGGTCCCAAGCGCGGCTGTTACGATAGAGATCCTGGGTTCGATCCCCAGGTCGAGCAAAGTGTTATTGGGTTTTTTCTATGAAATTCTCAGTAGCAGCTCGGAGTCTAGATTTGTGCCCGGTTAATGGCAATAGGCTCGCCCCCTATTACATGGGACCTAAACATACCGGTGAACGTGGGTGTACATTAGAACGCCTCTGCCTAATCCTTCGGGGAGTACAGGCGTGATGGTATAATATTATGTTTATTGATAGAATCTCAATTATTAAATGTCCTACGAGTATCTCATGTACCTATTACTCCAAGCTAAAATAAAAGAGGTAATCTAAGTAAATATAGCCAATATTTTTAAAAGCCCATGATTGTTTTTCCCCTGCAGGGCCTCAAATTTAAAAGCCTTTGTAAGCAAAAGAAAAAAGAAGAAATGCTGCTGTTGCTGAAACTTGCTCCATTAAAACGAAAATTTTCTTCGATAATATGCCAAGACTTATTGTAACATGACTGGTATAGACTTCACTAACGCTTTGATCTTCAAACAATGTATCAAAAACATTAGCCTTGTCATATCCAGACCAAAGACTTGAAGAGAGATTATTTCAAAGCAATTTATGTTTACAGCCAAATGGGTAATCCTCTTTTAATATTTGCTCTCTTAATAAAATATCTCTTGGTACAGTGGAAATTTATTGGCCAATAAACCTGCTAGTCGTCACATAGCCAATTTAATCTGCTCTCTTTGATGGCTCCACGAATTGTAATAAAAACGGATTAATGTTTGGCGAAAAACTTTAACGTTAGAAGGTATCGTTCGTAGCTATCTCTCGGGAATGATTTTGGTGCGAAACGCAATAGGAATTTACATAAAAGATTTAGTTACGAAGAAGTAATTTTGGATTCCTTTTCCTTATGGTGTGAACGGAATTCCGATGGGATCAGTGGAGTTTGTCGACGCTCTTAGAAGTGGTATCGTTTACTTCTTTGGTTAAGGGATAACGATATATTCATAGCACGAATAATTGTTACGAGGTTATTGGTAAACTCGTAACAATTAAATAAATTAAAATTTAATTTCAAGAATTTTGTTGACACTCACAGAGAGACGACATATTATATAATAAATATTTAAAAAAAGGTTTGTATTGGAATTTGGTCGGCTTATCCATGAAGATAAAAAGTATGTACTAGATTAAATCATAAAAAAAATATGAATCAATTAAAAAAACAATTACAATTTTATATTAAACGATGATTGCGTTGTTCCATACACTACATATTGGCAGAAATATTTTTGTGACAAGACAAAATTAATCTACGAGTATACTATATAATATTATAAAGAGTGTTATTGTGAGTATTACGTTTGTAACGAATTGGCTCAAAAAGTACTGGGCCAATTTCAAAAATTCTTTTGCTATTAGAAAGCTACATTATTACTGAGTAACATAGGCTATATAACATCACGTTACGCCTCTTAGGAACGGAGCAGCGCGAGTGAAACCGCGAGCGGGTCGCTAGTAATGTTATAAAATAAATGTAGTGAGGGAGGTACATAATTATTGACCTAACATAAATTATCATCAAATCCAAAGACTAACTTTGGTCTTCATTCGATACAATAAATAAAGGTTTTTCCATCGATATGCGAGTACAATTTATTGCAAAATTAAATAATATTCAATTATTGTTTCGATTTATGTGTAAATATATTAACTCAAGTTGATTAAAGCAGAGATAACGATAGGTTTGTAGATAATTATAATTACTAACTGCGTTTTAATCAAATTTATTTATCATCTGAAGATTGATCAAATTTATGTATGACCTTCTATTATGTGTACCTACTTAGTTCTGCAATGGTGGTGTAAAGTGACAGCTTCTGCCCGCGATGTGTCTGCTTTGTGGATACTTTTATCCAAGTTAGACTCAAATCTGATGTCCATCATCAGATTTGAGTCTAACTTGGATAAAAGTATCATGTGTGTAAGTCCCGGCTAAGAACTATCTGCTCCAATTTAAAATGATCCGAATCGGGAAATTAATAATATGAATATAACGCGATAAAATCCGTAAAAAGAAATTTTATTTCAATGTTTAATATTCGCGTAAGTGTCAGAAACCAGTACGATACTTACAAATTTCTACGACTTACGCGAATATTGGTTACTAGCCTCTACCCGCGACTTTGTCTGCGTGGACTTCAGAATTGGGTCCGACCTGGATAAAAAGTAGCCTATGTGTTATTCCATACTATATATAATTTATCTCTATTTCATCCAAATCCGTTCTGCCGTTCTGGCGTGAAAGAGTAACAAACATCCAAACATTCACACATCCATATTCACAAACTTTCACGTTTATAATATTAGTAAGGATAATACAACAAAACCGGGATTTTGTTAATGTAAATAGAATCCGTAAACTAGTTTTATTTCAACAGTACGATACCTCTTCAAAAATCTATACACAAGGCAGGTTTTAAAGACGATACAAAATCTAGGGATGATATGCTATCTTGTATATCACTAAATTTCATGAATAATTTTCCCAGACCGTAATTCAACGTTACAAAATATCGAATAACGGTACTCGTAGCTCCAGCTCGAAATTTGAATTTCAATGGCCAACCAACCCTTGTACCAACAAAGGCTAAAGCAACTGATGGACCAAAACAGCCGATCTATATAGTCATTATTCTTATATCGGCGGCTTATTGTTCTTGCGGTATTAATAAGGCCATCGTTTCTGCGTTGTCATTATTGATCGCGTAAATTCCACCAGTGGAATACCTACCTCTAATTTTGGTGCGGATAATTGAGTTTTATTATCTCTTTTATATATACACTAGCGAGCCCGGTAAACGTTGTCTTATCTATACTTATAATAAATCTGTAGAGAGGTCAATTCTGTACATGAAATATATTTCCAAAATAACTATCAGCGGGTGATTAGTGATCGATACTGACGCCAAAAATGCAATCAGTAAAATTTTTGTCTGTCTGTCTGTATGTTCGTTATAGAAACAAAAACCACTCGACGGATTTCAACGAAACTGGTACAATTGTTCTTCATACTCCTGGGCAGGTTATAGTATACTTTTTATCACGCTACGATCAATAGGAGCAGAGCAGTGAAGGGAAATGTTGGGAAAATGAGTGATTCATGAGAAAGGTTTCAAGCTATAAAACATCAGTGCGAAAGGAACCAGCATGCAAACTTTTACGGATCTAGCTCCTGTGGTTTTGGCTGTGCGTTAATACATCAGTCAGTCAGTCAGGTTCTTCTTTTATATAATATAATTATACCTAGATGCAATGACATTATATAGTTAAATAGAGGTAGACACGTTATCATCCTTCAAATGTGAATATTGTTTCATGAGCAATATATGTGTGTTTGACAGCGCTATTGACAGCAATAAATTTTAATTTTATTTAAAATGTGCCTTCTTGTGCTGCGATACTACATAAATTATTATAATAAAGTAAGAAAAGAGCATGGAGTATCTTATCACAAGTAAGTTAATAAATTCTAAGCTTCCGTACAATTTATTTAATTTTTATCGTTGCAAATAAAATTTAAAATCAAAGAAAGAGTCAGCGCATGCCTTATTGGTATAAGAGAAAGGGACCCAATACTCTTCAAGTCACACGTCACTATATACGGACATACTGGATATATCAAATGTGTCATTTAAGACAACTGCTTAGTGCTATTTCTTTTCATCTTAGGCTGCCTGTATCTATGCGCGCGCTCATTAGGAAAGCCTAAAATGTTTAAGATTATAGGTATGGACATGTAGCGCGACTCAAATTTAAATGACATTTACTATGAACATGGCGTATCTAATAGTATTATATCATTGCCTAGATGAGAACTAAATTAATATAGAAAAGAAAAATAATAGCGAAATCTGTTATTTAGTGAATAAAAGATTTCAGATGAATACTCCAATTAAGCGTGTAATTAATAAGAATTAGTTACATGTTTCTTCATTTTCTTTGTCCTCATTTTCCCAACTGTCATGGATTAGTTTCGAGATTTAGGATTGCCTTGACGCAGACTTAATCGTATTTTTCATTATCATCCA
This sequence comes from Acronicta aceris, assembly GCA_910591435.1. NCBI lineage: Eukaryota > Metazoa > Arthropoda > Insecta > Lepidoptera > Noctuidae > Acronicta > Acronicta aceris. The sequence continues at coordinate 6,432,568 of OU342781.1, read as the reverse complement.
TTTTCATTGAACGCTGAATTGAATTTATTTTAAGTCTTAATAATTCTGCTTTTAACCAAAGAATTTTTCAACGATCGAAACCAGTGGAATATATTTTTGAAGTTAATTAAACTTTCTGATATTAAAATCTTCTCATTTTATTTCCACTTTCTTTGTTTCTGTGGTATAAAATAGAAACTTATTCTTGAATCATTTTAAGTGTTAGGAATCTATAAAAATCAAATATCATAGCTTTAGCATAGTGATTGTAGTGAAAAAAACAACCTGTAGTGTAATTAAGACAAGTTTACTGAACAATACAGTGACGGGAAAATAGATGGTAGTAAAAACTTAATACAATCATGATTTACGAGTATGTCAAATTGGGCGTATGTAAAAAGTTGTGTTTGTGAATGAACTCATAATACTGATTTAAAACACTAAAGAGAAAAGTCTTACACAAAAAATATTCATGTGTATTAACAACGTGTTTATTCACGTGATTTTACAAATATATTTGTAAAATCACGAAAACACAAGTATAGTGCTTGTTTAGCCGCGGCCACAAATTGAAATTTCGTTCGCTATAGAAATACTAAGTTCACCGGACAATGGCTAGGTGACCCTTGCTAAAACGCTTCGACAGCTGCTTGCTGTAGGGTGACTCGTGGGAGTGAACATTGGCTTGGGGTATTGTAGGAGACAGGGGTCGAACATTGGTTTAGAGTGGACGATTGATTTGTTTTGGCACGTGCCAGTATCGAGGGATGGAGCATAAAAGAATCAGCCGTAAGAGCTTTTTGAGATCACTAGTATTGCACTAAGCCACAATCGATGAGATAATTTGATTTAAGATTCACCCCCTACTGTACTAAAATGATAGTAATTGTTTAGTTTTATAAAATACTAAACATAATTATTTAAAGTAACATACCTAATCGTGACTGTGTAAACCTCATTCGGGTTTTATAACTGTAGTACCAAAGAAAATACGAGTAGATAAAGATAATTTAGGAGAGTAAGAGCTGATTGACATAGGACGTCATAAATGCCAGTAAGAAAAATATCCACATGGAGAAAAATAACAATCAAATCCATTACAGTAAGGTAAATTAATCTGAAATCTTATGCTCTATAACATAGACAAAACACGAGAAAACAATCACAGAATCATTCGTGCTATTTGCGGTATTAAAATTGTACTGCCGATTCCATAAAAACATAAATCTGCAAGCAAGACACACTACAAAAACTCTTAACTTACACCACACACTATTACGCAGGGAAAATGTAGCGAAATGATTTGGCAAGCCTCCAAACCTCTGCTACCTACAGCCTTTAGATTTGTCGTCTTTATTATAGTCTTTGCTTCTTGCAACTACTTATAATCTTTTGAAGTAAATGTTAAGTACAAACCCGAAGTATTTATCGCTAAACTTGATACAGCAGATTTATTTTTTAAATGCTATGGTGGGTGAAGTGTTTACATTTATCATAGATTAAGTAGTAGTTTTCTTAAAGGAATATGCTAAATTTAAAAATAAAAAGATATTTTTTAACATTACCTTTATAACAAACAGAGAATTGTCATTATTAACATCAATCTCTTCTATATTGGCAGCAACTTTTGTCATTGAGGAAATTTATGACATCATATTGATATCAATGATGTCATCAATTTCTTCTTCGAATAAATAATCTAAAATTTTACTGCTTCCAATAGATCATTCACATTTAAAAATTTAGTGATTAAGGGGCAACCCTCAAAAGCTAAATAAAGTAGGTAACTTTTTCTCAAATAAACAGAAAATAGTAGCACCGTTTACAAAGAAAGATACCGTAGCTATAGATTGGAAAGCATCAGTGGGCTTAGTACCTCTTTTAATTATTCCCCTAAATGGTATTCGTGATTAACATTTTCATTTCTTTCTTTTTGTGATTTATTAAACTGCGGAGTAGTTTTGTTGATTAATGATCTTTCTTCTGCGGTTCGCGAAAATTCTTTGTTTTAATTCAGTGGTTAACCAGACTTTGATTGTTCGTTGTCTGTGCGTGCCCTCATTATTTTTCGGTCATTATTACAATGAACATTTTGCAAGTTAATTTTATGGTAATCTCTTAATCCTTCTTTATTTTAATCGTTGTTCGGTCGTTTAGCACCCTCACTTTGGTTAACGACCTGATTAGTTAAAACAGCAATGTCAGATTATTATTAAGGACTAGCTGTACCCCGCGGTTTCACCCACTAAAAATGACGGACTTTCATACAAATTTTCACCGTCTTTTTCACCACCTCAGGAGTTGAATTTCCAAAAATCCTTTCTTATCGATTGCCTACGTCATACAAAGAACATACCCTCTAAGTTTCAGGTCTCTACGACCAGCGGTTTAGACTGTGCGTTGATCCGTCAGTCAGCCGGACCCCTTCAAATAGTACTTCACCTACATTATTTTATCGAGCATTAAGAACATATTGAGCGTCTTTTTCGATACATCATCAGTTTGTGAATCGATTTCTTCTAGGCAAGTGTGCTCCATCGTAGATCGCAGTGTCGCTTAACATCAGGCGAACTGGCGGTCAAGCGTAAACCTATCACGAATAAAAAAAAACAAATGAAGAAATTTATAAATTTGGTTTTAGCTTGATTTTTGAACCTATAAAATAAACATTCAGAAATAAAAAATCGCATAAACATAACATTATAACATACCGAAGGGTTAGGCAGAGGCGTACTAATGAGGCAGCATAAACTAGATGTTAAATCATGCCCAATCACATGAATCAACTTACAACTGCTTGTTACTCTAGTGGTCCCAAGCACGACTGCTCCGTTACAGGTTTTTTATTGAGTTAAGGGGTTTTGGGTTTCTATGAAAATAACAGTAGCATCTCGGACTTTAGATTTATATCCGGTTGAGGCTTGCCCCCTAATATATGAGTTCTAAATATACCGGCAAATTGTCGGTATTATTAGTACATCTCTGGCTGACTCTTCAGGGAATATAGGTATGTTATGTTTATTATAAATTATCTTAAAAGCATCACTGTTCAAAAATCTGGCATTACTTTTTATTATTAAAGGTCCGGCGGAGTTTGGATTGCCCACAAAAACGTAATACCGAAATAAATCAATCAATCCAGATAATATTATATTAAATTATGTTATTATTTGGATTAGGATACCGTTAATCTAGGTTCCTACGATACTATTTCGTCTATTATTACTTCAATAGAAATAAAAGACCGGAAAATCGTTCCAAACTTGGTAAAGTTATCAAAAATTGCATTCGCTTACATTTATTTCCAGTGACGTATTTTGGACGAAATGGTTAGAGTAGGAACGTAGATTAACGGCATCGGAATCCGAATAATAACAGGATTTGATTTAATTGTGTTTGAATTTCGATTTATTTCGGTATTACGTTTGCAAGAAAAATTCAGTCCGCTGGAGTCAAGTCAAGTTGCAGTGACCAAAATGGGTTCTGTGTGAAGACGCTACTTTTTCATGTTCACCCAAAGGTCACAGGGCTCCTTTTGCAAAAAGCGATGACCTTCACATAAAACAAGGTGGGAACAGTTTAAAGCTAGCAATAATGTCGGGTTCAAGCCCCAACGTTGTACACTTATAAATTACATCAATTAATATAAGGGTGTTTACGAACCCCTATCAGGTCTACCCATGTCAAAATCATTGTGAACGTGCAATAAATTCGTTTTTGTCTCTCTAAATACAAAAGGTTTTTGTGTTGGATAGGTGTGTTTATAGGAATAAATAATATAGGAATTTCGATACATAGTTTTCTTGCTAACATTTACCTGATAAAATAATGTATTAATGGAGCTTGTTTTAATAGGGAACCAATTAATTTTATCAGTCTATCTTTGTGCTTTGCTAATAAGCTTAATTTAAATAATGATAATTAGAAGAAAAAACACCTTATACTAATACTAGACGAATTAAAAGTGTACCGGCTGGGACTTTCTTACTACTAGCGCCATCTCTATGTATATAACGAAGATAAATTTATGTTTTTTTTCCCATGACTGACACACTAGTCATCAAGACCTTCATTCACACACCGGTAGTGTGTGAATGTAGGTCTTGATGACTAGTGTGTGGATATTTATTTTCATTTTAAATTTAAAAATGTGTTTTTCTTGTTACGTAATGTCTGATTAGCTTATACGAAATTTGACATTAATATGCATAATCTGCCGCACCAAATTCATCAAGATGTGCTTTATTGTAATAATATCCATTCCTAGCGTAATAATCTTAATTAGTGATCTAGAGACCAGTAATCTTACTAACATATTCCCTATTATACCGCTCGACAAGCAATATTAAACTGCCTTATTATCCTAGTGATCTTCTTAGGCCGTGTAAACTGTTATTGGCATTGAAATAAAACAACTTTTTACGGATTTTATCGCGTTTTATTAATATTATTTAATTCCCGACGTTTCGGATCCATTACAGCATCCATGGTCACGGGTAGACTAAGTTGTTAAACGACTTAATGTTGCAATTAAGATTATTTGAACGCGATGAGTTTGGTATCCATAGCCATATAGCTAGACAAATATTGTTCTTAACCAATGCTCCCATCAAAATTTCTTTCGCCATTTCTAAAACCGAAGTTACTGACTTTTTCCGCGTTCCTAATATTTTTTTTACAAGAGTTAGAGAGTAGGTTTAATAATAAAACCAGCCAAGTGCGAGTCGGACTCACCCACCAAGGGTTCCTTACAAATTTGTATGTACATATATTAATTAATTACAAATGTATAGTTCTCAGATTTTTCCCCATACTTGTAGTTTAAGGCGGTATTACTTGCCAAATTTCTCTAGTTCTAGGTCAATGGAAAGTATTTTCGATTACCTTGAGAGTGTCGAAATATACGTTTTTTTGCGGCATATACAGCCGTATCTTTATTGTACGCTATCTTAGAAGTTTGATTTTTTCACAACTTCAAGAAACTGTAGACCTGAGTGAGAGTGAACTCGATACCTCCACGTGTTCCCGAGATACAGGGTCTTGACAGATAGACCAACGGACGGACAACAAAGTGATCCTGTAAGGGTTTAGTTTTTTCCTTTTGAGATAGGGAACCCTGAAAATTGAGGATAAATTTATGTTCTGACTTATAGCACGCTCTATTACAATAACTTGGGCTTTCCAGAAAGTTATGACGTCCTCCAAGATATATGATGACTGGAGACTATTAACGACTAGACTTTGTAGGTCTTTTCAAATATAATATTGCTTCTAAGTTGAATTCTGTTAAAGATATCCATGATTTTCGTTCTTGAATAAAACAGTTAAGTACTTACTTAGATGTTAACTTTGTAGTTTTTATATTAACGTTACTAAATTAAAAACTGCCTCCTTTAATCTAGTGGTACTAAGCGCGACTGCTGCGGTAGAGATCCCTTTTGATTCCCAGGTCGAGGTCATTTTTTTATGGATTAAGTCGGCAAACGAACTGACGAGCCACCTGGTGGTAAGTCATCGTCGCCAATGGACTTGGATTGCTGATGCGTTGCCGACCCTTATGCGCCCCTACGAATTGCAGACTGCCGGAGCCGCAGCAACCGAGGGGAACTGGATCTTAGTTGCAAACGTCGAAACACACACCAAGGTGCTTTACGACAGACTCCGACGTAAGGGTGATCGCCAGCTAGTCAGACCCCAAGAGGCTGAATTGACTGAACCTTTGTTATTTTACTAAGAGAGTGTAATTCGAATCGATTGATCGTTTCGATTTTGTTTTTGGATTTATGTCAAAGATATAAGGATGCACAAATAGCGCTTGATGCAAGGTGAAAAGGTCCAGAAAATCCAATCAAAATCATCAATTTATAATATTGTCTCGCAATTGGAAAGGATTGCAACAAAAATATATATACGAAGTTAATATCAGCTGTTCACGAAACTTGGCTAGAAGCTTGCCCTACTTGGCAACCGCTGGTGGCTCATGTTTCCCTTTTATATTTACTGCCATCTAAAAGCTATCGCCTTAGCTTTAAGCGCCTAAAGGTCACTTAAAGCAATTGCTAATATTAAAAAATACGATATTAACATAAAAAACATATTTTTGATTTTTTTTTGTGGAAGCCAATTAGAAAGTTATTACTTTTGACCTCTAAAATTTCTTTGTTAGTTCGAATAACTTAGAGAAAAAAAACTGAATTAGAAATAAAACTAGATCTTTGAAAGTAGATAAGAAAACTATTGGTGTTAGAAATAAAACTTCTAACCTTTAAAAAAATGATTTTTTATCGTGAAAGAAAAATCGGCAACTTCACCTTGAGGTGTAATTTGGGTATTGTAATACTAGTCCCTATAAAAAGATATGAAAATTCTCCATGCAAACGCTGTGGCTATATCATTGTCATTTATCATCCCGCTAGACCTATATACACTCGGTTTCCAGTTTAATCAGTTGCGACTAAATATCAATAATGGTTGTATCAATAAATAAATAATTCAAAGACTAGGAAAACCGAAAAACTTCCTGCTATTTGGGCCGGACCAAAAATACGAGGGCACTCGGACAGCCGTAATGTGGTTAACCAAACCCACGCTAAGCGATGACCGGCGACCGACGTCGTCACCCGTAACCTACACACTGAGAATCCGAGCGATAAATTCGACAATTTATACACTCCTAAGACTAGGTAATTTAATAAAGTTGGGTTACGAACTTGAGTGGAGTTCGAGTTAAGGGATAAGAATCAGCGATCATAAAGTTTGATCGATTTTAGCACTGTATTTTGGTGACACAACATTTTATGATTGGAAAGATCTTTATGAAGATATTGTAGTAAAGTGACATTTGAGCCATTTTGTTTGAGTAGCTTATAAAATTTTACAATGATTTTAAAATAAATAAAGAGGAAGATACAATTAATATCCAACAAATAATTATGATCGCTCGGTGATAGGACCTCTTGAAGTATCTACGACTGGCTGGCGACCAACCCTTACGTCAAAGACTGTCGTGAAGCACCTTATTGTGTGTTTCAAATTTTTGTGTATGAGAGCCAATTCTCCCTCGGTTGCCGTGGCTCTGCCAGTCTACAGTCTACAGGAGCTCTTACAGCTCGGCAACGCATCAGCAACTGCTCTAGTGTTGCAGGTGTCTATGGGTGGCGTTGACTATTTACCATTAGGTAGCTCGCTACTCGTTTGCCGACGTAATCAATAAAAAAGAAAGTGGATACATATTTTTAAACCTTCAAAACTCCTAATGTTACAACCTAATTAAAGCCTACGGTCATCTGAACTTGCTCTGGTATTTAATAATACACCTTTTTCTTTGTATCCCTTTATTTCACTCTTGAACTTAAACTTTTGTACGTAACTTTCTAAATTATTAAATTCAAAATATATTGGCGATGCTATTAACCGTTAACCGCTTTAACGCCACGATTCAGAAATTCTCAAAAATGCACAATGATATCTGTTGGAAATATTATGAAATAAAACAAACTAAGATAGCTTGAACAGTCATTGAAAATACACATATATGGATTCTACATTAAACATTTCAGAGTCATACTAAACGTGGTATTAGTTTCATGTTTTTATTGTTTAAATATATCATGAATTCTCCCAACCCATTACTATGTACAATGTGCCCTCTTAAAATTTATATTTTTCATTTCAGGTAACACTTCAATTGTCTTTCCACTAAAGAAATCCAGGTATCGTTATCATCTTCATTCTTTAGGTAAGTAAACTATCCACTATCCTAGAAACAACGGGTCAGTAAAATTAGGAAACGTAGAAGAAAGAATTTACACTTAAAATTTTGCGTTCTAAAACTTCAAAAGATCTCACATCTTCATTTTACTGCTTTAATGCTCCCCCACAAAGCAAAATACCATAAAGACGGGCCGTCAAAAACAGGAATCGTGCACTCAAAAGATCTCTAAAGTTACGCCAAGAAAATATCCGGTAATAATTCAAACATGTAATTAACAGAGATGTACTCAAATTTGTTTAGGGTGGGCGTTTTATCCAAGCAACTTTCATACATGGCTTCCCATATATGCCGGAAGACATTAAAGTTAATTCGATGATATATCAACGTGTGTGAAGTTTTGGCGTAAAGTTGAGCAGACGTTATATTATAATGAGAGAAATGAGCGATACAGATGAAGCTTTTGAATATGATAATTTGGATATTACGAACTCTTTACTCTTTGACGTAATACTCTATCAATTGTTGACGCACTAATATGTTATTAATAGATGTTGCTGACGTCACCTTAAAACGGAGAATGTTGTAAGGAAATTCGAAATATCTGGTAGATTTCTATAGCTTAGTAGGCTTGCTGCTGGTCCTTAGAAGGCGGTGTCCGAGGCGAGGTCTCATCATTTGAAAGGATCCTGCGAAGGCTGGACTACAGCCTTTCACGATCCATATGGTCGTAACTATAAGAAAAACGAAGGGAAGTGCGGTTTTTAGTCTGTAGGAGTCCGATTTGGCAGACGATCCATGAAATGAAATGAAATGAAATGAAATGAAATGAAATGAAATGAAATGATATTTATTTCTGTAAATAGATCTCTAAAGGATGCTTTTACATGTCTTTTTTTTTAAGTACCAGATGGTGTCGGCATTTCCTAGCTGACGACCTCTGAGAAGAAACACCGAAACAAACTCAGAGAATCATGGTCTCTTTTGAAGTCCAGACATAATACTGTAAGAATATGTGAGTGATACAATGCAGGGCAGTGTCTGAAATGGCCTTTTGAAGAAAGATCCATAGCGGCTTTGAGTAGACCAGTCCCATGACGAAATCAGACTGAATGTGACTTAATCAAGAGTGATTTCAGCTATGATTTAAAAAAATCTGTCCAGCCGTTTGAAGATTATTAGCTCTTTTCTAGCTGATTAAGGGATGTGAGCAACTCCACAGGTCTGATCGATTTGAATCTTGGTATCCTGTTACTTCAATGATATTGCAAGAACATGGTAGCCGTGACTTGATGCTGCGGTATTTTTTTTTTCAATTAATAAAATAATAGTGTATTTTCATACGCTTTCTCTTCTAATTTAGTCCATACACCATTAGTAAGTTTGTTTAGGTTGTCCCCATCCTAAGCGGGCTCTGAACTAAATTTAATTTTGTATAATTTTACTTAAAGCCCTTATATTTGGGGACTCATATGAAAAGGGCTTGGTCTTCCACTCCTCAAGCCTCAGGGGTAACGTAAAATAATAGCTTAATTTTGTTTTTAACCGAGTCAACTTTTTTGTTGGTATCTTGTGTGTTTGTTTTGTGGCTAAAGTGCTGGTACAAAAGTTTTCGCAAACATTGAATGTAGTTCTCCACCAAATAAGGTTTACTTTTCTTTGTGTTTCTTTCTTATTGATTTTATTGAGGCGGTTTCTTGTATTTCAAGGGTATCGATTATGTTTCTTTTTATTTGTAAAAGGGATTGAGCTCTTGACAACTGTTTTATAAATTTTGTACACATTTCTGTTATATTGTTATTGTAGTTGTATAAATTCTTAGAATAACATTATGGCCTAACATAAAACTTGTTCAAATCATAAGTCTTTATTCTTAAATCTATGGACTTCTCGGTACAGCAGTCCCCGCAAATTTTCTTTAAGTGCTTATTTTCTTCTTTTTCTCCTATTTTGAGGACCTCTTGATAATTTGCAACAGCTATAATTGTGCAACCTTTAATTTTTTATCTTGATCTATTTAATGTAATTCCATGTCTATCTAACTTTCTTTATCATTAGTAGCATCATTATATTCATCAGGCTTGTTTTTTCACACTATCACAATTTGTTTGAGTATGTCTATGCAATAGAGATTATTAATATTCTCAAATGGAAGAGTTATTATTGTAGTAATATTAAAACTACTTTAAAATTCCGTAATATGTCCACATATTTTGCACTTGGCATAATTGAATGGCTCGTGAACAATATTTAAATACGTACAACAAGCACACGCTGGTACATCAAACGTATGTTATCTGAATGACTATGATATAACTATCAAAACCAAAGCAAGTTAGCTAGCAGAGTAATCAAATCTATCTAAAACAGACACCAAATACATAACAGAATATCCATATACCGATTGTTCTTAACTTGTTTCACTTAAACAAAACAGTGATATTGAAACTTACACAATTATTCAACAAGACAGAGCTGAGTATAAGATATGAGAGCACAATTTAACTTGTAAAGGATTATTCTAGAAGGGGAGATAACATGACTGGTAAACTCGAATCGTAACAAGCGGCGTGTATGTAAGTTTGGGCCTGGTATTGTCATTTTAATGACGTCACTCTAGCCTCAAAGTAAACTGTGTACAGATAAGGTGGAATTAATTTTAAACGTTTTCGGATGGTAGATAATGTGTAATGGAATATGGTTTTGGGGATTTCGGTATTCGTTGAACAATGAGTCCATTGTTAATGTTCAGTATTGTATTACGTATTGGTATCAGTATTGTACGCTTTATTTAATTGCTGTGGGTATCGGCACTCAATTTATATTCCACATTAGTGCTTGTTTTTGTCTCTCTTTCTCTCATTATTACTGTCTCTTTACACATCACTGCACTTCTCCGTTACTTTTTGGATTTTGGCAGATGTTGGCACTATTTTTTTTTAACGAAACTATACTAACTATATCGCGACTTTGTTTCCATAAATTGTATCCTCGTTCGAATAAAAAAAAATGTAATTTATTGAGATAAGGTTATACAGTGAACATTTTTATTACTTTAGTGTTCTGGTCACCATCCGGATTATCTATCGCCATCCGGATTTCAATATAACGGTGAAATGTATTGAGTTCCTGTTGGAATGCAAATTTTCTATCGTCTCCCATTATTATTTAATTGTAACTACTACCTCAATTCTTTCATTTTCTAGAAACATAAAAGCAAAATTTTATGTTCTCATTGGTTTTGCAAGAACAACTCTAGTATGTTTTAGAATCCATATAACTTCTAGCTTCTTCTTTATTATCTACATCTGCTATTGAGAAATTCACACAAAAAATGAGATCTACATTAGTAGGTATGTCTCTGCGTACCGTTCGGAGAGTACAGGCTTGAAGGTGTGTTTTACTTTCCCTAGATTTCTTTGACAGTATGAGTACGTACAAAAAGGAAATAGATAAGTTTTTTTTATTAACAGATTACAACTACTTGAGTTTGGACTCAATGTTCAAGCATTCTAACGACCATTGTGGATGACACTATGTTCAAACAAAAATAAATGTATTTTCGTCTAGAATTTTCTTGTTTTCGACCGAGTTTTGTTTGTTTTGCTGTCTACTGTAATTTATATAAAGAATGTCGCTGTTACACGTAGTAATGACCACACTAGTGATGTATTACGCGCTCTTGGGAATTACGTTACGATAATAAAAGAAGTATTATAGCCGCTTGTAAAAAGTTTATGCTTGTTTTTATTTCGCCTTGATATAGATAATGAAAATAATATTGCTAATAGATTAGGACTATTTGTGCTTGTTTTGTGAGAACATTCGTATGACAAACAGATAATTTATTGAAATAAAATTTCTTTACGGATTTTATCGCGTTTTATTTACATTATTAAATCCTAACTTTTGGACCTTTATCCCATGGTCACGGGCAGATTAAAAAAGAGCTTTTGATTAAAAAAATATATAAATTAAGTAAGTAAGAAATTAGCAGTAGTTGAAACAGAAATCAGTAAGACAGATGATTTGATAAAAAATCTTCTTGATAAGTTAGCAAGTCCCATTTGTCTAATGGTCAAAATATGTTTATTAGTGTTTTAAATCAATTAATATGGTACTAGCTGTACTCCATGGTTTCCCGGTAAATGGACAACTTACTTTTTATTTTATTTGAACAAAAGTTTGTGTCGTTCTTTATGATGCAGTCTATATCCTTGCCAAATTTTATCGAAATCCGTGCATCGGCTTAAGCGGAAAAGGTTAGAGATAAACAGAGTGACTTTAGCATTTATATATTAGCCAGTAATTGAGTATGAGTATAGTAATTTAGTGAATAGTTTCGAACCAAACTTTTTAGAATTAATCTTTTTAGAGCAACGATGAGCACATAGATATAATAGCATTGTTACAGCTATATATTCATTTGAAACCTTAAATAAAATTATGAAGTCATTATTACTCTTTGACGTCATCCAATGAAGAATGCAATAAACGATTAAGTATCGAGTGAATCGTAGTAACTTCTTTACGAGCTCCAAAATCAACCATTTCCAACAGTTGAAATTTAAATTTTACGATTCGAACTGTGAAGCGCGCTGTTATCGACGCATTAATACTGAATATAGGTAAAATTCGAGTAAACAAATTCTCAAATTACTTTATTTGACACAATCCGCGCCCTCAACGACCTACTTAGCAAAAAAATAATTTGACACCCGACGCCCGCGAAGAAAAATGTCCATTTCTTTGTAACGGTTACAAAACTTCCTCCGGGCGAATCACCCAAACAAACAAGAATCCCTTTTGTCGCAAACGTAACATCTTTTTTATATTGTTGAAATATTAATATAATGTAAGAGTTTTGCCGTTGATTTTTTGGCCGATAAAAAAATAGAGGAGCCTTTTAGGGTTCCGTACCTTAAAAGGAAAAAAGGAACCCTTATATGATCAGTTTGTTGTCCGTCCGTCCGTCCATCCGTCTATCCGTCCGTCTGTCTGTCAAGACCCTTTATCTCGGGAACGCGTGAAGGTATCGAGTTGAAATTAAAACTACTCAGGTCTGCAGTCCTTTGAAGCTGTGATAAAATCAAACATCTAAGTTAACCTAAAAATAGATACGGCCGTTTATTCACTACATACATACACTCTAAAGGGAATCAAAATTTGACCTAGAACTATGAAATTTGGCAAGTAATACCACCTTATACTACAAGTATAGGGAAAAATCTGAAGACTTTATATTTGTAAAAATAAAATATAATATGTACCTACCTACAAATTTGTACGGAACCCTCAGTGGGCGAGTCCGACTCGCACTTGTCCGGTTTTTTTTATTGGAATAAGATAACAAACAAGCATACGCGTCACTTGATGGTAAGTCAGGTGGCAGACGATTCACAAGGACTTTCCGTGCTAAAAAAGGCATTAGGATCAAAGCGTCTTCTGTCGCAAAGCACTGCGTTGTGTGTTCCGACTTTTGCGCGTAAGAGCCAGTTCCCCCTCGGTTGCTGCGGCTCTGGTAGTCTGCAGTCCGTAGGGGTTCTTAAAGCTCGGCAACGCATCAGCAACTCCTCTGGTTTCCATAGAATGTTTGAGTTGTGTCTAAGCTTTGTTTTCTTGACCGATAAAATAATGGACAAAGCTTTCTTAATTACCTTAATTTCAGGTAAGTTTCCAAATATTTTGTTTGAAATTTTGTATAAAAACTTTAACGAGAAATTATCCTGATATAATTAGCTTCAGTAAAAAGGCTCAGAATAATTTTGTAAGAGATTATCATCGGGACAGAATTTAACAAAGGCGATGTTGGCGCTTCATTTAAGATGATTTATCAAGGTCTAAGTGAGATGTTAAACAGGGCTTTACTGAAAGCTGAAGGAGCGGATTATGAAAAAAATTGAACAAAGCGAAGGTACAAAGGCAGGGTTAGATCTCAGATAGTAAATAAAATTGTTTATTTTGCGATATTGTTTTGCAGAGTAGATATTTATGAAATGTCGGATAATTATAAAAAATATTTTTTAAACCAAAAAAGAGAGGTGTTATAAGTTTAACGTGTTTATCTGTGTGCCTGTCTGTGGCATCGTAGCTCCCAAATGAATGGACCGATTTTGATTCTATTTTTTTAGTTTGAAATTTAACGTGATTAAATTTAAAATCGATGTTCGAAAAAAATCTATCAAAGTAAAAAAATGGAACAGTATTCCTAACTTACCGTCCGTAATTTGTCTGCTTGTGGCTATGGATGCTGTAAAGGGTCCAAAACTTACGTAGATACATTAAAAAACCATCAGGCCTTTATTTCCCGAAGGGTTAAACAAAGTTGTACTATGCACACCCACAGTTTGCAAAAATGTTTTGGTCCCATGGTCATGGTCTAAGCTGGTACTGAGAATTTCATAGAAAAACCCAATAACACTACTCGACCTGGGTATCGAGCTCAGAACTTCTACTGTAGTAGTCGCGCTTAAGACCACTAGACTAATGAGGTAGTCTTTTTTTCTAATTCAAAGAAAACGACAAAAAGGAGGCAAATAATTGTTTGTGTTATTGTACACCGAACAAAATACAAAATATTTTTGTCCAAAAGATAAATAATTAATTCTCAAATTAGGACAGGAGAATTTCCTCCAAATTTTAGAGTTCTTTTGTGCGCTATATTTGAACAAAATTTTGGGTCCTTAAATAAATTAGTCTGTTCCCAACCACTTATAAATTTTGCTCCGTTTTCCGCCCAATTAGCTTAATTGAAAGAAGGATAGATTGCAAAAGCAACCCCTGTGCTACCTCGGTAATGTATTTGTTTGGTAATTGGTGCGTCGTCACAAGCTTTTACCTTACAACCCCACGCAGTTGGGATAATTTTATTATTCTTCGAATAAAACGTGTTCTTAATCATTCAGCCCGGGTTAGAATACAGTTCCTCACTACCATTGCCATGGCATCTCCTAGGAGGCCAGAGAAGATTTGACTAAATATTGCTCGGTGGTAGGACCTCTCGGGGTCTGACTGTCTGGCAACCACCCTTACGTCAGATTTCGCCCTAAAGCACCTTGGTGTGTGGTACTTATGCGCGTAAGAGGCAGTTCCCCCTCGGTTGCTGTGGCTCTGTTTGCAGTCCGTAGGGCTCCTAAGTCCCAGCAATGCATTAGAAACTTTTCTGGTATTGCAGGTGTCCATGCGTGGCGACGTCAGCGACTAAACAGACGGTTGCTCGTCTGTTCAGTTGCCGACATAACCTATAAAGAAAAAGTTGATGCATAATAATATAATTATCACTTCACCTTAATGTCAGTATCATTTACGTATGAAAATCACGGCGTTTTGTTACTGTTTTACCTTGGATGTAATTGTCAATGTATTTGTCAAATTTATGGACTGTACTCGGCATCCTTGACATCTACTTTGGGCCTATCTGAAAATCAGCGCTGTAGCAAATATGCGACTGCAGCAGCAGCGGAGTATGGCGCCATATTTTGGCTTTCATGTTTTGTATGCTCCTTGTTTATTTTTTTCTCATTATGTTTTATCTTGTGTGGGGTGCAATACAAAAGTTATTTCTTTCTTTCTGATATAATTTTTCACGCCTACTGTAATCTTCTCTCATATTATTAAAAAAAATAGCTTCAATATATTTTACAGCAATATAACCTTAGTATAGTCAGGGTTATATAGTGAGATAGCATCTCTAACGCTAAACCACATAGTTACAGTTAAAATATAACTGCTTAGTTGGGCAGCGTTAAGTCCCCAAAAATTTACGAGCTTACGAGGTTAGGGAAGTTACAACTCCATCTTATTCCTTAGAGCTCACTTCTGCAACTCGCGTGCAAAGGGAATTCATCTACGCGTACTGAATTTCATTAATTTGTTATTTTACTTCTTTACAGTATGGTGTTTCAGTTTATGGTTTCTTTGGATAAGGTTTTATTAAGCTATTGCATAGCTTCTATCGCGGGCCTTGAGCGTGGGGACCGAATCCAGAAATTCCGTAACGAAAAAAAACTAACACGCTTGTCTCTTTAGTTCAGCAACCCGCCTTTAGGTGGCATTGGTTGTATTACATAAGTTGATAAAAAACGCTATGCAATAGCTTTACCGCGGCAGTCCCCGAGTGCCACACGTCTTTTTTTTATGATCTTTGTTGCCAGCCCATAATAAAAATTCTCATTCTAAATTGTAATGTGGACTAAAACTGTTTTTAAAATACTTTAAACTAGCTTCTGCCCGCGACTTTGTCTGCGTAGACTTCAGGATTGGGCTCGTACTGGATAAAAAGTAGCCTATGTGTTATTCAAGGCTATAATCTATCTGTGTGCCAAATTTCATCCAAGTCTGTTCTGGCTTGAAAGAGTAACAAACATCCATCCATACATCCATACTCACAAACTTTCACGTTTATATTATTAATAAGATATACAGAAGGCCATGGGCTTCTTGACAAGACCACGACTATAACAGTTGGTGCTACAGAGTTCGTTAAATCCCTTCAAAGGGTAGTTCTTGCCTCACATACTAATCAAA
Organism: Acronicta aceris; assembly: GCA_910591435.1. NCBI lineage: Eukaryota > Metazoa > Arthropoda > Insecta > Lepidoptera > Noctuidae > Acronicta > Acronicta aceris. Next base: position 6,416,352 of record OU342781.1, on the reverse strand, counting down.
AACCTACTGGCGTCATTATCTGGTCAAGTGGCTACCTCCTCAAATCTTCCGCCCAAAGGCCACACCTGCTTAGAGGTACTTTTACTCGACAGAACTTAGAAAAGAAAAAAGTAATAGAACTAAATGTAATCTGGCTGTCTAGACTTTTAGTAGGTACCAAAATAAAATTACGCAAGGACCTAATAAATGTTCAGATCAGGTACACAAATGGGTTTATTAATTTAATACAGCATAACCGAGTTTGAAACTAATGGGAGATTGGAACGAAAAACTCAATTATTACGAAGATAATTGTGTAAACAATTACACAACGATCCCTTAGGCACACTGTCGGGGAATCCTCTAGTGTTCTGTAATACTCCTGCCAATATCAATTTAGCAAGAGTTGATTACACGGGCAAGGGATGTTGAAGATATACACTGCTGTTTGCTTGTTTGTCGATCAAATTTAGTTTCCTAAACGTATTGTTAACGTATTACAGGCATGGTTATTGGAAGATTGTTAACAGTTACTTCTTTTTTGCGTGGCACGTGTAACGTAATTTTTTCTATTAAATTTTCCTTAAATGTAAAGGTGTATTTTAACCCCCAACGCAAAAAGAGGGGTGTTATAAGTTTAACGTGTGTATCTGTCTGATGAATCGTAGCTCACAAACGAGTAAACCGATTTTGATTTCGTTTTTTGTTGCTTGACTTAATAGACAGTGTTCTTAGCTATAATTTAAAAAAATCTGGCCAGCCGTTCGAAAATTATCAGCTCTTTTATGGTTCATGAAGGGATGTGAGCAACTACCACAAGTCTGATCGATTTTAAACTTGGTATCCTGTTACTTCAATGATAGTGCAAGAACATGGTAACCAAGATTTGATGCTGCGGGGGATTCTAAAATTTTAAATTTAACTTTATTTTCAATACAACACTGGTAAGCTGTGATTAGATAAGAGTGAAACATAATATAAATTGTCTATTTATAACTTCTTACCGATAATAATTTCTAATCAAAATGTGTGTGTGCCCAGAAATAGACACAAGTTTGAAGAATAACAAGAATTTTCTACGCCCACTTTTTTAACATGCAGGATAAATGCAAAAAGTATTTTTGGGAAACCCGTACTTATTTACTGCCATTAATCTATATATATAAAAGAAGAAACTAACTGACTGACTAACCTATGGACTGACTGACGTATCAACGCACAGCCGGAAATACAGGAGCTAGATCCCTGAATGTTTGCATGCTGGTTCCTTTTGCACTGTAGACGGCAATAAGAAAGGATTTTTGGAAATTCAACCCCTAAGGTGGTGAAAAGGGGGGTGAAAGTTTGTATGAAAGTACGCTTTTGACACACACACACATATAATATTTAATAAACGATGACATCGTCAAGATATTTATGATTCCATAGTACAGCTATCAATCGTTGTTGACGTTTTGACAATTGTTTTCTTCTTTATAAATTAGACAACACATTTTATGATATGAAACCTCCGTGGTCTAGGTACAGTGGGCACAGTATATTTTAGAAACGAAAATTATCTAAGTACGGAGGCGAAGTTGCGTACGGGAACTCAAGTATTTAATATCAATAACATTTCAAAAAGATATTCACGTTTGGTTGAATTTACCTTAATATTTTTAATTGCGTTGTAAATTGATGGAGAAGATCACGAATTTATATATTTATTGTCATCCCTGAGAATTGAGGGAAACCTTATTATGGTATATTATGGTATCCACGACACAGGATTGCCTAGTGTGGATACCTCGATAAAACCTAATTTTTAAATTACCCACCATTGTGTAGAACGCTTTGTAACGCCATTTTGTGATGTAGCTTGTTTTTGGTGAAATAAATTATTTGTATTTGTACCTTTTGAATTTTAAATGACTTAGGTATACCTAATATTTTTCCCTATCAATGTAACACAATTCTTTAATCGTCTTTTAAGATTTTCACGAAAGGAGGATAATCGATACAATACAAAGAAAAACTTAGGCTAAATTGGCATCCAACGGGAAGGAAGGAAAATCATATTATGCTCAAATTGATATCACATTGACACATCCAAGAAACTGAAATAAAACTACTTTTTACGGATTTTATCGCGTTGTATTGATATTATTTGATTCCCGACGTTTCGGACCCTTTACAGCATCCATGGTCACGGGTAGACTAAGTTGTTGTCGATAAAATCCGTAAAAAGTAGTTTTATTTCAATGTCTAATATTCGCGTAAGTGTCAGAAACCAGTACATCCAAGAAACATTGTATTCTAAACATATTTTTTTCTAACATACTTTTATTAGTAAGTACCAGCATCTGACTATTAAATTAAAAGGGGTAATCCCCTTTTGGGGAGGGTTATATTCAGTTAAGAATATGCATAAAACGAAACGCTCATTATGTGTTTTAAAATTGGGCCAATTTGATTGGTAAATAATTGCAGCTATACGAGATAATTCCTACCCCTTCCCCCACTAAAATTTCTCTTGCACCAACAAAAGGACGCGCGCCTCCCATACAAAAAAATAACTTGTATGGCCTGTCATCCTGCTGATCAGGTTCTTTGATGTCTGGAGACATCAAAGAACCTGATCCTGACTCTCCCGGTAAGTGGTTGTAGTTTTTCCCTATCACCTGTCATTCCACGCCTGTATTACAAGTAACTCAAAGATTAGGCAGAGGCCACCGCCATTTTATGAAGATGGCCGGCAGCCATCTTGGACCGATTTTCATCGAACTTATCTAGAAACACTCCCAACTAATTCACCTTTCAAACAAAAAAAAACACAATCTTGGCTTCACGACAAAGTAGAAAAAAGTACCTAGATTATAATCATTTTAAAATTATTCTAGATAAAGAGCAAGCGCACTATAGGGACATGTGCCTTACATATTCTATATTAACAGTTATTTTGTGGGAAGGGGACAGAGCATCCCCACCAAAAACTTTAAACGCACAAATTTTTAAGTCAAATTATTTAAAAAAAAAACTGTCGGTATAAAAAAGATTAGTTCTATTTTTCACTAAACTTGCTCACTAATCAAATATCAGTTTTTTTTTTATTCCACTAAGGTGGCAATCCAGGATACAGCCCGCCTGATGGAAAACGGTTACTACGGTAACCGCTTTCCATTAGCCTATGGACGCTTGCAACACCAGGGTTATCACTCGCGCGTTGCCGACCCTGTAAATTAAGGAGGAATAGTTGGGCTGGCAGCTGGCAGCATAGGAGACAAAACACCACCGGTCCCACTGCCAACACAACGCTTCCTCGCGGAGCTCTGGCGACCTTGCTCACCGTTAGGAACACAACATAGCATGGAACTGTTATTTGGCTACGATTTTCTATAAGGTTGAGGTACTTCCCCAGTCGAGCTCCAATTGTGAGTTGAATTATTCGATTCCAATATACTTTATCCCTTAAATATCATATTCTATAAATAGTCTAAAAAGCTGAAAGCAAACGTTGACTTAGCAGAATAAAACGGTAAACTAAACGAGCTAAATTTAAACGCACGGATGGCTAAGTAAATAGTAGTACGGGTTGAATTACGTGTGAGAACTAGCAAAGTAGTTGTAAATGTATGAAGGAGGGTAGTCCCGGCTACTGAATTAGAAGGGTCAGCCCAAGGCTGTTTAATAAGGCGTGAAATATTGAACACTCACGAAATTTTGTGCGAAAAAAGGCAAATTTCGGAAGGTGCTACTTTTGGATATTTTTTTATGCAAATTTTATTTTGAATTAAGTTTCAAGCTTACAAGAACATTTTCTGTATTAATTTTATAGCTATAGTATTAATAACCCTTGATATATGTAAGTATTCTGTTTGATGTTAAGTTACCTACCTACCTACTTAAGGGTCCGGCGGACCGAATTTCTCTTACAACGGTAATACCGAAATAAATCGTAATTCCAACACAATTTAATCAAATGATGTTATTATTCGGTTTCCGATGCCGTTAATCTAGGTTTCTACTAGAACCATTTCGTCCAAAATACTTCACTGGAAATAAATGTAAGCGAATGCAATTTTTGATAACTAGGCCAAGTTTGGAACGATTTTCCGGTCTTTTATTCCCAGTATTAATACACGAAATTGTACCGTAGGAACCTAGATTAACGGCATCCAAATCCAAATAATAACAAAATTTCATTGAATATTGGCTAGATTACGGTTTATTTCAGTTTTACGTTTTTGTGCGCAATTTTAGCTCCGCCAGAACTTTAAGAACGCTACAATGTAACACACTTTAAACTTATAACACCCCTCTTTTTGCATCGGGGGTTAAAAACGTTTCACGAAATACTGGGACTGGAAAGTCAAATTATATCACATAGGTGTTTTCTAATGCAAAAATATAAGTAGATATCACTTATCTACTTATATAAGGTGTTAACACAAATATTCTCTCTTGTTTTACAATATCCCTAGGAAAGCATTCGATATAAATTACTAAAAGCCAGATATGATCCCGCTTCCGAACACCACAAACGTACAAAATTAACGAAAAAACCCGGCGAATTCGTGTTTGGAATTCGATAGCACATTCATTAATCAATTGCCAGCCTTGTCCCAATAGCACAAAGTTGAATATTGGTCGGCTATTCGAGGTGTTGAAGCTGAAAATGTCATGGGTTTTATTGGATGCCAAAATATCCAATCGACAGTTTGCGATCCCTCAGCTATTAGGGATTACTGATAGTAAACTATCTTGTACAGTTATACAAACGAGTTTGGAAAGTGAAAATTTTGTCATAGCAAAATGTACTTTATCTAAATGCAACACGATTTCAACAATTGCACTCTTGGTTTACCCAAGATATAAACTGATGCAAAACATCAATCCTGTATACCTTGAAAGAATAGGTATAATATACGTCGTTTGCTGGAAATACGGTCCACAGAACGCGATACAGTAATTACTTTTTTACGTGGGAGAGCCATGCTTCGGCACGAATGGGCCGGCTCGACCGGAGTGATACCACGGCCTCACAGAAAACCGGCGTCAAACAACGCTTTCGTTGTGTTTTTCCCTTTTAAAAGGTCGGCAACGCACTTGTGACTCCTATGGTGTTGCGGGTGTCCATGGGCAGCGGTAATCGCTTACCATCAGGCCAGCCGCCTGCTCGTATTCCCTCCCATCCTATAAAAAAAAAATACTGTATAAATTTAAAAAAAATGAATCAACCATTACATTATTTTTGTTACAATCCAGTAATTCGGAATTTGTACAATTTTCAGTTGTTCAATTATTCGTATGTGTATCTCAATAATGGAATGATGAATTTCGTCGTGAAATTATTTTCACCGATATTCCCTGCATCAAATTACTTCATGTTAATAAACACCTATAGTTAATAAATAGTGTTATTTATCTTACCATATTTTAACCTCCGATGCAAAAAGAGGGGTGTAATAAGTTTATGGTGTGTATCTGTGTGTCTGTCTGTTGCATCGTAGCACCCAAACGAATAGACCGATTTTGATCCCGTTTTTTTTTTAGTTTGAAAGGTGATCTCTTTCCTAGTTCATCAACAACTTTCACAGATCTGATTAATTTTAAACTAAGGAATTGTTACTTCAAATGATATTTTAAGAACATGGTAACCATGACTTGATGCTGCGGTTTTTTTTTTAATTTGATATTTAATGTTATTTTATCTTGAAATTGATTCTTATTAACTTCTAATTACTAAGAATGCAATAAAGTATTGAGTAAGTGTTTTTTTTTTCTTATTATGTTTGGTCAGCCATTTTGGTTTTTCTTTAATTTATAACTTAGGTACTAGACTTCCCGTGCGCCGCTTCACCTGCGTACTTAGATAATTTTCGTTTCTAAATAAACTGAGCACTGTACCTACACCGTGGAGGTTTCATGTATTGTCATGAAATATCTAATTTAAAAGGAAGAAAACAGCAAATGACAGCTGTATTATGAAATCATATGTGCGGGTGTGTCAAACGCATGGTAGTGTGTGCGGACTTTCATACAAACTTTCACCCCCCTTTTCACCACCTTAGGGGTTGAATTTCCAAAAATTATTTCTTAGTGCTCGTCTACAGTGCAAAAAGGCACCAGCATGCAAACTTTCAGGGATCTAGCTCCTGTAGTTTCTGCTGTGCATTGTTACGTCAGTCAGTCAGTCAGGTTCTTCTTGTAGAATATACAAGAAGAATATAGAAGAAGATAGACGACACCCTTACTGTAAAGACAAATCAATCGACACCTCATTTGTCAAAATCTAATCAGTAGTTTTTCAGCTTGGATCGAACATCCATACATAGACCTATAATTACATACATAGACTGCTAAACTCTCACCTTCCTTTTTTGCAGTCGGGTAAAAACAAGCTAAATAATATGACGACACGTTTGGCGTAGCTGGTGAGCAATCGGCTTCTGCACCACGTGCTGTGGGTTCAATCTCCACACCTAGCAATTATTGGTATCATCTACAGGTACTTGTTCTGGATCTGGGCATTTGTGTATAAGAGAATTTGTGTTTGTAGACGCACCTACGATACAGGAGAAAATCCTAATGGGAGCAATCCTAAAACGTTTTTTAAAAAAGAAATAATATTTATTTTTGCATGCCAAGTCAGCGCTAAAAATACAGGTCACTTAACAAAAACCTGTCTCATTTGTCAAACACAAGATTGAACACCTACAACAGACGTTTACATTAACCTGCATCCTACATTATGTATGGGCTAGATTTCTCTCACACACCTGTCTAATGTCAGGGTTGTCAAAAGCATTCTCGTATAATATTTCACACGTTCACCTACATCAAATATCTGTTTCCATCGGCATGACGTTCCATTAGCATCACGTGGCAATGCGTGACATATTTTTTTGAGTTTTGATGACCCTGTATTGTTGAAGTGGTTTTGACATTGTTGACGATGTAATTTTAATGTAAATTTTGGTTTAGATAGGTTATGAGTAGTACCCTAAAACGACGATCATGTATGAGGAGGTTAATGAACCTAAATGAAGCGAAAGTGGTGTGCCAGAATCGTAGCAAGTGGAAATCTATAGTATCTGCCTACACCAATTGGAGGCAGGCGTGAAATCATGTATATATTATTGCTTTATTTAAAATACTTGTTGCTTGCGGTTTCATTCGTGTCGCGAAAGTATTTACTGACTTTCAAAGTAGCCTAAGTTATCATCTATCTGACAGTGAAAGTTCCGTCAAAATCGGTTCAGGCGTTTCGGAGATTAACCGGAAGAAATAGAGAGATAAAAATGTTATTTTATTTATGAATACTGTATATACCTACTTTTATATGCATTTTGTAAAAAGATGTTATGTTGAGATTACAAACAGGAGGTCTTGAATTCGATTCTTAGGTCAATCAAAGCGTTACTGGATTTTTCTACTAAATTCTTAGTAGGTACCGAGTAGCTTTGTGTCTGTTTAATGACAGTAAATTCAACCCCGACATGGGACCTAAATGTACTGGCGAACAATGAATATATACAAGTATAACTCTGCCTAACCCTTTGAGGAATAAAAGCTTGACGTTATGTTAATAATTAAAATTTAATTACGCAAAACTGCGCCTGACTCATTTATTACTATTTTACAATACTCAATTTAAGAAGAAGGTATTTTTCAATACCTCATTAGTCTAGTGGTCCGACTGCCATACTAGAGGTCCTGGGTTCGATCCCCAGGTCGAGCAAAGTGTTATTGGATTTTTCTATGAAATTCTCAGTAGCAGCTCGGAGTCTGGATTTGTGCCCGGTTAATGGCTATAGGCTCGCCCCCTATAACATGGTACCTAAACATACCGGCGAACTGTGGGTGTACGCCTCTCCCTAACCCTTCGGGGAATATAGGCGTGATGGTATGTTATGTAATACTTCATGATGTGTATACATTTATTTTATTATGCTCTTGTAATACTAAATACAGTAGAACGTAGCATGCTGGGTCTGAAACTACGAGACAGAATTCGAAACTCTGAAGTCAGATCATACACAAAACTGACTGATGTAGCAGAATTAGCCTGCAGGCTAAAATGGCGCTGGGCTGGTCATGTCACGCGTACTGAAGACGGGCGCTGGAGCGAGCGCGTGCTGCACTGGTGGCCGCGCGGTGACACACGCCGACGCGGTCGCCCCCGCCGCCGCTGGAGTGACGACTTAATGCGAGTCGCGGGTCACACTTGGACCAGGCTCGCTAAAGAAAGGAGCTTTTGGAAATGTAAGGAGGAGGCCTTTGCCCTATCTTGGGTGCCCAAAAAGTAATTTGTTTATTTATTTTATTTGTAATTTATGCTGATCTTCTTTTTGGAAATAAATGGCTTTATTATTATTATTAATACTTAATTCTGTAGAAAAGGAAAATTTATCCACTAAGTACGTTACAAATTCTGAAGTGAAATAGACACCATTTGTATTCACGTCAGACTGAACAATATATTGATATTATCAACTTTAATATCAGCGCGTATCTTTTGTTTATCTTCAGTTTCTCACATGTTTATGCTATCGAGTGATATTAATAGCCCGACTGCTAATTATTACTTTGATAACATTAAATTTAAAATTTAAGAAACCCTTGTAGCATCAAGACGTGGTTACCATGTTCTTGCAATATCATTGAAGTAACAGGATACCAAATTTCAAATCGATCAGACCTGTGGAAGTTGCTCACATCCCTTCATGAACGAAAAGAGATTCTCAATCAATTAACCTTTCAAGTAAAAAAAAAACTGAATCAAAATGGGTCCATTCGTTTGGGCGCTACGATGTAACAGACAGATACACAGATACACACGGTTAACTTATAACACCCCTCTTTTTGCGTCGGGGATTAAAAATAATATGGGGGCTCGTTAACATACTTCGACAAAGGTAAGTAGTAATTGCCACATATGAAAAAATGAAAAAAAATCTGTAAATGGATTTTGTAAAGACACTTTTGTAAAGCAGTGATTGCCTAGTGGTATGACCGTTGGACTGCCAAGTCAAAGGTCTCGAGTTCGAACCCAAGGCTTCTCTAACTTTTCGAAGTCATGTGCGAATTAAATAGTTAATTATCACGCGCTTAAACGGTGAAGGAAAACATCGTGAGGAAACCTGCACACCTGAGAGATTTTCTCGACGGTGTGTGAAGTCTGCCAACCCGCACTAGGCCAGCGTGGTGGACTATAGTCTAATCCCTCTCATTCTGAGAGGAGACCCGTGACCAACAGTTGGACAATATAATGGGTTGATTATGTAAAGACACTTTTACAAGTCAATATTTTTTTTTTAAACTAGATGGCGCTGGCATTTCCTATCTGACAACCTCTGGAGATATACCGAAACAAACTCGGAGAATCATGGTCTCTTCTAAAGTTCAGAGATATGAGATGCAATATGTGACAATTACAATGATGTTTTGATGAAAGAGCCATAACGGTTTTGAGTAGACCAGGGGCCGTATTATAACGTGTTAACGCCACAATTCTTACGTTAGGAGAAAGAGATGCCGCACTACATATTAAATAGCCTCATCTCTTTCTTACAACTTAAAAATGATGGCTTATAATACGGCCTCAGTCCCAGCTGACGGCACGCATGCATTAGATATGGTGTACCTCGACGATAATCTAGGGAGCCAGATAATCCGTGTCAATGGTTGGCAATGACTACTTACCATCAGGTAAAAGTGATATGAATAGTTAGACTGTATACATACCATCACGCCTGTATTCCCAGAAGGATTAGGCAGAGGTGTACATTAGTACACCCACATTTTGCCGGTATGTTTAGGTCCCATGTAAAAGAAGACGAGCCTATTGCCAATAACGGGCACAAATTCCAAACTCCGAGCTACTACTGAGAATTTTATAGAAACACCCAATAACACTTTGACCTAGGAAACGAAACCAGGACTGCGCCGCAGTCGGGCTTATGACAAATGAGCCAGACTATGGCTTTACTTAGATGTGTCGATCCTGGTTATCATACGAACTCCTTTAACAATCTTTATTGCTACTAGAAGCCCATGAACCCTAAATTAGCTAATGACAATGTCCAGTCCCATCATATTTCAACTGTCGGAGCCACATTAGTCACGCCCAACCTACAGGTACCCCTCTCCTATTGAAATCCAATTCCCAAATCGAAACCCCAAACCATAATACTCGCTTCCCATTTCCTGATTCGCAGACATAAATCAGTAAACATTTCAACAGAACCACAGCCGATCCTAAATCAGACTAAACATTACATTGATAAAAACGATTCTCATTCGGTATTCAGTTTTCATATCGACGAATATAGGTATCGATTTCGGCTACTCGATTCATAAATCATGGTCATTATTTTGTACTGCCAGAGATAACTCTTGTGGTTTGGGAATGTATTCATTATTATTGGAATTAAATTAGCGATTCATTTCTGTATATGTTCAGTTTCGCCTGCGTACTTAGGTAATTTTGTGAAAGTTTCATATTTATTTATTTACTAGCTTTTGCCTAGCAGTTCCCTAGTTCTTCGCCCGCGGTTTCACCTGCGTTGCCCCGTTCCTAAGGGTTGTAGAAAGTAGTAGAAGAAAGAAGTAGGAACGGGGTTCCTAAGGATTGTAGCGTGATGTTTTATAGCTTGAAACCTTTCTCATGAATCACTCATTTTCCCAACATTTCCCTTCACTGCTCTGCTCCTATTGATCGTAGCGTGATGAAAAGTATACTATAACCTGCCCAGGAGTATGAAGAACAATTGTACCAAGTTTTATTGAAATCCGTCTAGTGGTTTTTGTTTCTATAACGAACATACAGACAGACAAAAATTTTACTGATTGCATTTTTGGCGTCAGTATTGATCACTAATCACCCGCTGATAGTTATTTTGGAAATATATTTCAAGTACAGAATTGACCTCTCTACAGATTTATTATAAGTATAGATTGGGTCTCCAACAAGGAAATACATTATAAATTCAAATAATTAATTATCAACTTAGTATTAAGTTCATATAATAAAATGTGTTGTCTGATTTATAAGGAAGAAAACAAATGTGTAATGCGTACCGCTGAAATATGGAATGCACCTCCCGAGTGGGTCTTCCCTGATAGATATAATCTGGGTGTCTTTAAATCACGAGTGAATCGGTTTCTTCTAGGCAAGCGCGCTCCATCGTAGATCGCAGTATCGCTTAACATCAGGCAAAGTGGCGGTCAAACGTAACCTATCACGAATAAAAAAAAAGTCAAAATGTCAACAGCGAATGACAGCTGTGTTATGAAACTCTCGAAATATAATATGGTAGTGTGTACGGACTTTCATACCAACTTCCACCCCCCTTTTCACGAGCTTAGGGGTTGAATTTCCAAAAATCGTTTTTTATTGCTCATCTACAGTGCAAAAGGGCCCACCCTTTCACACAGGTGCAATGCACTTTTTAATGGATTATATATACTTTTTTTTTTAAATCGTTGCCCCAAACTGGATTTTCTCCTGTATCGTGGGTGCATCATATCGTTTTACAAACACAAATTCTCACATACACAAACGCCCAGACCCGGAACAACTACCTGTAGATCGTACAAATATTTGCTGCGTGTGGGGATCGAACCCACAACACGTGGCGCAGAAGCCGATCGCTCAACCGCTACGCTAATCGTGTGACTTCAATTAATCAATCAATTAATAAGAAGGTTGAGATTACTGCCTCAATAGCGCGACTGCTACGCTAGAGATATTAGCAAACTATTATTAGGTTTTTTAAAAGCATTCTCAGCAGCAGCTCGGAGTTTGAATTAGTGCCCGGTTAACCTTACCAATAATTTTATCCTCCAATAACGTTGGATTGGTGACTCGCATAAGTGCTAAACCGGTTATGTCGACCTGCTACGAAGAATTTTATAGTAAAATTCAACAACAGTTTGTTTGACTTAGAAATCTAATCCAGGACCTCTAGCATAGCATTCGCGCTTAATACTTCAAACCATATATGTAGGTATCAAATATAAAATGCCTTGTAATTTTCTTGTTTTATTTCTTCGAATTATCACTTACAACTTTTCTTCTTAATTTTTTATATTCTTAACTACGATTATCCTTTTTTACTACTCATATCGTTCGCCCCATCTCACTACTTCCTTCCTGTCCCCTCTCGTTCATCTTTTGTCCCTTTCCCACATATACTTCTCTTTTACTCAACCTATTCGAATACATTCATCCATCACATGCTTACTTACTAACAACATTCGGATAAACACTCAATCAATCCCACATATATATGTATACACTCACGCCTTTTTCGAATAGGAGTAGGCAGAAACTATGGTTGCCACGATGCTTGAATACTTCTTTTGCTTCGTCGCCGATCATACATATGCACCAGTAATTTTAATTAAGCATAATATTACATACTATTATTGATCTATTACTGAAGGATGTTAACTCAATGGCCTCATTACGCAAGCCAGCTTGATTCTAGTACAATAATCTGACTGATACTAATGTTCTAGTATATAGTATCGAAGCAGCATATTAAATAGCTTGACTGAATCGCAGTGACGTCACCTATGCAACACGGTATGAATTATGAGAGCTAAGGCTATGAGTGGAATTACGATTTGATCTACTGTTGATTTTTGTTGAAAAGTTGTTGGTATTGGAAATTATTGAGTACCCTTCGTGAATAACATGTGTCGCTCAACATGTGTGTAAACATGTTTGGCGACATGTTTTGCAACGTTACACAATGACGCCCGTTTTAATGTGTGTTTGCGTAGTTGCATTTCCAATGTTCCTGACTTGTTCTTGTATGGACACTAATGGACAGCCATTCATGCTAAGCAAAATGTTCCGCGACGTTGTGCTACAAGATGAGAAACATGTTGCGCAACATTATTTAGTTCTGTCTCGGCTTACCCTTCCCTCTTATCTATTTATTTACACAAGGCACATCAACAATATAAACACAAACATTGGTTGGTAGCAAAATACAGAGGCAAAGACTAGTGTTTATATCAATTATAGATATGCACAACATTTAGGATAACATTTCACAGTAGTTATATAATATAATTATATTAAATAAGCTCTCTCTTGGACCATCTATCTTTCCTTCTATTATATTTTTTTATGAATTCAGCGCGGCGTTTAGGTAGCAATTCATTTTTTTCCATAAAATGTATATTTGCTCATAGCTGAAATAAAACTGCTTTTTATCGATTTTATCACATATATAATTAAATCTAATCAATATAACGCTATAAAATCCACAAAAATAGTTTTCAAAAATCAGTAAGAAACCTAATAGCACTAGCGAGTGAATTATTACATTTTTCGAAACACCGTAATTTAGGCTCATTGATCAAATAAATCCTCGTATCTGTCGAGGGCCTTATTATGTGTATGAGGATTATACACTAATAACGTGGGTAATGTCGAGTTATACGCTGTTAATGCCACGTTAGCAGTGCTAAGTGGAGTATATGAGGGTGATTAATGTTCTACATAGTACAGTCAGCAATATCTGGACGTTCAAAATGGCCTGAACAATTAAAGAAATTAAAGTTTATTATCACAGTGATAAAGTATCTTTTAGATTGAACACCCTACACGGTAGCTATCATTCTGATATGTATTTTATCGCATTGAGATAAAGTTAAATTTCTTTTGTATTGTTTTATGAACAGTGTGTTCGTTTCGATATAATATTTGATGCTGATTGTATCAATGGGGTAGCAATTGCGATTTCGATCAAAATGGGTTCTATTAACAACCAATAAATGTTTAAAATGCCTTATTAGTGTAGTGGTCCTAAGTTTGACTGCTACGCTAGAGGTCCTGGACCAGGCCGAGTAAAATTTTATTTATTTGATTTTTATACGATATTCTCAATAGTAAATCGAAGTTTGGATTTGTGCCCGGGTCATGACAATAGGCTCGCCTTTTATTGTTGTGATTTGTGAGTGTTTATTACACCTCTGACTAATCCTTCGGGGCATATAGATAACATACCATCACGCCTGTATTCCCTGAAGGGTTGAGCAGACGCGTACTTATGTACACCCATTCCTGTGCTCGGAGCCTGTAAACCAGACTCCGAGCTGCTACTGAGAATTTCATAGAAAAACTCAATATATCTAAATATATATAAAACTCTAAGGTGACTGACTGACTGACATAGTGATCTATCAACGCACAGCCCAAACCACTGGATGGATCGGGCTGAAATTTGGCATGCAGGTAGATGTTATGACGTAGGCATCCGCTAAGAAAGGATTTTGATAAATTCTACCCCCAAGGGTATAAAATAGGGGATGAAAGTTCATATGGAACAAAGTAACTATTCCACGCGGACGAAGTCGCGGGCAAAAGCTAGTATATATATATATATAGATGTCATGGTATAAGATATTATTTTCTTTAAAAAACATTGCTTGACACTAGGAGTTTCTTCTCAATCGTTGGCGTGTTTAAGAAAGAAAACCCATCCATAGAATGACCGCACTAACCGTAGCTTAACCTTGCAGATCAATTGATCAGCGTTATTATCACTTAGCTACGACCTCGTCTCCGCAAAGCTGCTACAATATAAATCATTCAGGGTACAAATGTTTGCCTGATTACTATGACGTCACGTCTTGTTGTCGTGTCAGTTTAGCGCGAACGCCTTTATGCATTATTCACCCTGTATAAAATTCATCGCAACCCTAAAGATCCATTACCAAGGTAAAGTAAATGGATTAAATCAGAAGGTCCGTAGCCATTTCATTTATTAAATAATAAGACTCAAAATTAACATACATACATACCATCACGCCTGTATTCTCCGAAAGGTTAGGCAGAGGCGTACTAATGTACACCCACAGTTCGCCGGTATGTTTAGGTCCCATGTAATAGGGGGCGAACCTATTGCCATTAACCGGGCACAAATCCAGACTCCGAGCTGCTACTGAGAATTTCATAGAAAAACCCAATAACACTTTGCTCGACCTAGGGATCGAACCCAGGACCTCTAGCGTAGCAGTCGCGCTTGGGACCACTAGACTAATGAGGCTGTAAAAAATATTTTTTTTGATAACACCCACGGTGATTGTTATCGTGGAAGGATTAAATATATTTTCGAAACCCGAGAGGTAGGGCATAATGGAATCGAATAATTCCATTCACAATTGGAGCCGCCCGACTGGGGAAGTACCACCACCTTGCAGAAAATCGTAGCCAAATAACATAGCTCTGTGCTATGTTGTGTTCCTAACAGTGAACAAGGTCGCCAGAGCTCCGCGAGGAAGCCTTGTGTTGGCAGTGGGGGGGACCGGTGGTAACAAAACACCAACATGTCTCCTATGCTGCCAGCCCAACTTTTCCTCTTTAATTTACAGGGTCGGCAACGCGCGAGTGATACCCCTGGTGTTGCAAGCGTCTATAGGCTACGGTAACCGCTTACTAGTGATATAAAAAAAACTTACCTACAAGAAAACCTTTCGGGGCTGCCATTCCCATTATTTTCTGTTGTGAAATATATTTTAAATGTAGCATAGAAATACTATGACACCCGATATTCTCGGTTCTAGGTACCAGGGGCCAAGATTTGCAGTTTATTTCTATGGGTCATGGAACAAAATAACAAAGCATAGATAATACTTTGTCAATTAAAGAGATGGCGCTAGTAGTAAGATATTCACAGATCGTAAACTTTCTGTTCGGCCGATGTTTGACATATAAGATTTCTTGTAAAACCATAATTATATAGTACGATAGATACTATTTGGATTAGGGATTCCAAAGAAACCTCATTTATGAAATTCGAATAAATTTTGGTTTCCTTTTTTATGTTTTATATATTATTTTATTTTATCAAAAATTTATAGCCGATAATTACCTCACTGTAAAGATGAAACAATTGACACCACATTATTTTGAAAAAATCTGATCTGTGGTTTTTGAGCTAGGATCGAACATCCATACATAGACACATACACACTTACATGGACTGTTAAACTCATTAGTCTTCTTTTTATATAATTTTTACCCGACTACGAAAGTCGGGTAAAAATTGTCTAAGTTATAAGAGACCATACTTCGTGAGTTGTGACGTTACAACTCACTGCGCCATAAAATTATGCTGACGTGAGAAAGGGATAATAGCTGCTCAATCACTAATTTTTTTTTAGATATTGCTGGTATAATAACATACCATCAAGCCTGTATTCCGCGAAGGGTTAATTAGAGGCATACCAATAAAAATCACAAAATTTTATAGCAAAACTGCCCGACCTTGGAATCGAACTCACGACTCTTCGACTGCTCAACTTATGAGGCGGTTATTGTATTAGTATAGAATATATCAACTGAAATAGAATTAAAACTCCACGCGAAATCTTATTCCTGGATGACGTCACACGCCGCGAGCCTTCTGATATTCCTTCATTCTTCTCGCTAGGGCTGCTCATGACCTTGATTACGCAACATCGCGATGCTAAGAACTTTCGACGTGACAGGAGTATACACAGCTACATATAAAGCATAAGATTCCCAACATAAATTAAGCTCTCACAGTACAGAAAGCCTATACAACTCGAGTTCAACGTAAACTGGATTGTTCGTTTTATATGTAGCTATGTGCACGTTAAATGAGAAGCAACCCTAAAGCGTTATACAAAACGTGGGGTAATGTTGTTTCCCTGTTTTTCGAGGGTTAAGCGAAGTTCCGTAAGTGCAATGACAAGAATTTTGCCAAGTCAATTAGTGGAACGAGTCTGAATGAATATGGTAATGAGACTTGATTTAAACTTTGCTGTATATTTTGTCATGTATACCATCATGCTTCTGTCCTCGAAGGGTTAGGCAAGAAATCGCTCCATTGTAGATCGCAGTATCGGTTAACATCAGGCGAACTGGCGGTCAGGCGTAATCCTATCATGATTAAAAAAAAACACTTCAATAATAATATTTTTAGAACCGATCTAAGTGAGCCTTTTGCAATACACTGCGCACAAATCCGCACTTTTCACGATTTTAGATTAAACCCGAAACCGAAGATTAAATTAAGGGTCCGGCGGAGCTTGAATTGTTCACAAAAACGTAATACCGAAATAAATCGTAATCCGGACAATATTCTATCAAATTATGTTATTATTCGGATTTAGATACCGTTATTCTAGGTTCCTACGATACTATTTCGTCTACTACTACTTCATTGGAAATAAAAACCGAAAAATCGTTCCAAACTTGGTAAACTTAACAAAAATTGCATTCGCTTACATTTATTTCCAGTGAAGTATTTTGGATAAAATGGTAACTTTATTCAAAAAAATTTAAATAGTATCGGCATCCGTATAATAACAAAATTTAATTAAATTGTGTTTGCATTACGATTAATTTAGGTATTACGATTTTGAGAGAAATTCGGTCCGCCGGACTCTTAAGCTAATGCCCTTGCAACTTCTATTATAAATAATATTAACACACCATCACGCTGTTAGTAAGGTTTACAGTAAGGGTTAGGCAGAGGTGCACTAATGTACACTCATAGTTTGCTGTAGCGTAACACTCGCGCTTAGGACCACTAGGCTAATGAGGTACCTATATTATTACTACTTATTGATTAAAGATGAAAATATTTTGCTAAGTGGTAGTGCCTCTTGGGGTCTGTCTGGCTGGCGACCACCCTTACGTAGGAGTCTATCCTTGGTGTGTTTCGACTTTTGCACGTAAGAGCCAGTTCCTTTCGGTTGCTGCGGCTCTGGTAGTATACGTTGTCAGCGTTTACCGACTTCATCCATAAAACATGATGTAAAATGAAAGTTAATTTAATATACATTAAAATTAAGGTTGATTTTAGGAAACCTCATTTCCACATTTGAAGCAGCTAAGCGGCTCCAGACTGTAAAACAATTTGCCTATATACGGACACGCGACTGAAAAATAACATTCATCGCCTGGTGTGGGAATTAAAGAATAACATGATCGTGTGTCCACGTTTTTGTCTCATACATTTTCGACCGACTTCAAAAAGGAGGAGGTTCTCAATTCGAACATGTTTTATTTGTTTTTTTGTTACGCGATTACTCCGTCAATTATGAACCGATTTTGATGATTTTTTTTTGATCGGCAAATCTTTTCAAAGGTGGTCCCATAATTTTTGTTATTTTTTAATCAAAATTTAGTCGAGATATGATCACAAAATTTAGAACAAAATGACAATAACACGTAAATAATAAAATGATAACATCGTCTAAGAATACGTAAAATTCTACTCGCTACTAAAAATGTTGAAATAAAATAACTTTTATCAAAAACTAAAATCGCTTTCAAAAACATAAAAAATCTTCCTTCCTTCCTTCAAAAACATTTAGTTTATTCAGTTATTTCCAGTAAGTATTTTGGATAACATGGTAACGTAGGAACCTAGATTAACGGTATCGGAATCCGAATATTAACATAATTTGATTAAATTGTGTTTGAATTACGATTTATTTCGGTATTACGTTTGTAAGAGAAATTCAGTCCGCCGGACTTCTTAAAGCTAATTTATTTAGAACTAGTGCCTATAACTGTATCCCTGTATCGCACACTAGGATTCCCTGTATCGTATTATCGTATCCCACACTAGGATTCCCTGTGTCGTAGGATTCCCGAAATTAATATAGCCAAAATAATTCTATCCAACTTAATCACAAGGTAATGTATCGAATACATACGCATTACCATAATCACGATTACATCATATTGTTTAACGTTAACCCATCTCCTCTAACTACCACGCCTCGATTGCTATGGCAACCATAATTTGTAATATTGGGTTACTGGATTATCGGGTTATTAACGACTTAAGGGTAATTAATCTCTTACATATATGCCGGTTGCGAGTACTATGCATCTAACCTTTTCAAGGACTTCGCCAATAAGATCGACGTATGTCCTTCTAGGGTGACCTTATATATATATTTTTTAAAAGCTTACTAGCAATATGGTTCGCACATAACTAGTATTCTTGTTAACCCCTCGTGCTAAGCTAAATGCTTGTATTACGGGTGGGTTCACGTTGGTAGTGCAATGCAAAATCGAACCGGCAACCACGTGATCGCAAGTCCGACGCCCTAGCCATTAGGCTACCGCCGCCTCTAATTTTTTCGTTAATATCTTTCATTCATTCTTCCAACATGTCCTAACCATCTTATAGAAATTTGAAGCTATCTTCGAAAACACGTAAACCAACCGCTCACCTCTAACCGTAAAAATAACAACTGACTGCAAAAACATTGTAAGCCGATTAGACTTTCCAGTCCAACGGAACATTGAAATCGTAACAAAAGTGGAATGAAACGGCGGAGACCAACTCGCATAATAAAGTTTACCTTTTCATACAATAATATTTTCCAAGTGATATTAATTTGGAATTGTATTAGCAGTGATAGCCTAGTGGTATGACCGTTGGACTGCCACAACATGATGGTTGATGGTTGGCAGTCCACAACAGCGCGTTTCTCTAGAAACTTTCTGCCTCGCACAATAAAACTGTGGAATGAACTTTCGCCTGCAGTATTTCCGGACCAATGCTACCTTCAAACATTCAAGAAAAGAGCGTACTCCTTTTTAAAAGGCCGGCAACGCACGTGTGACTCCTCTGGTGCTGCGGGTGTCCGGTAGTCGCTTACCATCAGGCGATCCGTCTGCTCATTTGCCCCTTATTCCATAAAAAAAAAACTACCAAGTCAAAGGTCTCGAGTTCGAACCCAAGGCACGCACCTCTGACTTTTCGAAG
Organism: Acronicta aceris; assembly: GCA_910591435.1. Classification (NCBI taxonomy): domain Eukaryota; kingdom Metazoa; phylum Arthropoda; class Insecta; order Lepidoptera; family Noctuidae; genus Acronicta; species Acronicta aceris. The sequence goes on along the minus strand of OU342781.1, from coordinate 6,396,616 downwards.
TCATGTGTCAAACCTGCATGCTTGAGAGATTTTCTCGATGGCGTGTGAAGTCTCACTAGGCCAGCGTGGTGGAGTATAGCCTAATCCCTCTAATTCTGAGAGAAGACCCGTGCCCAGTAGTGGGACAGTATAATGGGTTAATTATACTCGTATTATGTATTAGGAGGCTGTGTGTGTAAAACTCAGGTTGTGACATGGTCCGCGCTCGCCGCTCCTTCCCCACACCTCAAGCCTCACCCCGCGCGTCACTATAAATAGCTCTGCAGACGACGCGCGGGCTCCTCCTTCGTCCTGCTGCAGCTACCAAAGTTAAGTGCCGCCCTCTACCGGTCGGACCTCGCCTCGAAGCCTTCGCCGAACCCTCCCTGAGCTTAACTCACCCTACTCGTTTTATCTTCGTATTTAGTTTGTGTTAACATCAATCCTAGTGTCAATAAAATTTGTATATTTTGTGTTCTGAGTGTAATTTATCTCCACTGAGTAGTTCCCGGTCGGCCACGTCTCTAAAACGTGTCCACAACGTTACAAGGTACCTGTGTGGAGTGTTTTTGAATTGGTTGACAATAGACAAGAGATGTTCAATCTGGAGTGGTTCCTAAGTATGTAATGATTAAATGATTAATAGGTATTTAACATCATACAATATAACATACCATCACGTCTGTATTGCCCGAAGGGTTAGGCAGAGGCGTACTAATGTACACCCACAGTTCACCGGTATGTTTTAGGTCCCATGTAATAGGGGGCGAGCCTAATGCCATTAACCGGGCACAAATCCAGACTCCAAGCTGCTACTGAGAATTTCATAGAAAAACCCAATAACACTTTGCTCGACCTAGGGATCGAACCCAGGACCTCTAGCCTAGCAGTCGCGCTTGGGACCACTAGACTAATGAGGCAGTCATATTATTAGATTTATAGACAGTCTTACAAGTCAATTCTTTTTTTTTATTAGAGGCTCGGCTCCAACGTTGTGGGCTCGGTGGGCATGCCCACAACCCTAATCCAGGTCAATACAAAATGTGAACATACATACCAGCTTTTACATATGATATACTTTGAAGCAAACAAAGTTTCATTAAAATCGGTTCAGTAGTTTACGAGTCTAGATGTGATATGCAAACAAAAACACATTTAATACTGTAATTTTCAAAAGTTATAGTATATTAACACAAGATTATTAATTTACTACACACTCGACTCGCACTTGGCCAATTTTCGGGTGGCCGTTTTCACAACCTTTTTTGCAGGCTGGACCCGCCCCTGATGGAGCCGGCATTTTCTAACTGATAACTCTATCACACCTGTATTCCTCGAAGGGTTAGTCACAGGTGTACTAATTCGCCGGTATGGTTTAAATCCAATGTACATTGTAATAGGGGTGAGCGATATCGCCATCCGATGAGCTGTTCTTATAAATAGACTATAAAATATCTCTGTGCCAAATTTCATCCAGATCCGCTCAGCCGTTCTGGAGTGATTCAGTAACAAACATCTATCCATTCAAACTTTTGCATTTATACTAGTAAGATGATTTATTGGTATGCCCAAATTCAGCAGATACATTTTAAATGCTCATATATCATTCTGTTTTCTAAACAAAAGATTAATTTAGAGCGCAATGCTCGTCATCTCTCGGTTGAAAGAGAATTAGGTTATCTGGTTATTTGTAGCCAGCCGCTAGCCGGCAGGCCAAACAATAGACAACTTTAAACCTGACAATGTATTGTCTTATGAATCTTCATACATAGCATTTCGAGCTAGAATTCTAAAGGACAATAGCCTAGTGGTCCAGCGACGCTAGAGGTACTTTGTTCGATTCTCAGGTCCAGCAAAGTTTGATTGAGTTTGTCTGTTTCCGCGTCTGTATTTCCGAGTACGAAATCTATTCAAAAGTAGGGTGAACAGGCATCTTCTGGGTGTGTTCGCTCCACCGTCAACCTCATCTTTTCCCCGGAGGTAAGATTGAAGTCGAGAACAAGCCCATTATTAATTAAAAAAAAAACTCAGTAGCAGCTCGGAGTTTGGATTTAGTTAAAGTCAAAGTTCTTTATTGCTTCATCTTAATATATATAAAACTCAAAGGTGACCGACTGACTGGCATATTGATCTATCAACGCACAGCCCAAACCACTGGAGGGATCGGGATGAAATTTGGCATGCAGGTAGATGTTATGACGTAGGCATCCGCTAAGAAAGTATTTTGATAAATTCTACCCCCAAGGGGATAAAATAGGGGATGAAAGTTGATATGGAACAAAGTAACTATTTTACGCGGACGAAGCTAGTGTGTATATATACATAGGTCTCTAGTTTATGCCCGGTTAATGGCAATAGACTCCCCACCTATTACATGTGACCTAAACAAACGGGCAATCTGTGAGTGGACATAAGTGCTACATTATGTCCACTCACAGATTGCCCTGCTAACTCTTCAAGGAATAAAGGCGTGATTGTGTAGCCGTTAAGATTACCTTACCACTACCACTGCGCCGAGCGTCATGAGTTCGATTCCCGTTCGAGATAAATATTTCTATAAATATTTGTTTCGAGTCGTAATGTAATTTAATGATTGATTATATATTTTGAGAAGTCAAATGTTTTCACCGCATTCAGATGAATGGTTTGGGATTGAATAAAGGACAAATATACAGACAAACGTTAGACGACACCTTTGGCGTAGCTAGCGTATCTTCAAACGGCTGGCCAGATTTTCTAAAATCATAGCTATGAACACTCTCGATCAAGTTACCTTTCAGACGATAAAAACTGAATCAAAATCGGTCCTTTCATTTAGGCGCTATGATGCAACAGACAGACACACAAATACAGAGATACACACTACACAATTATAACACCCTACTTTTTCGTCCGGAATTAAAAATGAGATAAATCACCAATGATCTTATCTCACTAGTAATACATACACCGACCTTATCAATGAGATCCTGCACTTTTTGCAGGTTAGATGCGTAGTACTCGCAATCGGCGCTTGTTTATGACAAGATATATGAATGCGAACGAAGCAAAAGAGGTGTGCCGGTATCGGAATCCGAAAAATAACAGAATTTGATTAAAATGTGTTTGAATTACGATTTATTTCGGTATTATGTTCTTGTAGGCAATTCAAGCTCCGCCGGACCCTTAAACTTATAACACCCCTCTCTCACAAAAAAAACCCGCTCACTCAAAAATAATAAGGCACATTCTCCAAACAGAATGAAAATAAAAGCGAATATGCTCTCATTCAATTGGAAACGTTTATGAACGAATGAAATGAGTGAAGTGTCTGTCGAGTTTTATGCAGCAGTTACAATGGTTTTATTGGTGCTTACTGTCTTATGGTTTAAACCTCTTAATGTTGGTTTTATGACGCCATAAAATTGTGAAAAGCCTTAAATATGAGGTCGAAAAAGGATATATTGTGAAAAGGCTTGCTTATAAACCTGAAATTCTAATTATGACTACACGTTTGGCGTAGCGGCTGAGCGATCGGCTTCTGCATCACGTGTTGTGAGTTCGATCCTCACACGGAGCAAATATTTGTGTGATGAATTTGTGTTTGTAAACGCACCCACGATACAGGAGAAAATCCCAGTGCGGGGCAAGGTTTTTTTTTTTAAATAAAAAATTGTCAATACGTATAATATTTCAAAGTTATACATAACATAAAATACTATCACGCCTGTATTCCCCGAAGGGTTAGGCAAAGTTGTACTAGTGCATCTACAGTTTGCCGGTATGTTTAGGTCTCATGTAATAGGGGGCGAGCCTATACAAATCCCAAACTTCGAGCTGTTACTGAGAATTTCATAGAAAAACACTGCTCGACCCGGGAGTCGCCATCAGGACCACTACGCTATTGAGGGAGTACGCTATTGGGTAGTCTGACTTGCTGGTCCGCGTAACTAGTTAACTTATTTGCTACGACCAATGTAGACTCTTCCTCTACGGCGTAGCATTGTTTGCTACGCCGTAGCCCACTCGTAGTGTCTGCGTAGCCTTTCCATTGTTTGTATAATTATGATTTGAGCTCTTTAGTTTTATATTTTTTTCATATAACTTGAGCTATATAGCTCTACATGAGAACTTTTCACGGTAGGATAGCGTTGGAAAATTAATTATTTTGATAGAATTATTATTTGTACATAATATCGCCTCTTTGCTTCAATAATGTGATATCTTAAAAAGTGGAATTTTACAGGAGAGCATTTTTAAGAATTCAAAAAATAATTGTGTAGCACAGAATATTTTTTTATAGTAATTATATAATGTACTGTAAATAATGACTTATTAACTAAGTGAAAACTTATTAAAAAACTGATATTTTAGAAGTTTAGCAAGAAATTGGCTTTATTTAAAAAAAAGGGGAAAACATGTCACATTGTTCTTGCAAATATATAGTAAAATAAGTGTTTCAAACTAAATTGTCACGATTTTGATGATATTATTTTGGTTATGAAACTGGGTTATATTATGAGGAAACATTGTTGAAATAAAATAGTATAAAAAATTAGAATCAATCTTTATTGGAAAAAGTACAATAGCAAAATGTACTTATAAAATTTCACAATGAAACATCTAATGACTACTAATATCACAATATTTATTGTTTATTACTTAACGAGAATCACAGTTACTGGTGGAATTAAATTATTAGCTTAATATTTATTCCTTATGAATAATCAGACTTTAATAATTGAATCACAGGTATACCTTATTATAACTTATTAAGTAAATGTTGAGTATTGTTGAAGAGACAAGAAAATCTTATTCAAGAATTTGCATTTGCAACTACAATATAATTGCAAGAATTATTCATTAACAACATCTAACGTCATAGACGAAAAAGGAATAATTAAAAAAACACTTAAAAAAAACAAAACTCAAAAGTGACTGACACTTGAAATGTTAAAAAGATTCAGTACTGCTTGTTAACATACAAAAAATATCAATTTTACATAAAAATATTATCCTTACAATCAAAATGATAATACACTATCTTAAATTATGTAACAGTCTTAGTTATTTTTTGGCTTAAATATATTAATAATATCAGCCTTTTAAATAATCACTTAAATTTAAAAAAAAAACGCTTTTCTCAAAAGCTACAAACTTTCATAAAATGGCCTATGGTATCTGGGGATAAGGTTTTTGTTGACTAAATCCATAAGGTCTGCTTTTTTTTTATCTGATATCCCAGGTTTTTGGACATATGCATTTTTTAATTCGACGTTGGTGTTCCTTTTCTTTTTAATAACAATCGTTTTTTTGAATTCTGTATCAGCATAGGACTCTTTAAAAAATACAGCTTCAGGATCGCTTTTTTTAATTTTAATCACCTTTAAACTCGTGAGTTTTACAGAATCATTATTTTCATCTTTAAGCAATGAAAAATTCATTTGGTTAGCGAGTGTTTTCCAATCATAAAAATCTGCGAAACACATTTCGTTAACATGAAAAGGCTCACTTTTCTTCCTAGCACCCTTTATAGCACCAATGAACGCGTCAGGTGAATACATGGGACCAGATCGTAATTGTCTTTTTATTTCTCTCTCAATTTGGGAATGAGCGGAATCGCCCTCATTTTGGGTGTGTCCTTTGATCAAATATTTATGCGTTACTGAATTGAGATTTTGTATCGTCTTAACTGCGTATAAATACATGCAAATCATGAATTTGTTTTTTTGTTGACCCCCACAGTTATCCGAGTAGAATACAACATCTAGGTTTTCGACTGTTTCTGTAATTTTTAAGAGATATTTGTAAACGCAGGTGCCGATTTCGTTAACACCTCTGTGAGCGTTTGACTCGTCCCAAACATAGCTATCAACACAGTTACTCTGAATGTTGTACACAGTTAAATTGAGTACATTCAATTTAGACTTGTAATAAAAGACAGAGATGTCCCCTTTGGGACACTGAAAAACTGCTTGAAGGTCGTACACAGCAACATGAATGTCCTTATTCTTCTTATCGTTCTCCTTCTCCATACGTGAGAGAACTTTTTCATTTTGGTGCGTTTCGTAGCTTTCTTTTAATCGTTCTTTCTCTTCATTAGTGCTATTCTTGTAAGCTTCACATACATCACAAAGATCTTTTTTAGGAATAAAGAATGAAATGTTGTAATCTTGTGTAAATATACGGTAAAACATTAAATAATTGGCAAAAGGTACATTTTTTGACTTACATTCTGCAACATAGTCTCTATGAAGATCGGTAATGGCTTTGCTGCCATCAATGTAATGTCTTCTAGAGTTAGCTCTTATGTAATGTGATTCGATTTTTGGTATAGCTTCTATAAAACTTTTTACACCGTTCTTTATGTTTTCATCCACTTTAAATCTATTTGCGTGATGTCCCCGCTCATCTTTCATTGAAGAAATGTTGCAATCTCTATTTTTCTTTTTTAACGCCGTCTCTATTGGCCGGTTTGTAATCGCCAAAGTGTTTTTGAAAAATAGTTTGCACACTCTTGTCTTTATTCCAGAAACGGTAAAAAAGAAAGCATTGTTATTGTTGCGAATTGGTGCAACGTTTCCATCTGAATCTATCTTCACATATCGATGTTTTGGGATGATTGCTTCGACACTATTTGCTATATACGACCACTGTTTTTCAATGTCCCCCAAGTTCCAAAATTCTTTTAAAAGTAGTTGACGTTGTTCATCTGTGATATTTGATTGACATTTGAATGCGCAATTTTCTTTGCAAGGCGATTTCAATTTACGTTCGGGAATCATTTTTTTTGTTTTTACTGATTGATAAGACTTACCACTATTTCTCAGTCTTTTCGCTACATTTTTCTTCCAGTTTCTTTCTTGTCTTCGTTTTCTTTTTCCTTTTTTGTTCGGACTACAGTCTTGGTTTTGTAGGTTCTGTTCAGTGGGCGTAATATTTTCAACAGCTGATGGTTCATTTACAATCGGGAGCACATCGGCTTCTTGTAATAGGCTGTGAAGAATCATTTCGTGGTCTTCTGTAGGTGTATGAATAACAATTTCTTGTGAAACAATATCTTGGTTTCTTCCGCTATTATAAGCTACTTCTTCGTCAGAATCTGAACAATTTTGAGGCTCCATAACTTCATAGTTTGGGTCTTTAACTGAATCATCGCTATCTGTATACAAAATATATAACGGTTGGAATATAATTATGATTATGCAAATTACAAAAAAAAAAACACAGTAGTTAGTGAAATTTACCTTCAACAAAAGACGCATTAGATGAGCTGCTTGATGATGAGTCGCTTGAAGAACTACTGCTGCTGCTCGTCGAATCACAATGAAGGTGATTAGCTATTGGTGAGGCCGCTTTTTCTTTTGTTGCGTCATCAATATTTAACGTTGCTTCTAAAAAAACGTTTCCATAAATTAAATGTTGTTTGTAGTACGACAGATTTTTTTAAATATAAACATAGTGCCTGGAATGGAATACTGCGCACAGAACAGTTCAATATTACACGTATCTACCTACCACGTGATATAAAGTAGAAGGTGGAGACTAAATCAGCCGCGTGGGGGGCGGCACCGGAGTTTTAAAGATCATCAATAGTTAATAACATACAAATAAATACCTGCACTTGTCCCTGCAACAGGTGTGTTTGAGTTGTCCGTTGTCAATGCAAGATTAACAAGTCTTTTAGATCGCGAATTCATCTGAAAAAATAACTACTACTAGTTATTTGTTTTAGCATTAACATAGTAATATTTAGGAATATTACAGGTCAATTTCACTCATGTTTTGTTCAATAACGGAACATCAGCAGATAACTATTACTTGATTTTAGTATTAGAAAAAGTTTTATCAAATACAATGTTGTATCTCATGATAACACAAAGCAAAATTCTCATTTTTTCGGCAGCAATGTGATATGACCAATTATAACAATGAACAAATGACACTCGTTTTTCAACAACACAGTGTCATCTCGCACTATCACATTTTAGAATAAAAAATAATAATTGAAACGAAACATACCTTTGCAACCACAAAGTGATAACTTCGTGATGTCACGTTTTTGCCGAAATATGAGAGCACCTTCCTCGCCGCGTGCGTTGTGACAACTGTTTTGTTTCGTTGTTGAAACAAATCTCCGCGCAGAAAGAGACAACGTGATATCGCGATCTGACACAGTTGTTCTTTCTCTTTCGCTCATAAATTCACTGCTAGATGTGTAAAAGATACCACGTTTTGTGGAAAAATAAAATCGGCCACGGTGGTTTCAATAATCAAATAATAATAAAAAAGAATTTTCGGACTTATCACGTTATTGAAGCAAAGAGGCGATATCATAATTTTAATATTACGCCTAAGCGTAGGATATCACTAAATGAATGCGAAGTAATAATGACCCATCAGATTAAACAGAATTTAAATCTATACATATAATAATATTGTATGAGGCCCATGTCTGTACATTATAGATATTAAAGAATAACTAATATAGTGGTCTTTATTACAGCAACAGAAGCCAAAACAACAATTTTTAGAATTATTATTTATCTATGTTTGCACACATATCCCGCAAAAACTACTGCATATAATTGGATGTGGATTTCTTAATCGTATTTCTGAAAGTCTATCTAATCTGGTGTATAAAAATAACATAACCAACCCATTATACTGTCCCACTGCAGGGCACGGGTCTCCTCTCAGAATGAGAGAGATTAAGCTGTGCTCCACCACGCTGGCCTAGTGCGAGTTGGCAGACTTCACACGCCATCGAGAAAATCTCTCAGACATGCAGGTTTCCTCACGATGTTTTCCTTCACCGTTTAAGCGCGTGATAATTAACTATTAATACGTACATGACTTCGAAAAGTCAGAGGTGCGTGCCTTGGGTTCGAACTCGAGACCTTCGACTTGGCAGTCCAATGGTCATACCACTAGGCTATCACTGATAAATCTGGTGCATATTTCATCTGAATACGCTGTCTAGAAGCCGGATTATAGTAAATCCTTTTGGGAAACGAGTGAAACGCAGAACAGCAACTAGTATTTACATTAAAAAAAAAAATATTTATAGAAATTTAACAACTCTTTTATGTACTGGTTTCTGACACTTACGCAAATATTAGACATTGGAATAAATTACTTTTTATGAATTTAATCGCGATAAATTAATATTATTTGATTCCTGACGTTTCGGATCCTTCACAGCATAATTAACAAAACATTTATGGTAGCTGTTAGTTATTTTAACATTAAGACGTCCAACACCTCAACCTACCCGTGACCTTGGATGCTGTAAACGACCCGAAACGTCAGGAATCAAATAATATTAATGTAACGCGATAAAATCCGTATTAAGTAGTTTCATTTCAAACTCTATTATGGTATACAAACATTAACGACCTCTACTTACAATACTGCCTATTCAAACCATACCAAACAATCAATTGTTATTACAAAATTTACAGAAACAACAAAAAACACAAACAATCTAATCTTCCATTCAAATCTAAACAATATCTGTATTGAAACACCGCTTCACTTAAAAAAAGTCACCACATTTCTAGGTAAGTGAATTGAGTCGACTGGTATCAAAGCCGTGACGTCACATCCATCAAATGTCATTGTATATCCACGCATGGAGATAAAACAATAGCTGTCATAGCCAGGAGTTTAAAGCCATAGGTGTAATTCAAAGTTCTTTTGTTTTTGAAATAATGTTAGGTGGATTATTGGTGAGATGAGATGCATTGGATATACATAAAACATAACATAAACATAATCAACCCATTATACTGTCCCACTGCTGGGCACGGAATGAACTGAATTTTAGTATCCTGTTACATGAATGATATTTCAAGAACATGGTAGCCATGACTTAATGCTGCGGGGTTTTTTTTTAATTTTAAATTTAATGTTATTTAGATATGATGATGAGTTTGGCATATTGGGTTACTAATCAGCTTCATCACCAAATGATGTTTGTTTGTTTTTATAAAAACGATGCCCCGCACTAGGATTTTCTCCTGTATTGTGGGTGCGTTTACAAACACAAATTCTCACATACACAAACGCCCAGACCCAGAACACCTACCCGTAGATCATACAAATATTTGCTCCGTGTTGGGATCGAACCCACAACACGTGACGCAGAAGCCGATCGCTCAGCCGCTACGCTAAACGTGTCGTCATGTGGATACGATCTGGGAATAGAACGAAAATAATAATAATATAGAACGATAATAATATGTTCTTAAATAGGTATTGTATTGGGTGTGTTTCTGACGCATACATAATACATAAATCTTTAGAAATCAACTTACATAATCTACAGAAATCAAAGTAATAATATTACTGAGCATGCTTACTAATATTATAAACGTGAAAGTTTGTGAGTATGGATGTTTGTTACCCTTTCACGCCAGAACGGCTAAAATTTGGCACACAGATAAAATTTGGCACACAGATAGATTAAAGCCTGGAATAACCCATAGGCTACTTTTTATCCAGGTCGAACCCAATCCTGAATTCCACGCAGACAAAGTCGCGGGCAGAAGCTAGTTAATATGTAATTAAAAAGCAATTTTGAAAGGGATGTTGTGTATCTATTTCGTATTTCCGTACCCTTTCATCCCCTTCATTGGAACGCAACAAATGGCATGTGATAAAAATTGACAGCAAATGTTTTGGAAGATCAAAGGGAAAGAAACGTGTTATTAAAAATAACATCGAGGTAAATATTTTTGCACTTCAAAAAGGACATTCACGAAATATAATGAATACGATTTATTACACGTGCTGTTATTATTTGTGTTTGAACGGCGGTGTTTGACATCGGCGATATGTTCTTGAAGAAAGAAGAAGCATAGGAACCCGCGTAAAATTCAGCAGTTTGTGAACATACTCTTGACAAGGCCAGCACTACATCAGATTTAAAAAACACGCCACAATCAACAGGACATTTAAGTGAGCATGACAAACTCAGACCACAGGCACGATATTTTTATAGATAAATATACTTGCAGTTGAGATAGAAATTTTACTGGGCATTTTTTTACTGGGCATCTTAGCGGCAGGTTGAAGATTAGATTGCTGCTAGTTTTACAGTAGGTAATAAGCTCACTTTTATAGCATGGGACCTAAAACACAGGCAAACGGTAGTTGTACATTAGGCAGAGGTGTCTCTGCCTAATCCTTCGAGGAATGCAGGCGTTATATTCCCAAAATTTGTATATCCTACAAAGATTTCTAATTTTACGTAAGCATAAGATCGTACCATGAAATATTGCTTTGATTATTTGATATTACGCTCGCAAGGGAGCGAAATATCTACGTTATTACAATTTAATAAGGAAAATTTGCACTTTATCCTTCTTTTGTGCTAAAATTTGTGCCAAAAGTGGTATTTATTGGGATTTTACTCAGCCACGCTGAATATTTTGAAGCGTAGATTTTTCTGAGAATTCAGGGAAAGTATTATGCGAAAAATTATGAGTGTCTAAATTTTTTTTAATTTTGCTTAAATCGAATAATTTGTGATTTACGAATAATTAAAGATCTCAATAAATTTTTAGTAAAAATTTATGCAGATAATTAGAAGAACATAACATAACATAGCAATAGGCTCGCCACCTATTCCATGGGACCTATGAATATGGGTGCATTGCAGATATGCATTAGTATGCCTCTGCCATACCCTTTGGGGAGTACAGGCGTGATAGATAGTAGGAACGACCATGGAAGTACTTTTTGTACATTTTATTTTAATTTGAAAGACTTTTAAGAGTGCCTCATTGGTCTAGTGGCCCCAAGCGCGACTGCTACACTAGAGGTCCTGGATTCGGTCCCCAGGTCGAGCAAAGTGTTATTGGGTTTTTCTGTGAAATACTCAGTAGCAGCTCGGAGTCTGGATTTGTGCCCGGTGAATGGCTATAGGCTCGCCTCCTATAACATGGGACCTAAAAACATACCGGCGAACTGTGGGTGTACATTAAGTACGCCTCTGCCTAACCCTTCGGGGAATACAGGCGTGATGGTATGGTATGTTATTTTAATTTTCAACATCAATTGAATAACACAGAATCTATCATACAGTTTTACAGATACGCAAAATAGAATCAGAATATATTTTAGACACATTTTATACTTTATTCCTCGTAGAATTCAATAAATGGTTGCTCGCCTATGGCTTTTACCGGATACAAAGGGGATTTACAACTGAACTTTGTTCTATGTGCCACGCAATATCGCTTAACAAGTTAATATTGTGGGAACAGTTTCCTGTTAAAGACTTAAGCGGTTTCTGTTCATTTATTTATATACTAGCTTTTGCCAGCGACTTCGTCCGCGTGGAATAGTTACTTTGTTCCCTAGTTCTTCGCCCACGGTTTCACCTGCGTTGCCCGTTCCTAAGGTTTGTAGCGTGATGTTTTATAGCTTGAAACCTTTCTCATGAATAACTAATTTTCCCAACATTTCCCTTCACTGCTCTGCTCCTATTGATCGTAGCGTGATGAAAAGTATACTATAACCTGCCCAGGAGTATGAAGAACAATTGTACCAAGTTTCGTTGAAATCCGTCGAATGGTTTTTGTTTCTATAACGAACATACAGACAGACAGACAGACAGACAGACAAAAATGTTACTGATTGCATTTTTGGCGTCAGTATCGATCACTAATCACCCGCTGATAGTTATTTTGGAAATATATTTCATGTACAGAATTGACCTCTCTACAGATTTATTATAAGTATAGATTAGTAAACTCGTTTATGAAGCTCATAATATACAATGTTTTTGAGTAGGTAGATTTTTTTAGGTCGACTTTAATTCTGACTAAATTCTCTATTGGAAATGTAACTTAATCTAAAACAGAAATTTTAAAACAGAATTAAACACGACCCAAAAAGTTTAATTATTTATTATTTTTTTATTAAAATACCATCATCACGCCTGTATTTCCCGAAGGGCTAAGCAGAGGCGTACTAATGTACTCCCACAGTTCGCCGGTATGTTTAGATCCCATGTAATAGAGGGCGAGCCTATTGCCATTAACCGGGCACAAATCCAGACTCCGAGCTGCTACTGGGAATTTGATAGAAAAACCCAATAACACTTTGCTCGAGACCGCTTGGGACCTCTAGACTAATGAGGCAGTCTTTTTTATTAAAATATAATTATTATTCTATCATTCATTTATTATATTTACTTTTTTGTGTACATTTTCAAATATTTTTATAAAAATATTAATTATCATTATTAGCCCGTTCTGTCCCACTGCTAGGCAACGGTCATAATAATATTTTCTTTTATTTATTTTCACTAGACGCAATTATTTAAATAAGGCAGTAATTTCTAGGTACTTTAATAAAACAAATTATAATATTCAGTTGCCTCATTAACCTAAAGGTTATGAGCGCGACTGCTACGCTAGAGGTCCTGAGTTCGATTCGCGTGTCTATAGCAGCATTTCAGCATTTTATTTTGATTTTCTTATTAAATATTTGTAATCAATGTAAATGTGGGTACTGTGTAGGCTAGTTTAAACACAAGATTTATATTAATTTTTTTTCTGACGGTCTTGAGTATTTTAAATAGCCTACGCAAATGTCTTACTGATCTGGCATCGTCGTGCGACGGGTCGTTGAGCTCCCTTAATGATGGTTGAGCTACACGATGACTGTTGTATGCGTGCCGTCAGTCAGGACAGGTCACTCAAGGCTGCTAAGGCTCTTTCTTTAAAAGGCCTGTTCAGATATTACCCTACATCGTAACACACATATAATGTTATTCTTATTTGTAATAGTACTACTACTGTCTGGACTTTAAAAGAGACCATGATTCTGTGAGGTTGTTTCGGTGTTTCTTCTCAGAGGTCGTCAGTTAGGAAATGCCGGCGCCATCTAGTTTTAAAAAAAATGTAAAGAATTGACTTGTAAAAGTATCCTTATATGATCTATTTACAGAAATAAATATCATTTCATTTAATTTCATTTCATATATACCACAGCTATAATAATAATAGATAATAGATATTTTATAATTTATGTGAATTTCGTTACATAATTGCGTACAAGAAATAATATTTTATTATTTCATGCTTTTTCATAATCAGAATTCAGTTGTTTTTACATAACATTATTAACGTTACATAATGTGATAACATTTTTAATAAAAACATACCAATTTTTTATTTATTTACCAAAATTATAATATTCATCCTATACATTCATAACACAAACCTATCGGCAACATTAGCCTTCCCAACACTCCGAGTATGTAGATCTTAGGGTACAGGGTGGCCCACTTTTTAAACAGACAGTGAAAAATTACAAAGACTAGAATGATTGATGGGTGGGGCTCGTACGTTTAAAAAACGATTCGGATGCTTAATTTCGCTGTCGTCAGATGTCGGTACTGTCTACTCGTGATGGATTGAGTTTGAAGGGAATATACTGCGAGTTTCTACTGTTATTTGGGAGTCGATCACTTGTATTTTGATTTTTAAGCGGTCTATGTACAATCAACAAAAAAGTTATGTATACGGGTACCTAACCTGTTTTCTGCTTACATACCAAACCTTTCGGTCGATAATTATTTCATCATCATCATCAAATCAGCCTATTGCTGTCCACTGCTGAACGTAGGCCTCCTCGAAGGAGCGCCAACCATCCCGGTCTTGGGCAGCTCACATCTATCCGCTGCCAGCCACCTTCTTCAAATCGTCGGTCCATCGCGATAATTATTTATAAACTCGAAATTATCTATGTCAAGTGATAGTCTAGTTTTTGTTTTATGCGTGATAGGCTTACTTACGCTTTACCGCCAGTTCGCCTGATGTTAAGCGAGACTGCGATTTACGATGGAGCGCGCTTGCCTAGAAGAAACCGATTCAGTTGGATAGTAATATGACCATTGCACTGAGAAGACATAGGTCTCGAGTTTGAATTCAAGGCTCAGAATTAGAGGGATTAGACTATAGTCTCTTAGTGCGGGTTGCAGCCTTCACACGCCGTCGAGAAAATCTTTGTCATATAGGTTTTCTCATGATGTTTTCCTTCTCCGTTTAGGTGCGTAATTATTAACTAGTTATTAAAATGGACTTCGAAAAGTCAGAGGTCAAAGTTTCTTCGAACTGTCTCGAGTTTTGACAGTCCAGTGCTAACATCACTGCAGCCTTATTCAATCGTGGTATAATAATGGTTAATACCATTGCGAAAAGATTGATAATAAGATCAATAAAGTTGATGGAAACTATGAAGATGGTTGATTAGTCACAGGATCCAGGTTATATCGGTGGATATGGACACCTCAGAAATTTCGAGACCTGAATATTTTAAATAGGTTTACATTTCAAGACGCAAATAAAGTCTTCTCTGTGTTCCTCACTGCCTTTCAGATAGCCATCCCGTAAGAGGCGTGAAAATAACTGACTTACTCGGTGGTAGGACCTCTTGGAGTCTGACAGGCTGGCGACCACCTTACATCGGAGTCTGTCGTAAAGCACCTTGGTGTGAGTTTCGACTTTTGCACGCAAAAGCCAGTTCCCCTCGGTTGCTGCGGCTCTGTCAGTCTGCAGTCCGTAGGGGCTCTGAAGGTTCAGTAACGCATCAGCAACTCCTCTGGTATTGCAGGTGTCCATGGGCCACGATGAATATTTACCACCAGGTGGCTCGTCAGCTCGTTTGCTAATCCATTAAAAAAGTCTAGGAATCCGGGTTTTGAACCAACATAGGAATGGTAAGTTCTCCTATAGGATATAAACGACAAACAACAAGACAACAAGACAACTAGTACAATTATGTTTATTATTTTATAGATATTATAAATATTTTTCATCGTGTCCATTTAAAATTCAGAAGTATCTAATATATTCTGTGTCGTAAATAAAACGGTCACGCTACCCCGAAACCTATTTGGAGAGTGTCCAAATATGAATAAATATTGCACGATATATGCTAAATAGCCTGGTTATGGGCACAGTGGTATAGCTTATGGCGTGTCGGGCACTTTTCATATTTGCGGCACAGTTTATGCCAATGTTTGTGAGCTTGTTAGTCAGAACTTATGGTAGATCATAACTGTTACCACTTTTATCATGCGTACCGCTGAAATGTGGAATGTGTCCCGAGTGGGTCTTCCCCGATAGATATAATCTGGGTGTCTTTAAATCACGAGTGAATCGGCTTCTTCTAGGCAAGCGCGCTTCATCGTAGATCGCAGTATCGCTTAACATCAGGCGAACAGGCGGTCAAGTATAAGCCTATCATAAATAAAAAAAATTGATAAGATTTTGAGATTGTATTTCCTGGGTTCGAATCCCAGGTTGATTAATGTATTATTGGATTAATGAAATTTTCAGTAGCAGCTCGGAAATTGGATTTTTCCCCGGTCAATGGTAATAGCCCTCCCCCTATTACATGGGACACAAACATACCAGTTAACTGTCGGTGGGACATCAGTACGTCTCTGCTTAACCCTTCGCAGAATACAGGCGTGATGGTATGTTACGAAATCTTACATCAAAGCTAAATAAAATAGCTTAACACATAACCCAGGATACAATTCTAATTTTGGAAGATTTAATTATTCATGAACGCAAATTAAAAGTTGGGGTTACACTCGAATTTCTGGCACAGGTTAAGAGGTTATAAAATATTTGATATTTAATTACAAAGTTTTTCTTTTATGTGTGTGTTTGGTTAACCCTTTACCTACAAAACTGGGGATTAAATCCCATATAAAAGGCCTGCCTAAAATAATAACACAACGTAATTAACATATAGTAAACATTGAAAATCAAACTACTTTCTACGGATTTCTATTGCGTTATATTGAATATTATTAAATAAAAATAACATAACATAACATACCATCACGCCTGTATTGCCCGAAGGGTTAGGCAGTGGCGTACTAATGTACACCCACAGTTCGCCAATATGTTTAGGTCCCATGTAATGGGGGCGAGCCTATTGCCATTAACCGGGCATAAATCCAGACTCCGAGCTGCCATTGAGAATTTCATAGAAAAACCCAATAACACTTTTCTCGACCTGGGGATCGAACTCAGGACCTCTAGCGTAGCAGTCGCGCTTGGGACCACTAGACTAATGAGGCAGTCAACTATCTATCTTGTATAATCTTGAATTCTTAGTAATTACAAACGTGAAAGGAAAGGCAAGAACTGCAGACTGCCAGAGTTGCAACTGAGGAGGAACTGGCTCTTACTCGCAAAAGTCGAAACACATATCAAGGTCCTCTATTCTCAGTAGCAGCTCGGAGTCTGGATTTGTGTCCGGTTAATGGCAATAGGCTCGCCCCCTATTACATGGGACCTAAACATATCGGCGAACTGTGGGTGTACATTAGTACACCTCTGCCTAACCCTTCGGGGAATATAGGTGTGACGGTATGATAAAGGTATGTTGATGGTATGTCACTTTTATATGACACAGATTATACTGTACAGATTGAATAACTTCGTTACATAGATTTCTCCAAAAATGTCAGATACAGTTGCTCAATATAGATCCAAATTATACCATAGCACGGATCAAGGAACCTAACGTGCTCTTGCATTAATGAGCTCAGAACCGATAATGTTTGAGTAAAGCGGATAACGTTTTTGTAAAACCAACCCTTTCACACTTGGGATGGAAATACAAAATGTATTATTTTGAATTAAAATATGTTTTAAAATTAACTTTTTACCGTCGGGCGATCCGTATTCTTGTTCATCTTATTATTCATACACACATATCATTATGCCTGTATTCCCCAAAGGCTTCAGCAGAGGTGTACCAACTTACACCAACAGTTTGTCGATCATTTTGACTACGAAAAAGGATGGAACAGTCAGAGTATCTATGGAGTTTCTTGCCGGCTCTTCTCCATAAGACCTACTATTTGGAACCGTGCCTGTGGTTTTGACATTTCAAAAGTACCTGTATATGGTCTAATTGAAATAAAAAATTTGAGTTTGAGTTGAGTTTGAGTTTGAGTTTGAGTTTGAGTTTGAGTCTATGTATGTATGTATGTATCGTATAGATGTTCGATCCTAGCTCAAAAACTACTCACCAGATTTTAACAAATGAGGTGTCCATTAATTTTATTAACAATAAAATGGCTAAAGGATATACATTTAAAAAAAATCTGATGAATCATAAAAAAGGGAACCAAAAAATAATAAAATTCACTGGATTTTAATGAATGAGGTATCTTTGGATTTGTCTTAATCCAAATAGTATCATACGTTATAACTTAAACTATATATAGTATTACAAGAAATCCTATAAGCCAAAAATATTGGACGAATGAAAAGTGCACGGTTTGTGAGTTTCTTACTAATAGCGCCATTTCTTTAATTGATTAACTAAAGGTATCATTATTTTGTTCCATGACCCATTAAAATAAACTGCAAATCTTGGTTCCTCGTACATGAAGTAAGCACGAGCCACCAAAATGTGTCAAATAAGACTACAGTTTAAAACGAAAAAAATCAACTAAAAAGTCTGAAACAAGACAATTTTCCTATATCCGAGAACAGTGGTGTCCAGTTCTTAGTGTGGTCGCATGCCGCTATAAACTGTTTTTACGGCAGCATGGCGTAAAAAAAAAATTGTAACAGGCCGATGTCTGTATATTAGAAAAACTAATAACTATGGGGGTTTTTATTGGAGCAACAGAAGCCAAAATAACAATTTTTAGAATTTTTGTCTGTATGATTTTACGCACATCACGCAAAAACTACTGCAGGGAATTGAATCCAGTTTTTACCGATGTATTACTAGAGGTGTAACTTAAAATCTGATGCTTGTTTTATTGATACGCTGCCTAGAATCGAACTTTAATCTTTTTGGGACATGAGTGAAACTGCGAGCAACGGCTAGTCTGCTAATAAAATATGAGGCAAAGCAGATCGTTCTATAAGCCCTATCGAAATAATCAATAATGCACGACATAAGAATCCGAATATATATGTCTTACTTTTGTTGTCAGTCCGTCATGTGCGCAGAAAATATCTTTTCCACCCTTTGTTGCCGACATCATGAATAAATTCTCGAAATTCCTTAGGAGCGGCTTACTCGATCCTTTCCAATAACATTTTTTGTGTATCCGAGAGGCTAAGATGTGGATACAAAATTTATAGCGACGTTGTTGTATTTCCGAAGCCCCGATTCCCGATGTTAATACGAGAAAACATCTATTTTCTCGTATTAATTTCGGGAATCGGGGCAATTGAGAAATGTCAGGTGACTTTTAGCCGTCTCATCTTATTGGACTGGATTGGTTTGGACGAATTATTTTATTAGATTTGAGGTCTCCACGGCGCATGAAGTCTGCCAATCCGTTCTAGGCCAGTGTAGTGGATTTTAAGCTATGTAAAAATCCGATCCGATTCCGATCCGATAAAATAATTAACATTAAATATTCATGAAAGAAAACATATAATTAAGTAATATAATTAAATAATTTTTTGATCTAGTTTTAAATAAAATCATAATATATAAAAAAATGAAAGGTTAAAATTCAAGGTCATCTTGCCCAAATTGCCACAATTATCCCAAAATTTAGCAAAATTTTAAAATATTATAAAACCATCAAGTGCCTTATTATATTTGGTACCTAAGGACGGTCTCAACGTCTCAACGTAAGTATTGCCACTTAAGTTTCTACGACCAATACTTGAAACTAGTTTGAATGAATTTACTGGTTTCTGACACTTACGCGAATATTAGACATTGAAATAAAACTACTTTTTACGGAACTTAGTCTACCCGTGACCATGGATGCTGTAAAGGATCCGAAACGTCGAGAATCAAATAATATCAATACAACGCGATAAAATCCGTAAAAAGTAGTTTTATTTCAATGTGAATGACGTTTGACGACACGATTGGCGTAGCGGTTGAGCGATCGGCTTCTGCGCCACGTGTTGTGGATTCGATCCCCACACGGAGCAAATATTTGTATGATCTACAGTTAGTTGTTCCGGGTCTGGGCGTTTGTGTGTGAGAATTTGTGTTTGTAAACGCACCCACGATACAGGAGAAAATACTAGTGTGGGGCAACGTTTTTAAAAAAAAAAAAAAAAAAAAATGAATTTAGTTAGACAGATTTATTTTAAATTAAAAAAAATGACGTGTGGCACTCGGGGACTGCCGCAGTAAAGCTATTGCATAGCGTTTTTTATCAACTTATGTATACAACCAATGCCACCTAAAGGCGGGTTGCTGAACTAAAAAGACAAGCGTGTTTCTCTTTAGATCAGCAACCCGCCTTTAGGTGGCATTGGTTTTTATCAACTTTTGTAATACAATCAATGCCACCTAAAGGCGGGTTGCTGAACTAAAGAGACAAGCGTGTTAGGTTTTTTTCGTTACGGAATTTCTGGATTCGGTCCCCACGCTCAAGGCCCGCGATAGAAGCTATGCAATAGCTTAAAAAAACCCTGGCAGCAAAAAGACTGGCACCATATTCTTGCAATATCATTGTAGTAACAGGATACCAAGGTTCAAATCGTGCAAACATGTGGAAGTTGTTCACACATTGACTAGAAAAGAGTTAATAATCTTCAAACGGCTGGCCAGATTTCCTTGATTTTCATAGCTAAAACACGTTCAATCAAGTCAGGTTTCAAACAAAAAAAAACTAATCAAAATCGGTTCATTCATTTGGGAGCTACGAGGCCATAAACAGACATACAGATACACACGTTAATATTATAGCACCCCTCTTTTTGCGTCGTAGTGAATATTCAAACACTCAGCACATAAAAACAAAATAACCCTGCACGTTGGTCCAATAATGCTTCAAAGAGCAAGAATCATTATTAAACGGCAAAATTAAAAAGCAGTTCATATACAAATATAGTATACATAACTAAACACCATTCAGAAATACAAAGTAATACGTAGTCAAACTGGAACGATAGATAAACGCACAAAGGCTAAATGTTCCATATTCAAAAAATTACAACATGCATTTTTTTTCCTTATTTTTTTATACACTGCGAGGACGCACAAGGAAAAATCCGGATAGAAATAAAGAAGCGAGATGAAGGCTTAGATAAATTCTCTATGTTTATTAGCCAGATTATTTTGGATAAGGATGTAATAGAAAAATTTGCTATGCTAGTATTATGTATAAAACAATTTGCTTAAAGTGGTGCGTTGTGTATTTTTTAACCCCCGACGAAAAAGAGAGGTGTTATAAGTTTGTAGTGTGTATCTGTGTGTCTGTGTATCCTGTGTGTCTGTCTGTTGCATCGTAGCGCGTGATCGGGTGAACCGATTTTGATCAATTTTTTTTTATGTAGCCTAGTGGTCCTGAGCGTGACTTCTAAGCTAGTTTTCTGTCTGTATCCCTCTATATCCTTGGCTGAAACCATCTTTTGTACGGGGTAACAGTTTTGGAAACATAAAATACTCATTTATGAAACTATCTAAAATGTAACCAGTTCAGTAATAAAAAACTTTGCAAGAAAAACTATCAAAAGTTGTACCAACCGTGCAAACCGAGCGAACATAAAGTCGTTTTCCTAAGAACAGTACATAAAACAGAATTCCCAATGGGAATCGCCATCGCTTCCACAGGATGTCCGCTCCATCTAACATTGTTAGAGATCCCTAGGTGTCTTATTTAAACGCTGCCATCCTTTTTTAAACTAAAACCGCCGTCAAAAAATTAAAAAAAGACGTGTGGCACTCGGGGACTGCCGCGGTAAAGCTATTGCCTAGCGTTTTTTATCAACTTATGTAATACAACCAATGCCACCTAAAGGCGGGTTGCTGAACTAAAGAGACAAGCGTGTTTCTATTTAGTTCAGCAACCCGCCTTTAGGTGGCATTGGTTTTTATCAACTTATGTAATACAACCAATGCCACCTAAAGGCGGGTTGCTGAACTAAAGAGACAAGCGTGTTAGGTTTTTTCGTTACGGAATTTCTGGATTCGGTCCCCACGCTCAAGGCCCGCGATAGAAGCTATGCAATAGCTTAAAAATGCTACCTATGTGCGCACCTAACATTATTTTTTGTTTTTGAAAGCGGTTTTTCATTTTGTCAAAAGTTATTTTATGATGTGAAACCTCCATAGTGTAAATACAGTGGTTACAGTATATTTTATAAACTAAATAATATCTAAAAATATGTTATAAACACATACGCAACAAATAAACATAACATTACGCCTCTATTCTCCAAAGGATTAGGCACGTTTGGCGTAGCGGCTGAGCGATCGGCTTCTGCGTCACGTGTTGTGGGTTCGATCCCCACACGGAGCAAATATTTGTATGATCTACAGGTAGTTGTTCCGGGTCTGGGCGTTTGTGTATGTGAGAATTTATGTTTGTAAACGCACCCACGATACAGGAGAAAATCGTAGTGTGGGGCAACGTTCTTTAAAAACCAAAAATAAACTCTTCTTTTTTTTTTAAAAAAAAAAACGTTGCCCCACACTAGTAATTGTGCCGTGTGGGGATCGAACCCACAAGACGTTCGCTCAGCCGCTACGCCAAACGTGTCGTCATTTTTACTAAGATACATCTACAGTTCACCGTTATATTTATGACGCGTATAATATTGTTATGCTATTGCCAATAAGCAGTCACAAATCTAAATTCCAAACTGTTATTGAGAATTTCATTGGAAAACCCAATTACACTTAGCTCAATCTGAGAATCGAACCCAGGATCTCTAGCGCAGCAATCGCGCATGGAAACACTAGACTCATGAGGCAGAGATTTTTCATGTAAAGAGCCTTTATTTACATGCAGAACTTTATATAATATTCACGAGTTACACTTGACCATTTTTTGTTTGCTCCAACCGACCAACACAAAGGGAATCCACGAAAGACATTAAAACTTGCACGGTGGCTATTCTAAAAGACTGTTTTAATGGCCTGGAGAAACTTGAAACCACTTTTCTTAGCAGGAAACTTACTAATTGAAAAGTTTTAGGAGCTTAGGGATTAGGGTAAGGCTGTAACGCTTAATATTTTGTTGCTAAGTTATATAATTCGCAAGGGGCAGTGAATTCGAATAGGGTCAGGTGGTGAAAGTTTTGAATATGAACTACGTCTTATATTCACGGCTGTGCGTTATGGTGGGTTCGATTCCCACCCTACACACTTCTGTTATAAAACCCTCACACTAGTATTTTCTCGTTTCGACCTAAATATTGATGAAATAGGAACTAAATCATTATTAAACAAATATTAATAATATTATATTATGATATAAAATAAGTATCCAAAAAAATTTAAAAATGTCACGCGGATGAAGTCGGGGGCAGCTAGTAATATTTTGTATTGATATAAACTTTAGAGGTCGTTCCATGATATAAAATTGATATTGAGAGAGAAAGGGATGGCACTCTATACATTTGATAGTGCCATGTCTTTCTCAAAATCTAACAACGATCGGCCATAAACGGCCTTTGGTTTTTCAACATTGCCTGATCTTTGGGCTATCTCCTCCATCGTAGTACGAGGAGAAACTATGTCCCATGTTTAAACTCTAAAGTTCATAATTAGTTCTAGTCTTGCATGATATTAAATGTGTAGACACTGTGGAAGTTGGCGTTCCCGCATCTCTTGTAATTTGTGTGGCCATACAGGATTATATTATAAGCTGACAAGTTGAGGCACGTTTATTTCAGAATCCGGGCCAAAAGTTTAATTCCTTTAAATTTTTGGTCCTTCCTTTCGTTTTGATAACCTTAAACCTAAAATATATTAACCTTTACATTTTGTCTTACAGTCAACATGTATGGATTTAATATAAAATGATTAAGGAATAATTATGCGACTTCAGCGTGTATCAGTTCTGTAAGTTCGATATTTATTAAGTCAAATTCGTTTTTTAAAGTCTATAAAAATGGTTGATTATTGACAGGTTTAGGTCCCATGTAATAGGGGGCGAGCTTATTGTTATTAACCGGGCACAAATCTAAAGACCGAGTGGCCACTGAGAATTTCATAAAAAAAAATTAACGCTGGATGGGGAATTGAAAGAAACTGACAGTCTCTGAGAAGTGACCCCGAAACAAACTCGGAGAATCATGGTCCCTATTAAAGCCCACACCATAAGGGTTCAAATAGCCCTTTGAAGAAAGAAGTGTCATTCTTCAGTCAAAGAAAATCCAACTCAGGACACACTACATTGTTCTAATTACCATTCCATATAAAATTATTTTCTTTTGTTCTAGATAATGCATTCGACTAACAAAGAGGACGAGTTCAGTGGAGATACAAACACGTACAACGAATGGATGAGGCGCGGTTGAGTCATGCCGGGGCTGTGTTGGCAGGTCGACATGAACGCCGTGGGCTTCAGTTACCGACTCAAGATCGGTATTGTAGTGATTGTTATCATGGTGTTGGGGTTTTTTAACGAAAGCCAAGGTGAGTTTTTTAACTTCAAATTTAACGTATTTTAAGTAAAGGGCACAAATATTGAATTACCTTTAAAAAAAGCCTGCAAAATATCCTGATGTCCACGTCCTCGGGCCACCTTGCAGGCTCTTTTTTATTCCTGATAAACTTACGCTTGACCGCCAATACGCCTGATGTTAAGCGACATTGCAATCTATGATTGAGCGTGCTTGCCTGGAAGAAATCGATGCACTTGTTAAGGCTATTTTATTCTATAGCGCCGTAAAATCTCCCTCCTTCTTTTTAGATAAATAAATATGATTTCCTCTACTAATAGTGTTGTTCATTCGTGGAAGCGAAATACTGAGATCCAGTTTTCATCATCATCGCGCTGACTTTGAGTTTGTCTGGGCTATTTTCAAAAATTGCATACACCAATAGAAATAAGGCTTATCTAGAAAGGTTTTATGTAGTCTATTATTTATTAACGTACTCGTGGTAAGCCAGGGCAGTTTGCTAGGTTAAGTATAAAAGTATCTATTAAGCCTAATACATTAAGAAATTTCAACAAGCTAACAATTTGGGTATATGTCGCCATCCACTTAACAATAGTGTATACACGCCAAATCCATTTGTACAGCATCATTGGTAACAGCGGAATTAATGTTCTGTAGTTCATCATTAATTAGATTTATTATCCAAACCATTACGCAATTATCACGCTTCCAGTGTATAGCCATACGGCTGAATGTCGGTATTTTGCACGATACGACTGCCATCAGATCTGCGTATACCGGTATCCTGATAATTAACTGGCTTGTACTTTGATCACTAAAACGAAATAAAATTTATTTCTGTAAATAGATTTAAAAACACTTTTTCAAAACACATTTTCTTTATTTACTAGATGATATCGGCATTTTCAATTAACTGTATTTATAGACACTTGTTTTATAGCAATTTATAAAATAAATATAGTTTAATTAGAAAAAATAACTAACATAATAAGCTTGTTAACCACCTTTAAAACTTACTGTACCTAAGGACCAACGACAAATACAGTCCGACTAAATATGCTTATTGTACTAGTAGTGACAAGCGCCAGCTAAGAGTGAAGTCCTAAGTTAGGTTCTCAGGTCGAATAAAGAGTGATTGGGTGAGCGAATCCTCATGGACATCCGCCGCCCGGGGAGGCGACGGGGCGTGTCGGACTCCACCCAGAGTGGGTGACCTACCGACTAAAAACCACACGGTGTCTCCTCGCACGTGCGCGCGGGGCCGCGGGAATCCAAATTCTTCCGCAGCCCCACACTAGTGTTGGCCGGGTCTGTCCCGGCCTCGTCTCCTGCACGGGGTAGTGAGGTGTTGAACTACCCCGTGCATCGCCTCGGAGGCGCGCGCCGACACCCGCGCGCGCCTGCGACTCGGGTCCGTCGAATAGGGGGCGGGGACTTCCCCAAGTCCCTCGCCCCTGGACCCATTCATGGGGGCCGGAAAAGGGCGTTGTCCGCCCTTCTCCTGCGCCCGGTGCGCCTCCTGCGGCCGGGGAAGGGAGTCGAGATCTCCCTCTCCCGTTCCGCAGTTTCCTTCTGCGACATCACGTCCTCGCAGAAGGACACCACCGCGTCCCACGACTCTGCGCTACCGACCATCCTCCGCACTACGGCCGGCAGCGACAGATCGTCTCCTACTTCATTTGTGAGGACACGGCGCTGCTCCTCCCAAGCTACACACTCGGCGAGCGTGTGTTGCGCCGTGTCCTCCCCGCAATGGACGCAGTGGTGGCACCGAGCGTCCGGCTCCCTGTCTATGCGGCACAGGTACTTGCCGAAGCAGCCGTGCCCCGACAGCACCTGCGTCACCCTAAACGACAGGGAGCCGTGCCTTCTCCCGAGCCAGACGTCGAGTACTGGCCGGATCGCCTCGACGGTAGCGAGGCCGGCGGTAGGGCGCAGAAGCCTTTGCCGCCATTCCGCCACCAAGACCTGACGGAGCTCCTCTCGGCGCAGCGCGATCTGCCGCTGCACCGGCATCGAGCCCCGTGCCCGCTCTTCCTCGCGCCATCTAAAGTAACTTGCTTTTCAACAGAAATCACTAACGTCAACTTAAAGACGTAAATTCAGAATATGAAAGCAAATTTCTACCTGACGGGTGGGACTTGCTGTGGTTTAGTTGGTCATATGGTTTTTTTTTATGGGATAGGAGGACAAACGAGCTGACGGATCGCTTGATGGTAAGCGATAACCGCCGCCCATCGACACCCGCAACACCAGAGGAGTCACGAGTGCGTTGCCATTTAAAAGGGGATTGGGCCTCCGATTATATTTATAAAGTTATTTTAGCGAAGGAAAATTCGACTGCGGGCAGATATAATAACTTTATAAATATAAATGCCTATTTATAATCTTTATTTATTTAAATGATTGTCTTTAATAGGTTCTGATCGGTTTAATGGATTTCCAAGAAAATATTAGGGAATTAATCAGGAATTTTTATATATATTTTTTTTAAAGTTGCCCCACACTAGGATTTTCTCTTGTGTCGTGGGTGAGTTTACAAACACAAATTCTCACATACACAAACACCCAGACCCGGAACAACTACCTGTAGCTCATACAAATATTTGCTCCGTGTGGGGATCGAACCCACAACACGTGGCGCAGAAGCCGATCGCTCAGCCGCTACGCCAAACGTGTCGTTTTTGTGGGAATGAGAATAATTATGTGAATTCAAGTAAAATCGCGGGACACAGCTAGTTTTAAATAATCGTGTACAAGTATCTGATGAAGATAAAAATCTAGATTCTCTTTGGAGAAGAAACTCAATATACACTCTTTTAAAATAAGAGTTGTTACATTCTTCACTGATACAATTACGGTAACCGCATTAATAGAGTTAAAGAAATTATCACAACAAGAACATACTATCATATCTCGTTTCTTGCATTCATCAGAATAATAATTTGAAAACATTTTTCTAAACTTACTCTTTAAATACTTCCTTAAAAATGTTTACTAAAAGCAACTAGTGTTTTCAATCCTTTTTTTTTTTTTTTGGTTTCGTGTGGAAAATCCTCATGGACATCCGCCGCCCGGGGAGGCGACGGGGCGTGTCGGACTCCACCCAGAGTGGGTGACCTACCGACTAAAAACCACACGGTGTCTCCTCGCACGTGCGCGCGGGGCCGCGGGAATCCAAATTCTTCCGCAGCCCCACACTAGTGTTGGCCGGGTCTGTCCCGGCCTCGTCTCCTGCACGGGGTAGTGAGGTGTTGAACTACCCCGTGCATCGCCTCGGAGGCGCGCGCCGACACCCGCGCGCGCCTGCGACTCGGGTCCGTCGAATAGGGGGCGGGGACTTCCCCAAGTCCCTCGCCCCTGGACCCATTCATGGGGGCCGGAAAAGGGCGTTGTCCGCCCTTCTCCTGCGCCCGGTGCGCCTCCTGCGGCCGGGGAAGGGAGTCGAGATCTCCCTCTCCCGTTCCGCAGTTTCCTTCTGCGACATCACGTCCTCGCAGAAGGACACCACCGCGTCCCACGACTCTGCGCTACCGACCATCCTCCGCACTACGGCCGGCAGCGACAGATCGTCTCCTACTTCATTTGTGAGGACACGGCGCTGCTCCTCCCAAGCTACACACTCGGCGAGCGTGTGTTGCGCCGTGTCCTCCCCGCAATGGACGCAGTGGTGGCACCGAGCGTCCGGCTCCCTGTCTATGCGGCACAGGTACTTGCCGAAGCAGCCGTGCCCCGACAGCACCTGCGTCACCCTAAACGACAGGGAGCCGTGCCTTCTCCCGAGCCAGACGTCGAGTACTGGCCGGATCGCCTCGACGGTAGCGAGGCCGGCGGTAGGGCGCAGAAGCCTTTGCCGCCATTCCGCCACCAAGACCTGACGGAGCTCCTCTCGGCGCAGCGCGATCTGCCGCTGCACCGGCATCGAGCCCCGTGCCCGCTCTTCCTCGCGCCATCTATATAATGACGCGAGTACTTTCGCCTCTAGGTCCCAGGGCGGGGATCCGGCCAGGACGCAAGCCGCCTCGTAGGAAATCGTGCGATACCCGCGGACGACTCTGACGGCCATCGCCCTCTGCGGTTTTCGCAGAATGGCGAGAGTGCTGGCCGTCATGTCCATCGCCCACACAGGGGCCCCATATAGGGCCATGGACCGCACGATTCCCACGTACAACCGCCTACAGGCGGCGCTCGGGCCCCCCAAGTTGGGAAGCAACGTTGAAAGCGCGCCCGCTGCGCCCATCAGCTTGGGCGCCAGCCGCCGAAAGTGGGGCCCGAAATCCCATCGGCTGTCGAGCACCAATCCCAGATACTTCATGGTGGACTCGACAGCTATCCGGGCCCCGCTGACCACGATGTGTGATCCCGGCGCCGGCGCACGTCGGGGGCCATGAAACACCATGGCCTCCGACTTCTTTAGGGCCACCTCCAGGCCCAGGCGCCGGATGCGGTTCACCACCTGTGACACCGCAGCCGTGGCTATCAACGTCGCTTCCCTGTGCGAGCTCCCCCGGGCAATTACGAGCGTGTCGTCCGCATAACACGTCAAGTCGGCGCCCGACGGGAGCTCGCCTCTCAGCACCCAGTCGTAGCCGATGTTCCACAGGAGCGGTCCCAAGACCGAACCCTGCGGAACACCGCACGACATGAGGTGCCGACCGGCACCGTCACGTCCCCGATAGGTGACGCATCTATCCTCCAGGTAAGCCCCTACTGTACGGCGGAGGTAGGGAGGCACGCGATGGTATTTCAGTGCCTCCCGAATACAACTCCAGGGTAGGGTGTTGAATGCGTTGGAGATGTCTAAAGACACCGCCAGCACCACCCCACCCCGGGACACCGTCTCCTCCGCCAGGGCCCTCACGCGCATGATGGCGTCTATGGTGGAGCGCCCCCGACGAAAACCAAATTGGTTGTCGTCCAGGTTCGGCCCCTCTCTGCACAAGTGGCCGACGAGGCGATCTGCGATAATTCGCTCAAAAAGTTTGCCCGCCTCGTCGAGCAGCACTATGGGCCGATACGCGGACGGCGAGTCCGCGGGGCGCCCCTCCTTCCTGAGCAGGACCAGCCTCCCCTCCTTCCACACACTGGGAAACTGACCCCGCTCGAGACATGCCGTGAAGAGCCCCCTCAGCTGGGGCTCTAGCTCCTTCAGAGCCAGGACGAGAGCTCGACCAGGAACTCCGTCGGGTCCGGGCGCTGTGTTCTTAGCCCGGAGTCGCGACACGGCCGCTCTCGTCTCTGCTTGCGTCACCTCGGGGACATCGGTGCTCTCCTCTTCTGGAGAGTCTGTGGCTGAGGGCGAAGCCATCGTCGGGGGAACGTGTTCCGCTCGCTCCGGGAAGAGGGCCGACACCACCGCCTCTAGCAACTGGGGTTCCATACTCAGCGCTAGTGGGGGCGCCCAGGGACGCAACTTGCCCCGTACCCAACGGTAGGGGCGCCCCCACGGATCCAGATCTAGGGACCCCAGCAGCTCCTCCCCGGCACGCGACTTTGAGTCGCCGATGGCCAGCCACAGAGTCTCCTTGGACGCGCGGTACACCTCATACAGCGCGTCCTCCTCGGCGGAATCCCGTCGACGCCGTCTCCGGTATCGGGTGTACTGGCGACGAGCCGCAACGCACGCTACGCGCAATTGCGCGATCTCGGCAGTCCACCAGTACACCTGGCGCCTTGCGGACTGTTGGTGGACACGGGGCATGGACGCGTCGCAGATCTGCGCCATCGCCCCGCGAAACCACAGCGCCATCACCTCGACGTCAACGGGGCCGTCCGTCGTCGACTCCCAGATCCAGGACTGGACTAAGGCAGCTTCCTCGAGTAGTTCCCTGTCGATGCGCTTGAGCGCCCAACGCGGGCCGTCGTTAATCGGGGTTGTTGGATGGCGGCCGCTCGCGGTCTGAGCAGAGACGTCGAACCGGATATACCGATGGTCCGACAGCGTCTCCACCTCCACGGCGACACGCCAGTCGCGGACTCGGCTGGCGACAGAGGGGCTAGCGAACGAAACGTCCACTATCGACCCGCCCCGCTGCCGCACGCACGTGTGTTCCGAACCCCGATTCAGGACGACCAGACCGGTCGTCACCGCCCACTCTTCTAGCACCTCGCCCCGAGGGTCAGTGACCGGGGATCCCCACGCCGATGACTTGGCGTTGAGATCCCCGAGCACCAGAACGGGACGAGGGTGATAGCGGCTCACGACGGCGCCCAACTCGACAAGGAAACCCTCAAAGTCGGCGAGACTCTTGTTGGGGGAGAAATACGCCCCCACAATGACAACGCCGCCTGAGACCGCAGCAACCCAGCCGCGGCCCCGAGACGGGTCGATCAGAGTCTCGCCAATAATGGCCACCAAACCGTCAGCGCATCCCAGCCAGTTGTCCCGGGCGGGAACGAAGTACGGTTCGGCGACCACAGCCACGTGAATCGACCACTCTGCCATGCTCTGGAGTAGGAGATCCTGAGCTCTGGCACAGTGGTTGATGTTGCCCTGGAGGAAATGGAGTTGTGCCATTATTGACATTCCATTCCCTCGGCAACGGTCCTGGGCCGGGAGTCGGCCGCGGAGCTACTAGCCTGCGGGGGTGGCGAGGTTTCCCCGGCAGGTTTAGAGCTCCTCTTCTTTTTGGTTCTCCTCCTCTTCTTCTTGGCCTTGCTGGCAGGCGCGCCACAGGCCCCTCCGCCCACTTTGTGTCCCGCTGGCTTCCCCGCAGCCGAACATAAGCTGCAGTTGAGCGCCGCGGAACACTGGGCCGCCTTGTGGCCGGGCTGACCGCAGCGATAGCAGAGATCACTACGGTCAATCTCGGCGGTGCACTTTGCCCGGACGTGCCCCTTCTCCAGGCACCGGAAGCATCGCAAAGCCCGGGGCTGCAGGAGTTTCACCCTCGCTGCAACCCAGCCAACCAGCAATCTGCCGCTGTCGGCGATCTTCTTCGCCGACGCCACAGGGCACTGAACCCAGACTACGCTGAGTCCAGTGGCGTCGGCGCGTATATCGCCGGCCCGCACCTTGTCCGGCGGACACTCTCCGCTTCGGGCAACGGCCGCCACCACCTCCTCAGAGGTCACGGAGTCGTCCAGACCAGCAATCCGCACCTCTGCGGTTTTCGTTGGCCTGGAGACCCGGACGTCCTCAGGGTTGAGGACCTCCCTCATCTTGGCGGCCATAGCGTCCGCCTTTTCGGCGTTGCCGCTCGCATCGCCAGCCACCTCGAACAGCCGCGCCCCCGTGGCAGCCTGCCTGAGGGTGACGGACTGGAGGCCAAGATCTGATAATTTGATCTTGGCCTTGGCCTCGGCAATGACCGACTGGTACGTTACGCCGCGCTCCGCAGCTCCGGGCTGTAGCGTGAGCGTCACAGCCTCGGAACGCGGGGCACGTATCGCCGGTCCTTTGCGACCGCCTTTGGCAGTCCGTTGCGCAGGCTGCGCAACCGCCTTTGCGGTTCCACCGGGGGCGCTTGCAGCTGCTGCGGCCTTTTTGGTGGCTTTGCGGGCCTTCTTGCGGCCCACGACTTTCGCCCAGGTCTCACCCTCAGACCCGGCAGTCGTGGGCTGGTCGCTCGGAGGAGCTCCCTCCGCGGGCTTTTTATTACCCTCCGCGGGCTTCCCCTCTTGAGGCGCAAGTCTCGGCGGCTCCTCAGTCCTCCGCGTGTCAGCCGCTAGAGGCGGACGGAGGATTTCCACCGGGAGACGCCGAGAAATCGCCTCCAACCGAGCGTTAACCATGCTCCCGCACTGGAGCATGCAGAGCCGGACAATGCGCTCGACCTCTTCGTCGGTACGAGGGCTTGCCGGTCGCGGTGCGGGAGTCGGGGCCACTACGGGTGCGGCATCAGTGGACTTGCGTCGCTGCTGCTGCTCGCTTAGAGCAGCGACTTGCCGCCGGAGGTCCTCCAGGTCACTTCGGAGGCGGCTGTTTTCCTCCTGCAACTTAGAGACCTCGTCAGAGGCCGTCCTGTTGAGGAGGATGCCAACCGCCTCCCTGATATCTGCGGCAGCCTCTTTTAGGCCACGGGTGAAAGTGCCCTTCAGGCTGCCGGACTTGGTAGCAACCTTCAGGACTAAGTCCACCCCATCCAGAGCCAGCTGGCTCAAGGCCACCGCAGATGGCTCTCCGCCTTCCGCCGCCAGGGCAGCTCGTCGCTCGCGAGCGCGTCGGGCCATCTCCGACACTTCGTCGGCCGCGACGGCTTTGCGCTGATCCCTCTTGGCGGCGTTGAGCTCCGCCTTGGAGCTCCCCAGCGAGGCACAGCTTTCACCGCCATCGCCAGGGTCCTCCGTGGTGACCCCCATGTCACTGTCAGCTTCGCTAGCCGCCGAGGTATTGGACCGCACGAATCGTCCGTGCTTATCCCTCCGCGGCTGCGAAGCAGTCACCCCTCTCGATGGTTGCCGACCCCTCCTCGAAGTCGGCAACTTGGGGGCCGGCAGGCCTTCCTCGTCTGAGGACCGGCACACTGGACGTTTCCTGACGGAAGACGTCCCACGCGACCTATTTCCTCCACTTCCAGTATCCATATCCGCTGCAGGGGCCTGGTCGCCTACCCCTGCGCTTCCATCGGTCACCAATGTAACACTCGCAGGCCCGGATACCTGCGAGCGTGAGCCTCCTCGGCTCTCGTTGCCGTTGCCGGCAAGTGGATGGCAATCATTGCCCCCCCCAGAATACGCGGGGCAGACGGAACCGAGAGGTTCCGTGGCGGATTCTCCGACTGCGGCGCAGCCGGTACCGCCCTGGGGTAAACTATCTTTGATGCTTGCCATTATCATTTTTTCCTTTTAAGGGTGAGGTCCCTATCTCCCACATCCTTTTTTTTTTTTTTTTTTTTTTTTTTTTTCTCCCCTTTCAGGGAACCCATCCCCGGAGTACCCTCCGTTAAGAGGCGGGGGCAGCGAGGGATAAATCTCCCGCCACCTACTCCCCTGAGTCCGCCCTTGCTCCTCCACTGTGCCCTCTGCTAAATCAGAGGGACACGCGGAGCAACGCCCCAAGGCCCCCCCACGCCAGACTATCAGCCACGAGCAATAAGATTCCCCAACTGAGGAAAGTTATTACTCGTGCCCAGGGTGCACCGGCTCCATAACGAACGACTGCTGTTCCCCCCGGACGTATCCAAGCGGGACCAGCAGCCGGGAGCACACGAGGAGGTTGTCTGGCCCAGCACCCCAGTGTTTTCAATCCTGGTCCAACACGGAAATAAGCCATTTGTGAACAAAATATGAGAACAGTACAGTAAACATCAAATCATATCCGTCATCAAATAACACGCGTAGAGTATTACAATATTTGTGCACCAAGGCCAATGTTTGTCCAACTAATGCGATTATTTTGTTCAAATATATTCTCTCTCGCACACAGTATCGGATCGTATGGAATAATTTACTTTCAACTTTTGGATATTGTTGTTGTGTTTATTTGTTTGTTTCAACTTGGATTTCGATTTTATGCCGAAAACAACTTTTGCGATTGTTTTTAATTAAAAGTTATTTTATGTATTTTTCCTTTATTATTTAACAACATTAGCAGTTGTAAAAAAGTTTACATTATTGGTATTATTATGATTTTTTATCTTCTTAATACAATTCAAAATCTTGTGTAGAGATGTAAAATTGCAAATATTACCAAAACGTCCAACTATTTCCATCCAATTCCAACCAAAAAATAAATAATAAACCATTTCAGTGATACAGCAAGCAAAATTCTGAAAGAACTAAACAATCCTTGGTCAAGATATATTGTACGGAACCGTACATTAATTTAGCAATCACGCGCCGTGCATTCGGCGCATGTCAGCATTTCACGTAATATTGCAAATAGCTATGTTCAAAAATATTCACAATAAATCAGTGTTAATCTAACATTCAAAGTGGACGGTTTTATTTCATCAACCTAATAGAATCGACCCATCATCATCATCATCATCAAATGTAGAAAACGTCTACATTTTTTTTTGGTCCTTCGAGCCGGATGGTTTTTCGGGTACCTACTTTGGCCTAGCGCGCGGTCTGGTCAGAAGTACATACGTTGAAAACGTGACGTGGACTTATTATCATCAATCCAGTGTGGACTCATTTAGTGAAGTGCTACACCTATCATCAATCAATCATTCTATTCTTCTTGTCGGCGCGAGGGTTAGCGTCCGCTGTCAGCTACGTTGGAAGCAGCAGCAGGTTCAGACTCTACTGTTGTGCTACTCCTGGATCATCATTTATCAAGTAAGACTGTTCCTATTGTTCTAATCATGGAATCTCTTATTGCTCGTCAATCTGATATCATCTCCAACATCAATTCAATAAAGGTCAACTTCAATAAAGACTCCGATTCACGGAAACATGCCGAATATATTAGAAAACGGATAGAGTCACTAGACAACCTCTGGGGCGAGTTTGAGCAAAATCATCAAAAAATTTCAGAGCATAAAAGTGAGGCAGTTGAGTATTTCCTTGAAAATACCTATCAAAAAGGAAAAGACCTATATCTATCTACTCGTAGTCTGTTATCATCTTACCGTAAATCATCAAAATCTACTCAACCAGACGGAGAAGTAGATGAAATGTTAGCATTGCAACGGACTAATTTTAGAGCATTCAATCGGCTAATCAAGGGCATAAAAGTCGATATCATAACGGATAAATGGGAACTTGAGGATGAGCTCAAGAACGTGCAAGCTAAATGGAAAATCATCGATGCCCAACATTTAAAAATAGATCATATTCTTGCCGGTGGGGATATATCATATGACGAGGAGTTTAATCATCATGAACTGGCCTATAAAAATATCAAGCGTGAGTTGAATAAGAAAATTTCATCTACCACTCATTTAGAAAAATCAACTCCGCATCTTGAAATACCCTCGTTTAACGGAAACTACACGCAGTGGCCAACCTTCTATGATTTGTTTACCGAGACAATTCATAACAACAACTCCATCACAAAAGCTCAGAAAATGCAACACCTTAAGGGAAAACTTAAGGGTGAAGCAGAGCGTCTCATCTATCATCTACATATTTCATCAGAAAACTATGATACGGCATGGGAGATCTTATTACATCGGTACAACAATACTCAAGCTCTTTTCACAAACCAAATTGAATTATTCCTAAATCAGCCAATCATTCAAAAGCAATCATCATTTGAAATTAAAAGATTATATGACACCACCACAGAATGTATTCACGCGATTCATAACCTTGGCGTTGATACGAATACGTGGGATCCCTTGCTGGTTCACTTACTTTGCAAAAAATTAGACTTGGAAACTTATACCGATTACAAGGAAGCACGTAAAGCACCCCGGGATTTACCAATGTTGGACGAACTGATGTCATTTCTTGAGAGTAAGTTCACCGCTCTCGAACCTCTTCATAAAGGTGATAAGGAACCTTCAACGTCAAACAAGCGAACTTCAAATCAACCTAAAGTGTCTAACTATAATAACAAACACAATTATTATAAAGGCTACAATAATCGGAATTATCAAGCTATCATTACTCAATCTTCTAAGTGCCCTGTGTGTAATTTATATCATACTCGCAATCTATTTTCGTGTAAAAAATTTATGAACATGACACCAGATCTACAATTGAGGACAATGACAAAATCAAATATTTGTCAAAACTGCCTATTCAGTCATGATGGAAGTCAATGCACTTCCACAAAACGTTGCAAATCGTGTCAAGGAGATCATAATACCATACTTCATGAAGCATATTCATCATCATCAAAATCTTCTCCTCAAGCAGCTTCATCATCATCGGCTGCTGTGCCCACTTCATCGTTAAAGTCATCACACAAACTACCTAATGTTAATCATGTCGCAGGGGAAGACGAAGAGTTATTGCTGACTACGTTATCGATTAATGTTAGGTGCGCTGATGGCACTTACGTGACCCTGAGGGCTCTCCTGGACCAGGGGTCACAAATATCATTAATCTCTGAAAACGCAGTACAACGGTTAGGTTTGCAGAGACGGCGTTATAACGCATCAGTGTCCGGTATAGGTTCGGGTGCTAGGCAGAGTAAGGGACGCGTACTAATCGACTGTCAATCTATCTACGGTGACTATAAGTTTACTACAGAAGCACTAGTTTTATCAAAAGTCGCAAACAGCTTGCCTAACATACCATTCCAAAAGCAATCATGGTCGCATCTCCAACATCTGCAATTAGCAGATCCGGAATACAATGTGTCGAAGCCTATTGATATTCTCTTAGACGTTAGCATTTATTCACAAATTATCATGGACGGGCTTATCAAAGGCCCAGCGCATGCTCCGATTGCGCAGCAGACTACTCTCGGATGGATATTATCTGGCAATGTTCGTACATTTAATTGTCATATCGTAACAAACGATTTATCGGATCTATCAAAATACTGGGAAATAGAAGACGTTGAATCATCATCATCATCTCATCTAACCAGTGAAGAGCAGTATTGCGAAGAGTTTTATCATCAATCTACTCGTCGTTTGGACACTGGTAGATACGAAGTTGGTATACCCATGAAGCCCGAGTACGAAAATCAACTTGGATCATCAAAATCAAAAGCGGTTGCACAACTCAAACAATTGGAAAGAAAAATGTGCAACAATTCATCATTTTCAGAAAATTATAAATTGTTTATGTCAGAATATCAACAACTGGGTCATATGTGTAATGCCAATAATGTCAATGAACCAAAACGTGCCTTCTATTTACCACATCACGGCGTAATGAAATTAGACTCGACAACGACAAAACTTCGAGTCGTCTTCAATGCGTCAGCAAAATCGTCATCAGGTAAAAGCCTAAATGATCTCATGTGCTGTGGACCAAATCTTCAAAGGGATATCATGACACTTATCTTAAACTGGAGAACCTATAGCTATGTTATCACTGCCGACATAGAGAAAATGTTCCGGCAAATATTCATCAGACAGTCAGATCGTCATCTTCAGTCAATCGTGTGGAGACAATCACCTCAGGCGCTTATCCGTGAATATCATCTTACTACCGTGACGTATGGAACTAAAGCGGCTCCATATTTAGCTATGAGAACACTAAAACAGTTGGCAATAGACGATGCCGAGAAGTACCCTCTAGCTGCGGAAGCATTAAATCAGTCATTCTATATGGACGATCTGTTTAGTGGAGCAGATACCATTCATCAAGCTAGAGAACTGCAGCATCAACTCATTGAGATGTTGAAGGGTGCTGGCATGAACCTTCGAAAATGGTCCAGTAATGAACCAGAACTACTGGTAGATCTATCATCTGATCAACTTGATAGCCCATTAGACTTCAAATGCACAGAATCAAGGAAAACACTCGGATCGAGATGGTATCCATCATCTGATAGCTTTAGCTTTCAAAATCAATTACAGCATCATAATAAACATATCACTAAGAGACAGCTACTATCAGAAATTTCCAAGGTATTTGACCCTTTAGGGTGGCTGTCCCCATTATCAATCAGAGCAAAACTACTCTTTCAAAATGCATGGTCATCAAATTTATCGTGGGACGAAGAAGTTCCACAGTCTTGTCAAGAAGATTGGACTCAACTTAGGAATGATTTCAAAATCATAGACCAATTTATCATACCACGGTATCTAGGTAACACAAAGCAACATTATCAAATACATGCATTTTGTGACGCTTCCGAAAAAGCATATGCATGCGTCGTGTATGTTGTAGCTAAAAACAATAAGGGCGAGTACACATCAAGGCTCGCGGTAGCAAAAACAAAGTTGGCACCTCTAGCAAAAAGGGTCTCATTGCCGCGACTTGAACTTTGTGGCGCGCTACTGCTTACTCAACTTATCAAGAAAGTGATGGAATCTTTATCAAATCAGGAAGTAGAGATCTATGCCTGGACTGACTCCATGATAGTTTTAGGATGGATCAAAGGTGATGTGAAGAAGTGGAAGCAGTTCGTGGCTAATAGAATCATCAAAATCATTAGTATCGTTCCACCATCCTGTTGGCATCATGTGAGGTCAGAGGAAAATGCTGCAGATTGTGCAACTCGGGGCCTAACATCACAGAAGCTATTAACTCATCAGTTATGGTGGCAGGGGCCGAAATGGATTACCAATTTCGAACATAACTCTCTACCTGATACCCAATATCAATCACCAGACTTAGAACTCAAGATGCTTAATGTGAACGTGGCCTTACATCAAAATCATATTTCATTTATACTCGAGTTATTACAGAATTACAGTTCGTTGACTCGCATTGTAAAAATTGTCGCTTGGATATCGCGTTTCATTACAAAAGCGCGAGGTAAGCACTCACCCAGATCGGAAATTTTGTCGTAAACAGAAATGGAAAATGCCTTATATATTATTATTAAATATAATCAGTCGCATGAATTCAATGAGGATATTTTATCTATCAATCAAAAAGGACACGTGCATCCAAGGAGCAGAATATCATGCCTTAATCCATTTATGGACAAGCACGGTATCCTTAGAGTAGGGGGACGACTCAAAAACGCAAGCATCAGTGATTCATCAAAGCACCCCATCATATTATCAAGCCATAGTCGTCTCACCGATTTAATCATTGATCAAGCTCACAAAACTACCTTGCATGGAGGTCCACGACTGACGCTCTCATACATCAGAGATAGATATTGGATAATCAGTGGAATCCGTACTGTCAAGAGGAAGTTGAGATCATGCATTAAGTGTCGGCGCTTCAGCCAAACACAATATCATCAGATCATGGCTGATCTGCCACAGCCTCGAGTCACTCCGTCACGACCCTTTTCTCACACCGGTGTCGATTTTACCGGACACGTTGAGTTGAAGGCCAATAAGGGACGCGGAATCAAAACAGTCAAAGGGTATATAGCCGTGTTTGTTTGTATGTGTACCAAGGCTGTTCATCTGGAATTAGTTTCTGATTTGACTACCTCAGCATTTTTAGCAGCCTTCCGTAGATTTTCGGCCCGCCGTGGAACGCCCAGTCATGTATTCAGTGATAATGGTAGGAACTTCGTAGGAGCCAATCGCATCATTAAGAAGGAGTACCAAGATATTTTAGCTACCATCAATACTGATTTCGTCAATAACATCAATAGCATGAATATTAAATGGCACTTCAACGCTCCTGCGTGGCCTAGCGCTGGCGGACTGTGGGAAGCTGCAGTAAAGAGTCTCAAATATCACCTGAAGCGTATTATCGGAGATCAAAAACTCACGTACGAGGAATTCACTACGTTGCTCTATCAAATTGAGGCATGTCTTAATTCACGGCCTCTCTGTCAGTTGACAGAGAGCCCTGAGGACGAAATTCTCACGCCTGGGCACTTTTTAGTCGGCGGCCCACTTTTGTCTAGGCCACAGACGGATCCAGATCACATGACTCAATCATCGAGGTGGCAACTCATTCAATCAATGAACAAACAGATTTGGAAAAGGTGGTCAAGCGAATATCTTCAGCAACTACAGGCTAGATCAAAATGGCGTAAGCCAAATAGAAACTTTGAGGTCGATGACGTGGTTCTAATCAAGGAAGAAAACTTGCCACCCGGCAAGTGGGCTTTAGGACGAGTTCAAGCTATTCATCCCGGAAAGGATGGCTACGTACGGGTAGCCACGTTGAAAACTAGCAACAACGTTATACAACGTCCTGTAACCAGACTTGTATTGTTACCGGTCAAAGAGGACACGACACAGGACCCAATCGGACCCAATCGAGACACGTCACCTCCTCCATCATTATCATCACCTAACTTTAACAAAGATAATAAAAGAAAACGCCGTCCTCGAAACAAGGCATCATTTACAAACCTTTTCATCAGTTCCCTACTATTATTGTTTATGTTATTATCGCCCGCTAATTCTCAAAACATAACATATCGTAATCATAAATCCTATAATTTGACGTCATTAGAGGAGAATCAGGCCATTTATTTCGACAGAGTATCAAACTTACAGTACATCAAAGATGAATGGCGTTTAGTTGTATACTACAACATGACGACCTACTGGAAAGGCTTATCAGACATTAAAGGTTACGTCAACCACATAAAATCATTGTGCAATACACAACCAAGTAAACAATATGAGAGTATAATTTCTCAGTTAGAGCACGAGATCAACGAAATTGATCACTATGACATGTTACTTAAATATCAAGGTTCCAACAGGCAAAAACGAGGATTAATTAACGGAGTGGGGTATATTGCCAATTCATTATTCGGGGTATTGGATGAGAGATTTGCCGAAAAATACAAGGATGACATCGAGCAAATCCATCATAATGAAAATCATCTTCAAAACCTTATCAAAAATCAGACTAGTATTTTAGAGTCAGAATTAAATATCATACGCCGTAATGAGGACATCATGAATAAACAATTTTCTTTCATCAAACAACGACTCCAAAACATATCAATCGAAGTGAACAGCGTACAGTTAAAGAGCGAGGACGGTCTATACATCACATCATCGGCTCTAGCAGCATCCATAATTGTATCAAATATTCGCTGGATTCAGCAAACTTTGATTGGTACCGTAACAGATATCGCAAATGGACGCATTGACAGTCATTTGTTATCGCCGGAGCAGTTATCGTACCAACTGAGCATCATCTCCAGTCAACTGAATGGTAAACTTATGATACCAGTGGATTTAAAAAATATCAAGGACTTGTATCGATTACTCAAAGTATCAGCAAGAGTATTTGCTAATTATTTAATCATAGAGATCAAGGTTCCACTCTTAAGCAACGAATTGTTTGAGCTGAACAAAATCATATCTATTCCGCAAAGGAGGGGACTAGAGTATTATAACCTCCTTACATCAATACCATTCATAGCTTACAATCTACGCAAGGATACCGCAATTCTTCTATCAGAAGCGGACTTACAATCGTGCACTCATGTTCCCAATGATATATTTTTATGCTCATTGAACACGCCCATATACGACCTAAAAATAAAGCAGTCTATCTGTGATATTAAAATCATTCATCAAAAACAATTATGTCAGTCGGTAAAATCACCGTGTGAACAACAGTGGATCAAATTGCACAGGCCGAACAGCTGGTTGTATACGTGTTGCTCGGAATGCCAAGCTCGCATTATTTGTAAGGACGGAGTAACAATGGTCAATCTCGCAGGCAACGCAATTGTTACCCTAGGTCAAGGATGCACATTGAAAGGGGACACCTTTAGTATTTATGCTCACAACAACTTTGTAAATCAATTAAACATTCATCATCATATTCAAGTCCCAGAGGTGTCTGTGCTCAATCAAATTATGAAAACAACTGCACCAGATAATTTTAGCGAAACGGAAGATCATCAACTTATTTGGACTCGGCTAAAGGCCCAAATTGACGAGGTTAAGGGACAGTCATCAACAGATCTGAGTATTCATGACGTACATCATTACACAGTGCAGTACATCAGTGTTGCTTCGGTAATCGTCTTGCTAGGCATCGTTGTGTACTTCATCAAGAAACGTCGCCCTACGGGCGGAGTGACAGCGTCGCCGGGCCCGCAGGGCCATGAGGCTTCTGAGGCAGGGCTGGCCTCAGTCGTTCCAGCAGACCCTCTGCCGGTATCACAGTCATCGGAATCAGTGCAAAAGTGCAGTGAAGTTTTTACTATCAGTGGTGTAGATAAGGCTACCTCGCCAACGTTTTTGCGTTCAGTGCATTCTTCAGACAGTGATGATTAGGACATAAAAATAACATTGACACGGACATGTTTTATAATCTATCATAACTCTATAAAGTTTACTATGTTTTGCTATACTTTGTAATCCTGTAACTTATTTAGTCATTTGTTTATCAGTCTTAGTTTGTATCTTTTGGGCGGCAGGATGTACGGAACCGTACATTAATTTAGCAATCACGCGCCGTGCATTCGGCGCATGTCAGCATTTCACGTAATATTGCAAATAGCTATGTTCAAAAATATTCACAATAAATCAGTGTTAATCTAACATTCAAAGTGGACGGTTTTATTTCATCAACCTAATAGAATCGACCCATCATCATCATCATCATCAAATGTAGAAAACGTCTACATATATAATAATATGAAGTAGCTATACCAGAAAGACGTCTTAATGAAGATAAAATAATAATCATAAATATAGATAAGATACAAGCGAAATGATCAAACGAAAACGAAACAGAAGCGGATAATTAGAACAATAAAATAATCAGGGAAGCCAGACGCGTTCGCGATATCAATTTTTCTTCTAATAATTGGGAGCTTTCTAAATGACCCTTAATTGGGGACCTTTTCGAACTAAACGTTTCTTCCTAATAGGATATAACTTCGTTTTGTCCTATTACAAAGGATATTCTGTCAACTGTGTAACTGTCTTGTTGTTTAGTTGCAAATGCTTTCTTTAATTGTACAGATTTTTTTGTGTTGTTGTTTTTAGCATCATTTTAGGTTTCATCTTTAAAGGCTACTAGTTTATTTTTGTCCACGTGGGTCCAATACAAATAAGTGTGATTTACATGAAATAATTCTCTTGGTCCTCTGAGACGATAGTCTGCTTACAATATATTCTTTTCAAAGTACAGTCGTTAAATTTGATCCATCGGTTCATTCAGGTCTTGCTTTTGAGAACTCACAATCTACAACTACTACAATTGAACATCCAAGTTAACTGAATTGTCTTTCTTTATGTAGAAAAACGATGTCAAATTAATTTTACTTATGATCCGGTACATTTTTGAAACATCAGTAAAATTAATTTTATATGAATTAAAGTAGCAAATATCAGTCCATATGTGGTTTACCGTTTCAATAATCACGGAGTGTGTAATTAGATGAGCAAGAGCTTTGATTCCCTCTTTGATTAGAATATACGATGTGTTTGATATCAAAATATGCGTATTTTCCTTCCATACCACATCAAAATAGAAGGATCAGACCCAACCAAAATAGACGGTGACATATATTTTGAGCAATTTCACCTACATTTGTATACAAAACGACCCATATTGAGACCGTGGGCCCTTCCATAACGTTTGTGTACAATATTTCGCCAACATTGCGAGTTATTAACTGAATGTAACGAAACAAAAGAGGGGTACAATTTCCGAAATCGCACAAGAAACAAAAGACATTTTAGTGAGCGCAGATGTTATTAATGTGTTTCATTAGTGAAAGGACACGGATAGTGGTAAATGGAAGCGGTTGAGAGTAAAATTGTGCACAATTTGAGCGTAGTTTTTAAACTGAATTTTTATTTACGGTTTTGCGGTTCATTTAGTGATACTCTGGAGCTGATAATAAAATATAATGAAGGTATTGAGTACTGTTCCTTCCTTATGATCTAGAAGGAATTTATTTTTAACGTATTTCAGACAATATTATTTATTTTTTGATTATACCGTGTAGATCAGATACTGTTAAGTGTTTTTTTTTGCTACGTGACACCACTCGGGTTTGCGTGGTTTCCAAAAGAAGGTAAATTTCTTTGAGATTTGTGTATTTTTTTTAATAGGTACTTATTAAATTATTGTTATTTAAAATAAGCCAGTAATTATGAAAACCGTATGTGTATTGATGTATATTGAATTGTTTCAAAACAACACATGATTTCAATTAGATTAAATATATAAAGATTAAATAAATAAAAGATGAAAACAAATAAAGAACGTAAACATTAATCAATCTTCAAAAGCATCTTAAATATTCAAAGAGAATAAATTCAGTCAACTTAAATTACGTAAAATAATTTGACAGAATTCATTTGAAGTTGACAGAGTTTCGAAAAATCTTAATAAGACTCACAAAGCAATCATAAACTGAATTATCAAGAACTTCCAAATGAACACGAATGTTCAATTAAAGCGAAACAGATTTCAGATATTTTTTTAAGTAGAAAGCAATTACCAAGAATAAATAAAAAAGGAATCGAAATCAATGTCTATTAGAGAACATGATCAAACAAATTTCCTCGTGTCTTTTCCACACACACTTTGATCCTTGTGATGGCAATATTTGTGAAATTGTTAGTCGGGTTACAAAGTCGATAAAACTCAACTAATTACTCGATTTTCTTGAGCAAATGTTGATTTGTTCAAGAAGTTTGTGTTGATTTTCAAAATTTTGCCGAATATCTTAGAATTTAGGCTCACTTTGGCGACAAATCGTGATATTAGGAAAAATGCTGTAATTATAATTAACAAAGGTGTGGAAATTATAATAAGTGGAGTAGGATTTGATGTAGGTTATTCTAAATTTAGAGTGCAAACCCAACTTACAAACAGTACGCCCATTAACAATGAGCGTAGGCGTACCTTTGTGATGCTATCTGCCGCCTACAACTGATAGAAATAATATTTTATAAGGAGATCTAAAGAGTTCTACCTCAATTTATTGACGTCATGAATGCAAGCTTAAGCTTTGAGTGGGAATTTATCTAGCCAA
Source organism: Acronicta aceris (assembly GCA_910591435.1). Taxonomy (NCBI): domain Eukaryota; kingdom Metazoa; phylum Arthropoda; class Insecta; order Lepidoptera; family Noctuidae; genus Acronicta; species Acronicta aceris. Next base: position 6,351,865 of record OU342781.1, on the reverse strand, counting down.
TAGATTTAACATAGGGGTACCAAAACGAGCCGAAGGAAGCAGGGCGCTATCTACCTTTTCCCGGAGTGTTTCGTTATATTTTCGGACCCTCATAGCTTCGGTCTGGATTAGAGGCCAAATATTTAGGATAAGATATAGTTAGTAGCTATACCAATAAAACGCGCTAAATTTCATTTGTCTAACTTTTATGCTTTTGATTTTATGAATATCTAAAATACGCTGATTACGTCACTGACCATGATCAACAAAACCTGTAGGGTACTTCCTGCACTGGCTATTTTTGACAAAGATGTGGGGTTTGTGGGAAGTTTGGATATTTGGGCTTTTTAGAATTAGGGGCTTGGCACACATGAGATCTTATAACTGAGTCCTTGGCACCAAATTATAAATGAAATGTTGTTAAGCCTGCTTTTTTATAATTGCCTCATTAATCTAGTGGTTTCAAGTGCATCTGCTACGTCTTGGGTTCGATTTCGCTCGAGCAAAGTGTTATTGGGATTTTCTATGATAATAGCCTCACCTCCTATATCATGGGAACTAAACATACTGGGAATACAGGCGTGATGCTATGTTATGTTTTTATGGGACATTTTTTGTGTAACAGATGAAGCAATAGGAATTGAAACAGTACATTTTGTTATAAATCTTTGGCTGGGCTGGGACTTTAATATAAGTCACTTGTGTAATAGTTAAACAAGTGATAATAGCCACATACTGAGACGGGAAGTTCATTATTACGCCCCCTATTACATGGGACCTTAAACATAGCTGCAAACTTATAGATGTACAGGAACCCTTTCAAGGAATGTAGGTAGTGTTTTAAAAAAGAAAATATATACCTACGATGGAAAAGAGAAGAGCACTTACCTATCTGGACTGCTGGATTAAAGCCGTTGTATGAGATGGAGCTACAATTGCCCTCATCACCCTCGGCTACGGTTCAGGCCAGTGTTCCCCTACCTATTTAAACTTGCCATCGAGACGCGGCCATAGAATTCTACGCATTAAATTTATTACTGGAAGTACTGTACGATTTTATTTCGAACTCCTACCTTCTGCAGCCTCCAGCCGTAAAAGAGGTAAGTATCTGAGAATCGTAGCAAGTGGCTTTCTGTTGTTTCTACCTATCCGTATGGAAAAAGAGCGTGAGTGTATGTATGTAAGATGTCTGATATACTTCGTCCATACTAAGATTGTAAACTAGCTATTTCCTGCGGTTTCATTCGCATACCAAAAGGGTTTTTGAAACAAAAGTCTTTGGCTCCAGGTTCTAACTCTCTAGGTTCCTCTTCCAGATTCTCCACACTAAAATTAATTAAAATTATTTTAGCTGCTCAGACGTGAAAACGTTATAGATTTCTTTCACATTTATAATTGAAGTATTAATATGGATGCGAAATCATCAATTTATCTATTACCACTTATAAACAAATTTCGATAAAACTTGGCAAGGAGATATATTATTACATCCTGAAGAAGGATATGGACTACCTTTTATTTTAATAATTCCTTTGGAATGCAAATGAAACCGCGTGCAATGACGTGTACTTCGTCTATAGATCTCCCACACGAGATACTTAATTTCCTTGCAAGCATAAAAAGTTTATTGTATTGGTCACGAACGAGTCCTTATACGACGCGGTTAGCACATGTTCCTGCCACGTGCTTACTTTTGAGTGGAAGAGATTCATCAAAAAACGCAGTGTGGGACGACCTCCAACGAGTTAGACGGACGACCTGGTAAGGGTCACTGGGAGTCTTTGGATGCAGGCGGCATATAACCGGTCCTTGTGGAAGTCTTTGGGAGAGGCCTTTGTTCAGCAGTGGACTTCTAGTGGCTGATATGATGATGGTTACGATGATGATTCATACATACTGTGGCTAGGCTGTGAAACTCTTGCGATAAGACAAGTATTTATTTATTTATTTATTTATTTACACAAGGCACATCAACAATATAAACACAAACATTGGTTAGTAGCAAAATACAGAGACAAAGACTAGTGTTTATATCAATTATAGATATGCACAACATTTAGGATAACATTTCACAGTAGTTATAAGTATGTTGTTATGATGATTTATCTAATTATGAGATGAAATTTGATTCTTATTTGCAACAGATAGTGAAGCCGAGAAATATTTTAACACCTAGTCCCGCACTACTTTTAAAAATAAATAAATATACTTAGATTTAGATAGTGTAAAACTATTTATTTGTAAGATTAGACCCATGTAATTAATATTACTCAAAGCTTTCTTCTGGCAAGCAAAGGAAAAATAAAGAATTTCAATTTAAAATTTGTAATTTATAAAAATGACAAGGTATTTCAACGCATAATGTTATTGCCAAGATTTATATAATTCAGCGTATAAAAATATTATTAGCTTAAATATTCACTGCTACTTTAAAATATTCCTTTATATATAATCATAACAACAGTATAATGTTATACTGTCCCACTGCTGGGCACGAGTCTCCTCTCAAAATGACAGGGATTAGGCTATAGTCAGACTTCACACGCCATCGAGAAAATCTCTCAGGCATGCAGGTTTCCTCATGATGTTTTCCTTCACCGTTTTAGCGCGTGATAATTAACTATTTATTACGCACATGACTTCGAAAAGTCAGAGGTGCGTGCCTTGGGTTCGCACTCGAGACTTGGCAGTCTAACGGTCATACCGCTAGGCTATCACTTAGTCATTCATCATTTCATTATAACCAACTGTAAAATTAAGATTTTTCATCCCTCTGTATTATTTTCTTAAGTTTCCTTATATTACTGGAAGTTTCTCACCCGATTTGAAGGACATTTTAGCTCGGTGGTAGGACCTCTTGGGGTCTGACTGGTTGGTGACCACCCTTACGTGGGAAACTACCGTAAAGCACCTTGGTGTGTTTTCAACTTTCGCGCGTAAGAGCCAGTTTCCTCTCGATTGCTGCGGCTCTGGCAGTCTGCAATCCGAAGGCGTCTTATGGGTCGGCAACATATCAGCAACTCCTCTGGTGTTGCAAGTGTCCATGGACGACGATACTACTTACCACCAGGTGGCTCGTCAGCTCGTTTGCTGACTTATCCAATAAAAAAAGATGCAAATTTTCTTCCATACTCAGATTTCTGATACAAACAACACGTGCATCTCCTTGACCTGAACCTGAGTATAATCATCATTTTGAGTCTGTATTGACCTACTACCGGGTATTAAACCTCCTTTGTACCAAAAAGTATTTAAATCGCTTGAACAAAAAAAAATTAAATACTTTTTGGTACAAAATTTAATCGCATTTCAGTAGCTCAGTGTCTTGTCAGCTAGCTATCACCGCATTAAAACACATTTTAAATGGAGCTAAACGTTTAAATGCTAATACAAACCCATCCAACTGAGATAACAAGAATTAAAATATATTATACTATGAATAATCAGTACCAGTGATATTCCATCCAAAGTCTTCACCCCAAGCCATTACTTTTCATAGCAACTTTAAGTACTTTAAAGTCTCCAAAAATGCCTTTTTAGGGACTACGGAGAGTGATTTACTCTGTAAAGCCTGGTCTTTTGGATTACACAAATTGCAGCGTTGAATGCCTACAGAACTGCTGTTTTAAGTCTTGAAAACATAAAAGGCGAAGATAAATGAAAGGTTTTATTTTTATATTTTGTTTTTTAAGTGCTCGTTAGATGAGTGTGTAGTCGTGAGGGTTTGAACTCCACATTGTTTCTTTTTCATTTAGCATAGTTTTGGTTTAATAATAAAAATATACAACAACATGTTATTATTTTAATAAATAAAGTAGTAGAAGAGAAATTTTCCTTGCAATTACTTTTTTGTAGAAACCATTTTTAAAACACAAACAATATTGCTCAGTATTAAAAATGACGTGTGGCACTCGGGGACTGCCGCGGTAAAGCTATTGCATAGCGTTTTTTATCAACTTATGTAATACAACCAATGCCACTTAAAGGCGGGTTGCTGAACTAAAGAGACAAGCGTGTTTCTCTTTCGTTCAGCAACCCGCCTTTAGGTGGCATTGGTTTTTATCAACTTATGTAATACAACCAATGCCACCTAAAGGCGGGTTGCTGAACTAAAGAGACAAGCGTGTTTCTCTAGATGATTATATAATTTGAAGTTGTATGACAACTGCTATACTTTATGCTACCCTGGTACTGTATCGTACGGTTATCTCCTTCCTACAGTTATTTTATTCACACAAACTTTACCTCTTTTTAATATTAGTCGATATAGATTAGTTTGGATATCCTCATTCATCATTTAACATCCCGAATTTCATCTCAAATGAAATACATGGTTGACCAAGAATCTATTATATTTAACAAGTTCAATAAGGTCAAACACCGTTAGAATAACTTCTGAAGCCATTTCAGCGATTTGTGGCGTTTACTCGAAAATTGTTCCAATCTTCTCTGCAATTTTTTAACTCCCGTAATAACTTCACTGTCACAATTCTAGATCAGCATTTAAATTGGAAACGTAATGGAATTAACTAACATTGGAAACAAAATGTACCGCTGCATTTGCAATAAAGGTTAAATAAAACAGCAATTATAATGTAAACATTCAAGATTTCATTGATATTGAAACGTCAGCTATCGTTGTGTTAAATTTATTCTGTTTGAAGATATGCTGATTACACCAGTATTATTCGTATTGCTGAAGCAATATGATAATATTAAAATACGTATTGTATATTACAGAGAGGTTACCTTGGCCTTGGGCATAACCGAATCTTGCCGATTGCAGTAGTACAAATTAGCTAGTTATATTATGAATGGTAAGCCAAAGGCAATTTTTGGCCCCCGACACAAAAAGAGGGAGGGGAAAAGTTTAACGTGTGTATCTGTGCGTCTGTTTGTTGCATCGTAGCGCCCAAACGAATAGACCGAATAGGTTAATTGACTGATTCTTTTTTATAGTCTTATGCAAATTTTTACTATAAATAGAACCCATCAACGAAAAAAAAAAATCGGCTCAAAAATAAGGAAGTTGCAAGCATTTTAATTTTATGCTAGATAGAGAACGCACTATACTTGTTTATGACGTCAGAAACCAATGCGTCATACAAATCCTATAATAACACTACTTTGTGGGAACGGGATAAAACATTCCCTCTCAATCGATTTAAATTATTTTTTCAGGATACGATTTGTATTTCATTTCATTTTTCACTGAGCTTGGTATTTTTAATTATTCAAACATTAGTCAAATACCCTATTTGATCCATTTTTTTTGTTTAAAAGGTGACTTGATCGACAGTGTTCTTAGCTATGATTTAAGAAAATCTGAAGATTATCAGCTCTTTCCTGGTTCAGGAAGGAATGTGAGCAACTTGCACAAGTCTGATCGATTTTTTATTTGGTATCCTGTTACTTCAATGATATTACAAGAACATGGTGACTAAGTCTTGATCCTGCGGGGGTTTTTAAATTTATATTTAATGTTATGTATATCCTTCCATTCCATAATTATTTAAAAATGTTTTCTTTAGTCCATCAGTGGATGACTTTGGGTATTGATTAAGTGCTTTAATACTAATGGAAACGAAGAATCCATTTACTGAAAACACATTTTTTAATTTCTTTGTAGTGGTCCCAAACGACTGCTATGCTAGAGGTCCTGGGTTCGATCACCAGGTCGAGCAAAGTATTATTGGGTTTTTCTATGAAATTCTTAGCAGCAGCTCGGTGTCTGGATTTGTGCCCGGTTAATGGCTATAGGCTCGCCCCCTTTAACATGAGACTTAAACACACCGGCAAACTGTTGGTGTACATTAAGTACGCCTCTGCCTAACCCTTCGGGGAATACTGGCGTGATGGTTTTTATGAAAACTAGTACTGAAAGTAGATAGCCGTTCAGGTAGGCATCTCAAAAGAGACGAGAAAATATTTACTTGCTTGGCTAGTGACCACCCTTATGTCGGATCCTGTCGTAATGTACCTCAGTGTGTGTTTTGAAATTCGCGCATGAGAGCCACTTCCCCATCGTTTTCCGCAGTCATTGCAGTCTACAGTCCGAAGGGGTTCTTAAGGCTCAGCAATGCATCTGCAACTCCATTGGTATTGCAGATATCCATAGGAGGCAATGAATACTTACCATCAAGTAGCTTGTTAACCAAAAAAAGATTCCTAAGAGATTTACGCCATAAAAACCGAATTTAGAAATCAAAACAATGTCAATGATCACAAAAACAAAACGTTACGCTCAATAGTTCTTCCCAAACTTCCCGGTAGTAATTCGGGATGTAAGAATAGACGTAATCATAGAAATTTACCCATTTATACGTCAGAGCGCGCTCAACATTACGAGCTTTAGTCCCCAAGGTGTGCTGAGAATCCTTATAAAGGTTATCTCCGGTGGAGATATTTCGGGATCTTATATGACCGTATATTTTGAGTGCTTTGAAATGTGTATCACTCTCCCTCGTCTCGGTAGCTACCCCGCTACCTTTATGTAGAAAAAACATGGTACCTTCATTTTTTATACATAACATACCATCACGTCTGTATTCCCCGAAGGTATGGGCAGTAGTATACAAATCTACGTCCACAGTTTGCAGGTTTAGCCATTGACCAGGTACAAATCCAAACTCCGAGCTACCTGAGATAGTTGACTGGTCTTTAATTTATTAAAAATAATGGTCCTTTTGAAAAATTTTATTCAAAATAATTCCTAGACTGAAAAAATAATTTCAATCGAGTCATAAAGTTCGAAGATAAAAACTTATAGTTTTTGGTAGGGATTGAGTAGGGATGCTCTGTCTCTTTCCCGCAAAACGAATGTCAGTTTAGAATTTGTATGGCGCATGCACGGTTTGACGTCATAGCGTGCTATAGTAAGCTCCCTGTCTTATTTTTGAACCGATTTTAATTTTGTTTTTATTATTTGGCTCTGTTTATGGTCAGCATTTTTATGAAACCATTAAAAATATCAGTCAATTATCCTATTTCATGGAAAGTGTTATCACTTTGCTCGACCTAGGAATTGAATCCAAGACCTCTAGCTTCTTAGAATCACTAACTGAACTAATGAGGCAGTTATTAATATCTACTTCATTAAATAAATCCCAGATGAATCCAACGCTTTAAAAATATCAGGTCTAAAATGTTTTACTTATTAACGTCTGATAAAGCCCCTAAAAATCTCTTTGTATCCCAAACTTGTGTTGTCATAAGCCTTTGTATGCTCTCCTAATTCCCTAAGACGTGCCTAGTCATCAGCTTCCATCTCACTTGTCATTTAGGCACACGACGTACGGACATAAACGCATACGAAATTACCCTGGTACTTTACCTACCCAGCTGCGTCCATTACCTTAGCATCGTATAAAGTATATTTGAAGTTCTCTTCTGGGAGCCTAGACACTTACCATGCCTGTAGGCCGCTCTCCACTTTCCGTCTTTATTACAAAAGTTTTGCTCGTTCAACAAAGAGTGTGTATTACACATTGGTGTAATATACTGCTTTTATGAGCTTGGTGAAGACAACAACCTAGTTGTTAGCGGGTTATAATGGAAATTATGTTTATAGGAAAACAAGTGTTCGGATCTGTCGAAATTATGTAACATAAGTGTACTTAATCTGTGGCTCTGGTAGATCTGTTGTGTTGCCAGCTCCCATTTTTCGTTTTTCTACCTTTTACTAGTTTTAAGTTATTTATGATTGTACAGTTGCATTTTGATTTGTTGTGTGTCATACGGGCGAAAATAAAAACTCTTTCTTTCTTTCTTACTTCCCTCGAAAGTATGTTTGGATAATGATCTTAATTGGAGGGCAAGTAGTTAACATTTTTGTTGTTCTTATTAATATACTAGCAGTATCCCGTGGTTACACCCGCTAAAAAATTACAGACTTTCGTACAAACTTTCATCCCCCTTTTCACTGCCTTAGAGGTTCAATTTCCAAAAATCCTTTCTTAGTGCTCGTCTACAGTGCAAAAGGAGCCAGCATGCAAACTTTTCCTTTTAGAGATCTAGCTCCTGTAGTTTCGGCTGTGCGTTGATACATCAGTCAGTCAAGTTCTTCTTTTAAATACATACTAGCGGGCCCGGCAAACGTTATCTTGCCCTGTATCATCATCTGCCGTTGTCCCAATTTATTTGTGGTCGGTGCAGCATGTCCTTTTCTTCCATTCACCCCTATCAGCCGTCACCTCAATCATTCACTCCCTTTGTGTCACTCAAATCCTCCCATGGCATACTCTGTATTTAAAAAAAATCGTAGAACCCGATTGCGGTGCCACCGAAACAGAAAACCTCACAGAGAACAACGCTATGTACATTTGTGTCCGTGTTTTATTTCTGTCAAATCTATCATTCCGTTCCCGATACATGAGATATAATATATGAGAAATAAAATATTTCTTTTCATTATGTTGTTTTTGGTGATTTTTTTTCGATGTTTTAATAATTATTCTGCTATTCGGGAAGGAGACAAATCCAACAAACCAAAGATCATAAAAATCGGTCCAACAGTTCTCTAGTTATATGTGTAGTAACAAACCAGACTTTTTTTATGGAATTGGGGGAGGCCTACGTTCAGCAGTGGACGGCAATAGGTTGATTTGAAGGGGGCAAACGAGCAGACCTTTCACCTGATGGTAAGCGATTACCACCGCCCATGGACACCCGCAACACCAGAGGAGTCACACGTGCGTTGCGAACCTTTTAAATGGGAGTTTTACTTTGTTTTATATATATATAGATAGAGAAGATAGAAAATACATAAAAATTTGTACTTATAGTAAGAATAATAGTACTAACTATAAAATCAAAGAAAGGTCTCTAAATAATATAAATAAAACTAGTTTTAAGAGCAAAGTCTAAGTTTTTCTATGAAATTAGTAGCAGCTTGGAGTTTAGGATTTGTGCCCGACTAATGGCAATAGGCTACCCCCCTATTACATTGGACTTAAATATACCCGAAAATGGTGGAGTTACATTAGTACGCCTCTGCCTAATCTTTCGGAGAATACAGACGTGATCGTATGTAATAATTTAAATAAAGTATCTCTTCATACTTCTCCTATTAAATACTTCAATAATTTCCTAATTGTTTTTTGGAAAATTCGTATCATTCAAATTTGAAATTCTGTCTACGTTTTAAGATCAAAAGATTTTTTAGTAGCACCCAAATCCCTGCTCAATGGACTTTCACGAGGCATAGAAGAAGTTCTAGACCTTTCTATAATATATATATATATATATATGGAACGGCAAAGACGAGCCGGTTATTGAGTAAGTGTCCCTTTGCGTTGAACACTTCACTTGGTTCATGTTCTCCGGCTTAAATAGCACTTTAAACTCTCAATGGACCCTTATATACGGATCTGGAAAATAAAATTCTGAATTCGCTTTTCTTGGACGAATTCGTCAACATCGTTTACAAGCAAAATGGCTTGGTTAATTGTTATGATTGAGTGATGCATCTATTTTGGAGATTCTAGTTATTTTTGTTAGTTTCTCATTAGTCCATTATTCTTGAGGTAAATATCGAGTATGTACCTATATTTTACCGACGACACGTTTGGCGTAGCGGCTGAGCGATCGGCTTCTGCGTCACGTGTTGTGGCTTCGATCCCCACACGGAGAAAATAATTGTATGATCTACAGGTATTTGTATGTTCCGGGTCTGGGCATTTGTGTATGTGAGAATTTGTGTTTGTGAACGCACCCACGATACAGGAGAAAATCCTAGTGTGGAGCAACGTTTTTATAAAACAACAAAAAAGACGTGTGGCACTCGGGGACTGCCGCGGTAAAGCTATTGCATAGCGTTTTTTATCAACTTATGTAATACAACCAATGCCACCTAAAGGCGGGTTGCTGAACTAAAGAGACAAGCGTGATATTTCAAAAAGTCATTAAAAGTTTTGGTATTTATCGATAGATGGAAAAACTAAAAAGTATCACCGCTGTGCCGGTCGGAGTGGGGGGTGTTAGTTTTTTTTCGTTACGGAATTTCTGGATTCGGTCCCCACGCTCAAGGCCCGCGATAGAAGCTATGCAATAGCTTAAAAACAACAACGAATTTTTTTTTACTAAATTTGTTACTTTATTAGGTTGCTGTAATGCTGTGTAACCTTTTCTAAGGAACTGTGAAGAACATTGTTTTCTATGACATGACCTATTCTTATTACATTCTTTGGTCGTTATTTCCAAAACAATTTTAACTCTGTTCCACACTTGTGGTAAATTTTTGCTAAAACCTTTGTAACATCCATTACAAGTACGACATTATTTTGATAACTAATAGATCTATTTATACGATTGCTATTCAATAGTGAAGTCCCTTAACATATTCAATCCTATTCCGTCAGTTACATAAAATTATCCCTGTTTTTTTTTTTGGTTTCTTCGCCAAAGTCTGTCTATTAACACAGCCGTATCAAATCCTGGTGAATATTTTAAACTTTTTGATTAAACTTAAGTGGGTCAAAGATTTGTAAGTGGTTGTCACCAAATATAAGAATTCTGACATACCCATAATCATTTTAGATTCGTCCATGACCCAAAGTTTCTGTATAATAAATCTACCTTTTTGGAACACGATTGCATAATTCCACCATCAGACTCGTTGTTTGACAAGCAATATTATACAGTCAAATGAACAACACGCAAGTACCAGAATTGCTTTGGTTTGTAATATACCTTTGATTCATTGAATATTCCATTGCACTGATGGTTTTGAATATCAATAATATTATGAAATAGGTACGTATCAGGTGCATAATTGATTGTCCTGATCTTCTTTCAAAAATTGCTTTTAATGTCCCCACTAATGTTTCGAGACATTACACTCCTATCCATTTACCGTTGGTCTCTACTAATTATTGCCAGAATACGTTGCTGTGGCGAGCGAGCAATATCATTAACAAAAAAAAAGACGTGTGGCACTCGGGGCCTGCCGCGGTAAAGCTATTGCATAGCGTTTTTTTATCAACTTATGTAATACAACCTTATTAATTAATTTGTAATACACCTTTGTAAAAGAATTCAAATAAAGATTTTATTATTATTAAAAAAAAAAAAAAACCAATGCCACCTAAAGGCGGGTTTCTGAACTAAAGAGACAAGCGTGTTTCTCTAGATGACTATATAATTTGAAGTTGTATGACAACTGCTATACTTTATGCTACCCTGGTACTGTATCGTACGGTTATCTCCTTCCTACAGTTATTTTATTCCAATTTGTTTTCGTCCATATGCCTATACTTTATGCTATCCTGTATCCTGGTTAAGATTACTGAGGATTACTGTAATTTTTATTAGTCTCTGGTACTGGAAAGCGGAAGTTACCAGTACTAAAATTCTATAATCTAAGCTGCTATAATTTATGCTATCCTGGTACACAGACAAGAAAATAGAAGCAAGTCGGTATAATAATTATCATTGCTCAGCTTAATTTCTATACACTTTATGCTATCCTGGTACCGGATAGCTTAAATAGATAGAAAAAACAAGCGTGTTAGGTTTTTTCGTTACGGAATTTCTGGTTTCGGTCCCCACGCTCAAGGCCCGCGATAGAAGTATGCAATATAATAGCTTAAAATGCAAACAATTAAATTTTGATATATTTGAGACTAGTCTGCAATTGGTGAGACGGTCACATAATTTAAACTTCTTTTCCAAATATTAATTTAATATCAATGTGTTGTTAATTAGCTCTAAACTCTAGGTGTGTATTCTTGCTCTATATATTACTCAGTTTCTACTCGCGAGGACCTGTTAATGGCTGCCTGTTTTCTTATTGTAAAAATTCAAATATGTTTGTTACTAGCTGTTGGTCATCCATTATCAAATAAATAAATAATTATGAAAGACGGATCTATAAAAAAAACAAGTTTCATAACACTTGCGGGTTTCGCGCACTTTTTTTCATGTTTTCAATTAGAAGTGTACAGTCATGCGACTGCATTGTAAAACATTATAATAATTTTTAATATCTTAAGCTTTCAAAACTTCGAAATTGATGTGTATATGCAGTATTGGATCTTCCTCGCGAGGTACTTTGATATTTGATATTTTTACCTGATTAGCCTTTATTTATGGTATTCTTCAATTCCTCAAAAATGTTCTTAGATACCGACCGTGAGCCTTTTATATATGTTACCTTTAGTTCCATATAATATTAAAAGATTTTACCTAGATTTGTATTAGGTACTTCCATATCTGCTAATTAATTAAAATTATATGCTTGTATTCCCTGAAGGGTTAGGCAGAGGTGTATTTATGTACACCCATAATTCGCCGGTATATTTACATCATATGTAATGGTAGCAAGCCTATTGCCAATAACCAGGCACAAATCCCAAACTCCCAGCTCCTACCAAGAATTTCATAGAAAAACTCAATAACATTGCTCGGCCTGCGAATTGAACCATGTATGTTATTCATATAATGTATAAGTATTTATTTTTCAAACAAAAAAACAATCTTAACATAGACAGTAGAAACATCTGCATAATACCTACACGATAAATTACCAACCTTAAGGGTCCAGCAGGGCTTGAATTGCCCACAAAAACGTAATACCGAAATAAATCGTAATCCAGACAATATTCTATCAAATTATGTTATTATTCAGATTTGGATACCGTTAATCTATGTCCCTACGGTACTATTTCGTCTACTACTACTTCACTGGAAATAAAAGATCGGAAAATCGTTCTAAACTTAATAAAGTTATCAAAAATTGCATTTGCTTACATTTATATCCAATGAAGTATTTTGGACGAAATGGTAGAGTAGGAACCTAGATTAACGGTATTGAAATCCGAATAATCACAGAATTTGATTAAATTGTGTTTGAATTAAGATTTATTTCGGTATTACGTTTGGAAGAGAAATTCGGTCCGCCGGACTCTTAAAAGTATAAGAAATACTTTACTTTATTTACTTAAATATCGGTAGGTATTGTATTTTTATAATAACAATAGCAACTGGTATTGGATTGTTTTTTGACAGATTCGCACTATCCCCCGTACTAGTATAAACTGTATTACAGATAAATAGATAAACAGGTTAGTAGAAGTCGTAAACAATAAACCATTTCGCAAAACTGAGAACTATTTTCGGTCCGCAGCTACCGTAGTGATAAATGAGGCTCGCATTAGTACGTACTAAGTAGACTAGTTAACAATTAAAACGGAAATATTAATCATCTTCAACGTAAGTGGCATACTTATGCGGGTTTCTGACAGGAACGGAATAATTGAGGAGGAGAAATTGAGGTGTTTGTAGTTGCAGATTCAATTTTCTACACTATTAAACGGAGGAAAGATTTGATTATTTGTAAAATTCAAATGAAATCATTTATTCAAAGTCTTCACCATCATCAGCCTATATTCGTCCACTGCTGGACGTAGGCCTCTCCTAGTGAACGCCACAGAGCCCGATCTTCGGCTTTCCTCATCCAGTCACTACCAGCTGTGCTGCCTTTCGCAAGTCGTCACTCCACCTGGCCAGCGGGCGCCATAAACTACGTTTGCCTAGACGCGGTCTCCACTCGAGAATACAGAAAGTCTTACTCGGGTATATTATTTACATGACATATGTGCCCGAACTAGGTAATCTGTGTTTCAGGCGAATTGTTTTTAATAAACTCAAAAAGAGGCCATTAAAAACGATTTACTGAATATTATGTTGAATCAAGACTTTTTTAATTTTTTATCCTGGACTTCTTTATACCACGTTGGCAAAAAGCGGTTGAAGTCATTTCGCCGACGTCTACGACCTTAGCTTCGGAGACACGATTTAATTTCAAAATGTTGCCAACTACACATTTAAAATTTAACTGTTCAAAATTCTTCCGAAACCAGGAACCTGATCTGAGTAACTAAAGACAACATAATCAACCCATTACATTGTTCCACTGTTGGGCACGTCTCCTCTCATAATGAGTAGGATTGCGCTATAGTCCACCACGCTAGCCTAGTGCGGGTTGGCAGACTTCAAACACCGTCGAGAGAAACTCTCAGGTATGCAGGTTTTGTGCCTTGGATTCGAACTCGAGACCTTTAACTTGGAAGTTCAATGGTCATATCACTAGGCTATCACTGCTTATTCAACGAAAAATAAAGAATTTCAATTTAAAAATTGTAATAAATAAAAAATGACTATGTATTTCAATGTATAATGTCATTGTCAAGATTTAAATGATTCAGCGTATTAAAATATGATAAGCTTAAAAATATTGCAAGCTAAAATATTCAATGCTCCTTAAATATATTCCTTTATAACCAACTGTAAAATTAAGATTTTTCATCCCTCTGTATTATTTTCTTAAGTCACCCGATTTGAATGACACTTTAGCTCGGTGGTAGGACTTCTTGGGGTCTGACAAACACTTCAGTAATCAATTAACAGTTCTTTCAGTAACTATTGATAGAACGCCTGTCCTCCCGACCTTGCTACTGTTTGATTGTCTAAGAAAGTTTGGAAATCCTCCCGAGGAAAAAGGTAATCTGTATTCAAAGTGTGTTGGCTGGCGACGTCGACCTTTTAGATGCCTGCACAGAATCGTTAACGCTGCGGTTGATGACTGTTACGAAAGTTATCGTGACCTTGGAAGAGTTTGAAGATAGTATTGGTAAAATTGTTGTTTCGACGCAAAAAGAGGGGTGTTATAAATTTAACGTAACGCTCCCTTAGCAAATGGACCAATTTTGATTTCGTTTTTGTTAATTTGGAAGGTGACTTGATGATTTAAGAACACTCTCAACAATGGCTTCCTCTGATAAATAAGAAAAACCTATGAGACATGGTAATGCTCAAATTTTCTGAACTTTAAAACAGATAATATTCTTAGTTTTATTCGGCGTTTCCTCTCAAAAACCACCACCCTGTGTGGGGACGGGTTAGAATACTGTTCCTCACTGCCTTTCAGATAGGCATCCCTGATCATCTGATTTGCTCGGTGGTAGGACCTCTTGGGGTCTGACTGGCTAGCGACCACCCTTACGTCGGAGTCTGTCGTAAAGCACCATGGTGAACGAATTTTGCGCGTAAGAGCCAGTATCCCTCGATTGCTGCGGCTCTGGCAGTCTACAGTCCGTAGGGGTTCTTAAGGGTGGCAACACATCAGCAACCTCTCTGGTATTGCAGGTGTCCATGGGTGACGATGACTGCTTACCACCAGGTGGCTTGTCAGCACATTTTCCTACTTAATCCATAAAAATAGTTAATTACAACTGGCTCGCCTCATATTACATAGGAGCTAAACATACTGGCGAACTGTGAGTGTATTCTTCTCTATTACTACACCTCTTACTAATCCTTCGAGCCACCAGGTGGCTTGTCAGCTCGTTTGCCGACTTAATCCATAAAACATCAGGTAGATAATTACAGAAATAAATACAATTTATCATTCAACTATAAAAATTACATTACGTAGGACTACAAAATCCAATTACCACATAAGAAGAGAAAAGCTTCAATGTTTGTGAAACAATTTTATGCCAAAACTTTTGTGAATAGCAAAATCTCTTCGGATTGGAATAAGATTTCATGTAATGAAAATCTTTTAGCATACCATTAACGAGCGAACAATAAGTACAAAAGAATATTCGAGACAACTTTAAACATTTCGTATTTGTAATATTTTTACATATCTTAAAAATTTATAATATTTTTGCAATTCTTATCTAAGGCTGCTTTGAAGTTATAAGAGGTTGCAAATATTTTAGAATATTATTGTTGCCCTTTTAACCTAGAACTTTTGTTTTATGCTTTTTTTGCCTGGCCTGGCTGGCTTATCAGCCTTGTGGTCCTGAGTGCGACTGCTACGCTTGAGGCCCTAGGTTCGCCTACCATCACACTTGTATTCTTCCTTCTTTTGGGGAATATTTATTGTGCACTCCATAGACTTATGTACCTCAATGTTAATAAGATAGACTTGATCCCACAGTCAAACTGTCTATACAGTTTTGTGGGGCTCTGTATTATTTCATAAGACGCAGGTACTATATACCTCAAAAAAAAATATTGGGCATACTAATGTACCATGTAAACCAGCTCATAGCCATTACCCGGCAGAAAGTCCAAACTCCGAGCTGCTACTGAGAATTTCATAGAAAACCAAATAACACTTTTCTCAACCTGGGAATTGAACCCAGAACCTCTAGGAAAACAGTCACGCTCCAGACCACTAGGCTAATGAGGCAGAACCTTATATGTACTTTATATAATCAACATACTATACGAGTAATTTATTATAACCCCATACACCTTAAATATATAGGTTGGTGGTTGACCAAACTAATTTTATCTCGTAAAATGTGCACCAAATCTCTGCTTTTAAGTCTACCAACGGTTCTCCGCCAGGATTCTTATTAATGTAACAGGCTTACTACGAAGCCACACATGCAATGCCCACTTGACCTAATAGCTTAACAGTAAGCCCTAGGCTTTAAAGGAAGTACTAATATCTAGCTATCTAAACGCATTAGACTTGAGGATGCAAATGCGAAAAGCGTTTTGCTTTTGCGGTTAATATGAATTATTTTTCTTTGACGTTTACCTTTGTGAGTGTGAAGGATATCTCGTTAGGAGTTCTATTTGCAATGTGTTTGAGCAAGGATAGGATAAACTATGTATTATATTATAAACAATATTATCGAGTTAATGTTCATTACCTATCCAATGGATATACGGCAAAGACAACAGTCCATATAATAAAAATAAAAATCTGAAAAGTAAGTCTCGGTGGTAGGACCTCTTGGGGCCTGACGGGTTGACGGGCTTACGTCAGCGTCTATCGTAAAATGTCTTGGTGTATGTTTCGAATTTTGCGCGTAAGAGCCCTCGGTTGCTGCGGCTCTGGCAGTCTACAGTCCGTAGGGATCAGCAACCCCTCTGATGTTGCAGGTGTACATGGACGACGATGGCTACTTACCGCTAGGTAGATCGTCAGCTCGTTTGTCGACTATAAGAAAAGTTAATTACAACTGGTTCGCCCCCTTTTATATCAGACCTAAAAAATACATCGGCGAACTGTGGGTGTAATCTACTCTATTATTGCACCTCTCTCCTAACCCTTCAAGGAACAGAGACGGGTCGGACGGACGGTATTAAGGGTCCGGCGAGCTTGAATTGCCCACAAAAACGTAATCTATACTTATAATAAATCTGTAGAGAGGTCAATTCTGTACATGAAATATATTTCCAAAATAACTATCAGCGAGTGATTAGTGATCGATACTGACGCCAAAAATGCAATCAGTAAATTTTTTGTCTGTCTGTCTGTCTGTATGTATGTTCGTTATAGAAACAAAAACCACTCGACGGATTTCAACGAAACTTGGTACAATTGTTCTTCATACTCCTGGGTAGGTTATAGTATACTTTTCATCACGCTACGATCAATTGGAGCAGAGCAGTGAAGGGAAATGTTGGGAAAATGAGTGATTCATGAGAAAGGTTTCAAGCTATGAAACATCACGCTACAACCCTCAGGAACCCCGTTCCTACTTCTTTCTTCTACTACTTCCTATAACCCTTAGGAACGGGGCAACGCAGGTGAAACCGCGGGCGAAGAACTAGGGAACAAAGTAACTATTCCACGCGGACGAAGTCGCTGGCAAAAGCTAGTATCTAAATAAATCTTAATCCGGACTTAATTCTATCAAATTATGTTATTATTCGGAGCTGGATACCGTCAATCTAGGTTCCTACTGTACTATTTCGTCTATTACTACTTCACTGGAAAAGATTGGAAAATCGTTCAAAACTTGGTAATTTTATCAAAAATTGCATTCGCTTATATTTATTTCCAGTGAAGTATTTTGGACAAAATAGTAGCGTAGGAACCTAGATTAACGGTATCGAAATCCAAATAAAAACACAATTTCACTAAATTGTGTTATTATTCGAATTTTCGGTCCGCCGGACTCTTAAGTAAGTTTACCATTTCAGTTTCTTCGTCTTATAAATTTTATTTCGGGGTTTTTTCTTGTAAATTGAAAACGATTATATAAATAGAACCGTATCTCAATACCTAACAATACCTTCACGGTTCGGACAAGGTTTTAACACATTGTTTGTATATATATGTAGATTGAAACAGAATATGATGTATGATTATACCATTATCACAGTAATAAATCCGACTGTTAACATCCTATTGTAACAGAAACTCCTATAATAGGCTTAACGTGTTTATGTCTGTGTAATCACATTAAAGCCATTGGAATGCTATTCAGTTTCTATGATAGCAACAGTATAGTTGTATGTAACGAACGCATCTGTAACTATAAATAAATTGTATCAAAAACAAACAATCTCTTGTCTGCTGTATTACAAAAATACAATAAAAAAAAATACAAAATTGCTTTATTATTCTTCTCTCACATAGAAATTACAAGATGATTATTATTAAACATTTGTGGCCTGACTGCCCCAGCAGCGCCAGATAGTCCACTCGGGTGCCCCGTCCTCGTCCCACAGTTTAAAGTGGGATAAAGACGGAACCACCTATTAGGCCATCCTAGCCCATCCGGAGGCCACGAGAGGCAGGCCCAGAATCTAGTGTCCCGATTACATACATAACTTACAATCACGCTTACGTGTAATAATGTACACCCACAGTTCGTCGGTATGTTTAGGTCCCATGTAAAAGGGGACGAAGAAGAATATATTATTATATTATTGCTTATAATTATATTTTACCAGCGCCTTTTTTTTAAGTACTCGGTTCTGACGTGGAATTCGTCTGCGTGAACTTCAGAATTTAATAAAATTAAAATGTATGTTAGTCCAGATAATTCTAAGTATTAGTCCAGGTTATCTGCGTGCCAATTTTCATCCACATCCGTTCAGCCGTTTTTGCGTGATTTATTTGCAAAGGTAGGTATTATAAATAGATATTATCAAAGTTTTAAAGTTCTCCATATTTTGCCGTCACATGAGCTTGCAAATTTCAGAATATTATTATATTATTTAATTAATAACATAAGTCGATTGAGTGATAACTATCTAAATATATAAACATATGTATTAGTAATTTAATAGTAAAGGAAAAAATTCAATCGCGGGCAGGATTCGAACCTGCGTCTTCTGGTTTGATATACCAGACGCTCTGACCTCTAAGCCACCGCGAACCCTACCCGCATGATTTAAATTTTACCTTCACATTCTGAATTTACGTCATAAGGTGACGTTTGGTGACATCTATGAGAGGCAAGTTACCTTACCTCTCAACCAACACGACTTACTTTACAATCAGTTCAGTGTCGTACGATGCCACCCTACCTTTTAACTATCTTTTTCGTAAATTCAGAATGTGAAGGTAAAATTTCAATCATGCGGGTAGGGTTCGCGGTGGCTTAGAGGTCAGAGCGTCTGGTATATCAAACCAGAAGACGCAGGTTCGAATCCTGCCCGCGATTGAATTTTTTCCTTTACTATTAAATAACTTATTAATCTTAGCATGGAAAATGCAAAAAAATCACAAAAAGATAGTTAAAAGGTAGGATGGCATCGTACGACACTGAACTGACTGTAAAGTAAGTCGTGTTGGTTGAGAGGTAAGGTAACTTGCCTCTCATAGATGTCACCAAACGTCACCTTATGACGTAAATTCAGAATGTGAAGGTAAAATTTCAATCATGCGGGTAGGGTTCGCGGTGGCTTAGAGGTCAGAGCGTCTGGTATATCAAACCAGAAGACGCAGGTTCGAATCCTGCCCGCGATTGATTTTTTTCCTTTACTATTAAATAACTTAATAATCTTAGCATGGAAAATGCAAAAAAATCACAAAAAGATAGTTAAAAGGTAGGGTGGCATCGTACGACACTGAACTGACTGTAAAGTAAGTCGTGTTGGTTGAGAGGTAAGGTAACTTGCCTCTCATAGATGTCACCAAACGTCACCTTATGACGTAAATTCAGAATGTGAAGGTAAAATTTCAATCATGCGGGTAGGGTTCGCGGTGGCTTAGAGGTCAGAGCGTCTGGTATATCAAACCAGAAGACGCAGGTTCGAATCCTGCCCGCGATTGAATTTTTTCCTTTACTATTAAATAACTTAATAATCTTAGCATGGAAAATGCAAAAAAATCACAAAAAGATAGTTAAAAGGTAGGGTGGCATCGTACGACACTGAACTGACTGTAAAGTAAGTCGTGTTGGTTGAGAGGTAAGGTAACTTGCCGCTCATAGATGTCACCAAACGTCACCTTATGACGTAAATTCAGAATGTGAAGGTAAAATTTCAATCATGCGGGTAGGGTTCGCGGTGGCTTAGAGGTCAGAGCGTCTGGTATATCAAACCAGAAGACGCAGGTTCGAATCCTGCCCGCGATTGAATTTTTTCCTTTACTATTAAATAACTTAATAATCTTAGCATGGAAAATGCAAAAAAAATCACAAAAAGATATGTATTAGTAGTACATATATAGGTACATTATATTTTGTACATACTACTTAGGTGATAATGATATTCTTCATCATCAAGAATTTTAATCAAAAGCACTAGCCAATTTTATTGCATCAATGAACTTATATGTATTGTTATTCCCTTCTAGCTTCAAACACATTTAAATTCTTTGTAGCGACATCTACCACGCTACATACAAACTAGACCAACAAATCCTGAATCGCGCAAGTGAAGTTTGCAACGCAACTTACATAATATATACATCCTCCTAACATCAAACGCTGGGCCGTGGCCGCCAGACCCACGCAACACACCTTCGCCCATCCACACTGCACTATTTTTTTAGGTAATCACACTAAATTAATAACATTTAATTTCGCATTTAACCCTTCCATATCTGCAAATGACCACCGAAAATTAAGCCCCGAAAACTATATTACTTTAATTAAATAGGAGACCGTATTCTCGACCCCAACAACTAAGCACGATTTCCTATTGTTTTCTACCTGATTATATTGTCAAAGGAAATTACTCTTATAGTATAACGAGATAGGATATCATTTCCATTGAAGATTATCTTTAAAAACAAGCCACGGAATCGTAAAAACAGGGTAAATGAGATGTGAACCGCGCGATTTAAGTCTGGCAATTTGGCAAATTGGTTGCCACGCCGCGAAAGGGTTTCGTTGATGTTCGATATAATTGACGGATGCGGTGTACCGTCAATGAAATAAAATTGTATTGTTTGTCTTTAACAGCTTTTAATATAACAGTATTAAATTTACTTTCATTTTATATTAAGTTATAATTTTATATTATTTTATAAGTTCTGATATACATACATAGTTTTATAATCAATCCTAACATTATATTCCCTTCGGTTCCCTTCTATAATATTCCCTTCGGTTGCTGCAGCTCTGGCAGTCTGCAGTCCGTAGGGGCTCTTATGGGTCGATAACGCATCAGCAACTCCTCTGGTATTGCGGGTGTCCATGGGCGACGATGAGTACTTGCCACCAGGTGGCTCGTCAGTACGTTTGCCGACTTAACCCGGCACGAGGCGCTACCGGGTAAAAAATACCAAATGGTCAACATTTTTGTAATTATTTTTTAAGTTTTGCAACTAGGTCTCGTGTCGCTCTAAGTACCTTCCTACAGGCGACGTAGCGACGATTTGTGTACCACAATTTTCGAGTATTCTATTTTTATTTTGGTTATTTTGGTTTACTATTATGGCGAATTCACGCGCGTCGGATATTTTCATCGAGCAGTATCTTCAAGAAGAAAACAGTGAGAATGAATCTTTGTCAGAATTGGAAGACAATGAAGAATTTATTGCTCACGAGAGCAACACGGAACAGGAGCTATCAGATTTAGACAACACCATACATAGTAGCATAAACCTAGTCTTTTATTTTTATGTGATAGGAGGGCAAACGAGCAGCCGGATCACCTGAAGGTAAGCGATTACCGCCGCCCATGAACACCCGCAGCACCAAAAGAGGAGTCACAAGTGCGTTGCCGACCTTTAAAAGAGGATTGGGCCTCCGGTAACCTCACTCACTCAGCGAAACACAACGTAAGCTTTGTTTAACGCCGGTTTTCTGTGAGGCCGTGGTATCACTCTGGTCGAGCCGGCCCATTCGTGCCGAAGCATGGCTCTCCCACGTAAATAAAGTCTTAACATTGTTTTATCAGTATTGTTCTAATCTAAAGTGATATTCACGGAAAATGATTAAGATTTTTAAGTTCTTTTTTAGTAAAGGAAAAAAATCAATTCCGGGCAGGATTCGAACCTGCGTCTTCTGGTTTGATATACCAGACGCTCTGACCTCTAAGCCACCGCGAACCCTACCCGCATGATTGAAATTTTACCTTTACATTCTGAATTTACGTCATAAAGTGAAGTTCGAATCCTGCCCGCGATTGAATTTTTTCCTTTACTAAAAAATAACTTAATAATCTTAGCATGGAAAATGCAAAAAAATCACAAAAAGATGATTAAGATTTTTTCATTTAGTTTTTAGTGTCAAAAACGGAGAAGACTTTTTCGTGTTATAGATGTTGATTTTTTAAAAGCAATTAAAATATAGTTTTCTAAATTACATTGTGTTTAAATTAATAAATTATTAGGTACATTAATTGTAATATATATTATATAACCCTAATGGTTTAAAAATCATAACCATTATTAGTTTTTTTTTGTTTACTTTCTGTGGTATTTTTTACCCGGTAGCGACACTTTGTGTCACAATTAGGGATGCGCATCCTGCCGTGTTAACCAATAAAAAAACCGGACAAGCGCGAGTCGGATTCGCCCACCGAGGGTTCTGTACAAATGTGTGGGTATATATGTAATATTTAATTAATGTATATGTAGATTCAGATTTTTCCACATCTGATTTTTTCACAGCTTCAAGGGACTGTAGACCTGGGTATATGGTTTTAATTTCAACTCGTCGATACCTCCACGCGTTCCAGAGATAAAGGGTCTTGACTGACAGACGGACGAACGGACAGACGAACGGACAACAAAGTGATCCTTTAGGGGGTTCTGTTTTTTCCTTTTAGGTACACAAAAACACTTCTGGGGTCGCGGACACACAGAGTGGGGGCTCTGGGCGTTCACTAAGCGACCTCACCAACGACGGTGACTCGTAGTGGTCACGTGTCACCGTGTGCATTACATAGAGATGGTTGAGGGAGTCCCTGAGACGGGTTTATAGGCGTGGCACAGGGAGGGTTTCCGGAAGAATAAACTTAGTTTCCGGATCCTCCCAATATTGTGCTGAAGATGGCCACCGGGGGGGTTTTAGTGCGGTAAGAATCCCACACACCCCGGCCTACCCCCCAGTAGGCCGGCAGCCTTTTGAAGGTTTCCTCCTCGCACAAAAAAAAAAGGTACTCAAAAACAGTAAAAAAAGCATGAAAATATTTAAATATCCCTGTCCCTGTCTGTGACTAATACAGTAAAAATATGAGCTTTCCATAATATGAAATGATGTTGGATTATTTTGTGCAAATGTTAAACTACCGTGTGTAAATATGGTTGGTAAATTGTATATGAAAATTATACATAAAACGTGTTTATATTTAACTTGCTTTATAGCCGCCTAACGAGTTCAGCGCAGTTACAGTTAGTTTTAAAGCACTAGTTAAATCCGTATTTAATGCTACATACGAGTTATTTGCTTATGTAAAGCGAAGCAGTGATAGCCTATAGTTGTATGACCGTTGTACTGCCAAGTTAAAGGTCTCGAGTTCGAACCCAAGGCACGCACCTCTGACTTTTCGAAGTCATGTGCGTACTAAATAGTTAATTATCACGCGCTTAAACGGTGAAAGAAAACATCGTGAGGAAACCTGCATGCCTGAGAAATTTTCTCGATAGCGTGTGAAGTCTGCCAACCCGCACTAGGCCAGCGTGGTGGTGGACTATAGCCTAATTCCTCTTATTCTTAGAGGAGACCCGTGCCCAGCAGTGGGACAGTATAATGGGTTGATTATGTTGAGCAATTCACATATGCAAATACCTAATAATATATATATTCTGTAAAAGGGCATATTTAAAGTAGGTAGTGATAGCCTAGTAGTGATGAACATTAGACAGCCAGTTTATAAATCTCAAGTTCTAATCCAGACCCTCCTAGATACCTCTAGGAGAAAGAGAGAGAAAGTACTTCTGACTTTTTGAAATGATATGAGTGTATTCATAGTTAATTATCATTAGCTTAAAGAGGTGAAGGGAAACATCGTAAGGAAATCTGCATGCTTGAGAGACTTTCTCGACGGGGCGTGTGTGAAGTCTGCCCACCCGCATATTGGATTGCAGAATCCCTTTCGTTTTGCAAGGAGTCTCATGCGGTACAGTGGGAAAGTAAAAAGGTTGATAATGATGATATTAAAATTATAAGCAGTTCCAAAAATGTTCAAATAAAATAAACAGTGTTGTGTAAACACATGCGCAAGCGACTAAAAATCATTAAACGGCATTAGGATGTTTGTAGTACTCTTACAGTACAGATAATCTGGTATTTAAATTGCACTAAGCTTTCTAGCACCATATCCATTTACTTTTTTCTTTTCCTAACATCTGTCATAGGACTACGTATGACCACATGGTCCAACAGTTAACGTGCTCCTCGAAGCACAGAAAATACACTCATCCATATTAATGACCGCGGCAAATGTAGTTTGCCGATAGATCAGGTTCAAATTTAAGTTCAAATGTTTTTATTACAATTAAGCTTTTACAAGCGTTTATGAAACGTTATTGAATCTAGTTGCACGGTTCCAAAAAGTTGATCCTATGGAGAAGAATCGGCAAGAAACTCCATGGACACTCTTTTAAAATAAGTAGTATTACATTCTTCAAGTACAATAGTGCGAACAGGAAGTGTGGTGAATTGGAACGAAGTCAATATTATTAAAAGAAGGTTCCCAACATTAGAGAACTCAGTCATTATATAAAAAAACAAAATAAATAAACTTTGTAGAAGACACATCATCAAATATAAAGCTAGGTGTCCACTTAGACATGTACACTGTACTAACATTTACAAGTCCCGTTATAAATAAATAAATAATTATCAGCTTGGTTGGTCGCTATGAGCCTCAGCAATCATATTGATTCTGATATACAGAGTATAACATTAACCCTAAATTGCTACGTCCATCCAAATATCATCAATCCTCGCAACGGAGCTTAAATGACCCCCAAAACGAGGGTCGTTCACCTGAGTAACAACATTACAGTTCAAATGTTGTTCCGTGCTGAATAATTTCTTAATCAGCACAACCTTTTGTTTAGGATAATTGTGTCGTTTTGTATTCCTTCTGCTGCAAACAGAATCACTAGGTATCATATAATGAGACGCATTAGTGTACACGACTTTGAAGTTACATTTACTTTAGGGCTGTTATTTTTTATACAGTTCTGTTGTTTATTAGGTAAGAAAAGACTTGAAAATGATCGTAACATATCTAGACAGATAAGTGAAAAATCGACAGAGGAAGTAAAAACAAAAAGAAGCCTCATGCACAAAGGACCAAAAAACTTTCATTGCGTATCAAAGGACTAAAGTTATTTGACAAAATAACAAGATTTCCGGAATCGTTATAGAAAATGAGTAGCTACAAATCCAAAAACCCATGTACATCAAACGTCAAAGTGACCCTTTGTGCATAATTTATTATACAAACTCGCTAGAAGACGATTTTTTTTCCTATTTTGACTTACAAAACAAGATAAATTGGACCAATTTATCTAGGGAAAAGAATGCGAATAGTTTTTTAATTTGAATAAAAGACAGACAATCTTATTTGAGTGTCAGTCAAGCAAACAACTTTTTAGAGAAAGTAATCTTGTTGACCAATCTGACCAGAACATAACATACTATAGCGCCTGTATTCCCCGAAGGGTAAAACAGAGGTATACTGATTGTACCCGCAGTTCACCGTATATTTTTAGGTCCCATCTGGGAGCATACATATTGCCATTAACCGGGCACAAATCCAAACGCCAAACTGCTACTAAGATTTTCATAGATAAACCCAGTAATAATTTACTCCACCTGGGAATTGAATACAAGATCTCTAGCTCAACAGGCTTGCGACCACAATACAAATGAGGTACTTTATTTATTTGCTGCTTGAAATATTTAATTTTCTATTTCCTTGTTCATACGGATTCCAAGATGAAGGGAAATAGGCTGGTAACGTCTGCCGCATGCCAAAAATCTTATGGTTGAATGACCATGCTGGGAACTTTTTTTTGGTAATTTCGACTTTAGTTTTAATTAGACATCAATCTTCAACGTCCTCGTCCTCCTGCTATAATACTATTGTGCAAGTAAAGAATATAAAACTTTTTATTTGAGAATAGAAACTACATGTTTCTAGCCACATTCTTCTCCATAGGATCAACTTTTTGGAAACGTGCAACTACTCGTAGAGTCATAACGTAACATAACTTGTAAAAGCTTGTTTGAAATATAAATATTTGAATTTGATGAACTAGACGGACGCTTTCCAAACTTTTTCAATAGATAGGGATAACTAGAATGATGGGAGGAAGGCCTTTGCCCGCCAGTGGGACATCGTGAGCTCATAATAATAATAATTTCCTTGTTCCCAGGTACTGCACACTACGGCGAGGACAGTGTGGGATCATTTCCTTACTTTGAATACAACGTGCCCCGGAATGTCACCACTGTGGTTGGGCAGACCGCCTTCCTGCATTGCAGGGTGGAACAACTTGGGGACAAAGCTGTAAGTGGTTTTGTTTTGTTCTGGTAAATTAGTAAACCATAGAACTTATGTTATGTTGGCCGAGAATTGTACAACATTCGAAGTTGAATAGGTTGTACTCACGTTGTAACATAACCAGTGGTATATAAAAATGTGCTTTCAATGAATCATATTTTATTAATACGATTATCACGAATCACGACTTCTAAAATGTTTTTAATGTTAAAATTATTCAACCACTCTTAATCATACTTCAAAATCCGAATTCGTGCTCAATGTGGCCTTTGTAACCCCTCAATAACGATTATTTATTTTAAAAATATTGTTTTACTTGATTGTGATATCACAATGAACATTATCATGTAGATTGACTTAAACCAAATATGGTTCTACTATGTCCAGCGTATTATTGACACAAGCTGTTGCCCACTTGGTTATCACACGGTAAATTATCTTCTAATGGATCATATAAAAAGATGTAGGGCAGGAGGGCAAGTACAGTTTTTATTCAGTACTAGCGTAGACTTCAAGATTGGGTCCGTCTTAGATAAAAAGTAGCCTATGTGTTATTCCAAGCTATAATCTCTGTGTGCTAAATTTTATCTAGATCCGTTCAGCCTTTCTGGCGTGAAAGATCGAACATCATACATCTATACATCCATACTCACAAACATTCACATTTATAATATTAGTAAGGAAGAGTCCCACATACTCTGCTGCCTCCCCAGGTATCAGACAATCCATGAGGATTTTCGTTACTATAAAATGAAAATAAAAATAATAATAAAAAGGTCGGGTGCAACATTTTGAAAGAATAACGATTAATGCAAGGAATTAATAAGGCGAATGCTGTCAGGGGCATCATTGAAAGAGGTCGTCCTAGAATACGCCGATCTTATTGGCGAAATCCTTGAAAAAGGTCAGATGGGTAACACTCGGAACGTATGTATGATTGTAGAAGAAACTAAAGAAGTATGCAAGGATCGTAGCAAGTGGCGGTCTATAGTTTCTGCCTAACTTGCGTGAGTGTATGTATGTAAAATGAAAATGTATGACTCATTGTGAAGTCGTGTGTCCGTGAACCATGGCCTAAAAAGGCCATTTTGGCCAAAATCGATTGCGTTACTATTACCTAATACTACCCACACAAAATGTCGCTGGAACTAAGTTTGACACACTTTTCAGTTCAAAAATAAACAGCTTACAGCCTACTGGATATAGAGCGCTCTAGTTTGCATACAATACCAGTGGCCTAACAAAGGGAATTGTTTTGATTATTAGCTATTTTGACACCACAATCTGGGACCGTGAGTTGATAGATCTATCGTTATTCAGGTAATAGAAAAGGACGGTGTGACATTGTTGTATACCGCTATCTTTTTCTTACAATAAAATGTTGACATTTCGAGTTCGAGTTGTTTGGACTTCTAGATTGGAAGAGTGACTTAAGGTAGCTAAGTTTGCATATTATTTAGCTGACTTATACCTACTAATCCACAAAATAAATATTTATAGACTAATAGATGGATGCTGACACTCACTGATATTTTTGAATCGACTCAATTGTAAATCCAAATAAATAATAGAACGCGAAACTAAAAACTGTATGTGTCTTACGTTTCAACGCCTAAGCCACTGTAGCAATTTGAATGAATTTTGGTATGGATTGGTCCTTCGAAACGGACAAAAGCTTTAGTCTCAAAAAGTCCTTTGGGGTGCAAGTGAATCCGCAGAGAATAGCTAATACATGGTACTATACTCCTAAGCTTTCACATACCACTTTGTGGTGAAATTGAAGAACTATTATATTTGCCAAATCCACATATAATGTATCCACTTTAAGTTATTTAAGTAAATAAAATAAAAAAGCTTTGATAAAAACTACTTTCTTCAACACAGAAATGCAATTACACCAAAATCAAATTCAGAACCATAATTTCAGCGAGTTCCGAGTAATTTTGAAATGTTGAACGTAT
Source organism: Acronicta aceris (assembly GCA_910591435.1). Lineage (NCBI taxonomy): Eukaryota > Metazoa > Arthropoda > Insecta > Lepidoptera > Noctuidae > Acronicta > Acronicta aceris. The sequence continues at coordinate 6,323,249 of OU342781.1, read as the reverse complement.
CACTGGGTGTTGAATTATTAAGTGACTCGGAAAGGTCCGTTAGTATGGAGAATCATAAGTAGGTCAAGGAAACGAGAAATGGAGAAAGTTGATTCTAAACTTTTCCTTCATTTCAGGTATCTTGGATTAGGAAGCGAGATCTCCATATATTAACAGCTGGAATCCTGACTTATACATCGGATCAAAGGTTCCAGGTATGTTCCATTTGATCTTCTTATCGAATCGACAGCAAACCGAAAGAGAAGAGTTAGAGATCATGGGTTCGATTCGATGGTTATTGCGTTTTTCTATGAAATTCTTAGTAGCTCGGAGTTTGGATTTGTGTCCGGATAGTGGCAATAGGCTCGCCCCCTATTACATGCAACCTAAACATACCGGCGAACTGTGTGTGTTATCAGTACGCCTCTGCATAATTCTTAAGGGAATACAGGCGTGGTGGTATGTTATTTTATCATTTTCGAATCAATGAAAAACGTTATTTTAGCAGACGCATAATTTGCGACAACTAGGCCAATTATCAATTACCTAAAAATATAGGGATAAAAGGCTTGAAAAAATTAACAGTGTATGGTGTCTTTAAGGAATTAACAGTGAACGTAGTCTTTAAAAAATTAATAGTGAACGGTTTCTTTAGGTGCCAAATACTCAAATGCTACTCAATTTTAAGATGTAGTCTCACAGTCAGTGATAGAGATAAGCACGATACTTGATGGCGTCTTAAAATTGAGTAGCGTTTTAGTATTTGGCCTAGTGAATTATATTCTATTAATAAAATAATTTAATTTTAAATTAGTGTATTTAAGAAATTAACAGTGACATCATTTTATTTCTATTAACAAATATAATTTAAAGTAGAGTTTATAAGATACTAAATAAATGATATGTGTCTATTATTAATTTATACACACTAGGTATATAACATAAGATCTAATCGTTATAAATAATGTGTTATTAGGACACTACAATCTCTTACCTATAAATACTTTTAAGTCCAAGACCACAAGGCTAATAAAAAAGCTGTGAAACATAAAGGTAAAGAAAACAATACTAATGTATTACTAATAAAGATAGAACAATCTTTATTATAATCGACTTTTTACCATTTATGTAACAAGAACTAAACATATGTAGGTACTGCATATTCAAATCCAATCTCAGATAGCGTGACTTCCGACGTTTAGTGTGGCTCTAATTTATCTACGGAAGTTTGAATTATTTACCTAATTACATGTAACGCATAGCAATACAATACTAATAACTATGGCAGTATTTATAACAGATTATCTCTCCAGTCATACATAAAATTCTAATAAACAGTATCGGGAAAATCTCACCTTTACAAAATATGGAAAATTCAATTTTTTCAAACTACTTCTTTTGAAAACTGCTACACTTTCAAATAAACTTCAGCTTCATAGCAAGAGTTTTGCTGAAAACTCGTTCCAACAGACATGACATTGACTGACTTAGGGAAACTTCTGGGAACGATCCTTTACATTTTCATAATAATGACTAAAACTCAGCATAGGCAAGAGCCTCCAAGAAACTAAGATGCTGAGTTGAAGACATGTTGGAATTTTAATATCGCTCAGAGGAACTTATTCGTTGAGTCAAGTTAAATTAATAACTATAGAATCGGTTTAGTAATTCCTTCGAATACTTTCATTAATTAAATTTCCAAGAACTTGACTGCAGATAAAGCCACACTTATCAATGCAATGTGGTACTATCTACAAATTGAATCTTCCAAGGAAATAGTAGATACATAGCTTAAACTGCGGACTACAGATCTTGCTTTACCATCTCGGAGTTACCCTATCAAAGTTTAGATCAAATACCAATTCAATCTGTTTCTAACAGGTGATCAGGCCCGAGAAGTCAGAAAATTGGACGCTCCAAATAAAATTCCCACAGGAAAGGGATGCGGGCATCTACGAGTGTCAAGTCAATACTGAACCGAAGATGTCCCTGGCTTTTCAACTCAACGTAGTCGGTAAGTTCAATTATGGCAATTACTTTAATTTCTAATCTTTCTGAGGTTTGTACGTGACCGAAAGTTGGCGGTGAAATAATTTCTTTAACTGTAGTTTAGGTTCAATTAAGATCGTCGAAAAGTTCCCTGGAACTTTTTGTAGCATGGACAAAAATTAAATGAGGGATTTGGATTTGAGAATTCTGGATTGAGGATAATATGAAAATGGGTTTTTTATTTAATCACGAAAAATATTTATCGAATGGGAAGAAAAAGGCAGATTATATTTAGACGGGATTATTTAATCAATAAAGTAATAACTAAATATTACGCATAAAAAGCGTACCATGCTTGGAATCTTAAAAAAAATATTGAGGTACTCCAAGAATAAGTTTGCCAAAAAATATTTGATTTAAAGAATATTTCCAGACATCTAGAATTGTAAATGTACAAGTGTTAGAAGTTTAATTTCATCATCCGCATTGCAGACCCGTTGAAATGAGTTTTTATTTTAAACATAAAAGCAATCGTACCAATTCCTTAGCGGAATGATTTGCTCTTACTTAAGAAATGTTTGCTTCAGCATTTGGCGTTTCATGCCGCATTTCGTGTTGCTTTCTAAAGTCAATCGTTTCGAAAGCCATTTGAGTCGTCACGCTAGCATTTCCTGATTGATTAACTTTTCCCACCTTATTTCTTGACGAAATAAAATCTAAATAGTTTTATTTTTAGCTTTATTTTATTGTTCGTTTGACCGTTGCTGTGCAGTACAGTCTTAGAACAGTACAGTACAGTCAGTACAGTTTTAGAACAGTCATTCAGGGAAAACTATATTATGTCTACAATTATACCAAATCACCAATGTTCACGATTAGCTTTAGGAAAATTTCAAGCAAAATTCTTCCGAACTATAAAATACCAAATTTGACCAAGATAATATCAAAAACCCTAAACTTGCATCGGGTAACTTCAATAAAGCATAAACTAAGCGAAATAGGAGCGTTCATTAACGACACGGTCTAAGTTTTGCCGCAAACTTTCCAACTACATACAATACAAAGGCTAAAACTGGCATCACTTGACATTGCAATTTTCCAAGCTTCCTGAGCACTTAATGCTTCGCTGTCTTGCCACTTGCCTCCCTCGAGCCGGTCTAATGACACAGCAAAACATTGTACCAAACTTGAATATTTACCAAGTAAGTGGGTCAAACGCAAAGATGTTTCGGAGATTTGGGCCGTTACATAAAGTTTTGATTTATAAGATAGAAGATATTTCGGTCAACTCATAATGAACAATTGATTTCATGGCGAGTGCTTCAGTCAGGGTCGTATATATATGAAGCTTAGAAATCAGTATTGTAAAAATATAATGTAATATGTATATAAATGTATATTATGAGATAGTAATATAAAATTCAATGTAATCATTTTCGCTATAATACATTATATTATATTGGGCTATTTATTGTGGCTATAATATAAAGATCACAACGAAATCTGTTTATATGAAAATGTTGGTAATTGTGCCATAATTTCATTTATACTTCGGTGTGTAACACATGTTATCGTTAAGCGTCATATGACATTTAATACCAACGTTAAAGTTGAAATAATGTCAGTGTTCATTTTTATCGCTCGTAAAGGCCTTGTTTAAAGGAAAATCTAAAGTGTTGTTTCTCTTAGAACTACTATTATTTTTATAACAAATTAGGTTCTCTCAAGAAAGTTTAACTTTCTCGCTAACTGCTTCGCTTAATAGGTATTGTTAGTTCTCGCTGCAGTTACCAACTATTAAGGTCATGGTAATGCAAATTTAAACTTGTTTACTGACAAGTTCATGTCTCTCGTTGTTTATATTTCTCTTTACGAGAAATGAAGTTGAAATCGTAAATTAATTTTACATAAGTACATATATAAATCGCTCGACTATATTTAAGACCAATTTCACATAATTTGTGGATAACAACCCCAATTTTCTTTCTCCTCACTTATTAGCCATGACTTTACAGAAATCCTTGTATGAACCCTCTTGAACTTTTCAAATACCCTGATAACAATGTGAAATGAAGGCTTCAACACAACCTTCCCCAGATTTAATCTTGGCTTAATTTTTTCTTCATCGTTTTAAGGGGCATTTTCTTTCTACTGTAGACGTGCTGTATCACGGCCTGAAGGTACTTGATAGGCTCTTGTATCTTTAATATCTTAACAGACAACATCTTTTACGGAATTAGGACGGTAAAAGAGAAAATTAGTTTTTTTTCTTTGCTGTAATTCAACAAACTTATAAATTCATAGAATTATGATTGTTATGTAAAGTGCTGCGGTTATTAAGAATTCTAGTCGTATAAGCGGAGTGGGTTTGTAGAAAAGATTTTTCGTAATAAGTACTCTAATTAGAATTTTAAATGTCGCTACGGTCTGGATCATGTTAAGCTGGGAAATTTGGTTTTTGGATTATTTCAGGACTGGTAAAGTCGAGGAACAGTCTACTAAATATTAAAACTTTACTTCATTATAAATGTATGACGAGTTCTGAAAAGCTGAAAATTAACTTCTTCTTTTGAAACATTTTATTTGAATAACAAAATATATAATTATAGAATTCCGTAGTGAATATTACCAGCTTCGAAATTTTAGCAATGTAGATACTGGTGATTTGATTCTCTCACCAATACTGAAAGGAATGTCTTTAATTAATTGAACAGCATCTTGCCAGTCTAATTAAAGATAGTTGTCTGAGATATAAACGCATCGTTGAGAACTAAATACAGATGTTAGAAGGGAATTAGCTGCTAAGATCTTCAAGTTAATTAGCTAAGTTATCTTGGCAACTAATTTCCCTAAGGATGTGCACAGATTCATACAACATACAACCTAGGTACTTAAATTTGTCCCCTTTGTATTTTTTAAATGGTTAAGTTTAATTAAGAAAAATAAATATAAACGTTTTCAATGTTTGATCGGTTATTTAAAAAGAAGACAGAAAGAAAGAAAAATATCTTTTTCTGTTTCTTTTTCTTTCTTGCATTTTCCATGTTAAGATTATAAAGTAGGTAATTTTATTTTTTTAGTTCGAATCCTGCCCGCGATTCAATTTTTCCTTCACTAAAAAAAATAACTAGAAATTTATGAATTATATTTTGCTATGATCTATAATAGAATAATCTACATTGTACATACCACGATAACTCGCTACTTACTGTATGTGTCGCTACTCTTGATGAATAAACTTATATTTAACTTTGGATGGACAGAAAAATGGTGTAGACTGTTTTTTTATGGGATAGGGGGACAAACGAGCAGACGGATCGCCTGATGGTAAGCGATTACCGCCGCCCATGGACACCCGCAACACCAGAGGAGTCACAAAGTGCGTTGCCCGCCTTTTAAAATAAATAGATAAAAGGGAATTGGGCCTCCGATCTGTGGTATACTAATACCATGGTGATGATGTAGATAAATCTATGAGTAAACATGATTGGTTAATCTATACCTACTAATATTATAAAGCTGACGACACGATTGGCGTAGCGGTTGAGCGATCGGCTTCTGCGCCACGTGTTGTGGGTTCTACCCCCACACGGAGAAAATATTTGTGTGATCTACAGGTAGTTGTTCCGGGTCTGGGCGTTTGTGTATGTGAGAACTTGTGTTTGTAAACGCATAAATCACACAATCACACAATTTCGGTTCGAAACCCACCCATTGCACTAGCGACGTGAACCTACTCGTAACACAAGCATTTAGCGTAGCACGAGGGAGTTAACAAGAATACTCGTGCCTAAAGTGCGACCCACATTATGTACTAGTAAACTTTAAAAACGAAAGATGATGTGTTGTCATATGGATTTTCATTTTGCTTCTATCCTAAGTATAATAAATAAATTTACCATATAGGTATTATGACTAAATATTTGTATAATAAGTTTCGTGAGGCGTATTCATAATTATTTAAAGACTACACGGTTTACTCACGCGCATTCTCGGGATCGCTCGACTAGTTTCAGACTCAATAGGAGTCCTTAATCATGAGCTGACGCGGCGGCGGTGGTGTCGCGAGTCGAACGTTCGACTCGCAACGCCGTGTAGTCTTTAAATAATAATGACTAAATATCTCTTCGAACACATCTTTAATTTTATTTTTCCAACCAAATTATGGATGACATATTCTGTTCCAACGGTTAATCTCATTGTTTTTGTTAACAGAAGCGAAAGCACACATTCTGGGTCCTGTGGACTTGTACGTGAAGACTGGCAGCTCGCTGTCACTGACATGCATATTAAGCCAGGGCCCGCACGACTTGGGCACGATATTTTGGTATAAGGGTAAGTAAGAGATATACGATACTTGCATTTAATAATATACATAAGGGAGTGTAAACTACTGAACCGATTTTGATGAAATTTGGAATGGTTCTCATTTGATATTATGAGAGCCTGCAAAGGATATAGAAGAAGAAAGAAAGAATATAGGACATTTTTTATCCCGGAAAGTTCTTTGTAATATGAGTGAATAATAATTGATAATAGTATTACATAGTAGAATAGCTACCTCATTAGTCTAGTGATCCTGAACGATTCCATTCCCAGGTGGAGCAAAGAGTTATTGGGTTTTTCTATGAAATTCTCAGTAGCAGCAGCAGTATCCGGTTAATGGCAATAGGCTCACCCTCCATTACATGGAAACTGAACATACAGGCGAACTTCGAATGTAGATTATAATACAACTCAGTCTAACCTTTCGGGGAATACAGGCGTGATGGTATATTATGTTATATTATTTGAGAATATTAGCTTGTCAAGTAACAACTTACACACACAATATGAAATTCTTATGCACCGGAGCCCTTATTTCATTTAATGAATAGCTAACCAGTCAGGGAAGCAGTGATAGCCTAGTGGTATGACCATTGGACTGCCAAGTCAAAGGTCTCGAGTTCGAACCCAAGGCACGCACCTCTGACTTTTCGAAGTCATGTGCGTTTCAAATAGTTAATTATCACGCGCTTAAACGGTGAAGGAAAACATCGTGAGGAAACCTGCATGCCTGAGAGATTTTTTCGATGGCGTGTGAAGTCTGCCAATCCGCACTAGGCCAGCGTGGTGGACTATAGCCTAATCCCTCTCATTCTGAGAGGAGACCCGTGCCCAGCAGTGGGACAGTTTAATGGGTTGATTATGTTATGTTATGTTATGTAACCAGTCAGACCGATTTTATCTCATTAAAGTACTAGGTTATTTCATATAGACCGTTCTTCCAGGATCAAACATAATAGAGTATAAGGAAGTAGAAGAGAACGAGCTGGTGGAAGAGTCTCGATTGAGACTGAAGACAGAATGGACGGAGCAGCTGACGTCACGGTTGACGATTGATAAGCTGCTACCGGGTGATAGCGGGAACTACAGCTGCGTGCCGACAATGGCAGAGGCGGCTTCAGTTAACGTGCATGTTATCAATGGTAAGACTATTTAAAACTTTTTACCATTCACCTTACAAAGAATCTATAAAGAAAATGACACTTCTATTTTCAACCGATCTTGCAAGAACCGGTTATGTATGTCATGTATTGTGAGGTTACTTATGATGGTTGTATGAAGGTTGATGTGTTTCTATATATATTTTTTACTGGCCAGTTATAACATGTTTTTTTTAAACAAAGCTTACTAGCAATGTGGACGCACATTACTAGTATTCCTGTTAACCCCTCATACTAAGCTAAATGCTTGTGTTACGAGTGGGTTCACGTCGGTAGTGCAATGGGTGGGTTTCGAACCGGCAACCACATGATCGCAAGTCCGACGCCCTAGCCATTAGGCTAAAGCCGCTTCATTCTAAAGGAACTGATTTCCGTTGGGGCAGAAATGTTCTCGAGTGGATACAATGCACCGTGAATCTCAGTGTGGGACGACTTCTAACGAAACGTCAGACGTCCTGTAAAGGTCGCTAACTGTTGTTGGATGCAGACGGCATATACATATCTGATTTTGTGTGTCTGTATTGGCGTGAATTTCACACAATAAATATTAAAATTACATCAGATAAAATGGGCAGTCAGCCCAAAGTGCGTTATCAATTATCCCTGAACACCAAAACTGCCTCCTAAGCCGAAACTGCTCGACCGATTCTGTGTTTTTGTTGTGTAAATTTGATTTTGTCGCTGAGTGGTGTAGACGTCATAATACTTTTATACAAACATAAAAAATCTCTGGTAATGACTATATAATCTTAAATTTCTTCTGTTTCAACAGGTGAACACCCAGCAGCAATGCAGCATGGGAACGCAAACACAGCATCGCCCTGTGCGCTGTCGGTTAATCTACTCATTTCTTTGTACTGCACACTCGCTACTCTATACACAAGCACGGTAGATGGGTTTAGATGAAAATTACACAACGCACTGTGAGACAACATTCATTGATGTTGTATGTATATATAAAAATTAAACTTAATTAGATTTTGGTAAGGGACAAATTGTTGCGGAAGTGAATGTTTTGAGAAGATTTTTGTCTGTATCACTTAAATTTTCTTTAACTTGTAAATTTTATATAATTTTTTTTAATCTATTATTTGCAACTTCAAGTTAAAGATATTACAGAGTTACATGTAAGTAAGTTGTTGCCAAAAAGGTAGTAATTTTCACAGATTAGAGTGGAAGCTGACACCTAAACTAAGATTTTTATTTAAAAAAAACGTTGCTTCACACTAGGATTTTCTCCTGTACAGTGGGTGCGTTTACAAACACAAATTCTCACATACACAAACGCCCAGACCCGGAACAACTACCTGTAGATCATACAAATATTTGCCCACAACACGTGACGCAGAAGCCGATTGCTCAGCCGCTACGCCAAACGTGTCGTCCAAATTAATATCTTGTAGGCACCAGCGCCCATACCCTAAATAACATCATATCTTATCCGCTGAGGGTCATACATAAAACGGAATTTTCTGGACGGTAATACAGAAGAACCTTAAAGCAATAATGATGATAGGCGGATTGCCACTAAAAGCTACGTAAAAGCTATCCTGATTTTGTTAAAAACTTTTTCTTGATAAATAGTTTGCCCACGTTCAAAATAATATAAATTCGGTGCATCATTTGAGGGACCTGTGCTTTTTGCTATAGATATTTTATTTTATTTATAACTAGCTTTTGCCAGCGACTTCGTCCGCGTGGAATAGTTACTTTGTTCCCTATTTCTTCGCCCGTGCGTTGCCCCGTTCCTAAGGGTTGTAGCGTGATGATATATACATTGATAGTTTGAAACCTTTCCCATGAATCACTCATTTTCCCAACATTTCCCTTCACTGCTCTGCCCCTATTGATCGTAGCGTGATGAAAAGTATACTATAACCTGTGGTTTGGGCTGTGCGTTGATAGATCACTATGTCAGTCAGTCAGTCACCTAACGTAAGAGTAGACAAATATAATCAGAAAGCTCCGAACTGCTAAGCTATCGGGAGTTACACGTGTTATTGTGAGTCAACCATAAAAGATAGACATTTGCTGTCGTGGAATATTTTTTATATCATTTTAAGGAGAACATTTCCGTCATACATGATTTCTGTGTAGCTTTAACCATTAAGGCCGCACACGCGACGGATGCTTAAAAAATGGAGTAAATTCTCCTGTTTTCCCAACATTTCCCTTCACTGCTCTGCTCCTATTGATCGTAGCGTGATGAAAAGTATACTATAACCTGCTCAGGAGTATGAAGAACAATTGTACCAAGTTTCGTTGAAATCCGTCGAGTGGTTTTTGTTTCTATAACGAACATACAGACAGACAGACAGACAGACAGACAGACAGATAGACAGACAGACAGACAAAAATTTTACTGATTGCATTTTTGGCATCAGTATCGATCACTAATCACCCGCTGATAGTTATTTTGGAAATATATTTCATGTACAGAATTGACCTCTCTACAGATTTATTATAAGTATAGATAATGATTTTTTTTCTTAATCTGTATGTTGCGTTGACTTTTGCAAAGATCCAATACATACATGTTTTTCGCCAATATTACGCCTAATTATTACAAAATAGCTTCAATATAGGCGCAGTTTAACTTGAAAAGTGTCAGAATCTATAAAAGTGCTATCATAAATTAGAAATTATATTTTTTTGTTGTGTTTTGAAACATTATTTCTTTTAAATACAATTTGTGTGTTAAATGAAAGCAAAACATTGTTCTCTCATCTAAGAAAACAATTGTTGTTACCCAAGTTTAAAAACTCTGAGTGTAATTTAATCTTATAAACTAAGATAAAAATACAGTCTCTAATATATCTAGGTTTTTAAATTACCACGATAAGATTAAATAATAACATTTAAAACACGAAATCGATTTCATTAAACATCTAATAAATAATTAAATTCGTTCAACCCTATCATGTCTGCTTCTAATATGTGTCGGGACCAGACCAATATGTTTTAAATGGAAGGATTTTAACGGACGAGTTGTAATGGATGGTCAAATATTTAAATGACAAGACACCCCGCGCTGTTTGATTTAAAACTGTTAATTTGAGTTTGTCAGTGGATTTTTTGGCTGAATGACCAAGGTCATTGATTACGTAAAGTAAATGATATTGCTTTAATGGCGTCAATTTTGTAGCTTTAAAATTTTCTACGACTGATTTTATAGGAGAATTGACTGATACCAATTATGTATTGAATTTTTTTTACAAATATGTTTGTTATTTCTTTTTTGCCGTCACTATCCCTGAGACATTATGCCGCGAGTCGAGCATGGAACAAATATTCGTTTTGTGTACAGTTAATTATACCGGGTCATAGTGGGTTATGTATGTAAGCATTTGTATTTTAAACGCTTCTAGGATAAAGAAGAAAAATATAAATCTAAATAATTTAGTAACCTTATTTAGATTTATACTTACCAGTTAAGTAACCTTTATTTTAAAGAGAATAAGTTTTGAAATGGGTTCAACCACCCTGAATCCTAATTTTGGTACCAGTGTATACATTATAACCACAAACTGCAAATTGCTTTTAGTATGCAGTGCTTCTCTTATCTTACTTTCAATAATAAAAAAAATGAAATTTCGGTACGACAAAATCTATTTCAAGCAATTCTCATCCGTAACGCTTGCCCTTAAGTAACCTTTTTCATTGAACAGTGTATAGGATAGATTTTGCGTTGATAAGTTCTAGTCTAAGTTATGAATATCGTAATTTAATTATTGTTAATTTGATTGTCTTGCCGAGATAAACTCAATGTGGGTATAGTTTCTTTATAGACAAGAAAAAAAAGAAAACAGACTGCGTTGCACACTAATGTGTTTTCTTTTCTTGTTTTCTTTTTCACTTACACATAGTCACGCCAGTAATCCTGAGAGATAAGGCACGACTTTTGGTCCTTCGAGCCGGCAATAATATACATACACCTCGTATGTATATTAATGCCGGCTCGAAGGACCAAAAGTGGTAAGAAACGTGTAATAAAAGTAAGACGTTTTTTTTTGTCTATAGGGGTCATCCATAAATGCGTCATATCTCCCGGAGGGGAGGGGGTAGAGTATAGAAGACATTATGTGACAAGGGATATGAGGGGTCATCAGCTTTGTGATGTCACATGTGTAAATTAAAATTATTATAACAAATATGTAATAATGATTCTTTTGTGGATGGTTCTTAATTGGAGTAAAAAAAGAAATTCTGTTTTTACGTTTTTGACTATCTCATTAGCCTAGTGGTCCCAAGCGCGACTACTACACTAGAGGTCCTGGGTTCGATTTCCAGGTTGATCAATGTGCGATTGGATTTTTCTATGAAATCCTCAGTCGCAGCTCAGAGTTTGGGATATGTGCCCAGTTAACTACAATAGACTTGCTCACTATAACATGGGACCTAAATATACCAGTAAACTGCCATTAGTACGCCTCTGCTGAACCCCTCGGGGAATACCTACAAGCGTCAATATGTTATTTAACCTGTATCTACAGAGTTGATGTTAATCATCCCTATATTCTATTCTCTCTCGATTATTCATTAATTTAAATCCTTAAATACAATTCCAACAAGATTTATCACAGAAATTCAATATTTTCCAGTAGTCCGTACTAAATTCTAAGAATACCTTGCGCAGTTTTACTGATTAATCAAAGAAATATGATTGTAGAAACTGTACCGATATTAAAATGGCCTTCTGATTTCGGCAAAACGTAAGTAAATGTAAATAAACTTAATTAAATTTAGATAGGTATACTATTGAGAGGAAAGTGGTATCATTTATAAGAGATAGCGTTTGTAATGTTAACATTAGAATCACAAAAAAAAACATTGTTATCTTACTTACTTTTTCACAATACTTTAAAAATCTTGAGCTTACTTTTAATATATTCTGCATATATACAATGATTTTCGTCAAAAGAGTTTTATTTATATAAAAAATCTGTAAAATAACACCGGACCGTAAGTTTTATCCACCAAAATTGTAATTCTAATCAAAGAAAAGTAATGGATCAAATTTTAGCGTCCAATTTATAATTATATTTTTAATAAAATAAATAAAATTACCAGTCGCTTATACCTTAACCCACCAGTGTCACTTTTCCTTTCATTTTCTTTGTAGAATCTTTTTGGCAATTTAATTTGAGTTTAAGGGATTATATAGCAATTTCAATTCTATCCCACATAATTGCACGGGTTTTAATATAAAAGTAAATTAAGACACTTTTGGGCTTTCAACAACCTTTTACTTCGAATCTGATTAAGACAAGAAATTATTTTACGGTTTTGAGAATTTTTCTTCACAATAACTTCGTAATGGATAGGGTTATAAAATAAATATTTTTGATGTGTTCAATGCATTATTATGGATTTATTTAAATGTTATTTATGTACCTACGTATGAAAATTATAATAATATTTATTATAAGTGTAATTTTATTTGCCATTAAATCCTAAAAGACTTGTAAATTTTGTAGAAAATATTAATTTATAATTACATATTTGTATTGTATTTCGATTAAATTTGTAATTATAATAATGAATTGAATAATAAATTTTATATTAATTCATAGAAAGTTATTGTACATAACAGAATTTTAAGTACACAATTCAAAATAAAATAGCACGGAAATTATTATATTTTATTATTACTTTGTAGTTGTTTTTCTAGTCGAATGTTTAAATAGAGTAAAAATAATAACATGATTGTAATATAAAATGTAAATAATTATTTGTAAATACTAATTAATTATTATTTATTGAATTAATAGTATAAATTTATTATTTTAATTTTGATAATGCAATCATGTGCGGTAGAAAATTATAATTTTTGTTAAAGTTGAATTGTTTTACAAAAATAAATCACTATGAGGTGTAGAAAAGGATAAATAAAATGATTATGTAACTTAACGATAAGACAAACTTTGACAAATAAAGATAGTAAGATTCAAATTGTTGTTTTTTTTACTCAATAAAAATACTAACAATAGAAATAGGGTATCGGGGGCTTCTTGTAACAATTTTCGGAAAATAAAGTGTGAATGTGAAACTACTAATTAGAAACTAATTTAAAAAATATTCTGCATAAAAATATATGTACCTAATCGGTACAGTTCAAAATAATACCAATGTGTGTATGTATAACATTAAATTTAAAATTTAAATAACCCCTGCAGTATCGATAAAGGCAAGCATGTTCTTGCAATATCATTGAAGAATTTCAAGTCGATCAGACCTGTAGAAGTTGCACACATCCCTTTATGATAAAAAAAGAGCTGATAATCTTCAAACAGCTAGCTAGATTTTCTTCATTCATAGCTAGGAACACTTTTAATCAAGTTACCTTTTAAACTAAAAACAATGCAATCAAAAGCGGTCCATTCGTTTGGGAGCTACGACGTAACGGATACACAGATACACACGTTAAACTTATAACACCCCTCTTTTTGGGTTGGGGTTTAAAAACAAAATCCCCCGCCGCATCTGTCTGAACGACGAAAAACTCAAAACCTACCGAAATCCGACAATCTATTAATTCCTAACGGATTTTCATACCATTTTCACCAATGGACGAAGTCATTCATGAAGAAAGTTATAACTTACTAGACTTCCGGTACAGCTTAGGTAATTTTCGTTTCTAAAATATACTGTAGTGGGCACAGTATATTTTAGAAACGACGTGCCTACACCATAGAGGTTTCACATCATAAAATGTGTTAAGTCAAATTTTTATGGAAGAAAACAATTGTCAAAATGTCAACAGCGAATGACAGCTGTAGATAATCTTGACAATGTCATCCTTGATTAAATATATATGCGTGTATGTCAAATGCATGGTACTGTGTGCAAACTTTCATACAAACTTTCACCCCCCTTTTCACCACCATAAGGATTGAATTTCCAAAAATCTTAGTACCTTTCTTATTACTCTTCTACAGTGCAAAAGGAATCGGCATGCAAACGTTCAGGGATCTAGCTCCTGTAGTTTCGGCTGTGCGTTGATACGTCAGTCAGTCAGGTTCATCTTTTATATATATATATATTGACGCGCGATGAAATCAGCACGTAGTTGTGTGCTAGTATAATTTTATGGTTGTAGAACATTTACCACAACCTTCTTATTAATTATAGTCGCGTTACCACGCCCCATAAATGATCACTTCTGATTTCGTTTGAGAGCAATTTACTAGTTCCTGTAATATTCTCTCTCTATTTTGCGCTCCGTTATATATATAACTTATTATAACCTTACGTGATGCTAAATAGTTTACTATTAGCGGGTGACACCGCTGAGTACAACTAGTACAGTATAACATGCTAAAGATCTGTATGAGAAAATACCATGCTATATCAAAATCTATAAAAAAAATCTCGGAACGAAAACAACATCATAAGAATAACACGGAACTTTTGATGTACTGATACACAAATATAGCTGCGGTATATTCACAAAGATGAGGCAATAAAATGCGACTTTATACTCGCTTTTACGACATTTGCCTACTATTTTACTATCCTAGGTACGTCACTATGTCTACGTGGAAATCGTTATGACAGGCGTCTTGGTAAGTCTTCGCTTGAAGGACTTACGCAATATAGAGATTTGGTTTTTGGATAGTATTTGATTTGTCCCTATATTCAAAGAGGTGTTTCTGACTTTGATACTGAAAATAAATCAATGAAAAAAATCTATTCAAATATACAGGGTAAATTTTAAAATTAAGACATTAGACAACGTCACCTTATGACGTAAATTCAGTATGTGAAGACAAAAATTTCAATCATGCGGGTAAGGTTCGCGGTGGCTTAGAGGTCAGAGCGTCTGGTGTATCCAACCAGGAGACGCAGGTTCGAATCCTGCCCGCGATTGATTTTTTTCCTTTAATAAAAAAAAAATAACTTTAAGACATTAGAATCAAACCAAAAGTGCATTTTAAATAATATATTATTGTCAAATTAAAACAATATATTGTAAAAACATTCATTTGAAAATGTCTGAAAAATATTTAAATTCATTTGTGGTCGTGTGCATGCGCTGTCAAATTTATGTATTAATGTTTGCTATCTAGGTTATTGAACAAAATTGTGTAGTGGTAACTATAACCATGCGTTCTGTTATTTAGGGGTGGACAGGAATAAAATCATGTCAAAAAGAAATGTTTAATTTGAACTTTTTTATTTCGTAGATCGAAAATTTGATCGGTTATTGAAAATTAACCCTGTATGCTTTTTAATTAAACAAAAATTCGATTTGCATCATTATTGTTTAGCATGCCAAATATTAAAAAAAAAAACTCTCAATTTTCTTACCTAAGTAAAAATTTATAAACGCAATAATTTTATCGTACCTATACACCAACCAACGTAATTGCATTAAAAAAGTAATTTTGGATATTATTTATTAAAACAGGATAATCCAACATACACAATTCCACACATAAATAATTAAACAAATCATTATTTTTGTGTGAATTTCCATGTTAATAATTATTTATTCATTCAATCTAAAAATCGCATAAATTATTTATGACTAGCTTTTGTCAGCGACTTCGTCCGCGTGGAATAGTTACTTTGTTCCCTAGTTCTTCGCCCGCGGTTTCACCTGCGTTGCCCCGTTCCTAAGGGTTGTAGCGTGATGTTTTATAGCTTGAAACCTTTCTCATGAATCACTCATTTTCCCAAAATTTCCCTTTACTGCTCTGCTCCTATTGATCGTAGCGTGATGAAAAGTATACTATAACCTGCCCAGGAGTATGAAGAACAATTGTACCAAGTTTCGTTGAAATCCGTCGAGTGGTTTTTGTTTCTATAACGAACATACAGACAGACAGACAGACAGACAAAAATTTTACTGATTGCATTTTTGGCGTCAGTATCGATCACTTATCACCCGCTGATAGTTATTTTGGAAATATATTTCATGTACAGAATTGACCTCTCTACAGATTTATTATAAGTATAGATTAAACGCCAACATAATCTATTGGAATTACAAAAGCAAAAACGGTCAAATCCAAATAACATTATTAATACGTTAATTCTATTTAATTATTTGAATTAAACACATTGAAATACTCGGTGTGCATTATGCAACAGTGAGTCATGAAACGAATTAAATAAACAAAATATTATACTCGCTGTG
The DNA here is from genome assembly GCA_910591435.1 of Acronicta aceris. NCBI lineage: Eukaryota > Metazoa > Arthropoda > Insecta > Lepidoptera > Noctuidae > Acronicta > Acronicta aceris. Next base: position 6,306,653 of record OU342781.1, on the reverse strand, counting down.
ATGTAGAACGCTGTATGGCTTCACCAATTTCGGTTATTGCATCTGTCTCATGCATGTTGTATAAGGCTGGCGAAATGCAATTATTTTGGCGTTGGTTCTGTTTTGCATGACGTTAGAATTTTATTCTGATGAATTTTCGCGTTTCAATGTGATTTTGGTGATGTTAATTTTGGCGTTAACTAGATTATACACTGCGCGTATTCAGTAAAATGATTTTTGTTTTTGTTTTGTGGGCGGGATTCAGAACCCATAACTATTGAGTTACTAAGAGTAACTGCGTCATTAGTCTAGTGGATTCTCGGAGTTTGGATTTGTGTCCGGTTTTTGTTAATTCTTGATAGGCTTACGTTTTGCCGCCACTTCGCCTGATGTTAAGCGACACTGCGATCTACGATGGAGCGCGCTTGCCCAGCAGAAAAACCAATTTACTGATGATTAAAAGACACCCAGATTATACCCATCGGGGAAGACCCACAGGGGAAGCGCATTCCACATCTTAGCGGTACGCATGATAAAAGTGACCTTGAAGCATTTCGTTCGGGTTTTTGGAATGCCCACTATGAATCGATGTCGCGTTTTTGTGCTTTTAGGTTATACCAAAAATTTATCAAATTTATCCGGTAAAAAAATATTATTGACAATAGGCTCGCCCCCTATTACATGGGATCTAAATATACTGCCTAACCATTCGGGGAATACAGGTGTAATTGACCACCTTGTCTTTTCCTCAATTATGTTCTGTATCTCACCAGATGCGTCGAATATCAGTATTTAACCTCCGACCCAAAAAGAGGAGTGTTATAAGATTAACGTGTATATCTGTGTGTCTATCTGTTGCATCGTAGCGCCTAAACAAACGGACCGATTTTGATTCAGTTTGTTGTTGTCTGAAAGGTGACTTGATTGAGGGTGTTCTTTGCTATGATTTAAGAGGAATTTGAAAATTATCAGCTCTTTTCTGGTTCATGAAGGGATGTGAGCCTGAGCAACTTTCACAGGTCTGATCGATTTGAATTTTTTTATCTTGTTACTTCAATGATATTGCAAGAACGTGATACTAGAATCTAGATGCTGCGGGAGTTCTTTAAATTTAACGTGATTAACACAAAGCCATCAGATCTTTAGAACTTAATTTCTTGGCAAAAACAATATTCTACCTTAGTAATTAAGGATAAACTGTTGTCAAGATTTATAACGAATTTCCATCGACATCTTAACATGTCCTCTGAAACATAGAGTTGTCTTAATAATCACGACGACGGCAAGCGCAGCTCCACCTCACAGATGTATCGACGTCATCGTTATTACGGAGTCATTAGCCCTTCGATCAAAGTGAACTAAACACCCCAAAATAGTCGTTACTATCGCAGGCAGCATCCAACCACTTGAAATTCTGGAAACCGTCGTCGAACCTGACCGCTCGAAGTTAGGTCATTGAACAGAAAGATTAAGAAGGTTACGTCCTTACAAAAAACTCAAACTTAGTGACTATTGTTACATATCTTATTATTAAAACTTAAGTTACTCGTATAAATAAAATTTTAATGTCTGTCTTTTCATGTAAATTAATTGAATTTTGACTGCCTCATTGGTCTAGTGGATCCAAGCGCGACTGCTACGCTTGAGGTCCTGAGTTCGATCCCCAGGTCGAGCAGTGTTATTGAGTTTTTCTATGAAATTCTCAGTAGCAGCTTGGAGTCTGGATTTGTGAATGGCTATAGGCTCGCCCCCTATAACATGGGACCGAAACGTACCGGCGAACTGTGGGTGTACATTAAGTACGCCTCTGCCTAACCCTTCGGGGAATACAGGCGTGATGGTATGTATGTATGTACATTAACAAAAAATCAAACTTACATTATATAGCCTATTAAACTCATTACCCTGCCTTTTTCATAGTCGGATAAAAACCATACTTTGCTGGAACTAGGAATGGATCCCAAAATAACTCGCTGGCATAGCAGTCGGGCTTACCACCACTAAACTAATAACTATTCAACCTTCTGATATAATTTCTATGTTGCCTTACACCCGTCAATAGTGTCGAACTGACTTTAATGCGGTAACAGGTCTAGCAATCAACACTAATGTAAACCTAGAAATAGCTGTCTAAGCGGGAATGGCAAACATAGGCCATTACGAAATGTAAGGGTCTGATTAACTCAAGAATATCTCCAGGGAGAATTCAGCCCTAATGACTGTAGCTTTGGGTTGTTTGTTGTGATGAAAGGCACGTTTTAAATAGTAAAATTGGTACTATTGATAACAAAAAATACCTCATGGATTATGCCACCTGGGGAGGTGGCAGGGTTTGTTGGTCTCGTGACATTCGCAACGCCTTCGAGGGCCGAGGCGTTCAATTAGAGCTATTGATTGATGGTTCAACGGACGCCTAAGGTGAGTCGCTCATGGAGGCTGGAGGTCTGTCTGCAGCCCTCTGTCAATTTTCAATGTTGATCATTTTAACAGAATTTGCCTTTGGATTACAATTATTTTCGGCAACTGAGCTGATGAGCCACATGATTATAAGTAGTTATCCTCGTCCATGGACACCTGCTACACCAGAGCAATTACTGATGCTTTGCCAACCCATAAGAATTCCTATGGACTGCAGGCTGCCAGAGTAGTAACAACTGAGGGGGAACTGGCTCACGCGCAAAAGTCGAAACTCACACTAAAGTACTTTACGACAGAATCGTAACGTAAGGACGGTCGCCAGCCAGTCAGACCCCAAGAGTTCCACCTCCGAGTCAGATGAATAGCTATTTTCTCGCCTCTTACTTACGAGATGCATATCTGAGTGGCAGTGAAGAACAGTATTCTGACTCGTCCCCACAGGGGGGAAAAGCTGTCATTATTACATTAATATCATTATACTAATCACAAACAAGCAATCACGAGATACCTCTTAAACTATACAAACATCCACAAATGCACACATTAATACTATAAGTACGTACGTTTGTACGAACACAATTTCAGTGTAATATATTTATGAGTATGCTAAACACGATGGTATTGAGAATTGCGTTTGTAATTTACGTATATACCTATGTATGTATGCTTAAGCAACCACAAATCTTTGTATGTTATTACTAATGAATATATGTATATAGCTCCATCGATAAATAAGAAGCAGGATTACCGCCGCCCATGGACACCCGCAACACCAGAGGAGTCACGAGTGCATTGCCGACCTTTTAAAAGGGGATTGGGCCTCCGGTAACCTCACTCACTCGGCGAAACACAACGTAAGCGTTGTTTAACGCCGGTTTTCTGTGAGGCCGTGGTATCACTCCGGTCGAGCCGGCCCATTCGTGCCGAAGCATGGCTCTCCCACGTAAAAGTCACACTTTTGCAAGTCAATGTTTTATGGCGCCGACATGTCCTAAGTGATGACCTCCGACAAGAAACTTAAAGAATAATGATCTCTTTTAAAGTCCAGAAATAGTAGTAGCAATATTTGAGTTGTGTTTGTGCAGAGATAATAATCAAACTTCAAGCAAATTTATGATGTACAGTGGCGACCAAAAGTCCATAGCCATGTCACAACGCAGTCACAACGCAACAGCTTGACGTTTAGTTTGACTTATGACCTTCTTTTATCGTCCGCACACGCACTCATGCACTGGCTACATCGAGCTCGCTCGTACCTACTGTTTATAGCAATGTAATCCTTAGCGTACTTATGGACTTTTGAGCGTTTACTGTACCTATTATGAAAGGATTTTTTAATTAAATCTCTAGAGGTAAGAATGGTCGTAAACATTTATATAAAATTCTTTGTTTTTGAACTTATAGTTCTCTTTTTGATGCATAAAAATATATCTGTTGCAGAAGGTCATTACATGTGGTATAAATTAGTGGTTCCCACCTAGCGGTCCGCGGACCACTAGTGGTCCCCATGACATAAAAATATGGTCCGCGAACGATCTAAAAATCTGGTACATAAGTTAAAAAATTTGATTTAAGATTTGTTTCAGAATGACACATTTTATTTTACTTGAATATTGTGTTCCCTAAGGTTGGGAACAACTTACTTTCGGAGGATTAGCAATGAAGGATTTATCTAGGTCCTTATGCTTAGCCTTCATAATAGTTCTTCTGGAGCGCGAATAAAAAGCCATAACCACTAATTTATTATAATTTAAGTCGTACCCAATTATTCCAATCGCTAACCCCTAATCCAAAACCACAGAATCGCACAAAGGAGCTAAATCTCAATCGCATAATCACAGCTCCTAAACATTCCGAATAACACCTTATTGAAATATATAAATAAAAAGAAATTCACCTTTTTAATTCCGCCAGATTCTTGAGGAATACCGGGGTCGAGGGCTGCCAAAAATTTTAATATTGACAAAACGTCTTTTATATAGGACCAATTTGGAAAAGTAATTTTTCCCTTTTGAAAAATTCCTCCTTTTGTTGCCTTTCTATTGTGGCATTGGTGTGCGGGGAACCTTATATTGAATAAGTATGGGTATTATTAGGCGAGAATTCTTTTAACGTTTTTGACAAATATTCATTATTTGCTGATATAATAATCTTTATTTATTTTTCGGAATGAAATATCATAACCATAATTTGTGATTTTCAAATAACGTTTTCTTTATTTATAAGCCCAGTTACGTTAATATTATTAAACCGATATTATTTTCATTAACTGCCTCTTAAGTTATTTTAGTGAAGGAAAAATTTATCGCGGGCAAGATTTGAACCTGCGCTTTTATGGTTAGATACACCAGATGCTCTGACCTCTAAGCCGCAGCGAGACCCACCTGCTAGATCGAAATTTGCCTTCATATTCTGAATTTACGTCATAAGGTGACGTTGGCGACATCTATTGAAAAGCAGGTTTTTTTGCTTCTCAAACGACACGAACTACTTTACAGTTAGTTCGATGTAATATATATATATCCCTTTTTTTCTTCATAACAGCAATAATAGGAATAATAAGTGAATCCCGAATTTGGAGATGGTTCGCGGTCCAGTCAACTCTGAAAACCACTGCTCTCGCTCTCTAGAGAATACCTATAGGCGTGATGGTAGAGTATAGCGTGATATTTTATTATTTTCAATCTGTTTATGGATTGTTCATATACCATTACAACGAACGGTTAATACGCGTTGCGAGCAAAATAACCGCAGTTATTAGGACACAGGTGGTCAATACTGCCCAACACGAAGTATAATCCCTATAAAGACCCCCGCGGGGAGCAATAGCGTTGTCTAAGTTGAAATTGTGACCACAAACGTAATACATTAAGGGGTCTTGTAATTAAACATACTTTTCAATGTTTTTCAAAAACGGTGTGAAAGATACACCTAGTTTTTCTAGCATTTATAGGCTGCTGGTATAGTCAAGTCTAGTATATGTCTAGTTTAAAAAAAAAACTAGACATGTGCTTGTGCTGTTGCATATTTGGGACATGTACTAAGACATCCCAGATACGAACTCTTGCAACTCATTATGATGGGAAAAGTTGCTGGCAAAAGGAGAGCGGGTCGTAGGAAAATGACTCAGAAACATCCGAGAATGGACTGGTTTCGCGAGTGCCGCAGAACTGCTTTGCTTCGCGAGAAACAAGGACAAATATACAAAGCTTACTGCCAACCTTCACTAGTTGGAGAGGCACAACAAGACATAACAAAAAAAAATCCACTTAAAAGTCCAGCGGATCAAATTTCCAATACAACCGTAATACCAAAATAAATCGTAATTCAAACACAATTTCATCAAATCCTTTTTTTATTCGGATTCAGATACCTAGCGTTAATCTAGATTACTGCTCAACGATTTCGTCCAAAATACTTCACTGGAAATAAATGTAAGCGAATTAACTTTACCAAGTTTGGAACTTTTTTCCGTTCGTTTATTTCCAGTGAAGTAATAGTCGACAAAATGTTATGGTAGAAGCTTAGATTAACGGTATCGGAATCCAAATAATAACACAATTTGATAAATTATTGTTTGGATTACAATTTACGTTTACGTATTTGTGGGTAATTCAGACTCCGCTGGACACTTACAAATCATCATGGCTAAAAATTCGTTTCATTGGTCGACTGACTTTACGCAGTGTATGATTGATAGTGTGCTAAACTCTAGTAAAAAAAAAACATTTAACTCATTCATTACGTCAACTTTGACAGCTCTGTAGTTGCATCTGTTTAGCATCTTAGATTATGGTCGAGCTACCCAATAAGTGATGCATGCGTGTCGTCAGATGGGACTGGTCTACTCCAAGCCACTATTTTTTTTTATTTTTTTTATTTGTTTGTATCAAAATAATGTGTTACAGGTATTTTTCCACCAGGTATACAAATTAAAATCTTATACTATACGTAACATAACTGAAAAAAAAAAGTGGAAATAATCACCTGTTTCCTGTGCTAGTTAAAAACTGTATTACAGGAGACAGGGCCTTCCGCTATAATATTACATAAAAAAGAGACGTATGTATAATTATGTTGTGAAACAATGATCAGGAAATTATCAACAAGAATAAAATAATATAGAATAAAACGTTAGTGCATGCAAGTTGTGTGTGTGTGTGTTTGTGAGTGCGTGTGCATGTGTGTTTGTGAGTGCGTGTGCATGTGTGTGTGTGAGTGTGTGTGTATGAGAGAGAGAGAGTGTGTGCTTACGTGCGTGTGTGTGTGTGTGCGTGTATATGATATATATGTGAGCGTACAAATTTTAAAATATTAGATTGCTTGTACAAGGAGACCTTCTGTTTCTCTGTGTGATCGCTTATAGCTATAGCTCTTTCTTTAAAGCCATTTCAGAAATTGTCGTACATTGAAACTCACATATTTGCTACTAAGTACTATGGACTTTACAAGAGACCATGATTTTCTGAGTTTGTTTTGGTATTTCTTCTCAGAGGTCATCAGTTAGGAAATACCCGTGTCATTTAGTTTAAAAAAAAAACATCTTTGAATTGTAAAAATGTCCTTAAAAGATCTATTTACAGAAATAAATATCATTTAATCGACCGACCCATCTGAATAATATTGTAAAGAATTAAGGTATATTTTGTAATGACAGATCTATAGCCTTAGAAGGCTAAGCATTTACATTACTTACGCTGCTATGCGTGTGAATTTCACTGCCCTATGCCTGTGTGATTAATCCTGAACAAGCTCGATGATTGTAATTCAACTGACTGAACCTAAACAAAGGCCCCTATGTAAGTCAGTAACATTCAAATGTATAGAGCCATTTAGTTGTTACCAATTTGCCATCTACCATTCACGAACTGATAGAAACAAAACCCCGTATGGACTTAAAATACAATTGACTGAATTGATTTGAGTGTTGACATCTTAATTGTTATGACATTTTGATTGTTATGACATTTTAATTGTTATGACATTTTAATTGCTGACATTTTAATTACTTTATTATTGAATTGAATTTTGACATCTATGAATTTGTTACTATTTTACCGCGACATTATTGAACCGTGACATTTATATTCAAGTCATAAAAAAATATATTTATAATTTGTAAATGTGAGTACCATGTAGGCTTTTGATACATGATAATTAAACAAGCTTATTATAGTCTGGAGGCTTTGGGAACTTCATTAGACTTACACGAATGTTCTGCTGATCTGGTATGGTCGTGCGACAGGTCGTTGAGCTCCCTAAATTATGGTTGAGCTACACGATGATTCTCTGAGTTTGTTTCGGTGTTTCTTCTCAGAGGTCGTCAGGAAATGCCGAAGCCATCCAACTAAAAAAAACCCAAACCATTGACATGTAAAAGTATCTCTAAAGTTCTACTTGCAGAATAAATAATTTCATTTCATTTTAATTCCTTATTCCATTCAGATAGGCATTTCGTAAGAGTGGTAGGACGTCTTGGGGTTTGACTGGCTAGCGGTCATCCTTGTGTTGGAGTCTGTCGTAAAGCACCTCATTGTGTATTTTGCCTTTTTCGCGTGAGAGCCAGTTCTACGGTTCTCGGTTGCTACGGTTCTGGCAATCTGCAGTCAGTAAGGGCTCTTAAGAACTTAATAGCCCTTACTGACTGCAGATTGCCAGAACCGTCAAGGTATCAGCAACTTCTCTGTTGTTGTAGGCGAACGAATACAAAATTACAATTAAAATAATATGAACCGCCAGCAATTGATTGAACTGTCGAATATAATATTATTGGAAATAAATGTTATATTCGACAAACCAATATTAGGTTTCAAATACCGATTTTGCGAAGGTCTAATTCAAATTAATTTGTCTTGAATAACTGTTTTGATTAAATCAATTAATGTTATTGACGACGACAAATTTCAATACCGATATCTTGAAAATTTTTAATCATTTAATTTATACATGCTTTACTTCGAAAAGATTCTGGAAGAGATCGCCTTGTGCGATAAGGTCGCCCATTGTGCATTAACTGTTATTTAATGTTCTTTTTATAATTACCTATGCTAATGTCGTGTTTTTGGTGTGCTATAAAGTGTATATACTATATACTATACAACTTTCATTTGAATAATGTATATTGTTGAGTTGACTTATTGAAAATAATGATGAAAATGTGGAGAACCTTTCCATCAAAATTATAATTATCACTTTACTGTAAAGAAAGTATTTTAAGCGTTTAGACCTTAAAAAATATCAACTTAACTTTAATCTAAATAATGTACCTATCTATTTAAAGCTTACAGGACATTGACTTCTCCCCTTTTCCTTTTAAAGTAATGAATGCGGTTAACCAAAAAATAATTGTCACTCGCAATCTTTTAATTATGATAATGAATCTGTACAAAGGGTTCTTATCTGTCGTATTAAAAATGAATGGGTTTGCAAAACATGTAATTTACCGGCTAGGCCACGGCCTGAGTACAGCAGTAGCGGGAAGGTTTTTTTTTTTTTTTTAATCCCGGTATGGGATATGGCACCACACTTTTTGTGTATTTGCCAGTGTCAAGTATATGGAGTAAACAAGTAATATTTAATAATTCCGGTCATGAGATTATATTATATGGCGCCACACTTTCTGTGTTTGCCAGTGTCAAGTATACAAAATAATCCCCAGTAAAACAGTGGAAACTTCACTAAGGCATCGATGGAGTTTAGGAGTGACCACAAAAGTCACGATTTTAAATTTTATATCATTTGCCTACACTCGCACACGTTCACGAACACTTAATGGTTAACTATCCACTATAATTACACATTAAATTTCGGAGAAACACAAGTTTTGGAAAATAATATAAAACCGACAAAGTGCACTTTACATTTTCCCGCCTAAACTCAGCGGGAAGGTTAAATTGGCGCCATTTTTGATGCAATGTCATTTGTCATTCGATTTGTCAATTTTAATGTTGTCCTTGTAATAAAAAACTTTTCTGGTTGAGTTTTATTAGTGTCATTTTTCTGAATTGTTTGTTTCTATGCAAGCAGTTTTTAAACTTAATTTAGTTTTGAAGTCACATTAAATAAGTATCTAAGTACATTTATCTTCATCTAGTTTATTCATTAATCTTTATAAAATAATTCAAATATTAAAAATAGAGACACGGTTTTTGAAATAATTATTTTGATTTGATGAACCAACCATTTTGATTTAATGAGTTCCATTACCTTACTAATATAATAAATGTGAACATTTTTATGTTTAGATTAAAGATATAGCACCTTCCAAATCGCTACCGCTCCCCTTCATTCCATGGCCTCCCCCCTACTTTCTTCGTAATTTATTCAACAACAAAGAGTTTGACATCACAGCGTAATTAAGACATGACTTTTGAAAATATTTAAAAATATCCATACAAAAATATAAATTAATATTTCTTAGTACGTTTCTTCTCCATGCATTCCGAATCCATTCATCCGATTGCAATGAAACATTTGAGAGTATATTTAATCATTAATTAATGTGCGGTTTCACTAGCTTTCCAAAAGGATTTACCACGGCTTCTAAACGGTGAATCAAGAAGAAAAATGCACCAGATTTTGAGTTAAACCCCCAGCAATACAACTGTGAAAACTGCATAAAATATTGTTTAGTATTTTTTCCGTGATGCGCGTTCAGATGAACACACAAAAATTCTATAGTTTTGACTTCTGTTACTCCAATAAAGACCCCCAATATTAGTTTTTTTTTCAATATCTATAACGTAGAGACATCGTCCTGTTACATATAATTTTATTATATGTATATCATATCATATAATAAAATATCATGTAAGTAGGTACATTCATCTCGCGCAGCCAATAGCTAATAACTGATGGATTTTAATTAAAAATATTTATTATTTTTATTATTATAAGATTTACACTGGGACACTAATAGCCTGTTTTTGCAATAACAGCTCTATACAAATTCCTATCTACAGGCTTAGTTTTAATATTTTTAATTTGAAAAACCTGCCTAATTGCCATGTCAGTTGTCTGGAGGGTTTTAGCGTAAACACCGCTAATGCCTCCCTAGAGTTGACGGGGGTTGTTTTATTAAATTAAGTGTCCACCCGTTATGTTAATATTTCATTGGCAAACCGGTTTTTTGCTGTGAAAAATATTTCGGATAAATATTTTTACTTTACTTAGCAAATTAGGTGGAGCTCGTAAATAGCACTTGTGCTTTTTATGACTTGCATGTTTAAACTGAGCTTAACGCGGTCTTTATTTGGATGGATGACAGTTTCTAACTCACAGAAATTAACCAATGCGTGTCATGGACTACCTCGAAAGATTTCATCGGCAGTATAACTAGACTAATAAACTGTTTTCTTAGGACTAATACACTAGCCTAATCCAGAAACAGATATATTTTATGACAAACGTAATGTAATCTATAAAAATATGTTGCTTTTCTTAAATAAAATATAAATTATCGAATATAAATACAAATGTCGTACATGACTGTATCACTTATGGGAAATAAAATATATATATATATATATAAATTGTGTGGCTGTAAATTGTTTATTAAGAAAGGAGGGTATAGTGGAATCGAATAATTCCACTCACAATTGGAGCTGCCCGACTGGGGAAGCACCTCTACTTTGCAGAAAATAGGAGCTTTTTAAAAAACGAGCTTTTTAGCCATAAATAGGATGGCCAGTAGTGCTTTCTTAGATCTTTGAGCCGCCATGCGGTGGCCAGAATTACATCCCTTCCTTGTTCCTGACGTATCGATGAAAATATCTATACCAGGAAATATAGACGGCGGAAACATATCTATCACCTTTCGTGAGGCGTATTCATAATTATTTAAAGATTACACGGTTTACTCACGCGCATTCTCGGGATCGCCCGACTAGTTTCAGACTCAATAGGAGTCCTTAATCATGAGCTGACGCGGCGGCGGTGGTGTCGCGTGTCGAACTGTACGACTCGATATTGAGTCTGAAACTAGTCGGGCGATCCCGAGAATGCGCGTGAGTAAACCGTGTAGTCTTTAAATAATTATATCTATCACCTTTTACTAAACATATTACAAACTTCTAGGCTAAGGATTTGTCAAACATTTTCACATAAAATCCTACTTTCGCACCTCAAACATAATAAATCCAAAATCATTTGATATCGAATCCTACAATCGTTTCTAATATTCTCGCGTCATATATGACAAAGTCCCAAATCCTAATGTTGACACGCCATCGTAATATCTGACGGATAAAAATGATCCCGAACTAACATATCTAGGGCGTGTTACATGTATCTTGTGTTAGAACAGTTTTGATAATACTAGCACTCAGCTCTTAGACAAACTTAGAAGATTTGCTCATAAATCTCTGTATGAAAACTGTGACACGCAATATTTCCAAAGATAGAAAAACGTTTCTTCAAACGATGGAAATCACTTGGCAGTTGAGAGGCTAAGTAATAAATACGCTGAGCAACCGATTTGTAAGTTTAAGCTGTGCCTGCACCGGTCAGAGTATGGACGGGTGAGCACTTTTAACGCATCGAGCCCTCTTTATGTCTTGAAGATAATGTTAATCCGTCGATCCCCGTTATCATAAGATTACCTATGGCAGTTGTTACTGGTCAGAATCCCAAAAATCCTATAATATAAAGTTATTTGAGTGAAGGAAAAATTCGACCGCGGGCAGGATTCAAACCTGCGTCTTTTGGTTGAATACACCAGACGCTATGACCTTCTAAGCCACCGCGAGTCCCACTCGCCAAATCGAAATTTGCCTTCACATTCTGAATTTACGTTTTTAAGATGACGTAACTTTATAATCTTATCATGGAAAATGCAATGCTTAGTCTGTATACCAGAGCTGTTACCAAGTTTTATTCTAAGTCCATTTTTTTACAATTATGTTAAACGAATGGTAGTGTGTATGGACTTTCATACAAACTTTCACCCCCCTTTTCACCACCAGCACTAAAAGGATTTTTGGAAATTCAACCATAAGAAACTGCATCATTAACCTATGTGCTGAATACGCAAAACGATATTATTAGAGTTGCGTCGCCACATTATTAGAATTTTAAATTCTCATAAATTATCGCCCTAGAGCATAGTCTCTTGACTGGTTGACCCATCACTAGTTATCATTAAAGTAATAAATTTTCGACGATTTATTTCGCAGTCATAATACATTTTTAAAATAAAAACATTCACTCTGTGTTAATTAACGTAATTATAGATGTTATTATGTTTTGAGCACGCCATTTAACCATTGATACTGCTATAATTACGTTTGTTGGCAAAAATGCGGTTAGTCATATTAACCTGATGAAAACACGTTATAATTTTATTCATGACTTGTGTTCTACCCGCGACTTTGTCTGCGGGGACTTCAGGATTGGGTCTGACCAGGATAAAAAGTGGCCTATGTGTTATTCTAGGCTATAATCTATCTGTGAGCCAAATTTTATCCAGATCTGTTCAGCCGTTGTGGCGTGAAAGAGTAACAAACATCTATACATACAAACTTTCATGTTTAAGGATAGGTAGGTACTTTAAAGTTTACACGATTAACTGCCCCGAGAACGGATCTCCTGTTAGAATGAGACGGATTCTTAGAATGGAATCTGAGGGGTTGTCCACTACGCTGATCTAATGCGGATTGGCAGACTGCACACACCATTGAGAAAATCGATCAGGTATGTATCCTTCCTTTATGGGATAGGGGGCTAACGAGCAGACGGATCGCTTGGTAGTAAGCGATTCCCGCCGCCCATGGACACCCGCAACACCAGAGGAGTCACAGGTTTTAAGAGAGGTAGGGCATAGTGGAATTCAATAATTCCACTCACAATTGGAGCCGCTCGACTGGGGAAGTACCTACCTACCTTGCAGAAAATCGTAGCCAAATAACGTAGCTCCGTGCTAAGTTGTGTTCCTAACGGTGAGCAAGGTTGCCAGAGCTCCACGATGAAGCGTTGTGTTGGTTGTGTAGGGGACCGGTGGTGTTTTGTTACCGCCGCTGTCATGCATGGCAGAATGTCTCCTATGCTGCCAGCCCAACTTTCCTCCTTAATTTACAGCGTCGGCAACGCGCGAGTGATACCCCTTGTGTTGCAAGGGTCCATAGGCTACGGTAACCGCTTACCATCGGGTGGGCCGTGTGCTTATTTGTACCACCTTAGTGGTATAAACAAAAATGCGTTGCCGGCCTTTTAAAAGAGTTCATGGAAGGGGAAGGGCCTATGAAACGGTCTTAAGCTAATGGGAAATGGGCCCTTTGATTTCCTTTTTCTTTCAGAAAACAACAAAGAATCTTGAAAAACACGTCTTCCAATTTTGTCAGACGCCATGTTTTATTGAAGTAACTTTCAAATAAAAATTACTGATGTTCCGGAAAACTTCGAACCGGTATTACCTTCATCTACATTTTATTAAGATGAAACTTATTTTAGTCGAAAAAGTTCTAGGCGCAGAGATTGAATATTCCAAAACTCACAAGGACAAAGTTAAGATGATTTACATGATATTGTAAGATTTATCCCATCAAAAATTAAAATGTGAAAATGGGAGCCAAGTTTAATAATAATTATAGGCGTGGTTGTCGACTTCACCGACAAAAGAGATCTAAATGGGTTCTGGTGGGAGTTCTGTAGATAATACAGCTCAAAATCTGACTTGACTAGTTTTTACCAACAAAGAAAATTTTTCAAGAGTAAAATATGTTTACCTTTACAATATAAAAACAGTAACTTGCATTTAACATAAATAAAATGAGTTAATTAACCGAATATAAGATAAGATAACTTGTATGTAAAGGGGCCAAAAGTAGCTCGAAATGGTTCGTGTAATGGCTGTCGACGTAGTAGCCTCTTTCTTTGAACTTGGCTGGACACGCTGCCGAGTTAGTGCTATGATAGACCATATCCCACGACCCTGTCTCCTCCCGTTTATTACAACGAATGCTTTAGCCAACTAAACTGTCAAAGTTCGCCCTTGTAGGCGTATTTCTCTTCCACACTGTCCGTCTTAAGGTGATGTTGCTTGATTCTAGTCGTTGTATTTAAGCATGCAAAGCATTTTGTAAAGCTAAATTTCATTAATGCACCCGGCCCACCCCAAAAGTTGTTTATCAAAGAATCATTGTCCTTGAGACGAGACGCTGAATTGACTAACATAGCGTAGGACGCCTCGAGACGGATAGACGGTCTGAAGGAGTGATTGAAGGAATCTGCATATACATTTAAAGGAGGCTAAACATATGTATTAAGGTGCACTTATGAAAATATAATTTGACAAAAAAGCCAGAAGAAGTTTAATACGAATTTATCAAGTGGAATGGATCAATATTTTGGAACATTGAAATTCTGTATTTTTTTTAAAGCTTACTAGCAATCTGGGTCGCACACTACTAGTATTCTTGTTATCCGTCGTGCTAAGCTAAATGCTTGTGCTACGAATCCAAACTCCGACCTGCTACTAGAAAAACCCAATAATATTTTGCTTGAACTAGGAATTGAACCGACCTATAACGTAACATTCGCGCTGAGATAAAGATATTCCAAGTCAAAATAAAAAAGTAATAGAATCAAAGCAAATTCCGCCGATTCTGACATCAACATTTTTTTTTATTCATGATAGGCTTACGCTTGATCGCCAGTTCGCCTGATGTTAAGTGACACTGCGATCTACGCAGAAGAAACCGATTCACTCATAATTTAAAGACACCCAGATTATATCTATGGGGAAGACCCACTCGGGAAGCGCATTCCACATTTCAGCGGTACGCATGATAAAAGTGGACTTAAAGCTTTTCGTTCGGGTTTTCTGAATGTACCTGAGATAGATCTTTGAATTTACACTACTTAAGCGTTTTAATTATAATCTCTTAATAATAATTAAAGAACGAGCCACATAATTCACACTAAGTACCTATGTACTTAATCCAAATTCACTTTATGAATATGTAAATACTATAATTAAGAAGGAAATTCGCTTTAAATTTGTTTGCTTTAATTTGCTGTATTTCTCAGTACTTCTGTTGAAGGTTGGACATGATTATGCCATACTGGCTGGATTGTAATCTGTCACATAAGACATTTTGTTTGTGTTAAAAATAAATAAGCTGTCTGAGACTAAGCATCAACTCAACAGGCTCGTATTATTGTATCAAGGTAGCCTTTAGCTAGTTCTTACTAATATTCCACCTCCAACAGGTTATGGGCCCAGAAAGTTCCGTACCTGGATATCTATAATAATTATTAAACAAAAAAAAAAAAAAAAGTGAGTGCGCAAAAATTTTTCGAAGATGACAGATGGGCAAATTTTGTCGTCGGGATCCCTGTATGGGATTAGAAAGTTGCAAGGTGCAAACGACTTCGCTATTTGGAAATTCCAAGTAAAAAATTACTTGGAATGTATAAATTGCTGGGAAGCTGTGGAAGCAACCGAAGTCGGTCCAGCGCTAAAAGATGCCGATAGAAAAGCGCGCACAACGTTATGTTTATTATTGGAGCCGTCTTGTTTTTCTCATGTGTTTAAAGCCAAAACTGCACATGAAGTATGGAACAAACTATGTGGGGCGTATGAGGACAAAGGCTGGGGCAGAAGAATAATGCTACAGCGTCAGTTATGGTCATGTAGGTTAGAGAACTTTACGTGTATGGAGAATTACATTTCTAAAGTAGTAACCTTAGCTCAACAACTAAATGACATTGACGCGCAAGTCTCAGATGATTGGATTATTTCTATTTTGCTATCCGGCTTGACATCAGACTACAACCCGATGGTCATGGCCGTAGATAATAGTGGAAAGGAGATTAGCTTAGAGCAGATAAAAACCAAACTGCTTCAAGAAGCTAACAGACAAGTCGAAACAGACGCCGGAGCTGGTGAGCAAGCCTGTCTCACAACTAAAGACAAGACACTTAAAAATAATGCTCGAAAGCCAGTGTACAAATGCTTCAAGTGCCATAAGATAGGGCATAAAGCATCTGAATGCAAAAGTAAGAAAAATGCCAATGTTTGCATGACAGCGGATCAAAATACATTCAATAAAAACGGATGGTATGTAGATAGTGGTTGCTCAAACCACATGACTCATGATGCAGAGAAGTTATCCAATTACCAAAAGGCAAAAGGTAACTTGAAAATAAGAGTGGCAAGCGGAGAAGAAATACCAGTGAAAGGTAGAGGAAAAGTTATAGTAGCAGGGAGCAGAAATTCCAAACTTCCGTTGGAAAATGTGCTACATGTTCCTCGTCTATCAATGAATTTAATATCGGTAAGCGACCTCGTAAAAAAGGAGTTCGTGGTCAATTTTGACAAAAAAGGTTGCTCGATAAAAAATCGAAATGACCAAGTAGTTGCAAGTTGTCATGAAATTGACGGAATTTTCAAATTAAAAGAAAAAGAAAACTACGTTGTCAATTTGACGATGTCAAATGAAACTTTGTCAAATATTTGGCACAGACGATTAGCTCATTTAGGACAAAAATATATGATTGCATTGAAAAATATGGTAAATGGTATAGAATTCAAAAGCACAGAAAAAATAGAGCCATGCATTCCATGCATCAATGGTAAGACGTGCAAAAGTCCATTCAAAAACAAAGGAACAAGAGCTGAACAAATTTTAGAGATAGTTCACACGGATATATGCGGTCCAATAGAAGAGCCATCGTTTGCTGGTTCCCGGTATATGTTATTGTTTATCGACGATTACACACGCAAGACGCATGTTTATTTCTTGAAGAATAAGAGTCAAACTTTTGACAGATTTCGCGAATATAAAGCGGAAGTCGAGAAAGAAACTGGTAAGTCGATAAAGTGTCTCAGATCTGATAACGGTACAGAATTTTGTAATCATTCATTCAATAAATTGTTCAAGTCAACTGGTATAAAGCACCAAAAGACGGTACCTTACACGCCTGAACAAAATGGTGTGGCTGAGAGGGCGAACCGAACAATAATTGAAAAAGCAAGAACGTTGCTTTGTGAGACAAACCTAAGCAAGAAGTTTTGGGCAGAGGCGGTATGTACCGTAGTTTATTTAAAGAATCGAAGCCCTACAAAGGCTGTTACGAATAAAGTACCACAGGAACTTTGGTCTGGTAAGAAAGTAGACTTGAGTTACTTGAAAATCTTTGGATGTTTGGCGTACGCACTGAAACCCAAACAGAAAAGGCAAAAGCTTGACACAAAGACTGAAGCTTTAATTTTCATAGGATATTGTGAGTTTACGAAAGGTTACCGACTGATGCATCCACAGACTGGTAAGGTAACAGTTGCGAGGGATGTTAAATTTTTGGAAAACATTTTTCCCGGCGATGGTACGAAGGTGACGAAGAACGCAGTCGTTCCTGTTGATATTGAGGAGGAACGAACTGAACCTGCGATTTTGGATGACGCTCCTGACGTTAACTTTGAGAGTGAAGGTGATTATCAGGAAGCGGACATAAGAAGTACCGAATCTGCTACTACTCAGGCAACGAGTACTGATCGCGCTGAACCCAATACAGATAGCGCTGATACGAGTACTGAGCCGAGATATAACTTACGTGCGCGGAAGCCAATCGACTACACGTGCACGTGTACTAATGCTATTGCTGATATTGACGGCGATCCGACGACAGTAGAGGAGGCACTAGCTAGGCCTGATCGTGAATTATGGCAGAAAGCTATGGACGATGAACTACAATCGTTGAAGGAGAACCAAACGTGGTCACTAGTCGACCTACCACGTGACAAGAAGCCGATTCAATGCAAATGGGTATTTAAAATAAAGCGTGATAGTGATGGTAAGGTCTCAAAATATAAAGCTAGGCTAGTAGCGAAGGGATTTACTCAGGTACGAGGCGTAGACTATAACGAAACTTATTCCCCCGTAGTCAGAAGCTCGACATTGCGTTTACTGTTCTCATTAGCTGTAGAATATGATTGGATCATTGACCAATGGGACGTTACGACTGCTTTTCTGTATGGAAAACTGAAGGAGGATATTTATATGCTCCAGCCAAAGGGCGCAATCGTCAAAGGTCAAGAGACCAAGGTATGTAAACTGCAAAGGTCGTTGTATGGACTTAAACAGGCTTCGAATGCTTGGTTCCATGAGCTTGATAGGGAAATGTTAAACTTAGGTTTTACACAATCTAAGATGGAGCCCTGCCTATACCAAAAAATGTTAGGTGATAGGAATAGGATTGTTGTAGTAGTCTATGTAGACGATATTTTTGTGTTTTATGGTAAAAACCATGAAAACGAAACACAAAAATTAAAATCTGGATTGTTAAAAAAATTTAAAGTCAAGGATTTAGGTCATGCTAGACATGTGCTAGGCATGAGACTTAGGAGAGATAAAAACACAATTTACCTTGATCAGGAACAGTATGTTCAAAATGTGTTAAAGGAATTTGAAATGACCGACTGTAAGCCAGTCATTACTCCGATGGAAGTAGGTCTCAGATTAGAAAAAGCTTCGGATCTCAGTTGTAGGTTGCCATATCAAAATCTGATAGGATGTTTAAACTATTTAGCTCAAAATAGTAGGCCCGATATCGCGCACGCCGTTAGCGTTCTATCACAATTTAATTCATGTTATGACGAAATTCATTATAAGTGTGCTAAAAGGGTGCTGAGATATTTAAAAGGGACATCTGATTTTGTCCTTACTTTTCGAAAAACAGGAAAGTTTCAGCTGCAAGGCTACGTAGATGCGGATTGGGGTGGGTCATATGACAGAAAGTCATTCACGGGTCTAATGTTCAAGTTAGATGAAAATTTAATTACTTGGGAAAGTCGCAAGCAAAGGTGTGTGGCATTGTCCTCCACGGAGGCTGAGTATATAGGTCTTAGCCAAGCATCTAAGGAAGCAATTTACTTGAGGAGTTTGTTAAATAGCTTGACAAATGATACTTGTAACAAACCGGTAGTCATTTACAATGACAATCAGTCTGCACATCATATTGCTAAAAATAAGATAAACCATAATAGAACCAAGCATATCGATATTAGGATTCACTTTGTTCGCGAAGCAATATCAAATGAGCTGGTTGAGGTGCAATATGTACCCTCACAAGAATTGGTGGCAGATATGCTAACAAAATCACTGCCAGGCCCTAAGATAAAATTAGCTTTATCGAGATTACCCATTAAGAGGGCGGGTGCAATAGGGCGAGATAGCTTAAGTTTTGATATGTGTTGTGTGTAATTTTTGTAATGGTTGTAATCTGTTTTGTTAATTTTATTGTTATGTTGTGTAAACGTATGTACGGAATAAGGGTGCATACACACTTGTGCAATTTTCAAGTACGCTCCAAGAGTGAATGCTCGTATGATAGATTTAATGTTACATTAACATGTGGCAGATTAAGGGTGCGTGTTGAAGGTTGGACATGATTATGCCATACTGGCTGGATTGTAATCTGTCACATAAGACATTTTGTTTGTGTTAAAAATAAATAAGCTGTCTGAGACTAAGCATCAACTCAACAGGCTCGTATTATTGTATCAAGGTAGCCTTTAGCTAGTTCTTACTAATATTCCACCTCCAACAACTTCACTGTTGGCGAATTTAGATTGAATAATATTTCAGATGTATCATCCATTTTGACGTTTTCATCGACGTTTTGATTTATTTCTGTGTTTCGTTTGTTTCATAATAACTACTTATTTTTTGGTTTGTCTACCCAAACTGAATGTTTTAACTCTTGAGCTAACTATTTTAGAAAGCAGTTAGTTGTAGCAGTTTGCTGTTTATTTTAACCCCAGATGCAAAAAAGAGGGGTATTAAAAGCTTTACAAACGAATGAACCGATTTTGTTTTCATTTTTCTTTTGTTTGAAAGTTGACTTGATCGAGAGTGTTCTTAACTATGATTTAAGAAAATCTGGCCAGCCGTTTGAAGATTATCAGCTCTTTTCTAGTTAATGTAGGCATGTTAGGAACTTCCACAGGTCTGATCGATTTGTAATTTGGTATCCTGTTACTTCGTGACTCATGCTCCTGAGGTTTTTAAATTGAATCTTATGTTGCTTTTATCTGTATTAAAAAGTACCATTTTAAAATTTTCCGTCATAAAAAACGCATTTATTATCATCAAGCTTTCTTGTAGTTACAAACTCCACACATGCAGTTTTTGCTTCATCCTAATCCTCCCAACATTTTAGTTCTACACAGAAATTTCATAACTTTGTAAGACAAGCTGTATTAAGTCTTTTGAAATACTTTGTATAAAGTCTTTAAAAAAGCTAATAAGGCTACGTTTTGCTGCACAAAATATACGAAGCTTTGTTGTACAAAATAAAGTTTCTACTAGGGAACACTTACTTACCTTTAAATTAAAATATTCGGTCCCTCGACGGTTTATGTGGCTCAAACATTCATTTTGTTCTCTTTTTACTGTTGTTTTATGTTTAACGTGCTAAGGTGTATTTAAGACTACTATTGTATATAAGCTATGTATCTAGATATCTTTGTTTATATTATAATTATCTAGAGTTATAACTACGGTAAGTAAGGTAGTCTAGTGGTGGGTTCATTTCAAATTTGAATCGGGCAGTGATAACCGTTTTTTCTTTGAAATTCTAATTCTGATTGACAGATAAAATAAAAATAAAATAAAGTTTATTCAGCTCTTCGTTACATACAGTATCTTAAAATTAGGTTTACAAAAAAAAACATTTTGTAACTAATCTAGGTAGCTAATTTGAATGGACGGTGACTCCCAAACTAGACCGCCATCTGGATCTTGGGAGTCTGAAATGCATACCATGATGAAATTTTGCAAGGAAATTTCTTACTAGTGGTCCTATTCGCGACTGCTACGCTAGAGTACCAAAGCCGATACACAAACCAAGGTGCTTTATCCTCCGTACGTCAGGGTTGCCAGGCCCGTGAGACCCAAAGAGGTTTTACCACCGAGCAAGTAATTTCAGTGAATTTTGGTATCGAGATGGATTTGCCCTTGTAGAAGAATATAAGGTACTTTTTCTCTCAAAAATTTATTTTAAATGCTAGTAAAACCGTGAGTAAAATAAATTTCTAAAGACTTCCATAAAAGAGATACCACCGCATTTTTTACACCAGTTTATTAATAAAAGTCCGTAATGAGAGAGTTCGTTGACATCGCAATACGGGAGAGATGATAACCGAAGCTTAACTACCGCTATACTGTTCATATTTAATTAATTTTTTATCAGCATGCAGCGGGCGAGATATAAAACAAAAGCTATCTAGCATTCAATTAAAATATTAAACGTTTACTATTAATTAGTAAATGATTCATTAGTGTAGTGACGTCAACAAAAGCGATGAAGGCGGTCCTATGTTATGCCTTTAATCTGGGATTTTTTCGTAGCCGCTCGGTTCAAGGCAATAGATTCGCCTCAAATTTAATGATTCGCATGTCAAATCATTTTTTGTCTAGTATTGTACGTTTGTGAACTTTCCTAAGATACAATGCTTGTATACTTGAGCGGAAGGTGTCTTTATTAAAAGGTTTTTTTAACCTATAGGTATCACCAGTTAACTGTCGCCGTACTTTAGCAGTCTGGAATTCTAAGCAGCGGAAAAGGGGGAACGAAGTGGGCAACAGGGTTTGATAAGCCCTTGAGAAATGTCACATGTTGGAACTAAAACACAGTGATGTAATCAAGTAACTGACAACTCACTAACCAATGACGAAGCGAATCCTGCATCGCGCAAGCAACATTTACCGTGTAAGCTAAATAAATACGGTTTAATCGTTACCGCCCAGCAGGGAATATCAAAATGTCTTGCTTTAAGATCCTCCCTTTGGACAGAAATACGTCACATCTTATCCCTCCACTCGTGTAAACTTTAGGTGTACATCTGTACACCTCTGCCTATCAAAGTTCAAGTATCAAAATTTAAAGACTACAGACGTGATGATTAGTAAGTACAGCTAAGAGATTAGTAGCAAACGAATTGGTAAACAAAGGATTGTCATGTCGCTTGTGGTACATCCAAGCGACAGTCGGAATACATTGAGCTAGCTTCTGGAGCTAACACTTGATTAAGTATGTATTTACATGTCAGGGAATTGAACTTAACCCGTCACTTGGCACTAGAGCTTCTAGTTTAATTTGTCGTCCTTCTTAATTGTTCATTTGGTAACCCCTAAAATTCATAATACTTACTCTTTTTTAATTCTCCAGTTCACCTTTCTACCTCTTTTTCTTTACGTATTACCCCCATCCTAATATTTCAATGTTTGTTTCCTGCTATTCCAAAGTGAAATCCCATTGGAAGGGGAAGGGCCTATGAAACGGTCTTAAGCTAATGGGAAATGAGCCCTTTGATTTCCTTTTTCTTTCAGAAAACAACAAAGAATCTTGAAAAACACGTCTTCCAATTTTGTCAGACGCCATGTTTTATTGAAGTAACTTTCAAATAAAAATTACTGATTTTCCGGAAAACTTCGAACCGGTATTACTTCATCTACATTTTATTAAGATGAAACTTATTTTAGTCAAAGAAGTTCTAGGCGCAGAGATTGAATATTCCAAAACTCACAAGGACAAAGTTAAGATGATTTACATGATATTGTAAGATTTATCCCATCAAAAATTAAAATGTGAAAATGGGAGCCAAGTTTAATAATAATTATAGGCGTGGTTGTCGACTTCACCGACAAAAGAGATCTAAATGGGTTCTGGTGGGAGTTCTGTAGATAATACAGCTCAAAATCTGACTTGACTAGTTTTTACCAACAAAGAAAATTTTTCAAGAGTAAAATATGTTTACCTTTACAATATAAAAACAGTAACTTGCATTTAACATAAATAAAATGAGTTAATTAACCGAATATAAGATAAGATAACTTGTATGTAAAGGGGTCAAAAGTAGCTCGAAATGGTTCGTGTAATGGCTGTCGACGTAGTAGCCTCTTTCTTTGAACTTATCTGGACACGCTGCCGAGTTAGTGCTATGTTAGACCATATCCCACGACCCTGTCTCAACCCGTTTTATTACAACGATTGCTTCAGCCAACTAAGCTGTCAAAGTTCGCCCTTGTAGGCGTATTTCTCTTCCACACTGTTCGTCTTAAGGTGATGTTGCTTGATTCTAGTCGTTGTATTTAAGCATGCAAAGCATTTTGTAAAGCTAAATTTCATTAATGCACCCGGCCCACCCCAAAAGTTGTTTATCAAAGAATCATTGTCCTTGAGACGAGACGCTGAATTGACTAACATAGCGTAGGACGCCTCGAGACGGATAGACGGTCTGAAGGAGTGATTGAAGGAATCTGCATATACATTTAAAGGAGGCTAAACATATGTATTAAGGTGCACTTATGAAAATATAATTTGACAAAAAAGCCAGAAGAAGTTTAATACGAATTTATCAAGTGGAATGGATCAATATTTTGGAACATTGAAATTCTGTATTTTTTTTAAAGCTTACTAGCAATCTGGGTCGCACACTACTAGTATTCTTGTTATCCGTCGTGCTAAGCTAAATGCTTGTGCTACGAATCCAAACTCCGACCTGCTACTAGAAAAACCCAATAATATTTTGCTTGAACTAGGAATTGAACCGACCTATAACGTAACATTCGCGCTGAGATAAAGATATTCCAAGTCAAAATAAAAAAGTAATAGAATCAAAGCAAATTCCGCCGATTCTGACATCAACATTTTTTTTTATTCATGATAGGCTTACGCTTGATCGCCAGTTCGCCTGATGTTAAGTGACACTGCGATCTACGCAGAAGAAACCGATTCACTCATAATTTAAAGACACCCAGATTATATCTATGGGGAAGACCCACTCGGGAAGCGCATTCCACATTTCAGCGGTACGCATGATAAAAGTGGACTTAAAGCTTTTCGTTCGGGTTTTCTGAATGTACCTGAGATAGATCTTTGAATTTACACTACTTAAGCGTTTTAATTATAATCTCTTAATAATAATTAAAGAACGAGCCACATAATTCACACTAAGTACCTATGTACTTAATCCAAATTCACTTTATGAATATGTAAATACTATAATTAAGAAAGAAATTCGCTTTAAATTTGTTTGCTTTAATTTGCTGTATTTCTCAGTACTTCACTGTTGGCGAATTTAGATTGAATAATATTTCAGATGTATCATCCATTTTGACGTTTTCATCGACGTTTTGGATTTTCCACTCAATGTGTATGGAGAAAAACATCGGTTGGCTTTAGTTGTTCTTGTCTAAGAAAAACAAATTAAAATCTGTTAAAGGTCCGGCGGAGCTTGAATTGCCCACAAAAACGTAATACCGAAAGAAATCGTAATCCAGACAATATTCTATCAAATAATGTAATTATTCGGCTTTGGATACCGTTAATCTAGGTTCCTACGGCACTATTTCGTCAAATACTACTTCACTGGAAATAAAAGACCGCAAAATCGTCCCAAATAATCAATAATTGCATTAGCTTACATTTATTTCCAGTGAAGTACTTTGGACGAAAGGGTAGAGTAGGAACCTAGATTAACGGTATCGGAAACCAAATAATAACAGAATTTGATTAAATTGTGTTTGAATTACGATTTATTTTTGTGTTACGTTTGTTTCATAATAACTACTTATTTTTTGGTTTGTCTACCCAAACTGAATGTTTTAACTCTTGACCTAACTATTTTAGAAAGCAGTGTTATGCTGTTTATTTTAACCCCAGATGCAAAAAAGAGGGGTGTTAAAAGCTTTACAAACGAATGAACAGATTTTGTTTTCATTTTTCTTTTGTTTGAAAGTTGACTTGATCGAGAGTGTTCTTAACTATGATTTAAGAAAATCTGGCTAGCCGTTTGAAGATGATCAGCTCTTTTCTAGTTAATGTAGGCATGTTAGGAACTTCCACAGGTCTGATCGATTTGTAATTTGGTATCCTGTTACTTCGTGACTCATGCTCCTGAGGTTTTTAAATTGAATCTTATGTTGCTTTTATTTGTATTAAAAAGTACCATTTTAAAATTTTCCGTCATAAAAAACGCATTTATTATCATCAAGCTTTCTTGTAGCTACAAACTCCACACATGCAGGTTTTGCTTCATCCTAATCCTCCCAACATTTTAGTTCTACACAGAAATTTCATAACTTTGTAAGACAAGCTGTATTAAGTCTTTTGAAATACTTTGTATAAAGTCTTTAAAAAAGCTAATAAGGCTACGTTTTGCTGCACAAAATATACGAAGCTTTGTTGTACAAAATAAAGTTTCTACTAGGGAACACTTACTTACCTTTAAATTAAAATATTCGGTCCCTCGACGGTTTATGTGGCTCAAACATTCATTTTGTTCTCTTTTTACTGTTGTTTTATATTTAACGTGCTAAGGTGTATTTAAGACTACTATTGTATATAAGCTATGTATCTAGATATCTTTGTTTATATTATAATTATCTAGAGTTATAACTACGGTAAGTAAGGTAGTCTAGTGGTGGGTTCATTTCAAATTTGAATCGGGCAGTGATAACCGTTTTTTCTTTGAAATTCTAATTCTGATTGACAGATAAAATAAAAATAAAATAAAGTTTATTCAGCTCTTCGTTACATACAGTATCTTAAAATTAGGTTTACAAAAAAAACATTTTGTAACTAATCTAGGTAGCTAATTTAAATGGACGGTGACTCCCAAACTAGACCGCCATCTGGATCTTGGGAGTCTGAAATGCATACCATGATGAAATTTTGGAAGGAAATTTCCGATACACAAACCAAGGTGCTTTATCCTCCGTACGTCAGGGTTGCCAGGCCCGTGAGACCCAAAGAGGTTCTACTACCGAGCAAGTCATTTCAGTGAATTTTGGTATCGAGATGGATTTGCCCTTGTAGAAGAATATAAGCTACTTTTTCTCTCAAAAATTTCTTTTAAATGCTAGTAAAACCGTGAGTAAAATAAATTTTTAAAGGCTTCCATAAAAGAGATACCACCGCATTTTTTACACCAGTTTATTAATAAAAGTCCGTAATGAGAGAGTTCGTTGACATCGCAATACGGGAGAGATGATAACCGAAGCTTAACTACCGCTATACTGTTCATATTTAATTAATTTTTTATCAGCATGCAGCGGGCGAGATATAAAACAAAAGCTATCTAGCATTAAATTAAAATATTAATCGTTTACTATTAATTAGTAAATGATTCATTAGTCTAGTGACGTCAACAAAAGCGATGAAGGCGGTCCTAAGTTATGCCTTTAATCTGGGATTTTTTCGTAGCAGCTCGGTTCAAGGCCATAGATTCGCCTCAAAAATGATTCGCATGTCAAATCATTTTTTGTCTAGTATTGTACGTTAGTGAACTTTCCTAAGATACAATGCTTGTATACTTGAGCGGAAAGTGTCTTTATTAAAAGGTTTTTTTAACCTATAGGTATCACCAGTTAACTGTAGCCGTACTTTAGCAGTCTAAGCAGCGGAAAAGGGGGAACGAAGTGGGCAACAGGGTTTGATAAGCCCTTGAGAAATGTCACATGTTGGAACTAAAACACAGTGACGTAATCAAGTAACTGACAACTCACTAACCAATGACGAAGCGAATCCTGCATCGCGCAAGCAACATTTACCGTGTAAGCTGAATAAATACGGTGTAATCGTTACCGCTCAGCAGGAAATATCAAAATGTCTTGCTTTAAGATCCTCCCTTTGGACAGAAAGACGTCACATCTCATCCCTCCACTCGTGTAAACTTTAGGTGTACATCTGTACACCTCTGCCTATCATTTTGAGAACTACAGACGTGATGATTAGTAAGTACAGCTAAGAGATTAGTAGCAAACGAATTGGTAAACAAAGGATTGTCATGTCGCTTGTGGTACATCCAAGCGACAGTCGGAATACATTGAGCTAGCTTCTGGAGCTAACACTTGATTAAGTATGTATTTACATGTCAGGGAATTGAACTTAACCCGTCACTTGGCACTAGAGCATCTAGTTTAACTTGTCGTCCTTCTTAATTGTTCATTTGGTAACCTCTAAAATTCATAATACTTACTCTTTTTTAATTCTCCAGTTTACCTTTCTACCTCTTTTTCTTTACGTATTGCCCACATCCTAATATTCCAATATTTGTTTCCCGCTATCTCAAAATGAAATCCCATTGTCACTCTGTTACTTCGTTTTAGTCTCCTTAACGGCACTTCCTTTCTTCTCGAATGCTTTTCTCATTGTACTCCACACTCTTCTTATTCCAAAATGGCCTTTCTTTTTTCTCTATATTTACTGTATTGTCTTCAATACTTTTGTCAATGTCCACTATTCCCATTATCATCAACTCTTCTTCATTTTTAACCGACTTCAAAACAGAAGGAGGTTCTATGTTCATCGATATTTTCGCCAGTTGGGGACTGATTTCAAAAATTCTTTTTTTATATAAAAGAGTATACTCCCAAGGTGGTCCCATACATTTTGGTGAATATCTGATGACAATATTTAGAATAAAATGACAATAATATGTACCAACGGAAAAAATTATGATATCGTCTAGGTACTCAAAATTCTACTCGCCTCCTAAAATGTTGAAATAAAATAACTTTTATGTCAACATTTTAGTTAGTTATCCAACAATGACGTTCCCGTTATTCCTAATCCCTTTCTCATCCCTTGAATCTATTTTTAATGTCTTTTTTTATTTAATACTACCACTATGTTTCCTATTGTCTCTCACTGTCTCCAACACTTGACTTTACGAGTTCAAAACCCTTTCAAGCGACTACAATATTTGGCAATACGCGAAAATAAATAGAGGTATAATGCCAAATTATGGAGCACTTAATTACT
This sequence comes from Acronicta aceris, assembly GCA_910591435.1. Classification (NCBI taxonomy): domain Eukaryota; kingdom Metazoa; phylum Arthropoda; class Insecta; order Lepidoptera; family Noctuidae; genus Acronicta; species Acronicta aceris. The sequence goes on along the minus strand of OU342781.1, from coordinate 6,278,492 downwards.
CGTTAGCAGAATAACTGGCCGCAATCGAACCTCAAGAGACAGCTGTCCATTTGGTGCGCTGAAATGTCAATTAACCATAGTATAAATAGGTTATAATACCTTGTAACTGAGCGAGGCTTGCGTAATAGTATTCCACTGTCATTGAGCATGCCATTGAGGTTTTATGTCATGGAAGCGACAAGGTTTATGCTTTCTGTATCTCATTTATTAATACTCAATACATACCTCATTAATCTAAAGGTCGGAAGTGTAACTGCTACGCTGGAGCTCCTAAGTTCGATTCTTAGGTCGAGCAAAGTGTTATTGGGTTTTTCTATGAAATTCGCTGTAGCTGCTCGGAATTTGTATCCGGTGAATGGTAATATCCTCGCTCTTATTACATGGGATCTAAACATTATGGTGAACTAGTGGATATATATTAGAAAAAAAGAAAGAAAGAAAACAATTTATTCCTTGCGAAACATGAAAAATGCAAGAAGAATAAAAATACAGAAATAAAAAAATTAAATAATAATGCCTATGCTTAACCCTTCGGAGAATACATGTGATTAATTAATATTCGATATATTATACAAGATGAAGAGATAACGTTCAATTAATTATTTTCTTGAAATAATTATCATCAAATCCATAATTTTTACTAATCATTCATTCTGTACCGTGGGGAATATTCAAAGTACTTAGATTGTCATTGGGTTGTGACGATCAACATAGCAGTTAATTTGTTTCAGCTTATGTTTAACTAACCACCAAATTCTTCAAAAAAAAACGTAGATGTCACTCAAGATTGTAAAATCATGAAAAAAATATAAAAAGAAAAGAAAACTTAGAGAAGTTGGCTGAAGCCGTAGAGGATATCTCGTTAATATAATTAATCTTATCTTTCGAAAAAAATTTGGAAAAGATTCAATAGAACTGAAAATAACGGAAATTTTGGATATTCCGGTGACAGCGAGTTGGAAATATTATTGTAGTTTACATAGCATCAAAGCAGGCTGAGCGATCTGTCCTGCGTCCTGCGAGTATCTGCGCCACTGCGCCTCTACAAATGTAGGCGTGGTGTGAAGATGGCAGGGCTCCACGACGCGGCTGCGCGTCTACGACGACGACGGAGTGACAGTGACCAAACGTCACATTCAAATTTTTCATCTTTTAATAATTATTTTTAGTGTTTTTATATTTTTCATTGTTATAAGTGTATATATTTTTGAATTATATGTTAAGTTATACTGGCAGTGGTGTTGGCAGTACTAGTGATGCCGGAAGCAGTGCTAGTCAACCTTTGACCTCGCTGGATAATCTGGTAAGATGTCCCCATTGTTCCCAAGCCCGTTTTTTTAAAGGTGAACGAGGTTTGAAAGTACATTGTGGAAAGGTTCATAAACACCATAATGTACCTTCTAACCTCACGACTGTCCCAATTTCACCAACATTAAACACTCCCGTTGATCAACCACTTTGGAAAACATTATCAAAATTGAAAAATTCAACTCCCGTTTTAAAAAGAGTTCCTCGCGGGGCGAGGCCATTGGTTGCACTGAGCCTATCGCGATGTGTCCGTCTCGCCACCCAGGAGAACTCGCCAAATACTTGGGAACAATTACTCACCTTTCCTTATAGGATTCTACATGTACAAAAAAATTTGGCAACTAAAAAATCCTTAACAACCCAAATTAAAGAAAACTGCAATAGTTCTACACCTTTTGACCCAAAATTACCGGCCCAAAGACAGTACAAAGGTTTACTACATCATGTGGAATCCAAATTAAGTGAAGGTGACATAAGTGGAGCTGCCAGGATAATTTTTAGTAGTGACGTGGTTGCACCTTACTCTCCAGAGACTCTTTCAGCTCTGGAGAGTAAACACCCGTCTCCAGTGGATGACCTCACTTTTCCTGATCCCCCTGACCCAGAAACAAATTCCTTAAAAATTACAGCTCGCCAATTGATCACAGCCGTCAGCTCCTTTCGAAATGGATCTGCTGGTGGCCTCGACGGCTTGACACCCCAGCACCTAAAGGATTTGACGGGTTCAAGCGCCGGGGAAGCTGGTGAGTTGCTTTTAAAGGAGCTTACGGCTCTGATTAATTTAATGCTCTCCGGCAATGTGAGCGAAGCCGTCATCGACGTCTTGTACGGGGCAAATTTATGTGCCCTGCGCAAGAAGGATGGCGGCATTCGTCCTATTGCCGTAGGGTGTACTTATCGGCGTACGGCAGCCAAAATTTGTTGTTCCTTTTACAGTGACATACTGAAACACAAATTCCAGCCCCTACAACTAGGATTTGGTTCCAAAGGGGGCTGTGAGGCAGCCGTACATGCCCTAGCAACTTTTTTAAAACATAAAAAAGATGAGGTCATCCTTAAGGTTGACATAAAGAATGCCTTCAATTCGGTAAATAGGGACGCTTTGTTGGCCGAAGTCAAAAAAGAAATACCCAAAATTTATAGTTTCCTTTGGCAATGCTATAGGCACCCCTCTAAATTACTATATAAGGACGATCTTTTGGAATCAGCCGTCGGATGTCAACAAGGTGACCCTCTGGGGCCAGTCATTTTTAGTTTGGCAATAAATCCCATTATCAAGGAACTAAATTTAAAATTTAACGTATGGTACTTAGATGACGGGACCCTAGGAGGTGATGCAGAAACAGTTTTGGAAGATTTTAAATTTTTAAAGCAGAAATTTAGTTCTATTGGCCTTGACCTCAATCCCACAAAATGTGAAATCTTTGTACCAGACACTGCTGACAGACAACTGACTTTACAGAAATTTAATGCATTTGCTCCTCACATCAAAATTGTTGAAAAAAGCTGTCTTCACCTATTAGGGTCCCCAATCTTTGATGAATCCTTTCCGATTTTTATCGAAGATAAAATACAAAATTTTAATGATATATCAGAAAGACTTTTCAAAATTAATACACATTCGGCTTTTACCATTATTAGATTTTGCTGTTTTGGGCCAAAATTTACTTACTTCCTTCGCTGTTCACATTTGTGGACACAACCACATCTTTTGGAAAAAGTTGATAATATTATACGAAATTTTATTTCTTCCATTTTAAATGTGGCTCTGGATGACCGAGCTTGGTTACAAGCCACGCTCCCCATTCGTTTGGGTGGCATCGGTATCCGCAAAATTTCTAGTATCAGTTTACCCGCGTTCATATCCTCACTCCACAGTACCGAAAAATTAGCCAGAGATATCTTAGGACCTTCTCTGGTTGATTTGGAAGTACCGTTTCTGGCTGATGCTATGAACGTTTGGAGAATGGCTTGTCCCAGTACTGATTTTCCCCTGGTCCCATCTTCCCAAAGGCTTTGGGATGGGCCGCTTTGCAGTTTGACGCGGAAAGAACTACTCAATACGTCAGTCAATACTGCAGAGCGTGCTCGTCTGATGGCTGTGGGTGAATGGGAATCAGGTCTCTGGCTTCGAGCACTTCCTTCATCCAACACAGGGACTATGTTGGATGATACCACCTTTCGGCTAGCTACCTGTCTCCGTCTTGGCGCTCCGTGTGTTGCTCCGCATCGCTGTAACTGTGGCGAGGTTGTCGACAGCCTTGGATATCATGGCCTGTCGTGCTGCAGGAGTGCAGGCCGCATAGCGCGACATGCCAGCATTAACGACATTCTTCGTCGTGCTCTTGCCACCGCCGGCGTACCAGCTGTTTTAGAACCGAATGGCTTGGTGCGTGACGATGGGAAGAGACCAGATGGTATGTCCCTTTTACCTTGGAAAATGGGTAGGCCTTTGGTGTGGGATGCAACCTGTGTTGACACCCTTGCTCCATCCCATCTTCCAAGCTCAGCTGGCTGCGCTGGCGCTGCTGCTGCTGCTGCAGAGAATCTCAAACGGCGCAAGTATAGTAAGCTGTCGGGTAACTATATTTTTGAGCCGTTTGGGGTCGAAACGCTCGGGTCGTGGGGTCCGAGTGCTCGTCTCCTTTTCAAGGAAATTTCAAGGAGACTGGTCGACACTTCACGTGACCAGAGGGCTGGCTTGTTCCTAGGACAACGCATAAGCATTGCCATTCATCGTGGCAATGCTGCCAGTCTTCTGGGCACCTTCCCGGACGACAGCGATACCGAGGAATACTTTGACGCTTAGTCACGCCTGTCTTTTAGATTTATATATATAGCTTTTTTTTACGTTCATGTATTTTATGTAAATAGTGTATATAGTAAAATAATTTAATTTAATTCAGATAATAAAATTCAATGTAAATTAATTCAATGTAAATAAATTAACCACCAAATTAAATTAAAATATTAAAAATGAAATATTAAAAAGTTTATGGCAAAAAATCACTTTATATTGCCAAAAATAGTAAATTATCACCAAAATAAGTTCTAACCTAACCTAAACCTAATTTTTGGTGAGTATTTATCCATTTTGGTGATCAAATTACTTAATTTGGTGGTCATTATATTTATCCCCATTTGTTTCGTCTCGTCTGATATTATCCAACATTAATTTATTAAATTATAAATTAATTTCATCCCGAGATAGTAACCTTAATCAAGTTTTTATTGCACTCGCTTAAGGTTACTAGGTGATACTCGGGATCAGCTGTTTGGCCTTAAGCCAGCTATCTATAAAAAATGAAATTAATTTAACTTTAGACATTCTGCTGTAAGCTAAATTATCTTAAAGTGGATTTATAGTATAACTAGCTTTTTGCCCGCGAGATCGTCCGCGTGGAATAGTTACTTTGTTCCATATGAACTTTCATCCCCTATTTTATCCCCTTAGGGGTGGAATTTATCAAAATCCTTTCTTAGGGGATGCTTACGTCATAATAGCTATATGCATGCAAAGTCTTAGCCTGATCGGTTTAAAATTGACAAAGTTTCATACAAACTTTCATCCCCTATTTTATCCCCTTGGGGGTAGAATTTATCAAAATCCTTTCTTAGCGGATGCCTACGTTATAATATCTACCTGCATGCCAAATTTCAGCCCGATCCCTCCAGTGGTTTGGGCTGTGCGTTGATAGATCACTATGTCAGTCAGTCAGTCAGTCACCTTTGAGTTTTATATATGTATATTTAGATAGACTAGTTACAAATAAAGTTTATTTTCTAGAGAGATAAGAAACGATTTAGGAGACCGCCTTGTAATTTATTTGAGAAATTGTAGTGTAACGCAAATAACAGTCACTATTTATTTATTATTATTATTACCATTTATTTCAGGCAACAAGGCCCATATAAAAATATATATAATACAATACATAAAAAAGTTAACAAAATATAAAACATACAATACTATAAAATACATTTAACAATACACACTATCACTATTTCACAATTAACGTCGGTTTGCGTTGTACGGTGCTAGGTATCCGGCCTCTGAAGCGACGGAATACTACACCTCTCGGCCAATACTCCTCTTTCATGAAGGATGACAGATGTTCAGTCGGTACTCTAACCACAAAGGAATTGAAGTTCACGGTGTGTTTAGAGTCCAACCGCTCGACCCTCAGAGTCATATTGCTCTTCACTGCAATATACTCTACAACCTCTTCAGCCTTTGTAGAGTAATGCAGCCTGGACACGTAGAGCGGCGTCACTGGTACTGCAGGACGCAGTAGGTGTCTCGGTCCAGTCGGTGCGGTTCCGCACTTGTTCAGACTGGTTGGCTTCCTCTTCTTCTTCTCCACCTTGATGAAGCCATCCCTGTCGCCCAGGTCCTTATCAGGACCAACCGGTTGCAGAACCGTTCGCGTGGAATCACTGCGGCTCTGCTTACCACCTATTTGATTTTGTCGCTTAACCTGCGACACAGCAGGCTTGCCAGTTGCGACAATTGCTGCGTAGGCACGTTTGGGGGTCGACGTACCGACGTGTAACGTTGCCTCTGTCGAGGCCGATGGCTCGGCGACGGCGCATTTTGCTTGGCAAGCTAAATCGGTGGTTGGTGACACATGAGCGGGACTCGCCGACTCAAAACTGCCGATGGTGGCAATTTGCGCCCCGCGACGAGTGTTCACGTTGGAGACATCAGGTGACCTACTTGTTGAAACAGTGTTGCGTAATGACACTACTTCAGCACGGAGTTCTCCTATGGTGTTGTTTGACACCTCCAACTTGGACTGTACCTCTGCCAGGCTCATTTTCAGGGTCGTTATGTCCTTTAACAACCTGGTGACATCGACATGATCGAACGTGACGGGGGGCAGCTTATGTAGATCCTTCGCCACGAAAGCGGGCACATCATCTGGGTCGACCTCCTTAAACAGGGTGATGATGTCCTGAACGCTCTTTTCGGTTCCGTCCCTCCGGCGAGAGGGCATCTGGTCGAGTCTTCCGAGAGTTTTGAATAGCAGTAACTTAGCACTGCTTACCTCTTCCTCTTTGTAGGCAGACTTGCAGATCTGCAAAATGCTGACCTTGTCCATGAAGTCGATGGCATGCTATACGAATGCCAACAACTCGTTAGCTATGAGTTGTTGTGAACTCATAGCGACGCAGCGGCTGCGGCCGCACAAAACGCGAATCAAATATTCGTACCGCGCAGCACAAAACACGTCCGTAGTCGAGCGCGCATTGCAATATGATGATACCACTCAGGCTTTTGTCTAATCTGTAGTGGTTTGATGTAAGTGGTAATAAAATTGGCGATAAAGTTGCACAATTTTATCACCGACCAGTATAAATTTATTTTTCAATAAGAACTTTAGTCCGAAGTGTGTTGGTTATTTTTAGCAAAATTGCAGAAGTTTTGCTGATCAGGTGATAAAAATAAACAAAATAAAAGAATTAATGATGTTTAGAAACCTCATTGGCGTGTAGATTTCTCATAGGTTTTTATACATCACCTAAAAAAATTTTTCTCTCGATATTGATTATAATTTACATCAACGTATGTTAAACCTCCGGGCAATACTGTAACTGTACTCGTAAAGGATTTTTAAACGACTTGTCAATAAAAAAACATATTTAAAGAATTAAAAAACTGCCAAAAAGATGAATAATCTCATGCAGTCGAAGGCATTTCTGACTGCATGGGATTGTCTCCATCTTTTTTGGCAGTTTTTATTTTATAATTTCTAATTTTTGATATACCCACTGTGTGTCATAATTGAGCCGAATCTAACGATGTCTCTCAAGCTAAAATCCATCAAGCCGTTTAGGCTGCAGAGCATGACAAAGAAGCATACTCGTACACTCGAAAAACATAACCCTCCTTTTGGCGCAGTTTAGTAATAATGCAGATAAATAAGGCCGCTTCTAGGAATGATTATTATCAGTGTCATGCACATAATTCCAAATCTAACGTGCTCTAATGAGATGGTTAACCGAGCATTAATTGGTGTAGCCTGACTATCCGGATTGTCATGATAAATGACACCAACTAATGAATTTGTACTACTGTGCTGGAGTCAATTACTTGGGTGTTTATTGGATTTTTCGTGTCAGATTGTTTCTCTTAAGGTTTTCGTAAGTATTTTTGATAGAACCTAAAATTAAATATCTAACCTAAAATCTCGATTCGTTGTGACCACTCCAGAAATCCAAACGAAAAGCTTTAAGTCAACTTTTATCATGCGTACCACTGAAGTGTGGAATGCGCTTCCCGAGTGGGTGTTCCCCGATAAATATAATCTGGGTGTCTTTAAATCACGAGTGAATCGGTTTCTTATAATCAAGCGCACTCCATCGTAGATCGCAGTGTCGCATAACATCGGGCGAACTGGCGGTCAAGCGTAAGCCTATCACAAATAAAAAATAAAATCATCACCATGTAGGTTCTGCTGTGGGTTGGAATTTAAAACAATTACAGCAACTAACTTCAATAGCACATCAAGTTACCACAAATTGTAAATTTTCCTCAAAGGATCATCATCAGCCTATGTTCGTCCACTGCTGGACGTAGGCCTCTCCTAATGAACGCCACAGAGCCCGATCTTCGGCTTTTCTTATCCAGTCACTGCCAGCTGCCTTCCGCAAGTCGTCACTCCACCTGGCCGGCGGGCGCCCTACACTACGTTTGCCTAGACGCGGTCTCCACTCGAGAACTCGTTTAGTCCAGCGTTTGTCGGTTCTCCGACAGATGTGACCGGCCCATTGCCACTTCAGCTTGCTGATCCTTTGAGCTATGTCGGTAACCTTAGTTCTCTGACGGATAACTTCGTTTCGGATTTTATCCCTCAGAGAGACTCCGAGCATAGCTCTCTCCATAGCTCGCTGTGCGACTTTAAATTTGTGGACCAGTCTCACCGTGAGTGTCCACGTTTCGGCTCCGTAGGTCATGACTGGTAGGACGCACGCATTGAAGACTTTCGTCTTAAGGCACTGTGGTATGGGTGACGAAAAGACTCGACGAAGTTTGCCGAATGCTGCCCATCCCAACTGAATCCTCCTATCGGCTTCCCTCTCGAAGTTGTTTCTACCTAATTGCAAAATTTGCCCCAGATAGACATATTCCTGAACAACTTCGAGAGATAGACCATCTACGATAACCGGCTTCGGGGTAATAAGTTTGTTGTACATAACCTTAGTTTTATTTATGTTCATCCCGAGACCGATACTTCGCGAGGCATCAGCTAAGTCGGTCAGCATCCGTTCGAGATCCTGCAGCGACTCTGCCATAACGACTATATCGTCGGCAAATCGCAGGTGTGAGATGTACTCGCCGTTCGCGTTTATGCCCATCCCTCTCCAGTCCAGCGTCTTAAACATATCTTCCAGGGCGTTCGTGAATAGTTTAGGGGATATAACATCCCCTTGTCTCACTCCCCGGCGCAGCTGGATATGTTTCGTCTGCTGGTTCTGTATTTGAACGGACATAGTCGCAGCGTCATATAAGCATCTCATCACCTCGATGTATCGCCAGTCCACTTGGCATCGCTGCAGGGCCTCCAAAACAGCCCAGGTCTCGACCGAATCAAAGGCCTTCTCATAGTCCACAAAGGCAAGACACAGGGGCTGGTTATACTCCTCGGTCTTCTGTATAACCTGCCGTACCGTGTGGATGTGGTCTAAGGTCCCGTAACCCCTCCGAAAACCGGCCTGTTCTGGAGGCTGAAATTCGTCGAGTCTCCTTGCTAGACGATTCGAGATGACCCTCGAGAACAGCTTGTAGACGTGGCTCAGAAGCGAGATGGGCCTGTAATTCTTTAGGAGAGCTTTGTCTCCTTTTTTAAATAACAGTATCACCACGCTTCTGTTCCACTCCTTTGGAGTTCTCCCGTTGGTGAGGACAGAGTTAAATAACTTCTGGAGCTCTCGAAGTACAGGTGTACCTGCCGCTTTCAGAAGCTCCGAAGTGACTCCGTCCTCCCCTGGGGCTTTTCCATTTTGAAGCTGCTTAAGGGCCCTCTCGATCTCGTCGAGGCTGACTTCTGGCAAGTCTTCGGTATAATGGCGGCTTAATGTGGCTCGGGAATCCTCTCGACGGGTTTGTGGTCGTGGAGCATGCGAGTCGTACAATCGGCCATAGAAGTCCTCTATCACGGCGAGAATCTCCGGCTTTGAGGTGACGGTATTGCCAGATGATGTTATAAGCTTTGTCAGATTGGGCTTTCTCAATTGCTGGGCAAAGACTTTCGACCCCCGATTCTGCTCGATAGACTCCATAATTTGGAGTGTATTTGCGTATCGGAGGTCTCGACGCACCAGCTTGCGGATATTGCGATTGAGGGCCCGCTTCTCTGACGAAGTAGCCTGGACATCATTTCGTCGCTCGTCCATAAGTCGGAGAGTCTCTGCCGAAAGTTTGGACTTCGTGCCTGTACGCTGCAGCGGAAAAAACTTCGACCCTTCCCTCCGTAGGATTCCCACAATTTTTTGTAGGGTCTCGTCAACGTCTGTCGTGGTTTCTAAAGCAGCGAACTGATTTTCCAGATGAAGCTGGAACTGTTCCGATCCCACGGCATTTTGGAGCAGATTAGGTCGGAGTGTAGACTTCCTCAATCGGGATCTTTCCAGCTTACAGTTGATATTCAGAGAGCCTCGTAGTAATCGGTGGTCACTTCCGGTGTTAAACCTATTGACCACAGAGACGTCTCTGAATATATGCTTCCTGTCCGTCATGATGAAGTCTATTTCATTTTTCGTCACAGTGTCGGGGCTTTGCCACGTCCACTTTCTTTGGGGCTGCTTCTTAAAGAATGAATTCATTAGGAACAGCCCCTCTTTCTCTAAGAAGTTGACAAGCATTTGCCCCCTGTGGTTTCTGCATCCATAACCATGTGGACCGACTCTAGATTCGCCGCTACTTTGTACTCCCACTTTAGCGTTAAAGTCCCCCATGACAACATTGAAGTGCGCCTTCGTGGTCTTATGAAGCGCTGAAGAGATATCTTCATACATCTCTTCTACTACGTCATCCGAGTGTGTTGACGTGGGTGCGTATACCTGTATAACCTTGAGGCTATACCTCTCGGTTAGTTTAATTATGAGGTACGCTACCCTTGCCGACACACTGGATATCTCAACAACGTTTTCAGAGAGGGCCTTATGGATTAGAAACCCTACGCCACCTTGAGATAGCTGATCTCCCTGCCGGTAATACATCAGGTGACCCGATTCCAGGGCTATAGTATCCTCACCCTCTCTTCGGACTTCACACAACCCTAGAATGTGCCACCTGATCTTCTCCAGTTCCGTTTCGAGCTGTGCCATATGATCGTCAAGCCTGAGCGTTCGTCCGTTATACGTGCCTAAAGTCAGCTGTGGGTGGTGGCCTCCCGTAGCCCGGGGATTCTTCGCACCCCTTGCCCTGCCGTTACCATGACCGCCACCTTGATCAGGAATAGCAAGGCTGCCGGGAACTAGGGGCCATTTATTTGTGGTGTTCATTTTGAGGTAGTTGCCCATAGTCGCCACGCTGGGCATGCGGGTTGGCGACCGCAGGGCGTAGCTTTTTCGCGCTGGTGACGCTGCTGCCCGTCACCAGCCGGTGGGATTTAAGTACGCCGCGTGTTATGATGGATATACCGCCATCCATCGGTCGTCAGAGCCTCGTTCGTTATTTAGCAGGATGCACCGCGAGCAGGTGAGGTTGACTTGGGGCTTTAGATGGTGGTAGCCCCATTACATCCCTATCCTATCCTCAAAGGATAATACACGCTATACTTTGGAGATTAAATTGAAAATCGATTGTGGTTTGACAGTTTTGGATACAATAATGTGCTGTTGATTGTACAGGTAGATTAATTAGTTAATCAACCTACTTGTTCTAGTTCCTATAACTGTCAGATGTAAAATTACGTGGTGGACTTAATTCTTAATCTGACTGTTGAATTGTGAAAGTTGCTCACATCATTTCATGAACTGGAAAAGAATCTTCAAACGTCTGGCCAGCCGATTTCGATCAAATCATCTTTCACACTATAAAACTGCATTAAAATCGGTCCAATTGTTTAGGAGCTACGATGCAACAGACAGACACACAGATAACCGCGTAAAACTTATAATACCCTTCTTTTCGTATCGGGGGTTAAAAATAATATAGGTACTTACCTCATTTACCTTTGCGCGTAATTTATAGCCATGAAGATACTTTAAAAAGATTTTATGAAATTTAAAATTCCATACTTAGCGGCTCGTTGCAAATTTTTTTTTTAAAAAAAGCTTAACAGTATTGTTTCGTTTTTTAACCCCTCGTGCTAAGCTAAATGTTTGTCTTACGAGTGGGTTCACGTAGGTAGTGTAATGGGTGGGTTTAGAACCGGCAACCACATGATCGCCAGTCCGACGCCCTAGCCATTAGGCTACCACCGCTTCAGTAATTCGTACTTCTTAGTGCAACCGTTTTTCTCAACACCAGTAATTGTCTCTTAAACTTTCTTGTCGTTCCCCGGCAAAAAGCTACACGTCTTAAATTAGTTTTCTTTCCGTTTCCAAGTTTTTATTTTGCTTGATGAGCTACCAGCGATAAACACAAGCTTAGCAAGCTTAAATGGAATATTATAAGAACAGTGTATGGGTCAGATTTTTCTGTGTGCAGCTTTTTAGTGTGTGCAATTGGAATAAGATCAAAAAATTGGACTGCCTCATTAGTCTAGTGGTCCCAAGTGAGACTGCTACACAAGAGGTCCTGGGTTCGATCCCCAGGTCGAGCAAAGTGTTATTGGGTTTTTCTATGAAGTTCTCATTAGCAGCTCGGAGTCTGGATTTGTGCCCGGTTAATGGCTATAGACTCGCCCCCTATAACATGCCCCTATAACTTAGAATTTCATAGAAAATCACAATAAGACTTTGCTCGACCTGGGGATCGAACCCAGGACCTCTAGTGTAGCAGTCGCGCTTGGGACCACTAGACTAATAAGGCAGTCAACAGCTCAGAATATTTACTGAAAGAGTCATTAGAAGCAATATCTAATCTATTCCAATTCTATATATTGAGTGCACTCAATGATGAATGTTGCAATTAAGCTCGGCAAATCAATTAGTGTCAAGACATAAATCAACCACGTTACATTATCCATTACATAATTATATTATATTAAGCTACCCGCAAAGTATAACGTAAAGACGATTCTTTCTTTAGTTATAGTAAAACTAAATTAATACATACATACATTCGCTCACGCCCTTTTCTTATAGGGGTAGGCAGAAACTATAGAACGCCACTAGCTACAATTTCTTAATACCCCTCTAAGATCTCTTCTGGCCTTTTTAGGGCGTTTTATATTTCTAAGGCGTCCTCTACCGGCTCCACTGACATTCGCTTTATAATTATTGTGTGCTTTATGTAAATAACTAGAATTAATTTTTACATTATCTAGAATTATTTCATTACATTATCTTTTAAGCCGCATCTTTGCTATTTCTCAATCGATCATTCCAAGTTACATACATAGGAAATTCGACGTATAGCACTGTGGGTATAAATGTTGATGTGTATACTAAAGTAATGTAGGTCGTCGCTTGATATATATTTACTGGTACCAGTTACAATTAATACTTATTACAAATCTACTCTACCTATGACCTAACTGCTTGGGTGCGGGGAGACGACTGCAGATCCGCGCAAAGTTACTTAGCTACACAATTTAAATCAAATGGGTCAGCAGTGTCCCTACAACATGAATTTACTATGTTAGAATCAGTTTAAACTTACATTTCACCCCTTTCAGTAAAATGTGGTATATTTTACTAAGAGGGGCGAAAAGCGACTGCCATAAGATCCCCGCAACCCAAGGATAAACAGAACTATTTGTCAGGTTTTTTGACACTACCTATTACCACTAAGCATTGTATGGTTACCGGGACCGACGACTTTATGTGCTTTCCGAGGCATGGAGAGGTTCGGATGTGTTAGGAATGGTCACCCATCCACAAACTGACCTCGGAAAGCGCAGCTTAACCTAGAAAATCCGTTGATAACGGTAGGTTTTTCTTAGCCACGAAAATTTATTTACAATTTTAAGTCAACAAAACCAAATTATATAACCAAGCAATTTTGTCAAAGGTGCAGCGTCCAAATAAATTGTTTTAATTACCCGAAAAGATTTCTTTGTTCATACCATATTGTTCCTTATCCCCCTAACTTTAAGATTTTTAATTAAAATAGTTGGCAACTTTCTAGAGCAAGGTGCTTATATAAGATTGGAAACTTTTACGTCACCGTAAACAGTGTGAGGATTAATTGCCGTCTTTTGTTTCTGCTAAGCTCCTTTTGTGTTTAAGGATAATGGAGTATTCATCTTGTGGAGGAAGAAATATAATAAGTAATAAGAAAATTACTATGATTAAGATGTTTTTTTTCAGTATCAACTGTTTTTTTAAATTGGTTTTCCTAAAGAAAATGTGTTTTAAGGTACCAAAAAGTGTAAAAGGTTCAAAAGTCAATTTTTTTTATATAGCTTCACATATTTTTTTTTATATTCTGCTTCAATTTTCACTATTTTTTAGCTGAAAACTTCAAACTAATCCAAACTCAGAGCTGATTCTCAGAATAACCTAGAAAAATCAAATGATACTATGCCAATTTATTTTAGTCGGAATTTTTAAAAACAATTTAACGTAAACACACAAAAAGTGTTATCGTTCTATAATTCTCAAATTTTATAATAATAATAATAACCGGTAGCTTGGACCCTGCTCCCGATACCGGTGGACTACTATTTTAATTATATTTTTAAACGTTTTTATTGTTATTTTATAAAAATATTTAAATATGTAAATATAATGAATAAAGGAAATAATAATAATAATATATCTTTATTGCAGACTCAAGATCCATACAATATAACTTAAAAGAAAAACAAAACCGAACATCAATAATAGACAAAGGCCGATAATTTTTGAAACAAAAAATGAACTAGATGGCATTGTTAATACAACGCCATCTAGTTCACTATATAACATTAAATCTAAAAAATCTGCGCACCATCAAGACATCCTTATCATGTTTTTACAATATCATTGAAGTAACAGGATACCAAATTTCAAATCGACCAGAGCCTAGAAGCTTGCTCACATCTCTTCACGAACCAGAAAAGATCTAACAATCTTCAAACAGCTGGCCAGATTTTCTTAAATCTCAGCTAAGAATACTCTCGATCAAGTCACTTTTCAGACATAAAAACTGTATCAAAATAGGTCCCTTCGTTTGGACGTCACGATGCAACAAACAGATACACACGTTACACTTCTAACAATCCTCTTTTTACATCGGGGGTTAATAAAACACTATGTTCAAATAGAAAAACTAGGAAAACTAAATATCATTTTAGTTCTAAGTAAAATACTCTTTTCTTTTCGCATTGAAGTGTACAAATATTCTCACGGTGGTTTGAGCATTTCGAAATAACATTGGAATTGAATGGCGACCTAGCTTGTACTGAAAACGATAACTTGGTTTGAGGCAAAAGGTTTGATGGGTAAAAACACAAAAGTTCGTTGTGGTTGGAACTTAGAAATCGATTTTGTAAGAATTGGACGTCGAAGATTAGATACTAGTACATTATTACGGGTTAGAATACTGTTTCTTGCTACCGTTAAGATAGGCATATCGTAAGAGGCAAGAAAATATCTGACTTGCTCGGTGGTAGGACTTCTTGAGGTCTGACTGGATGGCGACGCTTACGTCGGAGTGTGTCGTAAATCACCTTGGTGTGTGTTTCGACTTTTGCATGTAAAAGCCAGTTCTGGCAGTCTGCTGTCCACAGGGGCTCTTAAAGGTCGGCAACGCATCAGTAACTCCTCTGGCGTTGCAGGTGTCCATGGGCGACTATGACTTCTTACCAGGTGGCTCCTAAGCTCGTTTGCCGACTTAATCCATGAATAGAACAGTACATAATGAGACGAGATGCGCACTTTTATCGTGTTCGCCACATTTCAGTACCGTACAAATGCAGGTCAGAGAGCGCCACTTCAGAGATTAGTTCAAGCTTACAATAATAATTTTAACGATAAGGATATATTTTCCCCATCTAAACATATCTTTAAAAAATAAATTATTATGCGCCTTGATCAATTTTTTTAATTAATACGTATAACTATTACATTTTAAGATGACGAAAAAAAATTGTATTATTGGTAGGTATTTATTGAATTTATTAAATTTTACCAAAACTGTATCTAATATAAGCTAGTAACCTGTGGAAGCGTAGTGGTTTGTACGTTCACTTATAGCACACTGTGTATCTAGATATAATATACAATGTAAGATTGTTTGTTATCCCAAATACAATAAATATAAAAGAAATAATAGTTAATTATTACGTATAACTTGAAACTTTTATGCCTGAGAGATTTTATCGACGCCGTGTAAAGTCTGCCAACCCGCATTAGGCTAGCGTGGTGGACTATAGCTTAACCCCTCTCATTCTCAAGGGAGACCCGTACATAACAACTTACATACCATCACGTCTGTATTCTCTGAAGGGCTACTCAAAGGCGTACTAATGTACACCCACAGTTCGCCGGTATGTTTAGGTATCCCATGTAACAGGGGGCGAGCCTGAGAATTTCATAGAAAAACCCAATAACACTGCTCGACCTGGGGATCGAACAAAGGATCTCTAGCGTAGCAGTCGCGTTTGGGACCGCTAGACTAATGAGATAAACAACTACAGGCAACAATACTAGGTACAGATATTAATAATATTTTCGTTTGTAACTCTGTAAAAACCCCTGACCTCTTCGAAGATTCTGGATACATTGTTTGGACCTAAATACAGTAAAGAAGTCAAATCTATTGACCTTCACAAATGAGTTTTCCGAACAAAAGAGTTTACTTTCTTTCTTAAAAACGGCTCCAGCCAATTTCTTCGACACTTTCGGGTGTAAGTTTGGGAAAAATATAGGGGATTTTGTGTAATAAAGGCAAAAACAGATAAGCTGCTTCGATGTAATATAGCAAAACTGTTATTATATGTTATATATAGCGAAGCAGTTATGCTCAGGACTACTAGGCTAACGAGTCACTTATGAAAATGGTGAAATGAGTGAATGACAATTCAGAATATCCTACAGACAGAATTATTGATCTTAAGTTTTTTTTGGGTTTCTGATTACAGTTGGATCTAGGTTTGGCAAGTAAATACATACTGAGGATAGTTTAAAGTTTTATTTAGTCATCATCATCGTTATTATAATTATCGACAAGTCAAGCGGGATCTACGGTTCGAATGGAGGTATCTCGATATGTTGAGAATAGCCGCCAATCCATACACTGACCGCGGCAAGTACAGCTTAATCCTACAGATTGAATAAATTTCTTAGAATTGAGTATGTAATATTTTAAAGGTATTTGCATATATTGTGACTACTTGTGGCTTAGTTCTTGAGGTTTGGGAGCCGAAATAGTTGATTAAATTCGTGCTTAGTCCCTTGCGGTTTAGGGGCAATGACATCTATGATCTTTATTATACGTCTTAAAGACGAGTACTTTAAGCCAAGCAAAAAGTTGGGTAAATGATAAATTGTAAATAGATCTTTAAAAGACATTTTTATAAGTCAATGTTTTACATATCTAAAACCTCTGAGAAGAGACGCTGAAACAAACTGGGAGAATCATAGTCTCTTTTAAAGTCCAGACAGTAGTATTATCACATAATATGTAGTCAAAGTCAAAGTCAAAGTCAAAGATTAATTGTATATTATGTGTACATAAATTCGGGTTACATTTACGTGGGAGAGCCATGCTTCGGCACGAATGGGCCGGCTCGACCGGAGTGATACCACGACCTCACAGAAAACCAGCGTTAAACAACGTTTACGTTGTGTTTCGCCGAGTGAGTGAGGTTACCGGAGGTCCAACCCCCTTTTAAAAGGTCGGCAACGCACTCGTGAGTCCTCTGGTGTTGCAGGTGTCCATGGGCGGCGGCTATCGCTTACCATCAGACGATCCGTCTGTTCATTTGCCCTCCTATCCCATAAAAAAAATGTAGTCAAAGTACACTTATGTACATTTATGTACACTTAGTATGCAATAAATTAAATTATTGCATACTGAGTGTACATAAATTGGTGTTACATTATAAATAGTTTAGTGTACTTATAAACTAAACTATTTATAATAGTTACACAATAACGTAACACCAATTTATGTACACTTAGTACTTACTTAACGGCCTTTTACAAGTATTGCAATATTTAAATATTCTTACGATGTGGGGAAATATCTGAACAGGCCTTTTGAAGGAAGAGCCACAGCAGCTTTGAGTTGTCCTGACCTAACTGTCGGCACGAGTACATCAGTCATCGTGTAGCTCAACCATTATTTAGGCAGCTCAAGGACCCGTCGTACGTTGATACCAGATGGGTGTTACAAACTTGAGGCCTTTGTCTGTTTATTATAATGTAACTACTAAACGCATGTATAGATTACAATGCGGATTTTTTGGTATTGAAGCTAGATCTTGATGATTTTAAAAACATACTATCACGCTTGAATTTGCCGGTATGTTTGTTTGGTCCCATGTAAAAGAGGGCGCTCCTATTGTCATTAACCAGTCACAGATCCGAAGCTCCTCAGAGTTTTCCAAACTCAGAGTAACCATTACAAATAAAAATCTTACTAACAGTGAGCTGTTACTGATGGTGGATGGCGCTATTTAATGTGTGTAATAGTCGGTTTGCTTACTAGAGATAGAGGTGACACTATCTCTACGCGCACGGGAAGTCTAGCCTTCCGATATATGAATATCAGAAGACTAGACGTCCCGTGCGCATGTTCACCTGCGTACTTAGATAATTTTCGTTTCTCAATAAACTGAGCCCACTGTACCTAGTAATGGATACCCATGCAGCCCATTCACATACCAATACTAACAAAGGCTTATTATTTTAATATCCATTTGTTAAACCTAACACCTGAAAGACTAAATAAACCAATAAAGCCCACCTGCGGTGGCATTCCGGAAAGCTAGTATATAAGCACTGTAAAACCTTAAAGTAAATTACCTCTTGTAAACGAATTAAACGCTCTTTAGTAAAAATATTGTATTTTAAAACGTCTTCCGGCAGATGAATAATTTGACTACATACACCATGGAGGTTTCATATCATAAAATATGTTAAGTCCAATTTATAAAGAAGAAAACAATTGTCAAAATGTCAACAGCGACTGACAGCTGTACATATCTTGAGGATGTGTGTGTCAAACGCATGATAATGTGTGTACTTTCGTACAAACTTTCACCCCCCTTTTCACTACCTTAGGGGTTGAATTTCCAAAAATCCTTTCTTAGTGCTCGTCTACAGTGCAAAAGGAATCAGCATGCAAACTTTCAGGGCTCCTCCTGCAGTTTCGGCTGTGCGTTGATACGTGAGTCAGTAGGCCAGTCAGTCAAGTTCTTCTTTTATATTTAACGATTAGCAAGGAAACCTATCGACGGAATTGTTATTGGGACCAACAGTTAGTCAACTCAAGAGCCTTTTAAAATTTTGCTAACGTTGGTCGTCAAAGTTAGAATAAAAACTCATACCAAGATTGAAATAAAGGTATTTTAAATATTTTTTTTGTACAATTTCAGTATTTTCTTTAAAAGTAAAAATTTATTCATTCGTAGCTGATGTAAACTTGATCTAGATCAAATAAAATAAGCCCTTTTGATTACTATAGTTTATATTTTAGTTCGATGCCGTCTGACATTGAAAGTTCTTTAGAATTGACCTTGTCAATATCATTAAGAATAAAATTTATACTGTGTAGGGTTGTTTTCATTATAAATATACTAAATCGCCTCGCATATTATCATAACTAGCTACTGCGCGCGGTTTTACTCGCTTCCCAAGAAGATTTAAGTAGCTAGTTTAGCCACTAGGCTACTTCACAGTCGCGCTCAAGACCACTAGGTCTTAAGCGCGACTGTTACTCTAGAGGTCTTGGGTTCGATTCCCAGGTCGAGCAAAGTGTTATTGGGTTTGTCTATAAAATTCTCAGTAGAAGCACAGAGTTTGGGATTTGTTCTTGTTTAATGGCAATAGGCTCGTCCCCAAATTACATAGGACCTAAACATACTTCACACCATGGGATGTGTACCTTAATACACCTCTGCCTAACCCTTTGGAGAATACAGGTGTGATGGTATGTTATGTTATGTCAAATGAACGAAAGTTACAGGATATTTACCATTAATTATTTCTTACAACGGAAGTAAAACAGTATTTGTCCCTTACCGTGGCTTGATAAGCTCAATATAAACAATGTTAACCCAACCCTGTCGATGCCGACGGGGGGAAAACGGACCCGTTTGACCGCTGGGCAATTTTTCGCACTATTTCACCTGTCCGAAGCAACACTCCGCTGTTGTTACTCCAACGCTGTTTGCTACGCTGGATATGACGGAAAACATTCGATTTTATTTCAAGAATTTTTCTCGGAATTGTTATGGGACCTAGAATTTTTTTGAGCACGAAATTATTCTACTATAGCTTTTGCCAGCGACTTCGTCCGCGTGGAATAGTTACTTTGTTCCCTAGTTGCCCCGTCCCTAAGGGTTGTAGCGTGATGTTTTATAGCTTGAAACCTTTCTCATTAATCACTCATTTTCCCAACATTTCCCTTCACTGCTCTGCTCCTATTGATCGTAGCGTGATGAAAAGTATACTATAACCTGCCCAGGAGTATGAAGAACAATTGTACCAAGTTTCGTTGAAATCCGTCGAGTGGTTTTTGTTTCTATAACGAACATACAGACAGACAGACAGACAAAAATTTTACTGATTGCATTTTTGGCGTCAGTATCGATCACTAATCACCCGCTGATAGTTATTTTGGAAATATATTTCATGTACAGAATTGACCTCTCTACAGATTTATTATAAGTATAGATTTTGTGTTTAAGAGGTGTTCGGTGTTTTAAACCGAACACCTTAGTTTGCAATATCGGCTTGACGCGTTGCCCTAATTTGTAACTTTTATGACTACAATATAAATTAAAGTCAGTGTACTTTTGTCTACCGCGTTAGCCGGGTGTATTCAAACATTTAATTAATATTTTTTCATCTCATTTTAACATTTAAGAACATTTATGTGTGATAAACAGTGATAAACATAAACATTTGTTTCACCTCAAACACACACCGATACCTCGCGAAGTACTCCGACAAGAGTATATTTTTTTAGATTAAATTATAGGTTATTATAATTAAGAACTGTGTCTAGTGCATGGCCTAAAAAGTTATCTATACATCTTAATATAATTACGATAAAAGCGACAATTAATTATATTATTAATACGCACATGACATAAAAAAGTCAGAGCTGCATGCCTTTGATTCGAACTGGAGACCAATTACTAGGCTACCACTGCACTTTAAAGCTATGTATTTTTATATATCTAATGTTTGTGCTGTCCCCGTATTGTATGTACTTTCCATACAAATCAAAGTTCACTGGAAACTGCTTCATAATGTTGCCGTGCGTAGAAAAATAAATGTTTTATTTTGACATTGACAGTTCCAGTAAATAGCAGCTCCACTACAAGACAGAATATATTTAGTATGGCCTGATGTGGGTCGTTTATTTTTTCTCGAATGCTGATTGGGTAACAGGAAACGGTATGTTTTTGTAACATGATCAGATGTTCTATATTTGTCTTGTTTATTTAAATGCTTGTTGGGGTAAACATTCTTCCAATTTATTGTATGTAGTTCACGAGATCTAAACTACGCGATGACTTCGAATGGTCAATTCCAATAACGAATCTGTTGATAGATTTGCTTACTGGAGATAGGATTTTGACATTACTTTGTATGGACCTTATGTCAAAATCCTATCTCTAGTAAGCATATCTATCGACAGATTTGTTATTGGAACTGGTCGTAAGTAGATTTGGCTCCGCCGTAGCAGTTAAGGCTAAGCCGTATTAGATCTTTTTATAATAATAAAATTAACCCCCGACGAAGAAGAGGGGTGTTATAAGTTTGTAGAGTGTATCTATGTATCTGCCTGTTGCATCGTAGCATCCGAAAGAATGGAGCGATTTTAATAAAATACAATAAAATATAGTATAAAAAGCGAGGTCATACAGGTTTGTAGTGTATATTTGTGAATCTATCAGACAGACGGACACATCTGTCTATTGCATCGTAGCGCCTAAACGAATGGTTCGATATTCATTCAGTTCTTTTTGTTTGAAAGGCGACTTGATCGAGAGTGTTCTTAGCTATGATTTAAGAAAATCTGGCCCGCCGTTTGAAGATTATCAGGTCTTTTCTAGTTCGTAAAGGGATGTGAGCAGCTTTCACAGGTCTGATCGATTTGAAATAAGGTATCCTGTTACTTCAATGATATTGCAAGAACATAATAAACATGTCTTGGTGCTGCGGGGTTTTTTTAAATTTTATGTTATTGTTACGAGCTGGGGTTCGGGATAAATTTAATTAACACCAATTTCACCGAAACAACAAATATTTTAATTAACTTGACAAATACACAACAGAAATTACTGAGAGAGTCACTACAGTATCACTTATCGCACTATAATGTCGCACTTGTAATCACTTAAGTTCACTTCGATATTCACTTCACCGTGTTCAGAACTAAACTGCCCCGGCCGACCCTCACGACCTGTATTTATATGAGTCACGAAGATTCTAGAATCGAACATTCTCGATAGGTCCACAAAATACGAGTAGGTAAGTACCTAAGTACCTACTTATAAACAATAGACGATAAAGTGATCGTCTATTGTTTACGGTCATTCACCTTGAACCCGGCTTTTCTTCGAATGTTCTACGTGCTTCTACGACTTATCTAGAATCTTCGTGACCCATCTCCGTACTAATAGCCACTTCGCGTAACACTATTACACAAAAAAAATAACATAGGATACCTATGTTATTTTTTTTGTGTAATCACATCACGACTATATTCCCCTAAGTGTGAGGCAGAGGCGTACTAATGTACACGCACATAAATCTAATAGAGGGCAAGCCTACTGTTATTAACGGGCACAAGCCAAACTCCTCATCCATCAAATTATAATTCTTCGTATCGTCATTCTTTACTGCTGATTCATCCATGTTAATACTTTACTTGGAATTTATAATTCACAATGGAATTAAAAGCACTAAAACGGGAATATCCTGTATTCTATCCCTGAACGGAATCGGAATGAATTTATTACTCCATTAAATCTTTAAGAAAGGACTTCTTAGCGCACTATTGAAGATAAAAAGCGTGATCTACGGAATCCTTACGGATAATTTTAATGAGAAATCTTTGAAAATGTATTTTACGGTATTTTTAGACGAAATTGCCGATCAGATTACCGAAAGTAATCGATTTCAAACATGTTAAAACCGATGGTTAGAATTCAGATAGGTATTTTGTAAGAGGCTAAAAAATATCTGACTTACTCAATGTTAAGACCTCTAGGTGTCTGACTGGCTGGCTACCATTACGTGTGAGGGTGTCATAAAGCACCTTGATGTATGTTTCGACTTCTGCTCAAGAGCCTTTCCACTTCGGTTGCTGCGGCTCTGACAGTCTGCAGTCTGTTGGGGCTCTTAAGGGTCGGTAACGCATCAGCAGCTCCTCTCATGTTGCAGGTGTCCATGGGCGATGATGACTTCTTACAATAGGGTGACTCATTTGCCGACATTGACCATAGTCATCAATAGAAATCAACCAAAATAAGGGACCGTCTCAAAAAATCTATATATATTATATAAAACAAAGTCGGGTTTGTTACAACACTTATAACACGAAAACGGTTGGACCGATTTTTATGATATTTGATTTGTTGGATTTGTCTCCTCCCCGAATAGCAGAATAACTAATAACATATCGAAAAAATTCACGAAAAAGAACATTATGAAGAAAATTTATTTTCTCACTTTGTATCAGGAATGGATTGACAGATTTGACAGAAATAAAACAAAGATATGAATATGGCGTTGTTTTCTGTGCGGTTTCGGTAAGGCCAGTAGATGGCGTTCTGTGCATTCTCCGAACTCCACATAAGCTGTTGGTGTGATTTTGATTTTTATTTTTTTGTGTATGTTTCAATGGGTCCCTGGACGGTTTAGATTCCCAATTTGACATCGCAATCGGCTTCTACTATTTTTTTTATATACAGGGCAGGGCATGAGAAAGTGAGTGGATGATTGAGGTGACGGCTGATAGGGATGAATGTAAAAAAGGACATGCTGCGCTGACCACGAATTAATTGCAGGAAGATGATGATATAGGGTATATTCTATATGACAATAAAACTTCAAAGTCAGTTGTCAATCCGCGAATGTATCTTACATACACAAAAAATATGATGATGATGATTGGTCCGACCGGTTTCGGTCACGGCGACCACTTTATGGTCGTCGCTGGTGAGCTCGCATTTGGCTTATGTAGCCAATTTTTGACTATATTTTATATAGCACAAAAAATATAGTCAAATTGAGAACCTCCTCCTATTCTGAATTCAGCAAATAGTCTATGCTTTATCAGGAACCAAAGCCAATCTAGAATGCATGCCGCACTTTACAATTTACTGAGCTTTTACTGTAGCCAGCTTTGGAATCGGATTTGAATCCTAACGTTAATTGTTTCAGCCTTTGACATTAATTGGTAATTGTCAGTGCCAGTGCTAACTGATAGCATTCATTAGTAAAGCTAGCGTACTGTCGAATGATTGCTAATTTAAGTAAGTGTATTCATTTCAAATAGTGAAGATATCAAGGATTTTTTTATTTTAAATTCTAACTTGGGAGAGGCATGCTTCGGCACGAATGGGCCGACTTAACCGGAGTGATACCTCACGGAAAACCGGCGTGAAACAACGCTTACGTTGTGTCTCGCCGAGTGAGTGAGGATACCGGAGGCCCAATCCGCTTTTAAAAGGCCGGCAATGCACTTGTGACTCCTCTGGTGTTGCGGGTGTCCATGGGCAGAGGTGATCGCTTACCATCAGGCGATCCGTCGGATTGTTTGCCCCCTATCCAATAAAAAAAAACTGCCTCATTAGTTTAGTGGTCCTAAGCGCAATTATAAAGATGTTTGGCGTAGCGGCTGAGCGTCCGGCTTCTGCACCGCGTGTTGTGGGTCCGATTACCACACAGAGCAAATATTTGTATGATCTACAGGTAGTTGTTATGGGTCAGGGCGTTTTGGTATGTGTAAATTTGTTTGTAAACGCACCCACGATACATGAGAAACTCCTAATGTGGCTATCTATATCTTACGTTTGACCACCAGTTCGCTCTGATGTTAAGCGATACTGCGATCTCACGATGGAGCGCGCTTGCCTAGAAGAAACCGATTCACTTGTGATTTAAAGACACCCAGATTATATTCATCAGGGAAGACCTACTCGGGAAGTGCATTCCATATTTTAGCGGTACGCATGATAAAAGTGAGAGTGTGTGTAAGTGGGTTTTTGGAATGTCCACGAAGCTCGGCGTTTTGCGCCCGCTTCATGGGAATATGCTCGTCCCAGTGTAGTGGCATAGCTTGCTCTACAAAACTGTATCAATAATCGTTTGTTCTGCGTGACATAAACGCCCGGTTTTAATTTTGAGGGGAGGGTGGAAGTTGTACTGTGCGAATTTATGTTTATACCTATTATTTACGGCTATTCATTGATATATTGGCATCGGCATTATCATTGATATGGCTGATAAGGCAATAGCTACGCCTACGCCATTTTGCCCCTATTTCAAGGGATCTAAACATTCCGGCAACCTGTACCCGTACATTCGTAGACTTTTACTTAACTCTTCGAGGACTGCGTGATGGTATGTAAATAAAATCATTACTGTATGCTAATTAAGGTGTGCGTTTTCATTTTACGTGAAGCAATTTCATATTGATTTCATTGGATATCTATGGGAACAACGTAATTTAAATTAAATAATTTTGCTGGCAACGTGCAGGGTAATAAGCAACAGATAGTGTTGGTCTCATGTGGAACTACAAGGACATTTAAATGTAAATTAATTGTATATGGGCTTACAAGGAATATCAAAATGTAAAATAATTGCATATTACATATAAATGTAAAATATAAAATTTTATAATATTATGGGAATCATTCCCATTTTTTCCATCATTAATTTGTTTCATGGGACTAGTGAGACTTGGATCTTGTCAGTGAAACAATTGAGACAGCATTTGATAATTCTTAGGACACTCTTATGTAAGGAATATTGAAATGTTAAATAATTTAATTAGAACATAAGACTTAATTAAATGTAAAATAATTGCACAGGGAACTACAAAGAACATTAAATTATTTTATTTTTTTATTGGAAATAATAGAACTAGGCGGGACATTTAAATTTAAAATAATTGCTTAGACTGGACTGCCTCATTAGTCTAGATGTTCCAAGCGCGACTGCTACGCTAGAGGTCCTGGATTCGATCCCCAGGTCGAGCAAAGTGTTATTGAGTTTTTATATGAAATTCTCAGTAGAAGTTCGGAGTCTGGATTTGTGCCCGGTTAACGGCAATAGGCTCGCCCCCTATTACATGGGACCTAAACATACCAGGCGAACTGTGGGTGTACATTAGTACGCCTCTGCCTAACCCTTCGGGGAGTACAGGCGTGATGGTATGTTATGTTATAATTGCTTAGAGAACTACACACACACCATCACACCAGTATCATCATCGTGTATTAATGTGCACCCACAGTTCATCGGTGTGTTTCGGCCCCATATAATTGGGGGGTGACCGGGCACAAATCCATAGCTGGAGCTGCAACTGAGAATTGTATACATAAAACTAACACTTTACTTGACCTGGGAATTGAACCCAAGGCCTCTAGCGTAGCAGTCGCGCTCAGGACTACTTGGCTAATGAGGCAGTTTTAAAATTTTTGGTGGGGATTGAGATATATTCTATCCCTTTCCCGCATAACGTCTGTTGATATAGAATTCGTTTGGCGGATGGAACATTTGACGTCACATGTTCCTAGAGTGCGTACTGTGTCTAGCATAAAATTAAAATTTAGATTTTAAATTTAACTTTTTTAGTCCGTTCGCCAACCGTACTGAATAAACTTGTTAGGTTAGCCAAGGGAAACCTGTAATTAGCCTTACCTTTTATATATTACTATATTTGTTAATTTAATGTATCGCTGTTGGTTTTTTGAATACTATTTTTTTTGCAACGATTTAAAGTGGCAGTCATTTCACGTTTAACGAGCTCTTCGACCGGTGCTGCGGGACGTATGGTCCTTTGTGTAGGAGTGCGAACGAATCAATGCGTAGAGAAATAGTGTGGATAATATTCGCATTTTGTTTTGTTGATCGGCACTGATTGAATTCAACTTTGTCGTGACGTCATAAAAAATATCAGTCAATTAGGCTATTAAATTGAGAATTTTACGTTCAGCAGAGGGCTTGCAACCGGCAGAAAGCTTAATCTATACTTATAATAAATCTGTAGAGAGGTCAATTCTGTACATGAAATATATTTCCAAAATAACTATCAGCGGGTGATTAGTGATCGATACTGACGCCAAAAATGCAATCAGTAAAATTTTTGTCTGTCTGTCTGTCTGTCTGTATATTCGTTATAGAAACAAAAACCACTCGACGGATTTCAACGAAACTTAGTACAATTGTTCTTCATACTCCTGGGCAGGTTATAGTATACTTTTCATCACGCTACAATCAATAGGAGCGGAGCACAATTAAAAAATGTTGCAAAAACGGGAAAATTATTTGATTATTTTGTTCTGGGAAGTGACATGGGTCGTTGATAAAGCGGGCGTAGCCGCTGGCGGAAGCTAGTATAAAGTAAAATAATTAATGTGTTGTATAATATTCATCAATGCATACTTTATTTATTATTTATCCTAGCTTTATACTGGCGAAATCGAGTTTGTTTGTTTGTTACCCTTTCACGCCTAAGCCACTAAACCGATTTTAAAAATTCTTTCACCAATAGAAAGCTACATTATCAGCGAGTTACACATGTATATTTTTTGTAATTAGAGATCCATACAAACACTACAATAATGTACCCAACCCAAGTTATCTAAAATTGGCCTATAAGTCATTATTTGACGTGCGTGCAACACGACGACGACGACGTGCCAATAAATAATTTGTTAGAAAATTAGGGTTACTAAGGAGATCCCTTTAACACATTAATATTGAAAGTTTGTTTGGTACAGAGATAGATTATTTATTTTGTTTTCATGATGAGTGTTGGATTTAGGTACACAAATAAATAATGAAATAAGTATATGTAATTATTTTTATGATGAAAAAATATTCTATCATATGGTATCATATTTCTATAATACTAGTACAATTATTTTCTGGAATATAAATATACATCTTTAGCCTTCTAAGTAGGTAATGACTTTTTTACAACAGGATTAGAAGTACTAATTAGTAACGTCATTCGATTATAAAAATATATTAGTTACTAATTTCATAATCGATTATCAAAATTAGTAATACAAAGTAATTCGATTATACAAATCATTCATAATCGCCCACCACTAACAAATAAGGATCATAGGAGTAGAACATATTGTAACAAACAGTTATAGGTAAATACAACATTTGCTTATTTACGTTTACATTCTTAGTGGGACTGCCTCATTAGTCTAGTGGTCCCAAGCGCGACTGCTACGCTAGAGGTCCTGGGTTCGATCCCCAGGTCGAGCAAAGTGTTATTGGGTTTTTCTATGAAATTCTCAATAGCAGCTCGGAGTCTGGATTTGTGCCCGGTTAATGGCAATAGGCTCGCCCCCTATTACATGGGATCTAAACATGCCGGCGAACTGTGGATGTACATTAGTACGCCTCTGCCTAACCTTTCGGGGAATACAGGCGTGATGGTATGTTATGTTCTTAGTGCTAACTGATTTTTTTAGGTTATAAACATTTTATTCAGGTCGGACCTAATTCTGAAGTCCATCCAGACAAAGTTGCGGGCAGAAGTTAGTAGGTATAATTATAATGTTAATGAAGTGTTAATGTGACTAAACGAAATGTTATTAAAATTGTATACTTACACAGGTTCACTACTCAGGTTCAGCTCGTCCAAAAATATACTCATGAGATTTAATCTAACTACTCTAAAGTGCTTCTACAGTGAAATAGGTAAACTGCCATAAA
The DNA here is from genome assembly GCA_910591435.1 of Acronicta aceris. Lineage (NCBI taxonomy): Eukaryota > Metazoa > Arthropoda > Insecta > Lepidoptera > Noctuidae > Acronicta > Acronicta aceris. The sequence continues at coordinate 6,249,995 of OU342781.1, read as the reverse complement.
AACTCAACTCTTTCGTCGGTTCCGAGGGATGGGATGAAGTATTGTAATAATCGACTAAAGGGATGCATAAAAAATCGATTCAAAAAGTGAATACACGAAATATGTCCAAATTATCCAAGAAAAATAAATACTAGTGGAAATAAGGATCATAAATTTTAAAAAAATATTAATACAGCCATTTTCCAAAAGGTTATTTAAAATAATAAAAAAAATGTGGCTATAGTAAGCTGCATAGTGAATAGTGTCTTGTTAATTCGTTGTGGTGTTCCAGTTTTATACCGTCAATAATCCTCTTTGAATTCACAAGGTCCTGTTCAATTGAAATCCACAAGACCGGACAGTCAAAAAGAAAAAAATAAATACCCAATAGATTCAAAGAAAAAATATATTTCTATAAATATTTGGTACATTAAATATAAAAGAAAAACAGATAAGCGTGACCTTTATCTGCAAACCGTTTCACTTAGCTGGATCGATTACAAATCCGGTTATAATTCAACAGTTTTCGCATCGAATAAATCGACTAGGGGTGAGCGGACGTTCCGCGTCATTACATCACTACCTCATTGAGTATTCAGTTCAGGGTTGTCTCGTAAAAATTGGCATTAGTTCACACTTAGCCTGTCGCTTAAAATTCAAGTGAGGATGTCGTTTTTGCATTGAAAGTGGCAATTACCTTACTCTGGCGGCATGTGTGGAACTGATGTATGAAGTCTTTGGAATTTCATCGAGTGGACGGGGTTGTAGTATAAAATAGTTTTTTACATATTGGTGGCATTTTTTTTCTGAATAAGTTATGCCGAATATTTTCGGGTCATTTTGGAATATTTGAGGCATATCCTTTCGTAAAAGGTGTTTGAATGGAATGAATTTATACTGGTTTATGTCTGCTTTTATTTTAATAGATCCTTACTAATATTAAAAACGTGAAAGTTTGTGAGTATGGAATGGATGGATGGATGTTTGTTACTCTTTCACGCCAGAACGGCTGAACGGATCTGGATAAAATTTGGCACACAGATAGATTATAGCCTGAAATAATATATAGGCTATATTACTATATTTTCATGATACACTGATCGTATATTGTTGTCTTGGTACACTTTGAAAATCTCAGAAAATGTTGGCAAAAGTTGTGATTTTTCATCTTCCATCTATATCTATATAAACTAAAATTATTATGTTTGGCGCTGTTTTTTTTCGACTAGTATGAACACCATTTGGCATTAAAAAGACAACCAGATCGGAAATATTTTAATGTCTTGAAGAAATTCAAGTCATTAAAATGTCATTAATTTCGCCTGTCTTAAAGAAATGGCACACCAAAAACTTAGTACGGTCAAGGTTAACATAATCAACATTGGCACAACATTTGCAATGTCATGAAATATTATCAAACAAGGAAAATAATCTATGAGAAGCAGGAAGCAACTAAGATCCGTATACTAACTAGTACCTATGTACATACTCACTCCTTTTTCACCATAGCGGGGAGCAGAAACTAAATAACGCCACTTACTTTGATTCTAGCATGCCTTTTGCTACGTCCACATTCATACATCATTGCGAGTACTTACTACAAACCTGATGTTTTTTTTAAAAAAAAGCTTACTAGCAATGTGGGCTGCACATTATTATTATTCGAGGGGTTAACAAGATAACTATTTAAAAAAAACTTGTTAACCCCTAAATGTTTGTGTTACGAGTGAGTTCACGTCGGTAGTGCAATGGGTGGGTTTCGAACCGGCAACCACATGATCGCAAGCCCGACGCCCTAACTATCAGGCTACCGCCGTTTTATGGAAGAACCTTACCAATATGGTCGGTATATGTTTTTATAAGGTGTTAGTTATATCACAAACATTCATCTGCAAATATCCTAGCAATATACTGATTAAATTGACTGCCTCATTAGTCTAGTGGTCCCAAGCGACACTGCTACACTAGAGGTCCTGGGTTCGATCCCCAGGTCGAGTACAGTGTTATTGGGTTTTTCTATGAAATTCTCAGTAGCAGCTCGGAGTCTGGATTTGTGCCCGGTTAATGGCTATAGGCTCGCCCCCTATAACATGGGACCTAAAACATACCGGCGAACTGTGGGTGTCCATTAAGTACGCCTCTGCATTACCCTTCGGGGAATACAGGCGTGATGGTATGTTATGTTATACTGATTAAAGTCAATACAGAACAAGACACGTAGGGCCCATTTCCTTAACAAAAGGGAAGGAAAAATAAATCCAACGTAATGCTTAGGGAAAATTCTTTAAGAAAACGTTGACCACGTCTGGCTTGGTTTAATCAGGACTGAGGTAAATATAGATAGTGACACGAGACCAAATATTTGATGGAGTTAATGATCCAAACGATGTAGGAATTTCCTCCTTTGTGTGGTTTTGATGCGCGATTCTTGCGTAGCGGAGCACTCGTCAGCGGGACAACCAACCATTGATGTTAACCGTATATCTATATCTAAATATATATAAAACTCAAAGGTGACTGACTGACTGACATAGTGATCTATCAACGCACAGCCCAAACCACTGGAGAGATTGGGCTGAAATTTGGCATGCAGGTAGATGTTATGACGTAGGCGTCCGCTAAGAAAGGATTTTGATAAATTATACCCCCTAGGGGATAAAATAGGGGATGAAAGTTTGTATGAAACTTTGTCAATTTTAAACAGATCGGGCTGAGACTCTGCATGCTTAGAGCTATTATGACGTAGGCATCCCCTAAGAAAGGATTTTGATAAATTCCACCCCTAAGGGACCTATGTAGGGGTGAAATAGGGGATGAAAGTTCATATGGAACAAAGTAACTATTCCACGCGGACGAAGTCGCGGGCAAAAAGCTAGTATACATATACAACCCGTTGCCCGTACTTTCACTCGAACCCAGAAGAGTTTTTGAGACACAAGTCTACCTGTCTTTTTCTGAGCCTTTATATCTTTAATTTTACCAAAGTTCCAAACCAAACTAAGTAAAATAAAAAAAAACAGATGTTTAATATATATAGTAAACTAGTGGGCCCAGCAGACGTTGTCCTGCCCTGAAAATAACCCAAAACTCGATTGCAGCGCCACCTACCGGGTCCAATTGTGAATCTAAACCATTCCCAGATCCCCTTGAACACACACAAAAAAATTCATCAAAATCGGTCCAGTCGTTTGAGAGAAGTTCAGTGACATACACACTCACAGAAGAATTATATATATAAAGATAACATTAATTTAAGGACATAAAGTTAATTAAAAACACAAAATAATTACAAAAATATATACTTACATTAGTTTAAGAACTTACATAATAAGGTTAAAAAAAAAGATTTATATTTTTTGCTTTTTCAGTTTTTTCGGTAGTTTTTTTTTCTTTTTTTCGGTAGTTTTTGTTAAAAAGTTTTTATAAATATTTAAACATGGCTATAGAAATATTAAAAAATATTACTATCATTAGAATTAAAAATGTTACTATTATTTATTTAATCAAAGTATATCCATAGCTTGTGCATACAATATTTTATATCTTATCATTAATCATTACAATCTTGGACTTCATCATATCAGCCAATAGAAGTCCACTGCTGGACAAAGGCTTTCCCCAAAGACTTCCTAAAGAACCGGTTATATGCAGCCTGCATCCAACGACACTCAGAATCCTTCACCAGGTCATCTTCTACTTACAAACTAGCCAATTACTGGTTAACCAACATTCACCAAATTATCCTAATATTAAAAACTAGCGACCCGCCCGCGGTTTCACCCGCGCCTCCCCCTTTCCTAAGAGTTGTAGCGTAATGTTAAATAGCTTAAAACCTTCTTCTTGAATCATTCTATCTATTAAATGAAACCACATCAAAATCCGTTGCGCAGTTTTAAAGATTTAAGCATACATAGGGACGGACAGACAGCGACAGCGACTTTGTTTTATACTATGTAGTGATTGTGACATGGTCCGCGCTCGCTGCTCCTTCCCCACACCTCAAGCCTCACCCCGCGCGTCACTATAAATAGCTCGGCAGACGACGCGCGGGCTTCTCCTTCGTCCTACTGCAGCTACCGAAGCTAAGTGTCGCCCTCTACCGGTCGGACCTTGCCTCGAAGCCTTCGCCGAACCCTCCCTGAGCTTAACTCACCCTACTCGTTATATCTTTGTAGTTAGTTTGTGTTAACATCAACCCTAGTGTCAATAAAATTTATATATTTTTGTGTTCTGATTGTTATTTATCTCCACTGAGTAGTTCCCGGTCGGCCACGTCTCTAAAACGTGTCCACCACGTTACATGATATAGTATTTATAAGATAGATTTTGCTTTATACTTTTAATTGAATTTAAGTAACTTCAAGATTTTGGATTCTAATGAGTTAAAAGAGTGTATACATTGGCTAAGAAAGGAATTTGGATTCAATTTATGTACTTCATCAAATATATTTCACTAGTAAATAAATTGTTGCAACACCGACAACAGATATGAAATCTAGAATTCTCAGAATAAGATTTATACGAAATCCTGAAGTGGCCGGTTACTCTTCCTTCCGAGTACCAAACAAGATAACATTAAAGGGGGAAGATGGTACAAAAAAAAAACGGACAAAACTCCGTAAACAAGGCCATAAAGCTTAATGACACCGATGTTATCGTGACCTTCAACAAACAGCAATGTTTTATTAGTATTTTTTGTATTGGAGGATTTTTGTGTCGTGTAAAAAATAGGTCCTACTTGAAATCAGGCTCAGAGCTTTTTACTCTGAGAGCCATGGGGCGGGCTATGTTGGGAATATCTCTCCGAGACAGAGTCCGGAATACGGTGATCCGTGAGCATACTACGTTGACCGACATAGCCAGGGTGATCGCAAGAAGTGGAATTGGGCGGGTCATATATGCCGCAGAGATGATATATGATATGATGATATTGGTCGTAACCCAATGGAGACCCCGAACTGGGTGTAGAAACATCGGTAGCCAAAACATAAGATGGCATGACGATCTGGCCAAAGTAGCTGGGAAGGATTGGATGTGGAATGCCCCAAGATCGTTCGAAATGGCATGCATGTGAAGAGACCTACATCCAGCATTGGATGTCAACAGCTTGGGGAAGAGACTTTTGACGCCAGTACGGGACGCCGACTTTTGAGCAGCGGTAATCGCTTACCATCAGGCGATCCTTCTGCTCGTTTGCCCCCTATCCCATAAAAACACAGTATTTTACTATTCCCGAGAAACAGACCATTCTGTAGCCAGTATATTGATTATCATATAATCAATATACTGGCTACAGAATGGTCTGTTTCGTCTCGTCATTATCCACGATAATTACGTAATTTATAGATCAGTTCGCATGATAATGAGTCTGCAGTCATTCAGAGTGGCGTGATAATTAATTACCTGCAATTCTGTATTCATATAATACCATGTTGCAATTTATCACAGTTCTTCAAATAGAGCATTGATTATTATGTATTATTATTTTACTCACTAAGTATATTCCTTTGTCTGTCTGTGTTTCTTTGTCAATTGATTGAGTTTTAATGGCAAATATTCTGCCGGTAAACAATCGCTACCCCCAAGCCTCATTATAAAGCTCATGGAAGAGCTGTTTGAAGAACTGGATGAGCATGAGGAATAAGCATCTAGGGGAAGCACAAAAGATCCCATTGGGTCGAAGTGCACTGAGGCCTTGCTGCTTCGGCCCCATATAAGATAAGGTAAGATAAGATGCATGAAACATTTCGCACATAACATGCGAAAAATCACATGAAATCATTTTTCATACGTCACACCTGCGACATTTTTTCACACAGCCTGCTCAAAATCGCATTTCAATTAAATCGCATTTTAAACACGATTTCATTGTGAGTAACAAAATAGCAAGTGTGGCGATATTGATTACTGTGTGATTTTGATCTGACACAAAATCTTTAAAAGAAATAAAATATCTATCATTATATTTATATTTTCACGTGGGAGACCCATGCTTCGGCACGAATGGGCCGGCTCGACCGGAGTGATACCACGGCCTCACAGAAAACCGGCGTTAAACAACACTTACGTTGTGTTTCGCCGAGTGAGTGAGGTTACCGGAGGCCCAATCCTCTTTTAAAAGGTCGGCAACGCACTTGTGACGCCTCTGGTGTTGCGGGTGTCCATGGGCGGCGGTAATGGCTTAGCATCACGTGATCCGTCAGCTCGTTTGCCCTCCTATCACATAAAAAAAAATCTATATATTGTCCCTTTATGGTTAAAAGTAGAATATTCTAATCCTAGCGTTGTTTGAGCCCAAACACAACGTAAATGCCGTACCGTTGATGAGTTCTTTTGACGGGTTCGGAATGTTGCAGGAGTTTGTAATATCATTGTTTAAAATTTCGAATCAATCACACCTGTGAAAGTTGTTCATACTTCTCTTCATCAAGAAAAGAGGTGATGATCTTCAAACGGCGAAGCAGATTTTTTTGAATCATAGCTAAGAACAGTCTGGACTAACACACCTTTCAAACAAATAAAAATTTATCAAAATCGGTTTACCCAATCAGGCGCTACGATGCAATAGACAGACACACAGATACACACTACAAACTTCTAACACCCCTCTTTTTCGTCGGTCTGATTTTTGTATTTGCTTTTCGACGGACAGCAAACATCTCGACACATTGTTAGTGATATGTGATATTTTAAAATTTGTTATTGAACGGAAAATACCAGGAAAATCCTGGAGACATCACGCTCACTTGAGCTTAAATAAGATGTTCTCACGAGAACACGTCGACGTTTTTGTTGCGTGGTCCAAGTGTAAGAGGGCTTCAGTATCGCGGATATTCGATCAAATCTATAATTTTTTATAAATGCAAAATGATAACTTGTATCTGTTTTTAGGGTTCCGTACCTTAAAAAGGAAAATCGGAACTCTTATAGGATCAGTTTGTTGTCCGTCCGGCTGTGAGTCCGTACGTCTGTCTGTCAAGACCCTTTATCTCGGGAACACGTGGAGGTATTGAGTTGAAATTAAAACCATATACTCAAATCTACATTCCCTTGAAGCTGTAAAAAATCAAACTTCTAAGTTAACGTAAAAAAAGATCATTTATGCCGCAATAAACGTATGTTTCTACACTCTCAAGGTAATCAAAATTTATAGGGTATTTTCTGTTGACCTAGAACAGACTATGAAATGTGGCAAGTAATACCGTCTTATACTACAAGTATAGGGGCAAATCTGAACACTATACATTTGTAATTAATTAAAATATAATGTACCAACAAATTTGTACGGAACCCTCAGTGGGCGAGTACGACTCGCACTTGCCCGTTTTTTTTTACCTCGTTTTCGGTATCCACCAATGTCAAAAGACTAGTCTCGGTCGGAGTTTAAACACTAATTTGGAGAATGCAAATCGCCATTCTCTTACAACTTAACCCACAAAATACTCTCAGCCACACCACGTGAGAGAACCTGTCTGCTCTAAGCAAATGTGACGGGAACACGCTTTGAGAGTAAATTTAAAATTTTACTTTTAAACCAACTAGTTATTGGTGTGCTGAATTATTCAACGCCTTGTGACGGGGCGCACTTTGTACTGTGAGGACCTGGATTCTTTTATATTACTTGTGAGGGGAAATGAGGGACCCGCGGCTAGGTAATAAGTATGCTGATCAACCGATTTGCAAGGTAAAGCTGCCCTTGCGCGATCACTGTATGGATGGGTGACCATTCTTTATACATCAATTTATACGTGGAAGAACCATGCTTCGGCACGAATGGGCCGGCTCGACCGAATTGATACCACGGCCTCACAGAAAACCGACGTCAAAAAACGCTTATGTTGTGTTTCGCCGAGTGAGTGAGGTTAACCGGAGGCCCAATCCCCTTTTAAAAGGCTGGCAACGCACTTTTATCTCCTCTGATGTTGCGGGTGTCCATGGACAGCGGTAATCGCTTACCATCAGGCGATCCGTCTGCTCGTTTGCCCCCCTATCCCATAAAAAATCAAATCTAACGGAGAGCTTCCGGCTGTCATACAAACTCCTATGACAATACCTACTGGCAGTCAGAAGCCTGAAAAGTCTGACTAAGCCGTCTATATTTATATCATTGTCCAGAAATTGGACTGCGGAAGCTGACATAGTTAGACAAAAATATAGCTCGAAAGATGTTGATGACAATGAGTGATCGTTCCTAGATATGAAGAAGTGGCGGTAGCCTAATGACTAGGACGTTGGACTTGCGATCATGTGGTTGCCGGTTCGAACCACACCCATTGCACTACCGACGTGAACCCACTCGTAACACAAGCATTTAGCTTAGCACGAGGGGTTAACAAGAATATTAGTAATGTGCGACCCACATTGCTTTAAAAAAAAATCTTGATACAATTGACGATTACAAATTAATCGTCAAGAAACTCCGTAGATACTTTTAAAATTATATAGGCTCAGAATATTATATAATAGTTTCCTCATTAGGCCAGTGGTCGTAAGTGCAACTGCTGCTCTAGAGGTCCTAGATTCCATTCCCAGGTGAAGCAAAGTGTTATTGGATTTTTCTACAAAATTCTCAGTAGCAGCTCGGCGTTTGGGATTTGTGCTCGGTCAATGGCACTAGGCTCGCCCTTACATGGTAGAGTGAATATTTGAAAAACAAATTGAACGTTAACTTCATACCACAGCTAAGCATGGAGATGTTTAAAACTACAATATTATGATAATGAAAACTTAAACTACACCACTGCCGTCAAGCAATAAGACAAGAATAAAATCAATCTGAACTATGAAAGAGAAAACTACAATGATGAGAAGAATGATTTGTTAAATAACATATTGTAGGTCTACATTAGTACACCTCTACTAACCCTATGGAGAATACAGGCGTGATGGTATGTTTAGTTATACTCGTAGATACACTACTTGTTAAATAATAACCAGACACGAATGATATTACGATGCATTGATATCGAGGTTCAAAGAATTTAAAACCGGAATTCAAATTTTTCGAAAATGCTCCACGTATTTTGCATCCATACTCATTCATTCGTTCAAGATGACATAGCGCAGATAGCGTCAGTTCACTGAACGACTGAGGTGAGTGAACGAATGAACGATTTCAAGTTATTCAGGTGTAAATATCAGTAAAATTTTAGAGATACGAGCTTTTGTGTCTAAAAGGCCTTTGGAAACATTTTATAGTTCATTATTTAGGCTGAAATTTAGGAGTAGGTTTAATTTTAGACAAAAAAAATAAGTTCAGTGTTCTTTTAAAAGTCAAATAATGAAGATTAAGTTTCATTTGCGACTGAAAAGGTCATTATTTTTCAAGTATTTGACATTAAAACGTTGACACATTCATTCATCATTGCATTCAAATTAAAAGATATTAATGTGTAGCTCTCTAAAATATTTAAAATTTAAATGAATTTTTAAATAATAGTCAATTGTTAATACTTAACAAGATTATAGGTAGGTAAATGTCATCGATATAATTATAATTAATAATAACTCTTTTTAGGGTTCCGTATCTTAAAAGGTAAAAAAGGAACCCTTATAATACTCTCTTGTCCGTCTGACACCACCGATTTTCTCAGGAACGGATAGACCTAGCAAGTTGAAATGTATACCAGATACTGACGTCTATAGCCCCTATTAGTTGTATAAAGATCCTGAGTCTACACGATAAAAAGTTATGGGCAAATTTAGATTTTCACGAAAACTTGTAAGTAGATTACCAAAATTTACCTTAATTTTCAACTTTTTTTTTTGAACTTTCCCTTTACTCGTGCTGAGAGGTTGTTTTTAACCAAAATTGTCAATTCTAGGTCAACCCGAAGTACCCTATAGGTTTTGGGTCGAAAACCTATATGGTAGTACCCGTTGACCTAGAATCACGACATTTGGTAAAGCAAGGTCTTACAGTCAATTTTATTATGGCGGTGTAATGGGTAGGTATGGAACCCTCGGCGCACGAGTTCGACTTGCACTTGACCTGTTTTCCATTGTCTAATGCCCACCAGTTTGGATTTTATATATGTTAAAATAATAAGTTGTTGTTCTTTTTGTAAAAATATTAAAATAAATGGAGAATAATAAACAAGAAGTAGAATAATAAACAAGAACGAGAATAATAAAGAAATATTTATTTTAAATAATAATAAATTCTTTTATTTTATAATTAGGTACCTGTTGAGTTTATCCTATATTTATAAAAACTGACTAACATATAATAAAGGGCGTATCTGTCTTGACTGGTAGAGGTGTAATAATATAGGATTTTTTGAAATTTAGTCCCCAATAATCTGCGTACCATTTTTTGCGACATTTTCGGTAGAATGGGTAAAATCGGCCAACCCAAGCTAGGCCAGCGTGGTGGACTATAACCAAATTATAATAATGACAGAAAACTCGCGACCACAGTTCGACAGTAAATAGGTTTATGATTAATCGCCTATTTGGATCTAAAACAAAACGTTGATCTTAGATCAACAGTAGAGTACAGTCAAACGCAGATCATGTTTTCCAAAACTGTCAAATTTCGTCAATCGAATTTCAATTTCAACTCCGAATAATAGAGTTTATTATCTTAAGGGAAAATATGACAGTTTGTGTAACTTGATGCGTGACTGTACACCAAATATTTGAAATATTCGTACAATATATACATATACTAATGTACACACCCACAGTTCGCCGGTAATACGGTATACGATATACATAATTATATCGTAGAATTTACAATTCTACATAACCCTACAATAAAGTGAAACCATATTTATAATTATCACTGGTACACATCGTCACTGAGTTAATTAGGGTTAATAATATTTTCACAGTAAGTAAGTACGTACTTAAGAACGAAGTATTGTACTTCTACAGAGGTACATTCATAAAATTCTGTGAAGTCAGAATGTAGGTACTTAGGTATTGAAATAATAAAACCTTTATAATTTATAATTACACTTAACCCGACAATAAAATGAAACAATAATAAAGATACGCCATTAAGTCGTTTAAAATTAACCCGAAAAAAAATACAACAAGAGCCTTACGCGAAAATTATGTGCAACCATATTACTTAAGACCTACTGTTCATTTTGCAACGAGACCGTTTTCAAAAATGACTGTACTGAACAGTATTAAGGTTGAAAATTGCTTGGCTGAAATGTGGGCTTTGGGCGCCAGTTATATACATAAGAGGTGATATTGCGTTATATTTATGACGGGGACCTTTGGGCTAGTCCCCAGCCTCATATTCAGTGGTTCTACGGAAAATTACTTATCTCACCTTATGTTCGCGATTCCTGCACAGAATATAAATATAAATCTTGATGATTCAGTGTAATGATTTCGCGACTGCGAGGTCATTTATTTATTTATTCATAACAATAAGCTTACAGTTTCAATCAAAACGCTTATGTCGTGTCAGTATAAAGTATACAATAGAAGCAAAGAATATCTGCTATAAGTATGTTAGTGTTAATTTATACTTATAATAAATCTGTAGAGAGGTCAATTCTGTACATGAAATATATTTCCAAAATAACTATCAGCGGGTGATTAGTGATCGATATTGACGCCAAAAATGCAATTATAATATTATGTAGGATAAGAAACAATTTTCTGACACAAACATATTATAATATAATACATTAAATATAACACATTAAGGGTCCGGCGGAGCTTGAATTGCCCATAAAAACGTAATACCGAAATAAATCGTAAACCAGACAATATTCTAATGAATCCTGTTATTATTCGGATTTGGATACAGTTAATCTAGGTTCCTACGATACTATTTCATCTACTACTACTTCGCTGGAAATAAAAGATCGGGAAATCGTTCCAAACTTGGTAAAGTTACCAAAAATTTATTTATAAAATGCATTTATTTTCAGTGAAGTATTTTGGGCGAAATAGTACAGTAGGAACCTAGATTAACGGTATCGGAATCCGAATATTAATAGAATTCTATTAAATTGTGTTTGAATTTAGATTTATTCCGGTATTACGTTTGTAAGAGAAATTAGGTCCGCCGGACACTGAATCAAAAATACATTAAAATTAATTTACAATCTTCTATTTTACTCATCTCTTTGTAACATAGCTCTTACTCGCTCAAACGTAATAATTATTCCTACTACAGAAGCGAGTCTCCTTGCCATACAAATAAATTGTTGGTCAAAGTGCATACATGTAAATCCTTTGAGCAATTTCAACTTCAAACGAAGGAGTACGAATGTTAAGTAATAGCTTTCAAATTAACTGCCATTTCCCAGGAATAGCACGTTAATAAATTCCAAGTCAAATATTTCCTTTTAATTAGACCATTATTTTTATTTGATTTTGCAAAAAAAAGCAGTGTTTGTATCTCTTGCAACCGTCTTATGGTAGAATGATTTCGATTGCTTTTTGAACATGTGATAAAAATAAAATAAATAGAATATTTTCAATTAACAAAGCAAATAACCTGTTTGTCTGTCTGTCCTAGGTTCGATTACCAGGTCAAGCAAAGTTTTCTATGTAATTCACAGTAGCAACTCAGAGTTTCAATTTGTGTGTGTTTAATGTCCATAATCTTTCCTGCCCATCCACTCACAACTCTTGTCCTACTTCTCTCAACCTCTTGATCCTCTCCCACATAGGAAGGGCGCAGACGTATACTTAGCATTACCCCTTCCTTCCCATATATTATCCAAAAAAAATGTCCATAATCTTGCACCCTATTACATAGTACCTAAATATTCCGACTAACTGTGGGTGTGGATACGCGTCTGCCTAACCCTTCGGGGAATACGGGCCTGATGGTATGTTATGTTTTTTACAGAGATCAATGTTTTAAGCCTGTAATAAAATACACAATACATAAACATTTTCTTGTAAATTCACATCAACAGGGAAAATTCTACAAGACCTATAAAGCAAATCTTCAAAACAAGCCTACGCCGAAGTTTTAAGCTGTTTCAAAAGTCTAATCTCACAACATTGTATAACAAACGCCTCTGTCACGCACCAAGTCCCTTTGTCAAGAAGATAAGTCTTGCCTGAATGTAATCCAACTTTATTTCCCTTCCGTATATCTTGCAAACTTTAGTCCTAAATTAGAAAACATGATACCGAAACATATTACTTATGTGGAATCGAAAAAAGTTTTTAATTAGGTACGTCGAAATAAAAGGAGGTTCTGATTTTGAATGTACCATGACGCTTAAGTATTCCTTGAAGGATTAGGCAGAGGTGTATTAAAGTATACCCACATTTTGGCCGGTATGTTTCGGTCCCACGTAATAGGGTGAGTCTAATGCCATTAACCAGGCATATATCCAAACTCCGAGCTGCTACAGAGAATTTTATAGAAGCTCCCGATAACACTTTGCTTGACCTGAGATCCAACCCCAGGATTTTTAGCGTACCAGTCTAGCTTAGGAACACTAGACTAAAAAAATATATAAAGAAAGTTGTTTATCCCCAAAAATAATCCAAAAAAAGACTCTCATCGAACGAAATAGAATTCGTTCCGAAATTGAATTATGACGATCCCAAATGGGATCAGAGTTGAAATAAAAATCTTAAAAGATCAAAGTCAATCTAACTTTCTTACTATCGTAAAGGTCACAAAATTATAAGACAGCGGTCTCAAGTGTCCGCCATGACGTCATTGGAGATCGTAAAAAAGATAAATGTGACAATCAGTGTGACACATCGGCATTTGTGGTGTAATCCGTTCTGCTTCAAACGGGGGAATATTTTATTGGCTGTTTGGAAGAAGGTCAGTGCTAAAGAAAATATATTCGATCCCCGATTGAGGGCTGTTGATTTTTAGTTTACGGACCTCCTTTGTGACCTAAGATTGGGAAACAGTGATAGATGCTTGTTTAAGAGTCTAGCAGGTCACCGCAAATTACATCCATTACTTAGGGATTTATTTTAGGCAGGTTTTCGTGCGCTAAAATAAATAACAAAAAGTACCCAGCATGGCCCATAGATGGCCATGCCTGTTGTGTTGCCAGCTCCCCTTTTTTGTTTTTCTATTTTGCGCAACCTTTTGCTAGGTACTATATAAGTTTTTGATTGTACAATTGCATTTTGATTTGTTGTGTGTCATAAGGGCGAAAATAAAAACATTTCTTCTTCTTCTTCTTCTATTTCTGGAATCCCTGGAAAGGAGTTATATTATGAATAGGGCTAGTATGTACACTATATATAAATATAATAAATAAATTTGTCCATAATATAGTATTACCTTATTATTTACATTCAAACAATTTTGGTCAAGGTGAGTAAGATGATGAATAATGATGATTGATAAAATAATGATAATGGATAAAATATCATTTTGACAATGATATTTGTTTTGACAATTGACATTGCAAGGAGTCAGATGTCATGTCACGAAAACTGTCAACGTCGTCATACGTCATGTCAACAGCTATCATGGCGGGCTTAAAGATAGGGATACCTACGTTATTAAAAAAACTCTCTAGAAAATTATGGACTGTACATGTATTGAATAAACTTTAGGCCTTTGACCAATATTTCTCGTGATGCTTCAACGATGCAATTGATGATTGACGCACAACAGAAACTATACTCTTGAGTAGAAGATTATAAGGTAGATGTCTAAAAACATTTTGAAAACACAACTTTAACCTGAAGGGTAATAAACTCGAAGCTGTGTAGCGAGTTCAAAGGAAATCGCTTAAACCAAGTTTTCCTTAAAACATTAAAGTCTAACTTTGTAACGGTGAAAAGTTCTAGACGTGTTCAATATATTATATTTTAATAACACGTGACTAACATTAAATGGTTATGTTTAAGTTTACTGAGGCGTTATTATTTATTGGTTTTACGTGATTTGATTTGAAGGTGAGGTGATGAAAAAGAAATTCTTGGAAAGCGTTTGCTGTTTTGTTATTACAATTTATTGACGGCTCGATGCGACGGCGTTGCGGCGCGCGTGTTCAATCCATGCACTTATAAAATATTTGTATGATTATAACAAATCCTTGTAGTATTTTGATTAGTTTTCAAAACCGAAGACGGCCGCAGAATACTAACACCTAAAATCAGAACAGAAAAATTTCACTAAAATCTCATTTTCATGAATCACATGTAGTAAGTATTCTTGTTAACCCCTCGTCCTAAGATAAATGCTTGTGATACGAGTAGGTTCACTCGGTAGTGCAATGGGTGGGTTTCGAACCGGCCATCACATGATCGCCAGTCCGACGTTCTAGCCATTAGGCTATCGCCGCTTCTTTATTACTAGTATTATTGTATATGATTCACGGGCATTCGGCTGATGCCTAATTCCGTATCCATTTTTGTAAACAAAACGTTTCAACGATTCCAAATAAAACTATTAGAAGTCTCCTATTTCTAGCAGCTTAATATTATGTTAAATGTTCTAATACCTTTTTTCTTCTTTCTTTCTTTCTTTTTTAAAAAACGTTGCCTCACACTAGGATTTTCTCCTGTGTCGTGGGTGCGTTTACAAACACAAATTCGCACATACACAAACGCCCAGACCCGCAACGACTACCTGTAGATCAGAAGCCAAGACCTCACAAGTTGCTTGTGAACATTTGATCAAAACAACGCGACTGATGATTTTTTAATTTCCAACCGACATCCATAAAATAGTTGTTGCATATTATACCAGCTTATGCCGAACATTCTACTATTATAGAAATAGAAATATTTATTTGCTGGAAAACATGGTCACAAGGTATTGTCAATATCGTGAAAGTACATCATGTTTCGCTGAGAAGCAGCATGCAAAATTTACATTAATTAAAATTTCAAAATTTACATTAATTAATTAATTATTGTCCGATCTGACTAAGACTAAGCTTCGAGAAGTTTATATCACTATATATGCAGTAGATTAAGTACGATATAAAAGTATAAAGTATTCGGACTATGCTTTGTTGTGCAAGAATAAAATACAGCGCAAGTTTCACCGTGTGAGTCCAATGGACAAGTTTAGCCTGTGTAGTTGCTTAGTGTGTTCCCAGTTTGGCAAAAGTTGATTTGGCGCTTTCAAAAAAACAAAGACTATAAAATTAAAGATTAAAAATCCCCCGCAGCATCAGGTTATGGTTACCATAACCTCGTAATATCATTGAAGTAACAGTATACCAATTTTCAAATCGATTGGACTTGTGGAAGTCGTTCACATCAACTAGGATAGAGTTGATAACCTTCAAACGGCCAGTTTTTTAAATCATAGCTAATAAACCCACTATCGATCAAGTCTCCTTTCAATCAAATAAAAACTGAATCAAAATCGGTCTGTAGCGACATCTACCGCGCTACATAGAAAATAGACGGACTAGTCCTGAATCGCGCAAGTGAAGTTTGCAACGCAACTTGGATATATACAACCGCCAGACATCAACCATCGGTGATCCTCTGGTGTGAGGGGCAACACTCCTCGCCCCTCCACAGGTCCATTCTTTTCACAGCTTTTTGTACGTGGGAGAGCCATGCTTCGGCACGAATGGGCCGGCTCGACCTGAGTGATACCACGGTCTCACAGAAAACCGGCGTCAAACAACGCTTACGTTGTGTTTCGTCGAGTGAGTGAGGTTACCGGAGGCTCAATCCCCTTTTAAAAGGTTGGCAACGCACTTGTGACTCCTCTGTTGCTGCGGGTGTCTATGGGCGACGGTAGTCGCTTACCATCAGGCGATCCGTCTGCTCGTTTGCCCTCCTATCGCATAAAAAAAAAGCTATGAGTTCACAGATACACACGTTAAACTTACGAGTATAACACCCCTCTTTTTGTGTAGGAGTTAAAAAGACTATTCCTACGTGAGTAGAAGATTAAAATTGTTGCATTCTTATCTACATTCCTTTGACCAAAAAGAAAACTCACTGCTTCGACTAGGAATCGATTTTAAGAAGAATTAAAATTTCTTGTTGGTTGTTATAAATCTTCATCTATCTTTCTTAATGTGACGTCCTATGGAGACGTGGCTAGGGCGTCGGACTTGCGAACATGTAATTACCGGTTCGAAACCCACCAATTGCACTACCGACGTGAAACCACTCGTAACACAAGCATTTAACTTAGCAAGAGGGTTTAAGGGTCCGGCGGAGCATGAATTGCCCCCAAAAACGTAATACCGAAATAAATCGTAATCCAGACAATATTCTATCAAATTATGTTATCATTCGGATTTAGATATTGTTAATCTAGGTTCCTACGATCCTATTTCGTCTGCTACTACTTCACTGAAATTAAAAGACCGGAAAATTGTTCCAAACTTGGTAAAGTTATCAAAAATTTCATTCGCTTACATTACCTAGATTACCTGTATCTAAGTCCGAATGATAACATAATTTGATAAAATATTGTCTGGATTACGATTTATTTCGGTATTACGTTTGTGAGAGAAAATCGGTCCGCCGGACTCTTAAAAAGAATACTAGTAATGTGCGACCCACAATGCTAGTAAGCTTTAAAAAAAACTATCGATACGATCTAAATACTATAGTATTCCTTCTTCAAATAGTGAATTTTAAATTAAATATAATAGTAGTTAATTTAATTTTATAACATAACATACCATCACGCCTGTATTCCCCGAAGGATCGCAGAGGTGTACTAATGTACTCCCACAGTTCGCCGGTGTATTTTAGGTCACATGCAACAGCGAGCGAGCCTATTGCCATTAACCGGGCACAAATCCAGACTCCGAGCTGCTGCTGAGAATGTCATAGAAAAACCCAAAAAAACTTTGCTCGACCTTGGGATCGAACCCAGGACCTCTAGCGTAGCAGTCGCGCTTGGAACCACTAGACTAATGAGGCAGTCTATCAGTCAAGTATAAAATAGTTTTAGTTCTTTAGACTGGTACCAATTTATACAATTTGTTTCGATAAGCAAAGAAAAAAATCTTCGCAGTAAATTATTTACTTCGTAATTTTAAAACAATATGAAATTTCAAAATGAATTCTGCGAACTTCATCAAAGCAAGGGTATCGCAATATGGACGCCAATTAGGTATTCAAAATCACTAATATAATAAAGCGAACCTAATTTAGTTAGAAGGCTGCAAGTTTCACGAATTACTCACAATTTCAATATGGTTTTACGCTTAACTTCACACAAATTATTACCAATAAACGCGGTCGACCAAAATTGTATTTAATTTTGTCCCCTCAATCATGTGATTACTCAAATAAAGGGTGTTTACAGTATCCACACTAATATTATGTATTTGTTTGATCTTTCAAAAAGATTGTGTATGACAAGATGTATGACTGTAGACTTTTTATATTCTTGATAGGCTTACGCTTGACCGCCAGTTCTCCTGATATTAGCGACACTCCATTTACGATGGCGCGCTTGCCTAGAAGAATCCGATTCAATCGTGATTTAAAGACACCCAGATTGTATCTGTACGTTCTGTAGTTAAGAAAAACACGCGAGTGCCTGTATATATGTCCAGTACAGATTTCGAACAGAAAAATGTGGAATAAAACAAGATTCAATTAAATAAAACTCCTGAACAACGAACCTCTTTTCGCTGATATGATGAAATAACACTAGATGGCCTTTATATGATTGGTTTTAAGAATTGGTTTTAAGTTTTGACGACACGTTTGGCGTAGCGGCTGAGCGATCGGCTTCTGCGTCACGTGTTGTGGGTTCGATCCCCACACGGAGCAAAAATTTGTATGATCTACAGGTAGTTGCTCCGGGTCTGGGCGTTTGTGTATGTGAGAATTTGTGTTTGTAAACGCACCCACGATACAGGAGAGAATCCTAGTGTGGGGCAACGTTTTTTTAAAGAAAAATAAAAATATATTGTACCTCTGAACAATCCTTAGATATCTAGCAAAAGTATTTTAATATAATATTCGAATTCCACTCGAACAGAACCACGAACAAGAACTAGGTTTTAGTAATTACAAATTTTAATCATAGTTTTGAATACCGCTATGAATTATATTAACAATGCAGTGATTTAGGATATTACGTTTAATGGAGTTTTAGTGGATTTAGTGTTTTAGTTTTTTTAATGAAGTACTGAATACCTGGTATTTTTAAAGTACAATATTTGCACAGAATGTAGGGTAGTTATAATACATATTATAGTAGATATTCAAAAATCTCTTTATATTTTGGGGGTTCGTGAACATTCTACCATGATGGTATGCAAAAATTGCATTAAGAAAATTTTTTTTTTGCTTTTTCCATGCTAAGATTATAAAGTTATTTTAGTGAAGGAAAAATTAAATCATGGGCAGCGGCTATTGTCTGCTGGAGCTCTTCCTCATTAGCCAAGTGGTCCTGAGCACGACTGCTAAGCTAGAGGCCTGGGTTCGATTCCCAGGTCGGGCAAAGTGTTATTGGTTTTTCTATGAAATTCTCAGTAGCAGCTCAGAGTTGAAATTTGTGCCCGATTAATGACAATAGGCTTACCCCCTATTACATGGAGCCTAAACATACCGGCGAACTGTAGGTCTACATTAATACGCTTCTGCCTAACATACAGGGGAATACTAGCGTGATGGTATGTATGTCTGCTGGGGCGGCGGACGTCCCAGGTTATCCACCCGCAGGCCACAGGTTGTAACTACAGATTCCCAACAGATTTTTTTCCGAACTAGTACACCTCCGTCACTAGTGTCGAGAACAAACGAAACTTTTTAAGTATCCAAACAGTTCGCGCAACGTTCTGACGTAAATAAGAGCACAAATAGTGAACTTAATACCATTGGCGTTTATGCATATTGTTTAGATTTCATACAAGTGTTTATGTTTCGCCGAGTAAGTAATAATAATAATTAATAATACAATATTGTTCAAAAGATACAGATATTTCTTACAAAGGAGTTCATTCAGCCTCCATACTAGGATTCTCTGTGTCGTGAAGAGATCCTTTCATCTTAACATTGTCATAAAAATAAAGTAAAGAAAAAAAAAATTGTGAGCACAGTTTTTTAGTCAAGGAAAGTGGTGTGTGTGTAGTGCGTATGTGTGTATGATGTATGTGTGTGTGTCCTCGCTTGTGTGAGGGTCCGTGTATATATGTTTAAAGGATCGTGTAGGCATATGTATGTGAGTGAGGGAATGTATGGCTTTCCAAAATTAATATGAATGAGTTCAGTTCCATTAGTATCAATGTAGGTAATACATCTATATATTCGTAATTATATATCAATAAATGAATATTATATCCAAGTTATCCTAAGGAAATGTTCTATACCATTATAATCCATAGGCTTATGGTACTTTTTGATACTGGTGATAAGTGACGATACCGGAGGCCCAATCCTCTTTTAAAAAGTCGCCAACGCACCTGTGACTCCCCTGGTATTGCGGGTGTTCTGGAAGTAGCTATTCCAATATCACATTTATAATCTCCGAAGGCTTTCAGCACGACTTCCTGGAAATAATTTCTATGTACAACAATAATTTTGTTTTATTATGGTATTGGTTTTTTCTATGAAATTCTCAGTAGCAACTCGGGTTTGAATTTGTACCCAATTAAATGATAACATTACCTTTCAATTCGAATCTTAGGCACGCACCTTTGACTTTTCAGAGTTATGTGCGTATTAATAGATAATTATCACGCGCTTAAACGGTGAAGGAAAACATCGTGAGGAAACCTGCAGGCCTGAGAGATTTTCTCGACGGCGTGTGAAGTCGTCCAACCCGCATTTGGCCAGCGTTCATGCGGCCATTCTGAGAAAAGACCCGTGCCCAGCAGTGGGACAATGTAATGGGTTGATTATGTTATGTACCTTTCATATGAATACTTTGTTTTCACTGTAGAACTTTTAGACCAAGATTTTCTTAGTGAGATATTAACAATAAATATAATTTAAAAAACCCCGCAGCATCAAGACATGATTACCTTGTTCTTAAAATATCATTGAAGTAACAGGATACCAAATTTCAAATCAATCAGACCTGTGGAAGTTGCGCAAATCCCTTTATGAACCAGAAAAGAGCTGATAATCTTTAAACGGCTGGCCAGATGTTCTTAAATCATAGTTAAGAACCCTCTTGATCAAGTAACCTCTCAAACAAAAAAAAAACTAATCTTTTTCTTTTTTTGCATTTTCCATGCTAAGATTATACAATTATTTTAGTAAGTTTTAGTTCGAATCCTGCCCGCGATTTAATTTTTCCTTAACTAAAATAACAAAAAAAACTGGATCAAAATCGGTACATTCGTTTGGGCGCTACAATGCAACAGACAGACACACAGTTACACACCACAAACTTATAACACCCCTCATTTTCGTCGGGGGTTAAAAACGTGATGAAAGATGGGGTCTATCTCCTTGCCAAATTTTATCGAAACATAAAATCTGTTCATTTGCATAACCGTGAAAGCATAACAAACAGACAGTAGAGTTACTTTCGCTTTTTTATTAGTTATTTAGTTAGAATTTTTGGAGACAAAATTCAATTTATCGCTAGCTCATAAATCAACACACTGTATATGTTGAAAATATTTTTCCCGTTCTTTGCAAGTCGTGTCGCGGAGTTAGGTTTTAGGTCTCGAGGTTTGTGTGACATTGCTTTGTCTCGTGAACTCCGTCTTGTGACGGATTAAGAACTGAGTCGGTCGTTTGTTTGTTTTGTTTTGAAGTATTTCGGTGCTATATGAAGACGATGATTATGGAAAACACATGTCTTCATTTGAATTTAAACTTAATTCTAGGTATTATGTAGGTGCAGTGCTAGACTAGTTATACAATCATTGGCCTGCTAAATTGTAATTTTCGAGGTGGAATCTAAAGCACGCATCTCTGACTTTTCAAATTTATATGCGTATTAATAAATTGAATGGCACTCGCATAAAAGGTGAGGGAAAATTAACGTGAATAAACCTGTTTCTTTGAAAGATTTTCTCGAAGGCATTTGAATTCTGCCAACCCAAACTAGGCCAACGTGGTGAACTATAGCATAATCTCTCTTATTATGCGAGGAGATACGTGCCCAGCAGTGGGACATTATAATGGTTGATAATGAAATACTGTGATACTTATCTTACTTGTAACTGTATCTTAAGATACCCAAAATATACTAAGCGTAAAAAGACCAATATTAATGTCATCGACAGTAACAAAATGGATACCAAGAATCGTATCAAAGCACTACAAACTCAACCAATTGAATAGAAGAATGCGATTAAAAACAAAATGTTAGCACAGAAAACAAACATCAGAAGCACGTTTCAAAAACAATCACAGAACGAAGAAAGAAATTAAAAATAAAAGAAACATGTTCAAAGTAAAGCGAAGATGTCGCCACCAATTCACAAAGCATAGTAAATGAGTTCGGGGAGGCTGGACGTTTTTAATTAACATTTTGTTTTAAAGATCTTTCAAGTCACGGAGCAAGGAAACGCGTTTTTTATGAAATGAGAAACGTCGTCTATACAATTACAACAACAAAGGTCGTTCTAATGCGAAAAGCCCTGTTCAACGCACTCAGCTATTTTTTTCCAATATTCTCAATTAAAATTTTTGGTCCTGTGAACGTGTGTGTGTAATGCATTAATAGGTACCAAATTTAAAAAGTTCTGCCTTTCAAGTTTCTAGACTTTGTGAATTGGTCTGTGTTTTAAGCTTATTATCAATTAGTCAAACAAGTGGACATATTTAACAGAAATATCAGTTCTGTCAAATAAGTAACTGCCACATAATCTAAGGTTTTGAGTGCAACTACTACGCTAGAGGTCCTGGGTTTTATTACCAGATCGAGCAACGTGTCGTTAGATTTTTCTATGAAGTTCTCAGCAGCAGCTCGGAGTATGGGATTTGTGTCCGGTTAATGGCAACAAGCTCCCCCCTATTACATGGGACCGAAACATACCAGCGACCTATGTGTATATTAATACGCCTCTGCCTAATCCTTCGGGGAATACAAACGTGATGTTGTTTTGTTTCATTAGTTTAAAAAATAATTATCTTCTATTAGTTCTTTATTTTCTTGATGATAGAAAGATTTAGTTTAAATTCAACTAGTTTGCTTTGTCAATAACATAATCAGCACTAATTTAATACCCGCTTTAGTTTTGATACACCTAATGAATCTTTTGGAGAAAGGCGTTAGATATATTATCTTAGTCATAGTTGAGTCCCATGATTTAACTCTAGTACAAAGATAAACTGAAGAAATACAAATGATATAAAACATAAGAACAAAAAATAATTCAATACTAATTTCCTCACAATATTTCAACCCAAGCATGAATCATTCCGCTTGTATTATCTTACGTCTGTATGTCACTAGCAGTTCAACGGAAAAGAAAATTTATTCCTTAACAAACGCACTCCAAACGACGACGCTGTTGGTCCTGTTAACTGTACTTAATGACGGGCCATTTGGATCATTAATCTGTCCTTTTATGGCCCTCTTTGTGGGACATTCGTTACGTCCTCTCTTGGTTGTTAAAGTCGGTTTTGAATAAGAAAATTATAAGCGGAACGAAGGACCAATTTTCATTTTAATGCGTTTGAAATGAAACGCAAAATTCTATAGTGTTTAATGTTGTTTTTTTAGCTCTAATTTTTGTATTAGAATTGCAATATTATTTCAGTAGTTGAGCTCTAAGAAATGGTTGAGCGATGACTAATGCATGCGAGTCGTCTATTAAGACCAGCCTACTCAGTGTTACTATGGCTCCTTTTCTAAAAGACATTCTGCATAGATTACCGAATTAATATACTTATAATATCATATTAATATACTGAATTGATATTAATCAATTCGGCTATTTCTATACCCATAAATTTCTTCTTAGAGTTAATCAAATAGTAAACTTTTGTGTCAAAATGACCAAAACATTTAAATACCGACCGTAAAAATGTACCCTAATGAATTGATTATTTAGTATTTTTATTTAAAATTATTTATAAATTATGGGCAAGTGAAAAAATCACATATTTGTAATGAAAATCTCTTGACAGAAATAAAATACGAGCTAAAGCATTTTTTCAAAAAACTCTTTCATTTATCGCGCTTTTCCATTAAAGAACAATACATTTACAGGAACAAAAACATTTTTAAACCGTAGGAATAAACGAGCAAACGAGTCACTTGAGAAATTAAAATCATGGAATAATATGGAAATACCATTTTCGACGTCATGCGTACAAACGTGACAAGAACAGTAATTTTGTATTCCAGATTAATTATTATAATTAACGTTTGGTGTTACGTCGACCAGAGAATAGGTACATAATTTGATTTTTGTTTTGATAAGTTAAAACAAATATTATTTTCAATTTTGTATCGAAAGTCGAATTCTACTGTTCGAATTGTCGAGAGCTCGTATGGAGTGCCGGCCAAAAATATACTAGTTCGATTCCCAGGTCGAGCAATGTGTTATTGGGATTTTCTATAAAATTCTTAGTAGCACCTCAGAGTTCAGGATTTGTTTCGCCCCCTATTACCTACATGGGAACTAAATATACCGGCAAACTGTCATACTGACTGTCCGATACGCCCTAGCCATTAGGTTCCCGCCGCTTCAACAACATATATAGCAACATTAACTTCATTTCATAATGTTATCATGATAAAACTTGGCTTGTTTTACTCGCAATTTTTGTGGCAACATTATATTTTCTTGTCTAGCTGCAAAGAGTAATGTACTAACAGATAAGGGTTGCACTATTTATTTATTTTGTTGGCACATAGATACATTACGAAGGCTTGGAACATAATTTTGTTTCAAATACTCCGAAGAAGTGTAAATAAGATTTTGTTGCCAAAATTTATAGCTACAATATTTTATGTAACTTCTTAATATGTTGAGGGACGAGGTATATTGCCCTTCCAACCAAAGAGAGAATCGTCAGACTAGATGGGTGTTTTGCTTGGAGGATGGCTGGTTTATGTTGGGTGTCTGTATATATGCAAATTGCACGATAAATATTGCTTGCGCAATGCAAGACTTGCTTCGTAGAGTATCCTTAATAGCGCGAACTGTCGCTACAAATCTATACAAACTATAAGATTAGAATATAATTCCTCACTGCTATTCAGGTATCTTGAGAAGGCCGAGAAAATAATATCTTACTTCCTCTAGACCTCTAACTAGCTGGTAATCACTCTTACTTCGGAGTCGGTTGTAAAGTACCTCGATATGTGTTTCGACATTTGTAAGTGAAAGTCAGTTCCAACTCAGTACGTAACTCAGTAACTCAGACTTTAGGCAGTCTGCAGTCCGTAGGTTCGGCGACACACCAGCAACTTCTTTAGTGTTGCATGTATCTATGAGCGACTATGACTATTTACCACCAGATGGTTAGTCTGTTCGCTTCATCTTAGCTGGTGATTCTGCCAGTGAGTGCTAGCTAAGTTAGCTAAAGATCTAGTATACAACCAATATTCTCTACCGCCGTAGGTATTTAAAAATATCAAGCGGGATTCCAACAGGTATTTGTTAGTCCGTGGCCAGAGGGAAACCAGAATACCGCGCCATACCGCCCAGAGGGGTGGTATCTTTTCGGTTATTTTGTGAAATATAAACGATATTCTGGAGTGAAGTAGTAATACCACATACTGTCTCAGATTTCGGTACCCCACAGCAGCAGACAAACATCACGTATACCTGAACAGGTCTCAAAGCGTACAGAGTACCAAACCACAGGACGGCCGGTTTAATTCTTTCACAAAAATATTTCGATACTTCTCTTACTGGAACAGGTATTTTAAGCGCTTAGCGTTTATTTATATTTATCTAATATATACAAATATATAATGTTTGTCTATATTATAGACAAACATTTTGTCTCAAATAAAGACACGCATTTTGTATAAGATACAGTAGGTATTATATCTGAATATTTGGAATTCTGTGAAAATCTTTATCCTTATAGCAAAGTACAAACACGCGTAACACAACAGTCTAAGCCGAAGTCTTGTAATAATAATTATTTCTATAATCCAACAGTTCATAAGGTGGGTTTAGACAACAGGGCGTTATTAAATACCATCGCGCCTTTATTCCTTGAAATGTTAGGCAGTAGCATGCCTAAGTAATCTACAGTCTTAACAAAACAATCCAAGCTCCGAGCTGCTATTGAGAATTTCATAATAAAGCCCAATAATACTTTTATCGACCTGAAAATTGAACCCAGGAGTTTTAACGTAGTTGCGCTTGGGTCCACTATACACTATACAGAGTTACAATCAAAATAATGTTAATTTATTGTAAACACACCTTTAGAGAATTCGACGAAAACCAAAAGATAAGCAAAAGCGAGCGTTTAGCTGAATGATTATTAGGTACTTGCTATTTCTCTCAGTCGCTAAAGTCTCAGTAAAATTAAGTAAGTGGGGTTACCTCTGCAAACAGTTGCTCTTACCACAAAGTGGGGAACTTTCTGATTACATTTGTAGGCATAACAATTGTTATTATCAGAGATTGAGAATTGTTACAATTGGGATCTTTTTACTTTCAGGGTTCGAAAGATGAAATTTTCATAGATCTCCGTAGCATCAAGTCATGGTTATTATGTGACCTATGGAAGTTGCTCAATAACTAGAAAAGAACTGATAATCTTCAAACAGCTGGCCAGGTTTTCTTAAATCATAGCTAATAACACTCACGATCAAGTCACCTTTCAAACAAAAAAAAACTGAATCAAAATCGGTCCATTCGTTTGGGAGTTACGAGACCACAGACAGATACACAGATTGAACTGAGAATTTCATAGGAATACCCCAATAACACTTTGCTCGACATAGAAATCGATCCCAGGACCACTAGCGTAGCAGCCGAGTTCAGGACCACTAGGCTAATGAGGCACTTAGATAAATATTTATTTAATCATCCCTACCATTTTTAAGATCATATTTAAAAAGAACCGATACTCCTGTACAAGTTTTCACCCTCCATTTCTCTAACTATTATTTCTCTGCCTTTCGTTAGTCGCCTTTCATCTATTCGCTCAACATGCGAAAACCATCAGCATACTCATTAAAAAAAAACATAGATGATTATACTCGAAGATTCTATTCTCAAAGATTTATACTAGATACAAAACCGCCGCATTCTGTTCAGAGTTACCGAAGGCGGTAAGCTTAAGTTGTTCTCTGAGGCGCAGTCTGGGTCTAACACGCAAACACACACGAGCTAGGAACAAAACCGCAGGGAACTTCAATTTACGACAAACTTTGTTGTAATACCAACTATTGTTGTTTTGACTTTGTCCCCGTAAATATGGAGTAATTTATGTCTTACTTTGCATGCTGGCTTCGTTATGAAACATACCAAAACATGCGATGTAAAAAACCATCGAAGGAAGATTCAAGTCCTGACTTGTGTAGATTTTTTCCATCACTAAAATTGTATCTTTAACGAAATTTAAGAAACTAAGACCTGACTGCGGAAAGCCAGCCAAGTGCGAGTCGGATTCTACAAAAACGGCGAAAAAATCATGTCTGTTGTATGGGAGCCCTCTTAAATAATTATTTTATTCTGTTTTTTAGAATTTGTTGTTATAGCGGCAACAGAAATACATAATCTGTGAAACTTTCAACTGTCTAACTATCATAGTTCATAAGATACAGCTTGGTGACAGACGGCCAGACAGACAGACGGACGAACAGCGGAGACTTAGTAATAGGGTCCCGTTTTACCCTTTGGGTACGGAACCCTAAAAAAACTAAGACTCGGCTACGAAAAAAATCAACTGAAAAGCATGAAACAAGAAATATGTCACCTTATTAGATAATTTACTGAATTCAAAGCGACCCATATTGTTACAGTGGTTAAAAATGTGGTCCATGTTTCATTTTTATACGCCAAAAGCATCTCTATAGTAAGTCGTAATAAGTAGGTAAATCCTTTGAGATGCAAGTGACAAAGCGGACAATAGTTAGTACGAGTATCACTATCTATACCTATAATAAAATTGCAACAGCCCGATGTCTGTACATTATAGATATTAAAGAAAAACTAATATGGGGGTCTTTATTAAAGCTATAGAAGCCTAAATATACATTTTTGTTTGTCTGTTTATACGCGCATCGTGTACAACATGGAATTGAATGCAGTTTTGATGTATTGCTAGAGGTGTAACTTAAAATCTGGTCTCTTTTTCAGACCTGAGTGAAACTACGGCAAAAACATGTAATATGTGTAAAAAGTAATTTTATTTCAATACTAATAACGACTTTAGTACCTCATTTTTTTACAGAAAACCAATATTAAATGATTACAATGTTCTTAAAAATCGGTACAACTTCTAGGTATATGTACCGCCAAAAATATCCGAAACCGGGTCAAATATATTGCGGTTGGTGGAGATCGTAACTCACCGGCTAATCCGCATCGACCACTGTCTGATTTAGGTCCCTCTGGAAAAATCGCGCTCATTTAATATACACCGAATTAATTCCGAGTCTTGTTCGGGACATTTGTCTGTCGTTGATACTTGTGGCGATGTTGCAGGAAAATGTTGAGTTCGTTTTTATTGATATTATCCAATTATGAATTTGTTTTGCTTTTAGGCTTTTGTTTAATATTTTAAACTTCTTCTTCTTCTTCTCTTTCTTTTATTATTCAAAATAAAAGTAATGTGAAATGTGTATCAAATGTGAATATTATTCATTTTTATTCAATAAATCATTCACATTATAGAAAGAATATATATATAGAAATATTTTTAGTCACGTCGATATGACGCACGGAAAATTAAAATAACAGCAAAATGGAAATGAAAATTATGAAATTGTCACAGTCTTTATTATTTATTAAGAATGTAGATCTATTGTGTAACCTATATCTAGTTATTAATGTTATATTTTTTATTATTATTTCCTGTGATTTGACCGGTAAACATACATATTTGTTGTACAGTAAAAATAACTGGGATAATAATTAATAACTATGTTTTTTGCGTGGGAGAGCCATGCTTCGGCACGAATGGGCCCGCTCGACTGGAGTGATACCACGGCCTCACAGAAAACCGGCGTTAAACATCGCTTACGTTGTGTTTCGCCGAGTGAGTGAGGTTATCGGAGGCCCAATCCCCTTTTAAAAGATCGGCAACGCACTCGTGACTCCTCTGGTGTTGCGGGTGTCCATGGGCGGCGGTAATCGCTTACCATCAGGCGATCCGTCTGCACGTTTGCCCTCCTATCCCATAAAAAAAAATGTTTTATACAGATATGTTGCTGTCTTAGAATGAGGAAATCAGGAAATAGAATTTCGAAAAGATTAGAAGTTTGTTGTCAGTTACCAGCTGACAACAATACAACTGCCTATTTCGAACTTTTTTACTTTCATAACTTACCTACGCTACACGATTAATCCAGACTTTTCACCAACTACCTTATTTATATCTTCAACCGCGACATAGCCGTTCTCTTTTATGGGTATACAATAAATATGATTTGGCGATGAGGATTTCTAGGCTTCGACGCTAACGTTATGTGCAAACAAATGTCGTTTTTATTTAGTCTCGTATACAGACGATTTTGAGACATATTTTCTTGAGAGAAAGCATTTTTATAAAAGGTATTACCAAAATCTAGCGTAGGTAGTTTGTTTCAACGATAAGTGTGTAAGTTAGCCTTGAAAGAGTTAAGTAAGTACAGTATAATGATTGCGTGAAATTTAGGATATTAAGTGCGGAGTAGTGTGTGTGTATACATAGGTGCAATTGTATAAGTGACGTACTTCGTCTTTACATTTTGCAGAGAAAAAAAATCCTTTGTAGACAAAGTATGATTCTGAATTTTTGTTTCTAAATTTGAGAACTTTTTCCTAAAGATAATTAAAATAATTCACCTATACCTATAATAAAATTGTAACAGGCTGATGTCTGTACATTATAGATATTAAAGCAAAACTAACGTGGGGGGTCTTTATTAGAGCAACAGAAGCCAAAATAGGTATTTTATTTTTTGTCTGTCTGTCTGTATGTTTGTAAGTGCATCACGCAAAAAATACTGCATGGAATTGAATGCAGCTTTCACCAATGTATTGCTAAAAGTCTAGCTTAAAATCTTATGCATGTTTCACCTTGATACGTTGCCTATAATCGGACTTATAGTATGTTAATCTTTTTTGGACGTGAGTGAACCTACGAGCAACAGCTAGTATGCAAATAAACACTTAGCAGTAGCAAAAATATTAATAATTTTGATTATATGTTTGTATTTGTTCCATTAATGTTACATTGAAACTACTGAAGCATCTTCATTCACTGATTCACTTAACAGCCTTAACTTTGAAGACAAAAACAAAGCCAGGATATTCTCCCACCATTTTTAATTCCTACACAAAATCGCGGTAAACGCCAAAAAATATAATAAAAGACCTTTACTTAGCGCTACATAACTTAAACACCCTACATTATGCCTCTTCATTCTATCTCGCGTTTCGGTACCAAAATACTTTATGGGTACATTTAAGCGAATATGCACCTTAAGTTTAGCACAGTAAAGTGTTTACGACGTAACCCTGTTTGTGAAATGCGGATATGTTCAACGTGCTTAAAAAACCGCGTTCATTTGTCACCGGCAGATGCAGTCGAATCGGGAATGGGGCCATAAAAACAGCTGGAGAAGGTTAGAAAGAATGAAAGGAACACGAAGATAAACTTATATACAAGAATTTAAAAACAAAAATGTTAATAAATAAGAACAAGATATAACCACGCCTGTATTCCCCGAAGAGTTGTTATGATGGAATGTTCAGGTTCCATATAAAAAGGTGCGAGCTTGGCTGGGAGATTGGCATCAAACGGGCACAAATCCAAATTCTGAATTTCATAAAGAAATTCAAAAACACTTGACCAGGGAACCGAACCCAGAACATATTGTGTAGCAGTCGCGTTTAGGACCGCTGGACTAATCAGACAGTAACGTTAAGGGGAAAAGAATTAGGCTTTCAGCACTTTAAGTGATAACATGTTGTTCATGTCACAGATACCAAATCTAAGTTAACGGTGCAACCATTGTCTTCTGTGGCTGACTGTGATAAACTTAGTGAGCCTACTCAGCAGACATTTAATAGTAATGTGACATGTTCCGCACAAGTCACAACACATGTAAACAATAAAGGACAAGTTCTGTTAGGTACTTCTTTACTAAAGTTATATGATAGCAACAATTGTGAACATCTTGGTCGCGCCATCCTTGACAGTGGTAGCACATCATGCCTTCATAAGTGGAGTAAAAGATTTTAATTTATATCTCCCATTATCCTCGATATATTTCCCCAACACATGTCATAACAGTAAAAATGCTACCAAATCACGTTCGCATACTTCGAGATAATTGATGACATTAGCCTTTTTTCCAATGTGGGCTACTGATGGTTGCGATTCCAATCTAACCAGATGCAACTGTTTTTTTTTACCCCCAACCAAAAAGAGGGGTGTTATTACAATTTTAACGGTATCGGTATTTAGTGTGTATCGGTGTGTCTAAGGCCTCGTAGCGCCCAAACAAATGGACCGATTTTGATTCAGTTTTTTTTGTATGCCGCTATTATGAACTGTGATTGTAGGTACAAACTTAAGTATAATTACGGCGGCATGCGATCACGGCTATAAACTGGACACCTCTGTTCCTGGACAAAGGAAAATTTTCTTGATTCATACTTAGTTAATTTTCTTGTAGACGGGTTTCAGTCTTTTTAAGCTTTCGTTTTATTTATTAGGAGCGAGCCACCTGATGGTAAGTAGTCATCGCCACCCATGGACACCTGCACCACCATAAGGGTTACTGATGCATTGCCGGCTCTTAAGAATGGCATGCAAATATATATATCCGCTGTTCTAATGGCCCAACCGCATTCGGCAGGTGATTGAGCACTGTCCTTTGACACGGCCCAGAGGAAAAATTACGCGGGTTTTTTGCGAAGAGCCCAGGTAAGCATTATGGCTGCTATCCGACGTTCATACCGACTGTAGGCTGTGATTTCAAAGGCATTGTATGCTTTAAGAGCAGAGCTTCAAGCATTTTGTAGCAACTAGGTCCTATGTAGGTTTTCATGTGAAGTGGTTTTGAAAATGTCTCGATAGTTCTGCCTGAATGTACATTCCATAGATTCCCGAGGCAAATATTTGCGTATTCTACAGATAGATAGATTAGTTCCCTTGGTATTTTTTCTAATAAAAGCAAGGTTTGGTTTTGGACCTTTCCTTGGTAACCATTTTGTACATAGGCCAAAAAAAATGGATGATTTGCATTAAAACCGATATGATGGGAAAGGCAGTAAATGATGAGGTGACGGCTGACAGGGATGTATGGAAATAAGATTTTTTTTTACCGATTATGTCGGCAAATGAGAAGACGAGCCACCTGATGGTAAGTTGTCATCGCCGCCCACGGACACCTGCAACACCAGAGGCGATTCAAATAAATTGGGACAAGGCCAGGAAGATGATGTATGATTTACTGCACGATCGACCTATTGAGAGAAATATCGAAAAAAAAAATTGAGGTAATAGGGCTCTTTATATTATTCTTGATAGCCTTACGCTTGACCTCTAGTTCACCTGCTCAATTCTGCAACTCTGCTAATGAGGTCGACTAAGTTTGTACCACGAACATTATTTTGTTCCGGTTGAAAGGGTAAGGGAAGCTATTGAAATTAATCGGAAATTAGGCTTAACAACAGATGTCTCAAGATAACTTTGCGCGATGATACCACTGGTATTACAATGCGCTTGCTATCAAATAGACGTATCCTTGTTTCTTATCTTGACACAATAATAAAAAAATATAAATGCGAAATTAACTCTCTCTCTCTCTATCTGCAATATTATTATTCTAAACCGCTGAACCAATTTTGATGAATTTTGCATAGATATAAATTGGACCTTGGTGTAGGACAGTGAAATCGTGAGTAACAGCTAGTGTTCTATAAAATATATAAATTGCTACCTTTCTTCATATTTCGTAAATTACGTAATAATTTTCTAGAATTGGAATGACGTATTCCTAAATAATGAATGCAAGAGAAACATTGGTCAAGGGTCTAAATTTCGGACATCGTAATGATTTGCGGTTACGCCCACAAAACCTAAACACCTTCCTAAATCCATCTCTAAGCCTTTCACACAATACAAAACCCATTAGTATGGCCTTATACTCTGAACAAAAACCAAATTAATTTAAACAGGACAGCCTCCTTTCACAAAGAGATATGGGAATAAAAAGCGTTCCCCAAACCTCGGGCCGTTTCCTTATTGTGTGATTCCTACACCCATTCGTCATTTCGGTTGTCGGACGGATTTTGCAGATCACGGCTGGACGAATACATTATCCATTTGCTTTGTGGAAAACTGTTTGGATGGAAAAAGAATCAAATTGCAAATGGATATTATTAATGTGCGTGGTTTTAATGTAAGTTATGGCAAGAAATTTTTGTATAATGCATGGGAATTCAGGCTATTTCTCTTACAAACATGTAAGAAAAACAGCAGGTACCTAAGTTATTTTTTAGTAAAGGAAAAAATTCAATCGCGGCCAGGATTCGAACCTGCGTCTTCTGGTTTGATATACCAGACGCTCTGACCTCTAAGCCACCGCGAACCCTACCCGCATGATTGAAATTTTGCCTTCACATTCTGAATTTACGTCATAAGGTGACTACGACGTCGACGACGACGACGATTAAGTTATTTTTTAGGTTTACTAAAAAATAACTTAATAATCTTAGCATGGAAAATGCAAAAAAATCACAAAAAGATAGCAGGTACCTACTTATTGTTACGTCTGTCTCCCATTAGGATACGCAAACTATAGATATTAAGTTGCTATTATCCTGATACACCATTTTTGCTTTATATATAACTAGCTTCTGCCCGCGACTTTGTCGGCGTGGACTTCAGGATTTAGTCCGATCTGGATAAAAAGTAGCCTATTCCAGGCTATAGTCTATCTGTGTGCCAAATTTTATCCAGATCCGTTCAGCCGTTCTGGCGTGAAAGGGTAACAAACATCCATACATCCATACATCCATACTCACAAACTTTCACGTTTATAATATTAGTAAGGATTATGTTCATTAACCTCTTCATTTGTTCCTTTGTTACCACTTTCGTACTGGTCATAGATTAAGGAAAAATAGATCAAATTATGCACCAAGAACCGTAAACTTCTATAGTTTCCTTAATCTGTGGCTCTGGCCATGCCTGTTGTGTTGCCAGCTCCCCTTTTTTGTTTTTCTATTTTGCGCAACCTTTTGCTAGGTACTATATAAGTTTTTGATTGTACAGTTGCATTTTGATTTGTTGTGTGTCATAAGGGCGAAAATAAAAACATTTCTTTCATTTCTTTCATGCATGATCGTCAGGTGCTCATAACCTGGTATTTTTTGAGAACGTTCACAATTTGATTTTGGTACGTTCGCGAGGTCGGCTCCTTCTGCATCAGCGCTAACTCTTCCATCCATAGTTGCTCACCATGCGCACTGGTTTCATAAAATTCCACGCATGCATTCTCTCTTAAACTCAAACCATCTTAACATACCTTTCTGAATCCTTGTTACTAGTTCTTACACACTCACAAGTGATAAATGGTATTTATCTGGAATTTCTTAACCGACGACCTCCGAGAAGAAACACCGAAACAAACTCAGAGAACCATAGCCTCTTTTAAAGTCCAGACATAGGTGAGTTATATGCAGGGCAATAACAAAAATGGCGTTTTATAGAAAGAGCCATAGCGGCTTGGGTAGATCAGTCCCAGCGGACAGTATGCATGCATTAGTTATTATAAAGATCGACCATAATCTATGGCGTAGCCTAGCAAGTTTATCTCCTTTGCCAAGTCATAAACCCACAAAACATTGATTCTACCGTATTTCTGTAATCAGAATGAATGAATGAATGAATGAATGAATGAATGAATGAATGTTTATTTGCATTAAAACATGGTACAAAATGGTCTTTCATAATGTTGAAGTAGCTTTACATGTTTCACCAGGAGCTGGCATGCAAAAATTATAATAGAAAGTAATTACAGAATATCTTTCAGTTCAATAAAATTAGTCATTAAAATATAATTGTTGCAATGTCAAATAATAGATTCATCAATAGTTATATAAAGTAAAAGATTGTCATCAAATTTTAAAATTAACACTAAACTTCTATGAAGAAAATCACAATTATTTGGATGTCAAAATTAACTTTTATACGATTTTGTGTCAAAATAATCCTTTAGGCTATAAAAACTCATAGAGATGAGCCATTTTAGCAATATTTTTTTAAAAATGTTTACCTTGATAAGTGGATTTTTTATGTCAGCTGGTAATCTGTTGAAAATTTTTATAGCCATTGGGTAACAACTTCTAGAATACATTTCAGTTCTAATCGTATCAAAATGTATGAGTTTTTCGGGGTACCTTGTATTAAAATCAGATATTTCACTAAATCTTGTGAACAGTCCCGGGTTTAGTTTTACCAGTACACAGATTTCGTATATGTATATACTTGGCAGGGTCAAAATTTTTAGATCATTAAACAGTGGTCTACAAGACGTCAAAGGAGGTGCTCCGCAGATGGCGCGGATACATTGTTTTTGTGCAATAAATAACTTCATAATGTGAACCGAGTTACCCCAGACTGTTATGCCATATCTTAGGACCGATGCTACATACCATACATAGAAACATAAATGATTGATTCTGATTAACTCAGAATTCCAAATACAGATGTATACTATTAAAATAATAATCACGTTCTCTCAATAATCCAATCGCAATATTCGGAACGCGTCGAATTTGATCCATTGAAGTGTATATTTTGATTAGATTGCATCTGAAATTAGAATAGAACCATCTTGGGAGCCAAATGTTTGAATATTATCAACAGAACTAACAGTGTAATGAACCTTCTTTGAAGACTTTATTCAACAATGACATTAATGGGCTTAAAGTTTAAAGAAAGATATTTTTACTCCAGTAATTTTTTTAGCTATTTGTTCTGTCTAGACGGAGTTATTTTTGGGGGAATCATAATGTTATTAGCCAAATTCATCCAATTAACATTACTCGATCTCATGGTCCGTATTTATTGCATAAACATATTTAACATACATACACACATTCACGCCTTACTCCCACAGGGGTAGGCAGTAAACTATAGACCGCCACTTGCTACGATTCTTACACACATCTTCTCATACATACCCTGCCACTGCCACTGACATTCGCCCTATAAATTCTTTTCAATAATCGTCTTTCATTCATTCTTTCAACATTGTTGAAACATATTTTAGTTACATTTTTTTATGGGATAGGAGGGCAAACGAGCAGACGGTTCCCTGATGGTAAGCGATTACCGCCACCCATGGACACCCGCAACACCGACCTTTTAAAAGGGATTGGGCCTCCGGTAACCTCACTCACTTGGCGAAACACAACGTAAACGTTGTTTAACGCTGGTTTTCTGTGAGGCCGTGGTATCACTCCGATCGAGCCGGCCCATTCGTAAATCATTATAAATTATCTTCAATGATATTATAGTTTTTTATCGTCCATGTTTACAGGTTCTAGGCCTTATCGTTTCTGACATAATTTAATCCTATTTATATTACGAATGTGAAAATTTGCATGTCTGGAACACAGCTGAATGAATTTTGCACATAAATTCTTACTAATATTATAAACGTGAAAGTTTGTGAGTATGGATGTGTGGATGTATGGATGTTTGTTACTCTTTCAAGCCAGAACGGTTGAAGGGATCTGGATGAAATTTGGTACAGAGATAGATTATAGTCTGGAATAACACATAGGCACTTTTTATCCGGGTCAGACCCAATACTGAAGTCCACGCAGACAAATTCGCGGGCAAAAGCTAGTAATTTATAATCTGGAAAAAGCATATAATACTTTTTATCAAGGTTGGACTCAATTCTCAATTTTACGCAGCTGGACTAATACATAGAATATCTTTATCCGGCTTAAACCTAATTCTGATGTCCACGCAGACGAAGTTACGGACAGAAGTTAGTATTACATAAATTAATATGTACTAAAGTCTTTGACCTTGAAATTAAGAAAAGTAGCTTTAAATATTATATTTGAATACCATTAAAACATTCCCAGTGGAGGTTTTCGACGGTAAATTCACTGCTCCTTTCATAATGTGCTCTTCAAAGAGACTATTTAATATGTAAAGTGGAAATTTTGCTAATTTTGGATGTAGTGGATGCGACAATTCCTTTCCATTTTATTTTGACTGTTCTCTTTTATTCTCAAAGGGTTTTAATGAATCGTTTTGTTTGTGTTAATTGTGTTAGATGTTTTTAAATAACATTCCATCATGCCTGTATTCCCCGATGGGCAGAGGTGTACTAATGTACACCCACAGATTAGATCTCATGTAATAGTGGGCGAGCCTATTGCCATTATAGGCACAAATTCCAAACTCCAAGCATCCTCTGAGAATTTGATAGAAAAACTCAATAACAATTTTGAATCGGAATCGAATCCAGGATCATCTAGCGTAGCAGTTTCGCTAAGGACCACTAGGCTAATGAGTTTTTTGTTAACTAGTGCAGGTTAATAAGCGTAGATGAAGCGAAAGTCGTGTGTCAGGATCGTAGCAATTTGAAATCTTCATACAGTCTCTGTCTACTCCAATAGGAGACAGGCGTGAAAATATGCAAACAAAACGTTCATATTATACCACTTTATTAATAGAACTTTATTTTTCCTCTCGACCGTTCCAGTACAGTAGAAAGTACGTAAGTTAAACTCCAGCAATGAACTGGGTGGCTTTGTTGAATAGGAGAATTATTCAGGACGATAACACTTTTTATGTCTCTACGCTAAGTTGTCTTTATCATTTAGACCCAAATAGACTAGGAAATTATTCAAAGAATAATTTAACACTGTAGTTAAGTAAACAGTTTAGTTTCATCAAAGTTTTACATCTTAGATTGACATTTGCATCAATCGTCGATCACGTGTTATATCACGTGATCACTTGATAATTATTTTAATAATACACACCATCACGCCTGTATTCCCCGAAGGGTTAGGCAGAGGCGTACTCATGAACACCCACAGTTCGCCGGTATGTTTAGGTCCCATGTAATAGGGGGCGAGCCTATTGCCATTAACCGGGCACAAATCCAGACTCCGAACTGCTACAGATAATTTCATTGAAAAACCCAATAACAGTTTGCTCGATCCGGGGATCGAACCCAGGACCTCTAGCGTAGCAGTGGCGCTTGGGACCAATAGACTGACGAAGCAGTCTTATAATTATTTTAATATTTATTTTATTTTTTAAATTATACATATATTGTCTAGGAAATAGTTTTTATTTAATAATATAAATATAGCTTTTGAATGTTTGTTAAATATGTGTACCACTTTCAGACACAACGTGATCGAATAGGGCTTTATGACGTATATACGCCAATAAAACATCAGCTCAAATTTAGGTAGTAAAAATGTTAAAATTAATAGGTATTTTGATCCCGTCTCACTATCGTAAATTTCAAATGGAATTTTCTTAGACCAAAAATACTTACAACGACAAATGGAATGCGAAAAAATGTATTGAAAGTTGACTCAAACGTGACATTTAAGACACTAGATCGATACTTCATATTTAATACTTTTTACATAAATAGGTACATACATACACACCTTTTTCCCATAGGGGTAGAGAAACAACAGAACGACACTTGTTACGATGCATGCCTCTTGCTTCATCCACATTCACACATCCTTATTTATTTGTGGAAACTCAACAGCTTATTACTAATTTACATGAGTTTCAAGTGTTCACCTCACCATCAATGAACAGCTTTATGTCGTATGGTAACATTTATTGAGTCTGCATATAAGTACTGTACAGTGATAGTGAAATGATGACAAATAAGTATCTCTTAGCCAATTACAGAGTTTCACGTCATTGATAAAGCTAGATTGTCTAGAAAGTGGCAAACAATTTACACAAGTACTTACAACAATTAACAATAATAAGGACTTACTGACCAATCTGACTAATTCTGTTCACATACACACATCAAGTTACAAGTCAGTATTTTTATAACATGGATATTGAACCAAAGGGAAAAACAAAAGATTGTGAAATTTGAAAGCTCTTAAAACACGTAAAAACACGCTATAGTTAATAACAAAGTACATTATGGAACAATTTATTCATTAAATCTTGTCATACACACTTTAATTAGCCGAATTTGCTTTCAGTTGCCTAAAGAATTCACTAGTTATTGCTATATATTTCATCTATTAGATAACAGTACAAAATCTATAAATACAGAAACCAAATATATATTAGATATATTTTTGGCCCTAACTCAGTCGCCAGACAGACACATAACAAAGACCGTATTTCTTCCTTCTCACGTTATTTCAATACAATAAATATATATTGCTGTTCTCGTCGACATAATGGTGTATACGTTAAACAAGATGGCCGATAACGCATGATTTTTTATACATCAGAGACTACAAGTTAAATGTTCAGTTCATATTTGTTTTTTTATAAAGTTGGTAAGGGAACGCAGGCATATAACCTGGAGGGAGATCTCTGGACGTCCACTTAGGATTGAAATGATGGTGGAAGGCATGAACCCCTTTAGAGTGTCATCATCATCATATCGACCAATAGAAATCCACTGCTGAACTAAGGCCTCCCCAAAAGACTTCCACAGAGACCGGTTATATGCCGCCTGCATCCAACGACTACCAGCGACCTTTACCAGGTCGTCCGTCCATCTTGTTGGAGGTCGTCCTATACTGCTCTTTCGGTGCGTGGTCTTCGCTCGAGAAACTTTCTGCCCCAGCGGCCGTCAGTTCTACGACTTATGTGCCCCGCCAACTGCCACTTAAGTTTGCTAATCCTATAATGTGATATGGAACATAACTCTTTTCATTTCACTTGTTAGAATATAATACGTATTTGCTACTGCAATTTAAACAGGCATCTTAGAGGCGAGAAACTATCAGACTTGCTTACTTGCCACCGTAAAGGTCAAGAGGTCCTAACGTCTTGACCCTAACATCGGAGTTAAACATCTTGGTGTGTGTTTCTACGTAAGAGAAACCCCCAGGCCAAAGCAACCAGGGTTCTGCAGTCCATACAAAGTTTTAAGCCTTGGCAATGAATCAGCAACTCCTCTGATTTTGCAGGTGTCCCTAAATGGCGATGAATATTTACCATCAGGAAGCTTGTCTGCTCGTTTGCCTACGTAAGCAATAACAAAACACTATCATGCCAGTATTTCCTTAAAGTAGTATTGCTGATGTACAATTTACCGGTATTATGTCCCATGTTCCCACTCCCAAGTAGGGGGCAAGCCTATTGTCAGAAACATCCAAATGGAAATGGAAAAGCATGATTAGAGCAATAGTTATATAATTTGTTACATAGTCTGGACTCACTCAAAGATAAATTATTGAGTACATCAAATATTAAATGGATCTTTTGTTACGACAAAAGGTGTTCTTATTCTCTGTAGACAGAGTCGTTTATCAACAACGTGGTATGACCTAAAATAATAGGCTTTTATACGGATTAGGTTCCAAAACCAAGAATGAATGAATGTTTACTTAACTAGCCTCATACCTAAAGTTCGGCCTATATTTTTACGTACTTTTTAACCCCGACACAAAAAGAGGGGTGTTATTAACCCCTCATTCAAAAAGAGAAGTGTTATAAGTTTAACGTGTGTATTTGTATGTCTGTCTGTTGCATTGTAGCGCCCAAACATTTCAGTTGAATTTGATTCAGTTTTTTTGTCTGAAAGGTGACTTAATCGAGAGTGTTCTTAGCTATGATTTAAGAAAATCTGGCCCATCTTTAAAGATTATCAGCTCTTTTCTGGTTCATGAAGGGATGTAATTAACTTTCACAAGTCTGATTAATTTAAAATTTGATATCCTGTTACTTCAATATTTGGCGTAGTGGCTGAGCGATCGGCTTCTACGCCAGGCGTTGTGAGTTCGATCCCCGCACAGAGCAAATATTTGTATAACCTAGAGGTAGTTGCTCCGGGTCTGGGTGTTTGTTTATGTGAGAATACGGTACAGGAGAAAATCGTAGTGTGGGGCAACGTTTTTTTTTAAAGAGAGAGAAAGAGAATGTAATTGCAAGAACATGATAACCATGCGTTGATGCTGCGGGGATTTTTTTAAATTTTAAATTTAATATTATTGATATTGTAGGTATTAAATTGGGATGTCAAATATACAGGTTGCCTAATGGTAAGCTGCTTCTGAGGAAAGCGCACAGACCTATATAATACTACTAGCTTCTGCCCGCGACTTTGTCTGCGTGGAGTTCAGAATTGGGGCCGAGCTGGCTAAAAAGTAGCCCATGTATTATTCCAGACTATAATCTATCTCTGTGCCAAATTTCTTCTAGAACTGTTCAGCCGTTCTGGCATAAAAGAGTAACAAACATACATACATTCATATTCACAAACATTCACTTTTAGAATATTAGTAAGGTTACTCTGTAGAGACATATAAAGATCAGTGGGTAAGCGGTGGCAACCCACTGAT
Organism: Acronicta aceris; assembly: GCA_910591435.1. NCBI lineage: Eukaryota > Metazoa > Arthropoda > Insecta > Lepidoptera > Noctuidae > Acronicta > Acronicta aceris. Next base: position 6,208,518 of record OU342781.1, on the reverse strand, counting down.
CTCTATATTTCTCTACGCAGTGTACTATAGAGTATAGTAAGAGAGAGGTCAGTACAGCAACCGCAGCCTATAGAATGCCAGCAACATCGATGTCACGCACGTTGTCATCTTGAGATCTTAGCTATTAAACCTCATTAGTATATTGCCACATTAGTCTGCCTCATTAGTCCCAAGCGCGACTGCTACGCTCGAGGTCCTGAGTTCGATCCCCAGGTCGAGCAAAGTCTTATTGAGATTTTCTATGATTAATTCTCAGTAACAGCTTCGAGTCTGGATTTGTGGCCGGTTAATAGCAATAGGCTCGCCCCCTATTACATGGGACCTAAATATACAAGATGAACTGTGGGTGTGTTAGTACGCCTCTGCCTAACTCTTCATTGCCAATAATATCGCCGGCTACATTGCCCTTCAAACCGAATGAATATTAGCACATTTTTGCTACAAAAAAATAGCCCGTCGCTCTCCGCATTTCGTTGTGGTTTTTGATGTCTTTAAAGGCTGGTAGCAATTGCAAATCCGTCAGTAGGTTTGCTTACTGGAGATAGGATTTGGATAGTATTTATATGGACCTTATGTCAAATTCGTATCTTTAGTCAGCAAATCTACTGACAAATACAAATCTGTCAGACTTGCTGTCAGGCTGGCTATTGAGATAGGCCCGCGATAGAAGCTATGCAATAGCTTAAAAGCTATTTTTTATTTTTAAGCTATTGCATAGCTTCTATCGCGGGCCTTGAGCGTGGGGACCGAATCCAGAAATTCCGTAACGAAAAAAACCTAACACGCTTGTCTCTTTAGTTCAGCAACCCGCCTTTAGGTGGCATTGGTTGTATTACATAAGTTGATAAAAACCAATGCCACCTAAAGGCGGGTTGCTGAACTAAAGAGAAACACGCTTGTCTCTTTACACATACATTACATAAGTTGATAAAAAACGCTATGCTTTACCGCGGCAGTCCCCGAGTGCCACACGTAATTTTTTTTACAAAATATTTGTTGCTATTTAGGTTGCCCTTTAATTTTAGCAAAATAACTCCTTAGTGGATACAGAATAAATAACAAAATTAATATTTTCTCTTTCATCTTCTACAATACCAAAATTCCCTCGCGAATTTTAACATTATGATCTTAACACAGCCTTTATTTATTAACGAATAAAACTAAAAAATGCTTTGTCCTTACAAAATAAAATACAGCAAAAACAATGATTTGTGTTTCAAGAAAAATATGGTGTATTTTATTTATACGGGAAAATATATTGTAATGTTAATAATGTTCTGTAAACAAAATATTGCGTAGTTTACATTCAGATATGGGTAACAGAGTGATCAATCACTATAATTTATGTGCCATTAGCGAATGAAATGGAGCAGAGATGAAATGACAGAGAATTAGAACAGAGAGAGGTTTTGGTGTAAACAGTATTCTGAGAACTGCCGCATTAGCCTAGTAAGTCTAGTAGCCTAGTAGCCTAGAAGCCCAGTAGAAGCCTAAGCTCGACTGCTACGCTAAAGGTTTTGAGTCGATTCCCAGGTCAAGCATTGTTATTGCCAGTCAGAAAGTTTTATGTGTTTTGGAAAGTGTGCATCAGATTTCCACGATCTTATTCCCCCTAGCCCTTTCTACTAACAGACGACCAGAAGCACGAAAAAGCGACATCGATTCATATTGGACATTCCAAAACTCGAACGAATCGCTTTAAGTCCACTTTTATCATGCGCACCGCTAAAATGTGGAATGCGCTTCCCGAGTGGGTCTTCTGCGATAGGTATAAACTGGGTGACTTTGAATCACGTATGAATTGTTTTTTTTTAGGCAAGCGCGCTCCATCGTACGTCGCAGTGTCACTTAACATCAAGCGAACTGGCGGTCAATCCTAAGGCTATCACGAATAAAAAAAAATTTATTAATGTATGTATGTATATTTCTTTGGCACGCTCTGTAGCCTAAACAGCTTGATGGATTTTAGCTTGAGATGCGTCGTTAGATTTGTCTCAATTGTGAGAATTACACTAGGTTATTATTATATATATATATCTATATCAAAAATGAAAAAGTGTAAAATAAAACAGTTAATATAAATCTAAAAAAAAAACCGCCGAAAAAGATGGAAACAAGATGACCAATCTCATGCAGTCGGAGACAATAGGATATTAGGTCGGTTCGAGTTCAATTTATTAAGTTACCTACGAGTGATTGATTTTTCAAATTAATTATATGAAGTTCTCAGTAGCAGCTCGTATCAGTCTCAGTAGCAGAGTTTGGATTTGTGCTCATTGCGTTTATCTAGTGTATGGCTCTTAAAGCACAACTTAGTTTATGTTTTTTTGGCAACTTCGACTCATATAGAAGAAGCATTACCTACCTATGATTATTTTTACTCTCTCGAATTGATTCCAAAAAAAATAAATTACATTTTTACAATTTAATTATTATATAAAACAAAATGCAATCACCAACTACCGAAATGCAACCAAACCACCACCGGCCCTCTTTTATAACAATGTCGATGGTGTCCTCACGTGCAGCCGACGCTCGCGTACTTTTACTCACAGGATTGGATACTGTAGTCATCAAAGGGCACATGTGAGAACATCATCCTAGCTCCTTACAATTAGCAGTAGTCACCATAGCCGAAATCGCTGGGAAGTTATTATTAAAACAAAAGAATATTCTCATTTTATCCTAAAACAAATTGACAAGAATTGTTAACAACGAAATAATATTCAAGCAAACATCTGGATTACACCGCTGTGCTTCTCCTTCGAACTCGAAAAAGTCAACTTTAATTTTATAGAATTTCTTTAGCAAAATTTCATCAATGAGAGAGGACGGGTCCAATCTCCTCAGCCGAGCTTTTATATTGTTTTTTTTTAGGGTTCCATATCTTAAGAGGGTTATTTAAAATTTAAATAATCCCCGCAGCATCACGTTATGGTTACCATGTTCTTGCAATATCATTTAAGTAACAGCATACCACATTTGAAATCGATCAGACTTGTAGAAGTTGCTCCTAACCCTTCATAACTAAAAAAAATTATAATCTTCCCAGATTTTCTAAAATCATAGCTAAGAATACTCTCGATCAAGTCACCTGACAAAATTTTGTTTTGTAAATGTAATAAAAAACGGTCTATTCGTTTGGGAGCTACGATACAACAGATACAAAGACACGTTAAACTTATAACACTCCTCTTTTTTACGTCGGGGGTCAATAACGGAATATCTGCAAGATCACGCTTTTGACCGTACTGACCGTCTGTCAGTTTTGTCATCTCGGAACGTTTCGTATATATTTTACATATGACAAATTCTACATATCGCAGCTATTGAATAAGTGCACCATAATTATATTACTAGTGAACGAAAAATAAGTGGGACAATTTAGTCTTGAAAATATAATGGTTTTTTTTGTTTAGTTTTAAAAAAAAATATCAGTAGGTAGTAAAAGTTAAGTAGTTTTGATAAATATATTTTGTTCCTATTATACATTTGTATATTGTGTGAAGAATTATATAATAATTATATTATTTTATCCAGTTCATTTTTTTTAATAACTATTAGCTCAAAAATTACTGAATATAACCAAGGAGGACTCCTCGATTTTTTAAATTGACTTTCTTAAGATTAGTAGATACTACATACATACAATCACGCCTTTCTCCCACAGGGGTAGACAGAAACTGTAGATTTGCTATGATTCTTGCATAATTCTTTTTCTATTTTACATTTACTTTCATACATCTTCTTATACATACACGCCGGTTGCGAGTGCTACGCACCTGACCTAGAAGATACCTACTAATCCATAATTTATTTAATAGATATTAAAACCTTTGGACTGAATTCAAATATGGTTATATAATTATTACAAGGTAGTTCTTTCAACTCTATATTGACTGATGATGCATCTTATCAGTAAATGACAATACCTTTATCTTAAATAATCTATTTTGTAACTATAGTAAACATAACATAATCAACCCATTATACTGTCCCACTGTTGGGCACGGGTCTCCTCTTAGAATGAGAGGGATTAGGCTATAGTCCACCACGCTGGCCTAGTGCGGGTTGGCAGACTTCACACGCCATCGAGAAAATCTCTCAGGCATGCAGGTTTCCTCACGATGTTTTCCTTCACCGTTTAAGCGCGTGATAATTAACTATTTAATATGCACATGACTTCGAAAAGTCAGAGGTGCGTGCCTTGGGTTCGAACTCGAGACCTTTGACTTGGCAGTCCAACGGTCATACCACTAGGCTATCACTGCTTCTCTATATATCTATAGTATATAACTATAGTAGATCTAACAAATTTTAATATTTGTGCTAAATTAATTTTAAATCAAGTTTCTCATTTTAAGTGATCTATGTAATGTTCGTTTAGGAAATAAATTCTTTAAACCGATATTGAAACAAGGATAACAGGAAAATCTCGGGATTTTCCGACTGTGAATTAATAGTTTAAATATTATTTTTTAGTAAAGGAAAAAATTCAATCGCGGGCAGGATTCGAACCTGCCTCTCCTTGTTGGATACACCAGACGCTCTGACCTCTAAGCCACCGCGAACCCTACCCGCATGATTGAAATTAAGCCTTCACATTCTGAATTCTACGTCATAAGGTGACGTTGAATTTTTTCCTTTACTAAAAAATAACTTTATAATCTTAGCATGAAAAATGAAAAAAAAAACACAAAAAGATAGTTTAAATATTTTTTATAAAAGTAACTAACTGGTGTTAGGGTACGGAATACGAATTGTGTTATCCCGACTCGCTCTTGCCCGCTTTTTTTAAAGAAAACTCACTCCGTCCTCATTCGGAGATTAATAAAATGTAAATTTTCCGACACGCCTCGCGTTTCCGAACAATTTTGCCAAAGCATTTCCTAAAAATTCTTGAAGAGTCCCAAGGTTGTCTGTTATAGTTAATCTTTTCAACAAACTGTATATTTTAGGCTGATTTTCGGTTAGGGTGAGATACTCTAGTGATTATTGAATTCGTTAAAAAAATCTTATTGGTAAGATCTTAAACTTTGGAAGTTGACAATGTTGCCTGGTATTAAATGAAACTTTCTAGTCTAACTTTTCGTCAGCTACGAATATTATAAATTTTAATATAATTTTCTATGAAATTCTCAGTAGCAGCTCGGAGTCTGGATTTATGTCCGGTGAATGGCTATAGGCTCGCCCTCGATAACATGGGACCTAAACATACCGGCGAATTGTGGGTGTACATTAAGTACGCCTCTGCCTAACCCTACGGGGAATACAGGCGTGATGGTATGTTATGTTAATATAACTTTGATTCAGTTTTTTTTTGAAAAGTAAAGGTAAGCTAGGAACACTCTCGATTTTCTTTTGAGATTTTCTTAAAACATCGAGATGTTTTAAGAAAATCTGGATGGCCGTTTGAAGATTATCAGCTCTTTTCTGGTTCATGAAAGGATCTGCGCATCTTCCACAGGTCTGATCGACTTGAAACTTAGTATCCTGTTACTTCGATGATATTGCAAGAATATGGTAACCTTGTCTTGATGTTGCGGGGGTGTTTTAAATTTAGTTTACATTTGTTTATATTTACCATTATTTGACATGCTATTTAAATTCAAATTTGCTATTTTTTTATGGGATAGGAGGGCAAACGAGCAGACGAATCGCTTGATGGTAAGCGATTACCACCGCCCATGGACACTCGCAACACCAGAGGAGCCACAAGTGCATTGCCGACCTTTTTAAGGCGATTGGGCCTCCGGTAACCTCAATCACTCGGCGAAACACAACGTAAGCGTTGTTTAACGCCGGTTTTTTGTGAGGCCGTAGTATCACTCCGGCGGAGTCGGCCTATTATGACGACTTAAAGAATTTCAATATAAAAAATATGAATTAAATTAGGAATTTAAACGAGAAACTTTCGTGTATGTTTTATTCAAATTTCAATGTTGCAGGATTCAGAAAAAAATATATACTTAAATGTTTGAGGAATTTAAAATAACTACATATACGCAGGTAACACCGCAAAATACAACAAGTATAAAATAAAATCAACATTCATAAAATAAACAAAAGAAAAACTCCAAAATACATAACTCCAACATTTTCATTATATCATCGCTTCATACATATGTATATCAATATTGACAACGAAATACGAATCACGGAGACAGTATAACTTCTGAATAAAAGATGATTAGAATGTAAAGACCAATTTCCCATGCAAACCTTCATCAAATATACATGTAGATTCATACAGAAACAGTGAAGCCTTTTGAATTGAAATTGACCCGTGGACGCCGAATGAGGAAATTAAAGATATGATGGCATAGAATTGCTCAGGAAACGTATAGGGAGAGGCGAGACGAAATATTGGCACCTCTTTCGTGGTTCAAATTATTTATGGGTATGTCAACGTCGTACGTAATATTTTTATAGATTTTGTGAACCTTTCATGCTCAAATAACGAAAAATATCTATCTTCTGCGAGGTCTTAATTTGTGTGGCAGACGCTATTTCTGTCCTGTTATCAAAAGTATTGGTAAGTACTATCTTTTGGACATAACAGTGGTTAATATTAGTTCAAACATTCAAACATAATATTCAGATGTCAATCTCGTTTAATCGACTTCTTGGTAATACTTTCGTACGTCAATATTATAATAAAGAGATCCCCCAAAAAGCCTGCCTTTCGCAGCTTCACTAGTGGTTGAACATATTTTGGGAGAAATGGCGGGAGAAACTCCCACGCACATTTATCTGTTACGATAATTAAAGCGACATTCTAAGTATAAAGCAAGCATTCGCGACGACTACTATATAATAAGGGGTGAGCATATTGCTATCTTCTAGATATACTCCTTCAAAAAGGGTGTGAAAAGATTTTTAAGGGATTAGCAACGTGCGAATTACACCCCTGGTGTTGCAAGCATCCATAGGCTACGGTAACCGCTTACCATCAGGTGGGCCGTATGAACATATAATAAGAACAATTGTACCTAGTTTCGTTGAAATCCGTCGAGTGGTTTTTGTTTCTATAACGAACATACAGACAGACAGACAGACAAAGACAGACAGACAGACAGACAAAAATTTTACTGATTGCATTTTTGGCGTCAGTATCGATCACTAATCACCCGCTGATAGTTATTTTGGAAATATATTTCATGTACAGAATTGACCTCTCTACAGATTTATTATAAGTATAGATAGAAGATTAGAATTATAATATAATATTTCACGAAATCAATCAATAAATCAGGTCGCCCCGACCAATTCTCAGAAAGTTTTTGGAACCTGTAATTAATATTCACATTGTATTATTAAACAGCTGCTCTGTAATTTGGGGTACAATATAGAAATAACAATACTTCAAATACGTTGTAAAGGTCGGTTCAGACAAGCGCTCGAACCCAAACTAACGTGCGTTTTTTAGACGCGTGCTTCATTTTTTGTTAGCGGCGGTAGCCTAATAGCTAGGGCGTCGGACTTGCGATTATGTTACCGGTTCGAAAGCCCCTTGTAACACAAGCATTTTACTTAGCACGAGGGGTTAACAAGAATACTAGTAATGTGCGACCCACATTGACAGTAAGCTTTTTTTAAAACAAAAAAAATATATAGTGTACATTAGTAAGTTCACCTCTGCCGACCCCTTGGGGAATACAGGCGTGTTCAATGTATTTAATACTACGACAGTGTATTTGTTTTTAGTTCTGGATCTTGTTTCTATGTACTCTACGTTTGTGGATATACGGCTTGAAGCATAATATTGACACTAGCTGGTAGTGAGCAAGCAAGTGGACTGGCCCGTACATCTCACCGAAACTTCGAGAAATTGAGCTTCAAAGTCCCAGTCAAGATGAAATGACGCGTAAATTCCGTGTTTGATTATAGCAAATTCACTTTGCTCGGATCTCTGGAATATTAGGTATGTGTTTTGGGTAACTGTTAGAGCAGGAATATTTTAGACCAACCAAAGACGTTTAAACTAGGATTTTCTTCTATACTTACTAAGACACATTAATAAGTTTATTGGCGTGGTTGCTAAGTTGAATTAAAAACACAGAAACATAATTATGAATAAATTGATCATTATTATATCATTTTAATTAGGGAAGCTGAGAAAACACGTAAAATATTATGTTGAGTATAGAGTTTTTTCAACTTTTTCTTGCTTTTGTATAATAGGTATATTAAAAAAAACTCTAGCGTTAAAAAATGTCAGTTACATTACAATTGAATGTCAGTTGTGATTTTTTTTGATTTCCTTCGAAATAATGGTGTACCTAATTGATTATGAATAATTTTCGAACTTCGAATAAATAAATTGTTTATTTTATTGTTTTATAAACTGAGGTTATTTTTGGAAAAGTACTTTACTTTAAATCAATTAAATGATTGAATTGATTGTAACATTTTGTTTTGCCATAAAATGATTACAACCTTTTGTTCTGAAATACAATCGTTATAAAAAATTAAAATACGCTCTCACTAAATCATGAACGCTTGAAAACTGAACGCGCGTTTACCGCTTTACGTCTGAACGGGCCCTAAGAGCTTTCGTAGGAAGTTGTTGAAAGTTCAGTCCAATTAACTAGTAATATTTCAACCTTTACTCGGTTGGAGGCTAAATAATTTGAGATTGAATTTTCTGAAGGTACTTATGAAAATTTCGTCGAACAAATTTTGTGACTATTTGACCTTTAATTAAGGACTTTAGAGCTAGAAAGCACTTCGTTTATTTTAATTTAGCTCTATCTTAGTAACATAACATACGATAACACTACGTATATATTCCCAAAAGAATTTAAGCGTCCCTATCTCGGCCCCATAAGGCGAAAAATATTTCACAAGACAGAAATAACATCGAATCCAAAAATAAATCAAACCTAATCCAATTTCCTAAAATGACATGAGTCTGATTTATAAGATCTCAACGCTTTTAACATTTCGAAGTAGGTAATATTAACATTTTGATATTGACGTCACTTGACGCCATATCGTCTCATATCCTGTAAAGATCAGGGTGCTATACATTGAGTTATTATGTCTCTCCATACTAAATAGAGTAATAAACTTTATAAGGTCGAAAATTTTTTATCTTGTCTGCACTATACCGCGTGGTGGACTTTAGCTTGACCCCTCATATGTTGATAGGAGATACATGCCCAGTGGATTAGTAAATCTGTTGATTGATATCGTTATGTCAATTTTCAAGTCTGTAGACTTTTTAGATTAGAAATTGTGATCTTTTGATTGCACATATTTTGTTCTTTAGAAGTGTATTACTTATAAATATAAATACGCGTAAAAACAATGAGTTGGACGTTATCATTGAGAGAAATTGCGGTGAATAATCTACAATTTGTGCAGCAACAACTCTTTTCATGGCGCGACGCGACCTCTCTTCAATATCTCTAGTAACTCAACGACGCTTCACAACTTTTGGCTCTCAAAATAAATGTGAGGGCCCGATATTGATTGGTGTTGCCATCAACGTTGCTGTCATCTGTAGAAAGATAGGGGCTTTGATGAAAAGATTCTAGATAAGGTATATTCAAATGTCAAAACTTTTTTTTCAAGCTTCCAATATTTTCAACAAACACTCGTGAAATGCCGTTGTCTATAGAGGAACTGCAGCTGTAGACACAAATATTTATCTTGTTTTTATTTTAAATAGTTTCACTTTCCATTCTAAGGCCTTCCCATTCTAAGCTTAGTGTCGCGATGGGAGTTCCAGGATCGTTGCAAGTGGAAATATTATAGTCTCTGCCGACCGCAATGGGAGACAGGCTTAAAAATATGTACAGATGTATGTATGATGGTGTTCTGTAGCAAACTCCTGTCTCGGAAATATAGTTGAAATCGATTCACGATTGCCAAAAAATCCGGCAAATAAAGAGTGCCAACTTGAGAACCACCCTTTTTTTTTGATGTCGGTTAATAACAGTTATCAGTACCTACAGCCAATATTATTTTTACATTGTAACTTTATTTTTGTAGCATTGAGAAAATATTTCTTCATTCAGTATATATTTGTATTGTTTTATCTTGCTGTTTTCTTGGCCTATATAAATTCTTTGAAAGAATTGCTAAGATAATGAAATAGTTGTTTGTTAAGTCATTCACGGATAAACTGTATTGTGTTGTCTTAATGTAAACAAGTTTCTTAGGCTTGAGTATTTATTATTATTTTCTTTGGGTCAATTCTTGTTGCCGCATTTTTTCTCTTTGGATCACTCCAATGTAGTCTTTTAGTCGAAGGAGGAAAGTAGTAAGTAAGTATTAAAAACTAGAAATAATCGTGATCGCCTCAAGGTAGTCGTTCCAAATTCAAACTCAAATTATTATTGAAATAAAACTACTTTTTACGGTTTTTTTTTTTAATGTAATAGGGGGACAAACGAGCAGACGGATCGCCTGATGGTAAGCGATTACCGCCGCCCATGGACACCCGCAACACCATAGGAGTCACAAGTGCGTTGCCCGCCTTTTAAAAGGGAATTGGGCCTCCGGTAACCTCACTCACTCGACGAAACACAACGTAAGCGTTGTTTGACGCCGGTTTTCTGTGAGGCCGTGGTATCACACCGGTCGAGCCGGCCCATTCGTGCCGAAGCATGGCTCTCCCACGTAACAATCTCGTCTCTCGTTGTACTGATATGATTTGATCCGTAAAATTTCCTAGAGGTACTTTTGACATGTCCAAATCTAATTTCACTTCGATCCGAATGGCCCTGCAAATCACTTAAATAATTGATCTATACTATACAAACATATCAAAATTAGCAAATGTCCGAAAAATGAATTCTATTATTTTGTCTTTTTCTCGAGTTTTGATATCAAAATACCACTGCAAACCCACTAATGGCTAACTTCAAACGCGTACAGTCGACCGTACTGTAACGGTATTTGTTTCTAAATTCATCCAATTGATGAATTTTGATAAAAAGATAGATTGGATCTTCAAGAAGTATATATAGGCTACTCCGGTTTTTTCGAAAAAAAAGGTAATTCGGAATGCGCGCGAAACCGCGAGCATGTTCTAGGCAAGCGCGCTCCATCATAAATCGCAGTGTCACTTAACATCAGGCGAACAGGCGGTCAAGCGCCTATCAAGAATAAAGAAAAGAATAAAATATAATTTATTCTAATAGAGAAGTGACCTAAACGTTACTTGGATCTGTGCCATGAGAAATCAGTGGACTTGCAACTTTATTGTAATGTAAGCAGAATATCAAATAGATTAGACGTTTGAATGTAGTTGCAAAACGAGCGAATTGTAATGACGAACACAGTTATATCTCATTGAAAAAAATATTTGAATAAGACTATTATCAAAGTTAAATTCAAATATTTTATTTAACAAACCTCAAACTCAAATATTTTCTTTCAGATAGACCATAAACAGGTGTCTTTCTGTAACTTTTTTTTGCATTTTTCAAACTAAGATTATTATTAAAGTTATTTTTAGTGAAGGAAAAACGTTGACGTGACGTCACCTTAAAAACATAAATTCAGAATGAGGAGGCAAATTTCGATCTGGTAGGTGGGACGCAGTGGCTTAATTAGTCATAGCGTCTGGTGTATTGAACCAGAAGATCGCCCGCAGTCGAATTTTCCCTTTACTAAAAATAAACATAATTATACTTACAGGTATTTTGAAAAATCAAATAGTACCAAATAGTAGGTCTTGTCCTGGGGTTGCCACATATAGGGAAAAGTATCTCAGTAAACCGAGTACTTTCCGTGAGATCGTCAGCGACATTACTCGCTTGCTGGCCTTTCGTAAGGAGTTGGGGTGGCTCAAGTAACAAATCTTTTCCACCCACACGCAAAATACGCACCTTGTCATGGAGGAGCAGAAAATAGGCTGCTGTACCATAATACCATACCAATAGTAGTGTCTTATGGAGAAGAGCCGGCAAGAAACTCCATAGAAACTCTTTTAAATAGGTAATTGATATTTACAATGTGAGTATTGTGGAGTTATAGTAATGTACTCCTAAGTGATAAAAATAAATGACCTGTCCCGAAGAATAAATAAGACGCCGGCTTCTGCCAGTGACTTCGGTCATGTAGGATACCAACCTAAGCAAGTACCTAAGGATTAAAACAATAAAAAGTAAGTACCCTAAATTTTGACCGGGCTCATAATCTACCTGTAGGTACAAAAGATTTCATAAAAATCCATAAAGTAGATCTTGAGCTATAAGCGGACATACAGACACATACAAATAGACAACAATTCTAAAAATCATTAATTCGGCTTCAGTATTGCTCAATTAGTCTTCTTCACTTATTTTTATTACAATTATTTTCCAATTACAGACACGACTTTTCTACAGACTTATTATATTTAGATTATTATCGCGAAATTATTTATTTAGGTCCATTCCCTCTATTTCCACTAAAGTGGATATAAAAGTAAGTTGTCAGATTTCATTTACCTGGAAAAAAATATGTCGCAAAATGGCAAAAACAACATTACGACAAAACTTCGCCTTACAAGGTATTATAGTTCCGTAAAAGTATTACATAAGCCTGTCATAGTCTGGAAATATTTAAAGCCATTGTTACATTAAACGCGGAGCGAAAGCTATGATATCTTCTCCCGTGTGGAGTAGGCAGTGATAGCCTAGTGGTATAACCAGACCAGTCAAAGGTCTCGAGTTCGAGTCCCAAGGCATGCACCGCTGACTTTTCGAAATCATGTGCATATTAAATAGTTAATTATCATGCGCTTAAACGGTGAAGGAAATTATCGTGAGGAAACCTGCATGCCTGAGAGATTTTCTCGATGGCGTGTGGTCTGCCAACCCGCACTAGGCCAGCGTGGTAGACTATAGCCTAATCCCTCTCATTCTGAAAGGATACCCGTGCCCAGCTGTGGGACAGTGTAATGGGTTGATTATATATGTATGTATGTGGAGAAGGGTTAGAATACAGTTCCTCATTGCCGTTCAGTTATGCATCTGGTAAGAGCCGAGAAAATATCTGACTTGCACGGTGGTGTAACAGGCTGGCGACCACCCTTACGTCGGAGAATGTTGTAAAGAATCTAGGTGTGTGTTTCGCCTTTTGCGCGTGAGAACCAGTTCCCTCGGTTGCTACGGCTCTGGTATTCTGCAGTTCGTAGCGGCTCTTAAAGGTCCTCAACGCATCAGTAACTCCTCTGGTGTTGCAGGTGTCCATGGGCGATGATGACTATTTACCATTAATTGGCTCGTCTGCGCGTTTGCCAACATAATCAATAAAAAAAATGCAACGCAACGCAGTACTAGCTTACTGATATGACAATAATTGAACTATCAAATCTTAGGTTTCAAGTTCTGATCCAAGGCACGAACCTCTTACTCTTCGGAATCATATGCGTTATCATCATCATCAGCCTATAAGAGTCCACTACTAGACGAGGGCCTCCCCCAATGTATGCCATTTCACCCTGTCATCATGTGCGTATTAGAATCCGGCGGTGCTTTAATTGCCCACAAAAACGTAATCTTTACATAGTATAAAACAAAGTCGCTGTCACTGTCTGTCCGTCCCTATGTACGCTTAAATCTTTAAAACTACGCAACGGATTTTGAAACGGTTTTTTTTAATAGATAGAGGGATTCAAGAGGAAGGTTTTAAGCTATTTAACATTACGCTACGACTCTCAGGAATGGGGCAACGCGGGTGAAACCGCGGGCGGGTCGCTAGTACTAAAATAATGCGTAATCCAGACAATATTCTATCAAATTATGTTATTATTCGGATTTGGATACCGTCAATCTAGGTTATTACTGTACTATTTCATCTACTACTACGTCACTGGAAATAAAAGATTTGGAACGATTTTCCTTTTTTTTAACTTGGTAAATTTATCAAAAATTGCATTCACTCATATTTATTTCCAGTGAAGTATTTTAGATAAAATGGTAGCGTAGGGACCTAGATTAATTGTATCGGAATTCGAATAATACCACGATTGGATAAAATTGTGTTTGGATTACGATTAATTTCGGTATTACGTTTGTATGAGAAATTCGGTCCGCCGGACTCTTATTATAATACTCGCTTAACAGAGGAAACATCGCGAGGAATTCTGCATGCTTGAAAGATGTGCACGACGGCGTGTGAAGTCTGCCAACTCGCATTAGTCCAATATGGTGGACTATAGCTTAACCCCTCTGATTCTGAAACGAGACCTGGTAAACTTCATAATGGCGGGACGAACTCTTATAATTGAAAGATTCTACCACGTATATTTAGTATTTACAGCTTTGCCCAACTATGGAACAGTAAATGGGTTAATTATGAAGTACGTATTGTAAGTACTCTTAGTATCCACTTCTGTCCTGCTTTGTATACAACAGTGCCTAAAACATCTCATGATCTGTCATCAGACAGTAGATGTCTTAATAAATTAACATTCAAAGCGTTGTTCGCTTAATGACGTACTCGACCTTCGTGTAAATTATTAACAACATTACAGGGTTAATGCGAGTTCTCAAAACTTTGACTGTCCACAGAGGATTACTATGTAAAGCGGTTTTGTTTCTAGCTATTTATGAGGATGTTTATACAGAAAGAAATTCCCCTGTGAGTCATCTTCTTATCTATTCTGTCTTCTTTTTAACGGACTTCGAAAAGGAGGAGGGTTCTCAGTTCGACTGTGTTTAATTTGTGAATATATTATCCAACTAGCTTTTGCCAGCGACTTCGTCCGCGTGGAATAGTTACTTTGTTCCATATGAACTTTCATCTTCTATTTCACCCCTACATTGTAGGTCGAAATTTATCAAAATCCTTTCATAGGGGATGCCTACATCATAGTAGCTATATGCATGCCAAATTTCAGCCCGATCCCTCCAGTGGTTTGGGCTGTGCGTTGATAGATCACTATGTCAGTCAGTCAGTCACCTAACGTAAGAGTAGACAAATATAATCAGAAAGCTCCGAACTGCTAAGCTATCGGGAGTTATACGTGTTATTGTGATTCAACCATAAAAGATAGACATTTGCTGTCGTGGAATATTTTTTATATAATTTTAAGGAGAACATTTCCGTCATACATGATTTCTGTGTAGCTTTAACCATTAAGGCTGCATACGCAACGGAAGCTTAAAAAATGGAGTAAGTTCTCCTGTTTTCCCAAGATTTCCCTTCACTGCTCTGCTCCTATTGATCGTAGCGTGATGAAAAGTATACTATAACCTGCCCAGGAGTATGAAGAACAATTGTACCAAGTTTCGTTGAAATCCGTCGAGTGGTTTTTGTTTCTATAACGCACATACAGACAGACAGACAGACAGAGACAGACAGACAGACAGACAAAAATTTTACTGATTGCATTTTTGGCGTCAGTATCGATCACTAATCACCCGCTGATAGTTATTTTGGAAATATATTTCATGTACAGAATTGACCTCTCTACAGATTTATTATAAGTATAGATAACTTCGCCGATAAATAACCTATTTCTCTTTTATTTGATCTTTAATAATTAAATTTAAAAATCCTTCGTAACATCAAGTCAAGTTACCATGTTCTTACAATATCATTGGAGTAACAGGATAACAAGTTTCAAATCGATCAGACAAGTGGAAGTTGCTCACATCCTTTCATGAATTATAAAAGTGCTGATAATCTACAAACGGCTGGCCAGATTTTCTTATATCATAGCTAAAAACACTCTCGATCAAGTCACCTTTCAAACTAAAAAAACAGTATGAAAATCGGTACATTGGTTTAGGCGCTACGATGCAACAGACAAATACACACGTTAAACTTATAACACCCCAATTATTTTGTGTCGGTGTTAAATATAAATATTGCCGCATGTAGGTCAGATCATCACTTGAGAACAGCTCTACTGATTTAGCTTTTTTTGTTGTGTTTGTAATTGTCAGGGCAAGGATTCTATAAAGGAAATTTAATGAAAATTCACCAGAAATATCATAAGTTTGGACGTAAAAATGTACACAGCAAATTCTCGGTAGCAGTTCTGAGTTTGGATTTGTACCCGGTTAATGACAATAGGCTCACCCCTTAGTACATAAGAACTCTGGCTATTCCTTCGAGAAGAACAGGCGTGATGTTATGTAATGTTAAATCCTAACTCCAAGCAACTACCGAGAATTTCATAGAAAAACCCAATAACACATTTACTCGACCTGGGCATCGAACCTAGAGTAAACCTACCTTACTATCCACTAGACAAATGCGGCAGTAAGCTGTACATATATTTTAATGTCAGTGTCAACCTAAATTCAGTGTAGGTATAAAACCTGAAAATCAAAATAAATTATAGTCCTTAAACAGATTACATTACGACCTAGAATCCCTTGTTATGAAAGAATAACCTTAATGGAGTGTGTAAAGGAGGTTCCTTTAGTAAAAGTTTTTAGTTCACGGAGTATTATTATATCGGCATCATTATTTACAAGTAACACATTAAAACACTTAGCTGATATGGAATCGAGCATTCAGAAGTTGAACTCCGGGCAAAGTAAAATTGTCTCAAATATTTAACCATTAAGATTTCTTTTTCAATCACGTTGTTTGGTTATCTTTTTTACCCCCTACGCAAAGAGACGGATATTATAAGTTTAAGATTTGTATCTGTCTGTTTGTCTGTAGCGTCGTAGCCCCCAAACGAAGGGACCGATTTTGATTACGTTGTTAAGGTTCTGTACCTCAAAAGGAAAGAGACGGAACCCCTAAAGGATAACTTTGTTGTCCGTCCGTCCGTCTGTCCGTCTGTCTGTCAAGACCCTTTATCTCGTATCGAGTTGCAATTAAAACCAAATACACAGGACTATAGTCCCTTGAAGCTGTGAAAAAATAAAACTTCTAAGTTATCGTAAAAGAAAGATACAGCCGTTTATGCCGCAAAAAACGTGAAAAACTGATGGGCCGGCAGGATACCTGGTAGCTACGTTTTTGGTGATAGGGAGCAAGTTCATTTCCAATCATCAGAAGCAAATCTGAACTCTATTATAGCAGCTACTATTTTGAATGCCAAATGAAAAAATCCAAAAACACTTGAACTGGGATGAGATCCCAGGACACAGTAGCTGCACTTGTGACTACTAGACCAATGATCGCAGTCTAACTATTGGAGTACATTTGTACACTACTGTCTAACTTTTCGGGGTATATAGAATATTAATACTGCTTATTTATCTACATAACGTCAACACATAATTTGCCCTAAAATCAATTTACGAACAAACTTGGTTGTGATATTGAAATTTATTAGTTTTTCCCAACAATAAACCAGGCAATTCCATACCCAGCTTCCTAGTTCGAATATAATACACTGTATATACATATATTATGAAGGTATGTAGTACGCAAAAGGTTTGACAGAGATGTATTAATATACATTCGTAGTTCGCCGGTTTGAGTTAAGAGTCCGGCGGACCGAATTTCCCACACAAACGATATACCAAAATAATTCTTCGTGTTATCGAAATAAACGATCGAAATAAATGTAAGGCAATGCAATTCTTGATAACTTTACCAAGTTTGGAACGAAATTTTGGTCGTTTATTTACAGTGAAGTAGTAATAACGAAATGGTATGGTAGGAACCTTGATTAACGGTATCCGAATCCGAATAATAACACAATTTTGAAACAATATTGTTTGGATAACGATTTCTTTTGGTATTACGTTTTTGTAAGTAATTCAAGCTCCGCCGGACCCTTAAGAGTTTCATGTAACAAGTAGCGTCTTATTGCCATTAAGTATCTATGGTAAGTAATTATCGCCGCCTATGTACACCGGCAATACCAGTGGAGTTACTGATTCGTTGTCGAGCCTTAAGAGCTCCTACGGGCTACAGACTGGTGGAGCCGCAGCAACCGAGAAGGATCTGGCTCTTACGCACAAAAGTAGAAACACACACCATGGTGCTTTACGACAGATTCCAACATGTGGTCACCAACTAGTTAGACGCCTTGAAGACGTGTACATCACTACAACAAGAAAAGCAATCGCGAAAGTCGTTCTGTAATTCTATGAAAAGTTAAGTATGACTAAGAAAATTACCTGTGAGGTGAGATGGAGCCACTTTTAATTTATTCACGCCGCAATTTGACTAGCAAAGTAGAGGATTACGATTAAAGGTGATGTGCTCGAGTGCAGTAAATACTCACTTAAGAAGGTATGTAGTTAGGAATTCAGTTTAGGGATGTGTCAATGTCGATAGTTGGAGCTATATACGAGGGGTATTCAAATTAAAATTCGAAGTATTTATTTCTATTTATCTATTATTGGTATTCGATGATAATTGAGGACCTGGCTAAGAAATAAGAAAGAGAAAGAAAGAAAGAAATCACTTATTTATTTAGCACAATTCTTACTATAGATAAGTACCTAATTATTATATCTAAATCGTGTGCCTCAAGATTGCGCTGAAACGACGCTGGTTCAGCGTATGCCAGACGGATAACTACGCTGATCAATCGATATAGAGTCTAAATCTTTTATTTATCATATGTTGGCTCCAACGATCCTACTATCGCTGGCACTAAGCAGTTCGAGCACGCAAATTACAGTCATCCAGCTACTTGTGTACTGGCGCCAACGTAATTTTACTCATCCACACGTTGGCCCAGTAGCATAGGCTGTAATGGGGTGAACATGTGGAGGTAGGATTGGAATGGTCGTCAAATGCTGTCCAACAAGGACTGACAAGTTTCGTAGGTAGAATTGTTAAGAATCAACAATTACGATGTCAAGCAAGTTGAAGGTCAACCAATCAATGAGTGAACATTTTTAATAAACAGAGTACCTCCATCCCGTCGACAGTCGGTCCCCGTTATCATACATCTACGATTGTTCACAGTCAGAAGCCCGAAAAGCCTGACAAAATATCAGAAACGGCTAAGAATTCGGTTATTCGAATTCTTTATTCTTCCAAATTCTTAGCCATAAATAAATTGTAGCTTCTTGTGAACTAAAAGTTAGACTGGAAGCCAACCCCAACATATTTAATAGAAGTCCAAAAAAATCTTTCAAATGAGGTTTTAATCCAAACACCGCCGCCTCTTCTGAGAATTCACGCAGAATAAAAAAAGTGATTTCATTGTCTACATTACCCTTAAAGCGATATAACCGAAGTCGGGTAATCTTGTAATTAATAATGGTAATCATAACTGTTTCGCTATCTAAATCTAAATTTATTCATATCATTTTCCCCCATTATGCTTTAACAGCTCCCTAAAACAACATACCCAATGAAATTACCTTAAAACTTTGCTAAGTGTTGTCATTTCAAACATCCACTTTGTCCCTTTAGGCGTTGGTCTAGAGTCTAGACAAAACTAATGATAACAAGACAACAAAGTTATAAAAAAGTCGGGACCGTAAAAATACATTGACAAAAGATGGTAGTTTCATGTTAAAAATTTTGTAAGATTTTTGCTTTCAGTGCAGAGAGCTAGGCTGGATTTAGTCGTAGTCTAATGGTCGTGAGTGCATTTGCTGAAAGTGAATCCGAGGTTCAATTCCAATTCAAGCTGTTTTACTTTTGATTTTTTACCCCCGACGAAAAAATGTGTTAAAAAATCTAAGTCTGTTGCATCGAAGCGCCTGATCGGGTGAACCAATTTTGAAATATATATTTTTTGAGAGGTATTTTTCTTAGCTATGTTAAAAAAATATCTGCTCAGTTGTTTTAAGATCAAGATAGGTGACTCTTTCCTTGATGAAGACATATAAACAACTTCCACAGGTCTGATAAATTCAAAATTTGAAATCCTGTCACTTTGTCAATGATATTACAAAATCCTGCAGCATACCCAACCCGTCAGAAGAACTCCTCAATGGTGCACAGCATCTATACTGTGTTTGGGCTCAGACGATGCGTTTTGACGAGGACATGAGCGGTCTTCCGACACAATGACGTTTGGATTAAAATACTCCACTTATATTAAACGTAAAGGGATAATATTTATATATTTTTTACATTTTAAAGATCTTTGTGTCAGGGATTTCTTTAAATTTTTTATTTCATTTTTGACTTGTCTATGAAAAGTTTTGGGACGCAACTTGGATTTTTTAATCTCGTTCCTATTATAGTATACCTAAAACTTACGGCGAATTGTGGGTACAGTACGCGCACATCATGGTATCCAAAACCGTAAATTTCTTCATTCGATTTTTTATTTAATCTCCAAATAATAAAGTTAATTATCCATTGGGGAAATTGGACAGTTTAAGGTAACTTGGTGTGCTATTGACTGTACTTACATCAGTACACCTTTTCCTAACCCTTCGGGGATACAGGCGTAGTTTGTCACGCTGTTATAGATTATGTTGTAAATGGACCACGTAGTTATTATCTCGCTCATAAACATAGCATTCTATGGTTTCCCATGGGTGTCGTAAGGAGTAACAAAGGGTTATACTGCAGCATTCAAAATGACCGCAATATCAAAAACTGTCAATATTACCTACTAGTGATCATAACAGGACTGCGGAGCCTGATGCTCCCGGATTTTTTTAAGGACGTGCCCTAACTCCTGCAATATGCATAAAAAAACATGGAAACAATAAGACTTAAGCCGAGATCTCATTGAATCGAAAAATCTAATCCAGACGGAGGCAGTAGGTCTTCTTAGTAAAATTTAACGATATGCCTCCGACAGCACGAGATTGTCCGATTTGATGAGATCTCGGCTTAGGGTGTGGTGGGATTGGAGACTGAAATAGTTCATCTTGTTTTCATCCTTTTTTATCTTTTTAGGGTAGTCAGGTATTTTTATTTTTAAAGTTTCCTTTGTTGTGCTCCTAAATTATCAGGATAAGGTTTGTATTGTAGCGACATCTACCGCGCTACATAGAAAATAGACGGACTAGTCCTGAATCGCGCATGTGAAGTTTGCAACGCAACTTGGATATATACAACCGCCCGACATCAACCATCGGGCCGCGGCCCGCCAGGCATAACGCCCGCCTGGTCGGAGGATACTCCCTGTGGTTGGAGGGACAACACACTTTGCCCCTCCTCAGTATGATTTTTTTGAATCCACTAACTTAATAAAAGTCCGCCGGAACAAATTTCTCTTACAAACGTAATACCGAAATAAATCGTAATGCAGACAATATTCTATCAAATAAAGTAACATAATATAATCTCTAAATAAAATATTAAACTAACTTAAATAAAACTAACTAAATATAACTAAAAAAGGGCATCAAAGAACTCTTCACTTCACTGGAAATAAAAGACCGGAAAATCGTTCCGAACTTGGTAAAGTTATCAAAAATTGCATTCGCTTTACATTTAGTTCCAGTGAAGTATTTTGGACCAAATGGTCCAGTATAATCTAAATCCGAATGATAACAGAATTTGATTAAATTTTGTTTGAATTACGATTTATTTCGGTATTACGTTTGTAAGAGAAATTTTTTTATAGTTGGGTGCGTTTAAAAACACAAATTTTGACATATACAAACAGCCTCTCACCCTAACGCATACACCGTCTCCGTTCCATCGCGGGTAAAAAACACCCAGACACGGAACTAAGTCTCGTCATGTAAGCTGTGTATTGACAGTTTGATACTAAATGACATTTTTATCCGCTTTGCATAGCTTCGCATCGCTCTATATTACGGCTTTGTACCCCAAATAGGACATACGATTTACAGTAACATCAGATCAAAGACACGTAACCCTTCATTTTACGACCCTCAAGTTGGTCATAAAATGTCTTTTTATAGCCTAACACACTCCAGAGTTATATGTTTAAAGGTTAACTGTTTTCGGTCATTTACTTACATAAAATTTCATATACTTGTTGATAAGGGAATGGTTAGAATATTGCCGGTTTATGGTAGTGGAGATTTGGGAGTTTCACTTTGAAATTCACAGATGGAGCTGGTAAGGCAAATTGTTCTAAAGATTTTTTGAAATCTGCAGGGTAATTTGAATTATTGAAATCAGCAGGTTAATTTGAATGATTGAAATCAGCAGGGTAATTTGGATTATTGAAATCCGCAGGGTTGCTCATATGCTCTTGAAAATAAGGGCACAATTCTGAGGGCACAATATTCAATACTGCAGCCTGTTCACAGTCTTGAATGTTTTTGTTGCTACTGTGTCTCTATCTTAAAATGCTATTAATTATAGGTAGTCATATTCTTCCTAGGTAGGTACATAATACCCAGATATTAGATGACGTAATTTGATGGCAATAGTTTTGTATTAAATACTGATTAGCAGCGGGATTTGTTTAGACTGGAATCCGACCCCAACTTACTGAGCAAAAAGCAAGGATGATTATGACAAAATAGTCGAAGAAATATAAAATTGAAACGGAAAAATTCTAACATTTTTATATCTATCTTTTGTCAAAACTAGTGGAGAAAACTGTACATTTCCCCGACAAATTATATGGCAGAGCGTTCTTATATCCGACAAAGCCTTGTCACTTCACGTAGCGGGGAGTGCGAACGAAATTCCTCAGAAACAATATGAAGCCTGCAATCTTCATACGTTTTGTTCCTCGAATCTGGCTGTAAAATATTCTTTTGAATTCGAAATCTACGAAGATTGAAAATGGAGCGCAATTGTATCGAAATAAAAATGTTCAAAATCGATTAATGAATAATAATTTTATGCTTGAGAATATTATTGTCGTTATATATAATAGCCACAATTCGGTTCCGGCACACACCGGCCGCTGTTAGGCCCGCTCATTTCACTCGCTCAGCTCGTGCATAAGGTGGTCACAGTTCTTACCTAGCCCATTTTTTTATGGATTAAGTCGGCAAACAAGCTGACAACCCACCTGGTGGTAAGTAGTCATTGTCGCCCATGGACACCTGCCACACCAGAAGAGTTACTGAAGCGTTGCCGATTGCCGACCCCTAAAGAGGATGTAGGAGTAGATGAGGAGTATGGACTGCAGACTGCCAAAACCGTAGCAACCGAAGGAAACTGGCTCTTACGTGCAAAAGTCAATACACATACCAAGGTGCTTTAAGACAGACTCCGACGTAAGGGTGGTCGCTAGCCAGTCAGACCCCAAGAGGTCTTACCACCCCGCTTCTTACGGGAGGCTTATCTGAAAGGCAGTGAAGAACAGTATTCTAACCAGTCCCCACATGGAGTAAAATTGATATTTATATTTGGTTCATCCGGCGTGTCACTATGTGTCCAGGCAGTTCTCGATCAGCCTATTTAAACTAACGGCCCACGATATATACATAGCAAACCATCACGCCTTTATTTAGATTAAGCAGATAAGACCCATGTATGATGCTTGACATGGGAAATGAACCCAGGACTCTTCAATTCACGGGTATTCCAGGGTATTTTCAGTAGCAGATCAGAGTTTGAATTTGTGTCTGTTCCAAGCTATTCATACCCAAAATATTTTTTGTAATACACAGGGATGTGTAATATGCAGGGTAATTGCACTTGTTTGCAATCACCCTTAATTCCTTTTTGTTTAATCCTTAATGATTTGTTGAAGAAGTTCGTATTTCATTAACATTACTTTTTTTCTGGCACAACTCTTTTAAAAGTTTTAAGAATGACAATACTCGCGAATGTTATTAAAATGAATCACGTATTATACTGGATTCGATTTAGGGTTAATAACTTTTAAATGGTCATATATTACCCATAAGTGCTCTGTTATCTACTGAATGAACTGTTATTGGAAGTAGCGAAGAAGAAGCGAGAATATTGGATTAGAAAGAATTGAATGTATTAAGACATAGAACAATACTATAGGTATTGTTCTGTCTTAATCAATCAATATTATTGAATAATTCATCCATAAAACACCATCATGATATTCTCTAAAAAGAGGAGTACGTTAGTACTCCAATACTTGGCTGGTATGTTTTTAGGTCCCATATAATAAGCAGCGAGCGTATTTCCATTAACCCATCACAGCTGCGAATAGAAAATTCAATAAAGCTCGACCTGGAATCGAACTCGGAACCCTACATTTAGCAGACACGTATTTATTTTTTAACACCTGTTAACATTGTGGAGTGCAATAAACGAATTGAGTATTGAGTATTGAGTATCCCTAAATTTTATTCATTAAATATTTTATTTCATCAACAAACCCTGGAATAAGTCCCGGGAGTGTTAAGATAAATGAAATTCAAAACCCCGAACGTTTAAAAGAGATTCTCTCAATGAATTATACTGGCCTCCTTCCTATCCCAAATTAGGTACATGTAAATTACCCAAAACATCCCAAAAAACCTTTCTCATTTACAGACAATCGCCAACACTATTCATTTCCCTTTTAATCCCAGTATCCTAAAATGAAATGGGACACCCAATACCCGTATTAGAGTAAACAAAACAGATTTCAGTGGCAACCCTTCAAACGTCACGTCATCCCCGAGAACGTAATTGCTGGGGCCGTAAAATAAACGCTTGTCAACCCTACCAAATGAAGTTCAAATGAATGGATGTCAGTCCTCATTTGGCTGAAAGTTGGATGTAATTGCTCGAATGTTCCGTACCCAAATCATGCGTACTTTTTAGCAGTTATCCTTACTAATATTATAAACGTGAAGGTTTATGGGTATAGATGTATGGATATATGGATGCATGGATGTTTATTTATCTTTCATGCTAAAACAGATGAAACGAATCTGGATTAAATTTGGCACTGAGATAGATTATAGTCTGGAATAACACATAGGCTACTTTTTATACAGGTCGGACCCAATTCTAAAGTCTGAGTCAGAAGCTACTATATTTAGTTGCTACAATATTTCGATTGCAACCAAAACAGCAAACCAGGGGTTGTCAACCTTTTCTGTGTAAGTTCAGTGACTTTAATAATTGCAAAAACAATTAACAGTAGTGGCAGTCTCTCAAAGAGTCGCTGAAGTGTTGATTAACCAATATAATCAAAGTTGTAAAGCAATTACTATCCTTACACACTGGCAACTAATTTCATTAGAAACAACTTTGTTCAGTATTAGATTAGATTGTATATACTCGTGTTTACATTTTACATATAAAGTTATTTGAAAACTATATTACAGTATGAAATTTCATTTGATGTGATTATAGAAGGTCCTTTTCATTCCAAAGTCTGCAGACCAATTCTGGTAAGTAAAAATTATCAAAAAATATTATTTTGATCATTTTTACCCTAACTATGGAGTAAGGGTAATAAGAAATTTATACACTTCAATATAAGGTACGTGAGTGTTAAGATTTATAAAACAAACCTGTCAAATATTCTCGTTTTAGGTAAATCTCAGTAGTCCATACATAAATATCCGCCTCCTACTCTTAAATAGAATCACTATTTTAAAAATTCGTCTACGATAACATCAATTAATTGTAACAATAAACAAAATTGGAACAAAGCGGTAACAAACCTTCGCGACACTTTGATAAATAATTGAGAAGGTCCAATTATGTTATAGATGTAAGATGTGTGGGCTTAAAGTATCAGTATCTTTAGGTGCCTTACAGTAAGGGGCGAGCCTATTGCCATTAACTGGCACAAATTCAAACCCCGAACTGCCACTAATAATTTATTATTAAGCATTATATTACAACTTTGTTTTAAATAATTGCTGAGAATTATGCTATTTTATGTGTAAGATTTATTCAATAAACTAGCTTTTGCCAGCGACTTCGTCCGCGTGGAATAGTTACTTTGTTCCCTAGTTCTTCGCACGCGGTTTCACATGCGTTGCCCCGTTCCTAAGGGTTGTAGCGTGATGTTTTATAGCTTGAAACCTTTCTCATGAATCACTCATTTTCCCAACATTTCCCACTGCTCTGCTCCTATTAATCGTAGCGTGATGAAAAGTATACTATAACCTGTGGTTTGGGCTGTGCGTTGATAGATCACTATGTCAGTCAGTCAGTCACCTAACGTAAGAGTAGACAAATATAATCAGAAAGTTCCGAACTGCTAAGCTATCGGGAGTTACACGTGTTATTGTGAGTCAACCATAAAAGATAGACATTTGCTGTTGTGGAATATTTTTTATATAATTTTAAGGAGAACATTTCCGTCATACATGATTTCTGTGTAGCTTTAACCATTAAGGCTGCACACGCGACGGAAGCTTAAAAAATGGAGTAAGTTCTCCTGTTTTCCCAACATTTCCCTTCACTGCTCTGCTCCTATTGATCGTAGCGTGATGAAAAGTATACTATAACCTGCCCAGAAGTATGATGAACAATTGTACCAAGCTTCGTTGAAATCCGTCGTGTGGTTTTTGTTTCTATAACGAACATACAGACAGACAGACAGACAGACAGACAGACAGACAGACAGACAAAAATTTTACTGATTGAATTTTTGGCGTCAGTATCGATCACTAATCACCCGCTGATAGTTATTTTGGAAATATATTTCATGTACAGAATTGACCTCTCTACAGATTTATTATAAGTATAGATAAAAAAGTAGTGCCATAGCAAATAACAGCTGACATTCAGGAGAAAGACATGTGTATCGGCGTGGTTTGACTGAACCATATTGTAGGGAATAACATTAAATTGAAAATGTAAAAAACCCCCGCAAGATATTACAAGACAATGGTTACCATGTTCTTGCAATATCATTCATAAATCATGCCTTCATAAATCAAGAAGTGATAATCTTCAAACGGCTAACCAGATTTTCTTAAATCACAGCTAAGAACACTCTCGATCAAGTAACCTTTCAAACAAATTTTTTTTTTTATCAAAATCGGTCCTTTCGTTTGGGCGCTACAATTCAATAGATAGATACTTCAAACTCATAACAGCACTCTTTTTCATCGGAGGTTAAAACGACCCAACATTTGTAAACACAAATCTCACAAGCAAACAGACGCACGATATAATTACGTCATCAACATTGGCCCGATATTGATACATACTGTACCTATTAGTTTACTGCAGTTTGTCTATGATATTATGTTTGCCAAAGTTGTAGAAGGCAATGAATTCAGGCATTGCTTCAGGCGTTTCATTGAAACTGCACTTTGTTGAACCATGTTATTAAACTCTGCACAGTATTCAACTGTGTTGTGTCATAGAATTCCTTGATTCTTCTGTGTGTTGTATTTTTACCCGACCGCGCCAGAAGGAGGGTTATGTTTTTCGAGTGTATGTATGTATGTATATTTCTTTGGCACGTTTTGTAGCCTAAATGGCTTGATGGCGTCGTTAGATTCGGCTCAATTGTGAGAGTATCACTGAGTGACACATCAAAACCAAAAACTGTAAAATAAGAAAGTTATGCAGTCGGATGAATTTTTTTGATTGCTGTATTCGTCATCTTGTTTCCATCTTTTTGGCAGTCGGGTTTTTTAGTGTTTTAAATTATTATTATTTTGTTTAGAAATTTTTAGATGCCGTTTAGAAAGCCTAAGACCGCCTCTTTGGTCGTGTAACACGAATTTTGACTGTGATGTTCTTTCTAGTTTTGGGAAGCGAGTGAAACCATGGACAGTAGTTAGTCCAACATAAAAAAAACTCACCTTACGTCGACTATTATTGTTGGTTATTGTATAGCTCATATGATACAGGTGAATATTACCAATTGATACTCACTGAGACTCCTAAGTTTCTTCTAAATTTCCAGCAACTTCATAAGTATTCTCTTTTTTCTCAACCTTCAAGAAACCCAAAGTCATTAACCTTTCCATTATCTCTCTCTCTCTCTCTATTGGTTCGGTCCCTCATGTCTGAGGATCGTGGTCAGTATCTCTTACGACCGTGTAGAAATTGAAGGACGACGAGTTTTCCGCTATGTACAGTGTCCTTATAAACGAGACAATAAATTGGCATGATAACTAGAGCCTACTTCTAGAGCCTTCTATGTATTATTTAGCAAACATAACAAATATAATTCTCTGATGTGCTTATCCCGGAGAAAAATCTATCAAGCGGGTGTTGAAGGCCCACTAGAGGGTTCTGTAGTAGTTGTCGAGTTTGTCATAATGAAAATTTAATCTTTATGCATTGCTTTAATTTATAATATTACACAAGTTGCCAAAATTTTAATTAAATGACCCCAAAAGGTTCTCAAATTATTGTTTGCTTTTTGCATAGTTACGTCACCTCAATTCTTAACAAATTGTTAATTGTATATGGTTTTACCTCAAAAGAAAAAAGTAAATTTAGGTTGTATGTACATACAGACGTACATTTGTACAATGTACATTGTACAGATAGGTGACGGCCAACACGAAAATTGAAGGTTTACATATATTACTACAGAACCCAAGTATGCTTTTGGGTTTCATAGAAGTTTTCTTCCTTTTTACCCCTGACCCAGTTAGGCCTCATAAATTACAATATTGATATATTTACGAGAAAAAAAACTCGTATAACTTTTGGTTCGACAGATGTTGAATACTTAATTGTAGTTGGAACGAGTTTTGGGGTTATTTTTTAAATATTTTTCTAGACCATAAATATGATGGGAAAAGTAAATTCTAAAGTGCCGGAAGATGTTTATCACATCATAATGGAATATGGCCGGAACGCGGCGCGGCATTATGTCAACTAAATTTTTGTAAAAACTATCAGGTTGGTTTTGTTACAGCATACTGGCCATTCCGGATTGCCGACAGGTCAAAGAATTAATAGGATTAGTTAAAATAGGTGTTAAGAATAAATTAGATTAAGCTTTTTGGCTATATAGACGATGATACGATAGCCACGATGATGGCATATTTGTAAAACCCAAATGCATATTATATGCGTAAAATGGTGCTATTCAATCGCGTTGGAATGAAGGCATTTCAAAATAAAACTTTGTGTCCATACATGAAAATCCAGTTTACTGTGTATTGTCTAAGTATGTAAAAGCCAGAGTCATCTGAAATTGAGTGCCCCATCTTACACCCTGTTTATATTAATAAACTTCCCCTGCATAGCTTTGCCTGCGTACCTACATCATGGAGGTTTTATGTCATAGAGTCTAATTTATAAGTAAAAAAACAATTGTCAAAATGTCAACAGCAAATGACAGCTGTACTATGGAATCATATTATCTTGACGATGTCATCGTTTAAATATGTATATGTGTATGTGTGTGTCAAACGGATGGTAGTGTGTATACTTTCGTACAAATACTTTCTTTCTCGCCTACAGTGCAAAAGGAACCAGCATGCAAACTTTCAAGGCTCTAGCTCCTGTACTTTCGGCTGTGCGTTGATACGTTAGACAGTAAGTCAGTCAGTCAGCTTCTTCTTTTATATATATAGATAAAGAAACAATAGGTCTGCTTATCCTACACTTAAAAATAGTATTTATTTTGATAAAAAAAAAACTTCTCTTAAATTTACTTAACAACAAAAACAGTCTTGATCCTCGCCTAAAACAGTCATACATTAAAGCACACACAGCAAAACTCGCAAGTGTCCATCTAAAACATTAGCATATTACAAAGTCTCAAGGACTCGTCTCTCGCGTCCCGTTTGTTCTGAATACTTGACACACTATTAGAGTGGTGTAAGCTGATTATATGCACAGCAACTGGGAAAGCATCTCTGGGTGGTTAAAATAGCCATTTTCAATCAATACTAATCAATCATACTATTATGATTTGATGAACTTGATACAGAATTACTTAGTGTTAAAATAGTTTGATTTAGACGTTGTTGTTGAAATTATCAAAATGTATAAAATACATAGCCACTTTCATCAAGATCTCTAGAATTATTTCGTACTGCGTGGACATCAGGATGAGGTCCGACCTGGATAAAAAGTAGCCTATTTGTTATTCCAGGCTATAATCTATCTGTGAGCAAAATTTAATCCAGATCCGTTCAGCCGTTCTGGAGTGAAAGAGTAACAAACATCCATACTCACAAACTTTCACGTTTATAATTTATTAGTAAGGATTTAGAAACCCTTATTAATTCCTTAGCAATTTTATAATATGTATAAATCATCAAAATTATATTAAGTTTCGCACAATCGTGCGAAATCGTCCGAAATCGTGAAAATTATAGGAATCAGCAAGTTCCACAGATATGATCAATTTGAAACTTGGTATCCTGTTGCTTTATTGATATTCCAAAAACATGTTAACTATAACTTGGTGCTGCGGTTTTTTTTTTATTATAATGTTATGGTTTTTATATCACTAAGATTGCAAACAAGTTTACGGCCCACCTAATGGTAAGCGGTTACCGTAGCCTATGGACGCTTGCAACACCAGGGGTAGCACTCGCGCGTTGCTGACCCTTTAAAAATCTTTTCACACTCTTTTTGAAGAACCCCATGCTGTAGTCCTTTGGAAAAACCTCGGCGGAGAGTTGATTCTGCAACCTGAGTATGCGTAGGTGGAAATTCCTCTGGAATCGCACAGTATGAGACCAGGGTGGTTCTGAGGAATATGAATGAACTCCACGCCGACGGCGAGAGGTGCAGTGTTTTATTTTATTTATAAAAGTTATGATATTAAGGTACCTCAGCCTTAATGGTATTTTTGTACGAGAACAAAATATAAATCATTAGCTTCCTTTTTCGTCGTGGAATTTGAGAAAAACAAATTATTTGCTACTGGCTCATTTGATTTACGGGTCTGGGGTATATTTTAACACAAAAAAATGCTTTTATTTTTCTGCGTCTTAATTTAACCAACTTTATTATATTAAAATGCCTCATTAGTCTAGTGGTCCCAAGCGCGAATTCTATGCTGGAGGTCCTGGGTTCGATTCTCAGGTCGAGCAAAGTGTTATTGGGTTTTTCTATGAAATTCTCAAGAGCAGCTTGGAGTTTAGATCGCCCCGTATTACATGGAACATAAACATACCGGCAAACTGTAGGTGTACATTAGTACGCCTCTGCCTTATTCTTCGGAGAATACTGGTGCAATCGTCGATTTAGGATGACCTGACCTTTTTTGTGAACGTAATTTGGTTCATCACAAAAATTATTGGAAATACGAATTGAACTGATTTCGCAGATTCCATAAAACCCAGAACAGATGGGATTTAAAAAACTGACCTCTTATGAACAGTACAAGTTTTCAAAAGCTATTTCATGTTATCATTTTGTCAAAGCTTTTAAATCTAGGTATCGAGTTTTTTGACGAATACTCGGATAACGTGAAAAACCGATTTTTAGCGCTTATACATATGTATTCTCGTTTGGTACGAATGCTAAACGGGTTTAACATTTTACGGGTATAGCATTGTTGCCAATTTTATTTATTAAGGGTGGCCTATTTACAGTGGTCCAATTTTTGCATATTAATATGAATGAAAAACGATTAACGAAAGGAATTTATAAGGCGAATGTCAGCGGCAGCGCCGGTAGAGGTCGCCCAAGAAGGACATACGCCGATCTGATTGGCGATATCCTTCAAAAAGGTCAGGTGCGTAGCACTCGCAACCGGCGTGTATGTATGAGAAGATGTATGAATGTGGAAGAAGCAAAAGAAGTATGCAAGAATCGTAGCAAGTGGCAGTCTATAGTTTCTGCCTACCCCTGAGGGAGAAAGGCGTGAGTGTATGTATGTATGTAATATGAACACAAACTTATGTACCGATAAAATCATTACCTACCATAAATGTTGTGGCTCAAAAACATAAATGTGAAAATGGGAGCCAAGTTCAATATTAAGAATAGGCGTGGTTGTCGACTTCGCTGACAAAAGAATTGAGATCTAAATGGGTGCCAAGTTCTGCAGATCCCGCTCAAGTTTTAACTTGGATGAAACTAATTTAAAATTCTCATGGATCGTTTACACCTGGGGAGGCGCCAGGGTCTATCGGTCTCGTACTGACTTCGCACTTGCCTAACTTACATTATAATTTATAATATTATTCTTTGGCATGGTGGTATTATTCTTTCACAAATTCTATGGTACACCATATAATTTTTAACATTTGCCACGACCATGATCATCACATTCCAAGTATCTACATCGATCTACATTTATTTGCTCTTCTTGTCTCTTTTATAACATAACATACCATCACGCCTGCATTCCTCGAAGGGCCTAACCCTTCGGGGAATGCAGGCGTGATGGTATTAGAGGCGTACTAATGTACACCCATAGTTCGCCGGTATGTTTAGGTCCCATGTAATAGGGGCGAGCCTATTGCCATTAACCGGGCACAAATCCAGACTCCGAGCTGCTACTGAGAATTCCATAAAAAAACTCAATAACTCTTTGCTCGACTTGGGGATCGATCCCAGGACCTCTAGTGTAACAGTCGCGCTTGGGACCACTAGACTAATGTGACAATATCTTTCATTCATAATATTATATATTAGGATTTTTGCTAGGTGTAATATATTAGAGACCATGATTCTCTGAGTTTGTTTCGGTGTTTCTTCTCAGAGGTCGTCTTGTAAAAGTGGCCTTAAAAGATCTATTTACAGAAAAAAATATAATTTATCATTAATTTTGTAATCCGGTTACAAATCCTTAAAATCGCCATAATATATTCTTGACATGTAGCCATTATCTATGTATAACTCTTTGCCATCAACACCGCCTTGAACATCTTAAACAAAATTCAAACTTCAAACCAGAGGACCTCTTTCATTTGAACGTAAATTTTACAAGGCTTACAGCAAGTAACCTTGAAATTACGGGCGTGCGAACATTTTCATTCTGGCCCGTAACTTACGCAAATTTACGTGATGTTTTAATCTAAAAAGCTGAGTGTGTTCGCGTGGAAAATCCTAAATTAAAGGGATCGTAGAGGTGACTCAGGAATAGGGATGTAACGGACAGTTTTATTCAAATTCCAAGGCAAATTTCTCATTAGAAATGAAAGACCTAATTAGAACAAGGAAAAGATAAATGTATTAATGGACTGTGTGAGAGATGTTAAGGCTACAAAGCCCAAAAGAAATTGTATAAGGGCAGGAGAATGAATTCCATTTTAGAAATGTATTACTAATTTACAATTCAAAACCTGACTTAACCCTGATTTTGGTAGCAATCATCCAAGTGCAGAGAGATTTGGAGGTTCGTAAAGATTTCCAGATGCCTAACGGCTCACCAAAAAGTATATTAATCATCTTTTAATCTTAGTTGAATGATGCCAAAAGCACACAAGATCACAAACTAAAACACACATCTAGTAACTGCTAATTAAATGAATCAACTTCAATTCAAACTAAAGATTTAATCAAATATCTCAAAGATAAAAATAACATTGCAAAATTTAAAAATCCCCTGCAGTATCAAGACGTGGTTATCATGTTTTTGCAATATCATTGAATTCATAGATACCAAATTTCAAATCGACCCCACCTGTAGAAGTTGCTCACATCACTTCACGAGTCAGAGCTGCTAATCTTCAAACGGCAAAGTACACTCTCGATCAAGTCACCTTTCAAACAAAAAAGACTAAATCAAAATGTGACCATTGGTTTGGGCGCTACAATGCAACAGCCAGACACACAGATACACACGTTAAACTTATAACACCCCTTTTTTGCGTCGGGGATTAAAAAGGATATTTACAATATCTTTACGTAAAACTCCGATAAAATTTCGCCAAAATCAACCCTTAGGCAACAACTTCGTTTCGGTTCCCAAAAAACCCTAATAAGTTACATCCCTACTTAGGACCATGGCTCTCGGAGGAACGCCGAGAAATATGAAGCTGGGGCACAAGCCATAACGTCACTGTAATGTCTTTACATAGGGATAGTCATTAGGCCATTTAAATGAATTGAGGTGCGCACTTCCTTATATAATTACTTGCGTCTTTTAGTCCTGTGCGAGGTCAAAAGGAAGCTTCGTTAACTTCATTCTAAGTAAACATTCTTCGCATTTTGGCGTGTCATAGTTGAGGGAGCCAGAATTGTTTGTAAAGAAAATTATGCCTGCAAAGTGACCGCTTTTTCGCTAATAGGGTTTACATTCCTTTAAACGATGTTTTTTGAGATATTAATCTCTGAAACAATATCTTCTCGTTATCTACCCTTGTTGTCATTCCATCAGTGTTTAGTTAGAACTCTTTGCTATCCAAGATAGACTTAAGAAATATTGCAATCAAAGTAAGTAGCTGATCGAAAAACACTTTGAAAGTGTCATTTGCCTGTCCTATTTGACCTCAACCCTAAAAGGCTATGCAATTTATTTACAACTAGGGACCCGCTCGCGGTTTCACCCGCCCCGTTCCTAACAGACATAGCATGATATTATGTAGCCTATAACCATCCTCGATAAATGGACTATCCAACATAAAAAGAATTTTCAAAATCGTTTCAGTAGATCTAGAGATTACCCCCTACAACCTCACAAACTCACAAACTTTACCTCTTTACAATACGAGTATTAGTACGAGTATAGATGTCTTTCTTATTATAAGTATGTCATACAATTTTGAGTTCTTAACTGTCGCATTAAGGTAAACCCTGTTATGAGAGTTAATTTATTTATTGTAACAACAATAAATAAATAAATGTTGCAGTCATTGCAGACGCTGTCACGATTTCAGTAACCGAATTTTTTATCATCACTGGCTAGTGTTTGCCAAGAGGTCCATCTATATACATTAATAAGTCTGTAAAAAAGTCGTGTCTGTAATTGTAAAATACTTGAAAACAATAAATGATGGGGACTATTCAGCGATGCTGAAGCCGAATTATGTGTCCGTCTATATATCTGCTTATAACTCGGATCTACTTGACGAATTTCTATAAAATCTGGTGTACAGGTAGATTATGAGCCTGGTCAACACTTATGGTACTTTTTGACCCTAAGATACTTTCTTAGGTAAGTATTATACGTGAGCGACGCCGCTGGCAGAAGCTAGATGAAGTAAAAAGTTTTTTATGGGATAGGGGGGCAAACGAGCAGACGGATCGCCTGATGGTAAGCGATTACCGCCGCCCATAAGCGTTGTTTGACACCGGTTTTCTGTGAGGCCGTGGTATCACTCTGGTCGAACCGGCCCATTCGTGCCGAAGCATGGCTCTCCCATGTAAGAAAGTTGTCTAAAGGGTGGTTGGTCCCTTTGGACAATATTTTGAATCCGATGATTCTTAGATCGGCAAAAACCACAAGGACTATTCCATTCCTACCTACTTTAATGCATGTGAAGTAACGTAGTCTCTTTAGAATTTCAATCTCGAAATAAATTAAGGAATTTATTCTCAAGTATGAACCATACATTTATCAAGAGCTGGGGGCTGAAGATATATAGGTCTTGTATTAAGAGATACTTTAATGAAGTAATAAGACTAACAAAGTAATGAAGTTAAGTGTGCCAATGATAAATACAATAATTACTCCTAATTTGTGTGTGGTGTTTTGGTTTGTAGGATTGCTATTAATATTAAAAAATAAAAAAATAAAATAAATAAAAATAGCCTTTATTCTACCACAAACTTATTAAACGTACATTAAAATATTCAATATTGTTTGCTCTATTATTTATTCTACATTATGTTTTTATTTTATGCACTTATAATTAATTAAGATTGATTAGAATTTATTTAAATAATAATAATACACTATAATTTTTATTTTCATGCAGTTAATTTGTGGAAGTCGCTTCTTTAGCGTAGGCCTCCCCCAGCTTCCTCCAGTTCTCTCTGTCTCTAGCTTGTCTTCCCCAGTCTGGTCCACATCTTTCTTTGAATATGTCTTCCCATCGTTTCTTCGGTCTACCTCTACTTCTTTGTCCTTCTCTTGGTACCCATTCCGTTAACATCCTAGTCCACCTGTCGGTTATCATTCTGCATACATGGCCTGCCCATTTCCACTTCAGATCTCTATTATTTATTCTCTCGCTATTTATTAATAGACATGTAATATTTTACATGTCTTAAAATCTTAATGGTTTTCTATGTTTCGCGGAGGACGATAATTGTTGATAGATTGAAGGTTCATGAGATATTCTGGTGTTTCTGTACGTAAAATCAGTTTAAATTAATCATCATGGACTAGTAGCATGGTAATTAGGCGAGTCACCTGATGGTCTGTTCGT
This sequence comes from Acronicta aceris, assembly GCA_910591435.1. Lineage (NCBI taxonomy): Eukaryota > Metazoa > Arthropoda > Insecta > Lepidoptera > Noctuidae > Acronicta > Acronicta aceris. The sequence goes on along the minus strand of OU342781.1, from coordinate 6,172,612 downwards.
TACAACTCTTTACTTATACTCTTTGGTCTGTACTCAACACCTGCAACACCAGAGGAGTTGCCAACTAAGATCTAAAGATGACAACGCGTGAGTTTTCGCTTATAACCGTCCATAATACTTGTAAATCATCTCATTACACTAAAAAAACTTTAATCCTTACTAATATTATAAACGTGAAAGTTTGTGAGTATGGATGCATGCATGAATGGATGTATGGATGTTTGTTACTCGTTCACGCCAGAACGGCTGAACGGATCTGGATGATATATGGCCATTTGACCATGGATGCTGTAAAGGATCCGAAACGTCGGGAATTAAATAATATTAATACAACGCGATAAAATAGTTTTATTTCAATATAGAGGTTTATTTTTACTTAATAAGTATAAGTCTTAGAAGCACAGGTTTCCTCACGATGTTTTCCTTTTTAGGGTTCCGTACCTTAAAGGGAAAAAACTTATAGGATCACTTTGTTGTCCGTACGTCCGTCCGTCCGTTTGTCTGTCAAGAGTCTGTTTTAATTTGAACTCGATAGTTGAAATTAAAACCATATACTCAGGTTTAGAGTCCCTTGAAGCTGTGAAAAAAAAAAACAATTTCAAACGAATGAAAAAAGATACGACCGTTTATGCCGCAACAAACGTATTTTCGACACTCTCAATGGAATCAAAATTTATAGGGTATTTTCCGTTGAATTATGAAATTTGGCTAGTACTCGTAATACCGTCGTACACTACAAGTATAGGGAAAAATCTAAAAACTATACATTTGTAATTAATTATAATATACTAGCGACCCGCCCGCGATTTCACCCGCGTTGCCCCATTCCTAAGAGTCGTAGCGTAATCTTAAAACCTTCCTCTTGAATCACTGTATCTATTAAACAAAAACCGCCTCAAAATCCGTTGCGTAGTTTTAAAGATTTAAGCATACATAGGGACGGACTGACAGCGACAGCGACTTTGTTTTATACTATGTAGTGAAGATATACCTACAAATTTGTACAGAGCTCTCGGTGGGCGAGTCTGACTCGCACTTATTCTATAACGTAATACGAACTGATGTATTGCCTGTAGTAACCAATAACTATGTTACCGAGATGCAGCGCTGTGTTATAACATTGCCGCTAATAACGTTGCGCTCGTCTCTAAAACACCGTTCATAATTGAATGCTAGTCTTATGCAGTGCCTTGGAACCACATTTCAGTTCGCGCTGAAATGGCATAGGTATCGATCGTTTGATGTTACTCGTAAGTACGAGTATATGTTCACAAATTAGTTGTTTGATGCTTACGTTATTGTTACGTGTTATTACGACACTGTTATTTTGAGATACGGCCGGACTCAATACCAAATCCATCAAGGCTGGTTTCTTTATCAAGTCTCTCGGTAAATGCTAGAGATTTTGACATCAGTTCTATGGACCTTTATGTCAAATTATATCATTTTTTTTGGATTAATTTGAATTTATGGATTAAGTCGGCAAACCAGCTGACGAGCCACCTGGTGGTATAAAATAATCGTTGCCCACGGGCACCTGCAACACCAGAGGAGTTGCTGCTGCGTTGCCAACCCCTATGAACCCCTACAGATTGAAGACTGCCAGAGTCGCAGCAAACGAACTGGAACGACTGGGAACTGGCTCTTACGTGCAAAAGTCGAAACACACACCAAGGTACTTTACAACAGACTCCAACGTAAGGGTAGTCGCCAGCCAGTTAGACCCCAAAAGGTCCTACCACCGAGCAAGTCAGATATTTTCACGCCTCTTACGGGATGCCTTTCTGAAAGGCAGTGAGGAATAGTATTCTAACCCGTCCCCAAACGAGGTAAAATCTATCTATAATATTCTAGTAAGCAATTCTACTGACAGTTTTGATCTTGAAACCGGCCGTTAGTAGACTTTGCGTAAGTGCTAGCTTATACTAGACATAGGATTGTGAAATTACTTGTATGGAGCTTATATCAAATTATATCTCTATCGGGCAAATCTACTGATTGGCTTGTTATTGGGGTCAGTTGCTAGTCGTATCGTTGTCCTTATCCATTATTTCTTTACATTGAGATATTTCGTCTGGGAGTAGAAAAATAATATTTTGTTAGATTTTTTTGAACACCCGCCGCTCAGCGACTTCCAACGTCCAATATACAGTCCGCTCGTTTTTATTTATATCTGGGCCTATCTAATCATTTATCGTTTATTCTATTGATATTAAATATTATTTTAAACGTTGCCCCACACTAGGCTTTTCTCCTGTATCGTGGGTGCGTTTACAAACACAAATTCTCACAAACACAAACACCCAGACCCGGAACAACTACCTGCAGATCATACAAATATTTGCTCCGTGTGGGGATCGAACCCACAACACATTGCGCAGAAGCCGATCGCTCAGCCGCTACGCCAAACGTGTCGTCAATATTCAGCCTAAGTGAACCTAAGCCTTTATCTTTTAAAAGCACAAGTCACAAACCTTATTTCACCTTTTATCTTCCAAAAGTATAAGGCCCCAAACACGAATTTACTTTCAGACCTAAACAAAATACGAAGAGCAATGTATCTTGTAAGTCACCCAAACATTTTTCAAGTCGGGGCTCAGAAGTAAAGGTAGCATAACATAACATACCGTCACGCCTATTTACCCCGAAGGGCTAGGCAGAGTTGAGTTGATTGGTAGAGTATGCCATATGGCATTAAGAGTTCAGCGGAGCGGAATTGCCCACAAAAATGTTATACCAACATATATCGTAATCCAAACAATTTTCTATTAAATTATGTTATTATTCGGATTTGGATCCCGTTAATCCAGGTTCCTACCATACTATTTCGTTCAAAACTTTGTAAAGTTTTCAAAAATTGCATTCATTTACATTTATTTCCGGTGAAGTATTTTGGACGAAATGGTAGAGTAGAATTAATCTAGATTAACGGTATCGGAGTCTGAATAATAACAGAATTTGATAAAATTGTGTTTGATTTACGATTCATTTCGGTATTACGTTTGTAAGGGAAATTCCGTACGCAGGACTCTTAAGTTGCGTTCGTGTATAGAAATATAATTAAATAATACAAATTCTAATGATTAATAACACACCTAGAGTTCACAGGTATGTTTACGTCCCAGGTAAACCTATTGCTAATCGAGCACAAATCTAAAGTATAAAGTGCTATTTGCTTGCAATTGACCGCTATTTTACTTTGTTAGTCGTTAGGATACGGCACTGTACAGATTTTTATTTATTTTATTTAAGAAACAAACAGTCATTTACAAATGAGAATTATTAACTATTGCTTATAATTAGACCTCGAGTTTCCTTACAGAATTAAAAAAATAGTGAGAAAGTAGTGCGTATACCTACAAAACAATTATTTAATTTTAATTAAGATTACAAAAAAAAGCCACATTATTATGAAGTTAGTTTAAACCAGTGAAGACATTAGCTATTGTTAAATATTGTATTTTCCATACAAACTATTTGACAGATACAATAACTCTAAGTTTAGATTGCGAGGTCTCTGCCGTTATATTAACCTTTATGACTATTTCGTAGAAAAAAAAACCGGCCAAGTGCGAGTCGGACTGGCGCACGAAGGGTTCCATAAAAAGGGTTCTATAAAAACGGTAAAAAAATCATTTCTGTTGTATGGGAGTCCCCTTAAATATTTACTTTAGTATTTGTTGTTATAGCGGCAACAGAAATACATCATCTGTGAAAATTTTAACTGTCTATCATGATTCATGAGACAGCCTGCAGCCTGGTGATACAGATGGACAGACAGACAGACGGACGGACATCGGAGTCTTAGTAATAGGGTCCCGATTTACCCTTTGGGTACGGAACCCTAAAAACATAGGTCTTTACTTCCAAATCGAGTTTGTTAAATGTCAAGATGTAAGAAAAATAATAAACTTAATAACATAGTTACCTACTAGGAACGTGATTTTTGGACGTGAGTCGGAAGAAAATGCTTATTTCGTACATAAATACTATAGTTTTTATTTTATGTGACCTTTTTTGCTGATTCAGAGAACCTTAACAATATATTTAGGAATGATGGTGAGATCAAAACCAGACCAGTTTGACTACTGAAGAATTGGAAACACCACTAGTTTATAATAATCATAATAAACTAATTATCGCTTGCGGTTTCCTTCGCTTTCCAAACAATTATTTGAGGCAAAAGCCTTTCCAGGGTCCAATCTAGCTCTAGCTAATATGAAGATCGGTCTTCTACATCGATTTTATGATTAGTGGCCGTAAAGTGATGGTGAAATATGTCATTGGAGACCTATTAGAAAGAAAGAGGTCGCAAATGAATCACAGAAAGGGCAGATTTTGCTCAATAGATCAAGGATCAAGCCATACTCTACCAAACTGACCTAATTTTGTTTGACAGACTTCACATGCCGAAAAAATCTCTCAGGCATGTAGGTTTCCTTACGATGTTCGACTGTGCCGTTTAAGCGAGAAATATTTCATTAAATTATTAATACGCACACGATTTCGATAAATCATAGAGGTGTATGCCGTGGCTTCGAATTTAAGACCTTTGACTTGGCAGTATCACTAGGCTATCATTGCTTTAGAGTTTGCTAATAGAAAAAAGTACTCACCAAAAACAAAACAAAAACACTTATTAAAATTTCAAACAAAAACATTACGGTTTTATTGGGAGATGAGTATTCGAAAACGTCAATTGTACCAATATTTGCTATAAACGATGCGAAAGGGTAGGTCCCGCCAATAAATCGTCATAATTTTTAACGACAGGGCCTGGACATCACTACGATAACAGTGTACCAATACTGTGAAATAACAGACTATAAAATTTTACGCAAAACGTTACTCGTACCGAAATTAAACTGCGTAAAAAGTGTGCCTATATGATGGAATGTTGAACACAAAAGTGTTTAGAGAATTTTTCTTTTGATAATTTATTCGGGATACTGTGAAATATCTTTTGCGCTTTTATTTTATAACGTTGTGTATCCCTGTGTACCTATCATTATGTTTTTATAACTAGTATTCCTACAATGAACGATGAACAAATAAATGTCATTGTAAGTAAATAAACTAATAAGGCATTTCATAGAAAAACCCCATAACACTTCGCTCGACCTGGAAATCGAACTCTAGTGTAGCAGTCGCGCCAATCGCGCTTGGGACCACTAGCCTAATCAATTAGTTTATTAGAAAACTGTTTTGTATTCAGTGATGCTAGAGACAAACTGCAAAAGATACATAACATGGAATAAAAATTATTAAAAATCGCAAATTTGTAGGCTTATTCCCGCTCGCCCCACGATTTTGTTCCCAAGCGCTCCAAAACTAAAATTAAATATTATGATTTGTTTGTAAAATCGTTTAAATATTAAAATCCTTGGAGCTCCTGGTAATGAATGTATGGAAAAATAAATTTTAAAGAACAATAGAGTTGGAGCACAGGAGTATAAGCCAGTTTGTAGCTACAAATGCTTACCGTGATAATATGCATGAAAATACCATATATAGTAACAATACATTTTCATATATTATGTCTTAAAGCTACAGCAGTGATAGCCTAGTGGTATAACCGTTGGACTACCAAGTCAAAGGTCTTGAGTTCGAACCCAAGGCACGCACCTCTTACTTTTCGAAGTCATGTGCGTATTAATAGTGAATTATTATCACGCGCTTAAACGGTGAAGGAAAACATCGTGAGGAAACCTGCATGCCTGAGAGATTTTCTCAATGGCGTGTGAAGTCTGCCAACCCGCACTAGGCCAGCGTGGTAGACTATAGCCTAAAGCCCTCTCATTCTGAGAGGAGACCCGTGCCCAGCAGTGGTACAGTATAATGGGTTGATTATGTTTATGTCTTGAAGACAATAAAGTAATGAATAGCATTGCAAGCAAAGGTCAAGGTGAAACTTTGCACAGTTAAATTCAATATTTTAATTTACATTTTTACGTACCATATTGGCATGTCAGTTTAACAGTTCTAGAGCAATCGTACTCCACAAAAATTGTATGATCGTTTATGCCAAGGTTTTTCACATTAAAATCGCAGGCTTATGTTTCAACGAACATTGGCAGGCTTTCAAACTATCGAAAAATTCATCTTATTTTATTTCACGCAATAAATTTTGATATTTCACTTGTTATTTACGATTTTTTTTTATTTAATTGCAACGTGCTGATGTAACGTGTTTTAAAATTCAATATCGCCCGCATTCTGTGTAATGATACTTCGAGATTCATTCAACATTTCTGATTTACGATTGGCTATGAATATTTATGGTTTTTCCAATGACTGTTTTTGTTTAAAAATGAATAAAAAACTGTTGAAAACCTATCTATTCGAGGCTACTTGTAACAGCAGTGGAGAAAGAAGAATTTAATATTCGGACATAAAAGTCATGTTTGTATTTTGTGCTATTGACTTTTGAACTTGAGTGTACATCCATTCGATTTTTTTTTTTAATCTATTCTATGTTCGATTGTTTCGTAGATAAATGTTTTTGTTGTTTTGGAAAGTTTTAATACGCAATTAAGAGATCTATTACATTCGAAAATAAAATACATTTTGTCTGACATTTGGCCCAGTGTGTGTATGAAAGAACATTATTATGTTTGTTGAATTTAGAACTTACACATACATACACACCCTCACGCCTTTCTCCCACAGGGGTAGGCAGAAACTATAGACAACCACTTGCTACGATTCCTGCATACTTCGTTTGCTTCTTCCACATTCATATATATTCTCATACATCGCGGGTTGCGAGTGCTACACACCTGACATTTTTGAAGGACTTCACCAATAAGATTGGCGTATGTCCTTTTAGGGCGACCTCTACTGACGCTGCCGCTGACATTCGTCTTATAAATTCCTTTCGTTATTCGTCTTTCATTCATTCTTTCAACATGTCCAAACCATCTCAGCATATTCCTTTCAATACGTGTCACTACATCGTCTTTCAGCCTTAACCTAGTCTTTCATAAGTTCTAGAAAATAAAAACTGCCTCATTAGTCGAGTGATCCTAAGTCCTATTGCTACGCAAGAGATCCTGGGTTCGATTCCCAGGTCGAACAAACTATTATAAGGTTTTTCTCTGAAATTATCAGTAGCAGCTCGAAAACCTCTAGCGTAGCAAGTAGTCGTCCTCGCAGTAGTCCTCGCGCTTAGTACCACTACACTATTGAGACAGTTTGCAGTTAACAGTTACCATTTTAATAATGTTAAGAAAAGAAATTATGGAGGCAAATTAAAAACGTAGCCAACGTACCTGTTTATCCATCGCAAAAGGGTTAACAAGTACTTAGAAGTTGTGGAACTAAGTAAAGGTAAACTAATAACTTAATAATTAGGTACGCAGGTTAGTTATTAACTAATTAGGAGGCTATTTAAACTTCTCTTAGAGATTAGGTCAAAACTACGTGAGAAGGTTTTAGTTATCAAATAAACACTGATGTACAGACGACAAAAAGTTAGTTTTATACAGGCACCTAATGACATTTGTTTTTAACAAACAAGCTTCTGCCCGCGACTTTGTGTGCGTGGCCTTCAGAATTGGATCCGACCTGGAAAAAAAGTTGCCTATGTGTTATTCCAGACTATAATCTATCTCTGTGCCAAATTTCATCCATATATCTATACATCCATACTCACAAACTTTCACGTTTATAACATTTGTAAGTATAGCAACAAGAACAATAACATGAGAGTCACGATGAATGTTTTGCTAAGCAAGCGTGCTCCACCATCGTCGACCGCATCATTACTTAACATAGAAAGAGAAAATAATCAAACGCAAGATTATCCAATACTAGCGACCCGCCCGCGGTTTCATCCGCGCTGCTCCGCTCCTATTGGTCGAAGCGTAATGTTATATAGCCTATAACCTTCCTCGATAAATGGACTATCAAACACAAAAAGATTTTTTCAATTCTAACCAGTAGTTCCTGAGATTAGCGCGTTCAAACAAATAAACAAAGTCTTTAGCTTTATATTATTAGAATAGATTAAAAATAAACATTAATCTTTAAATCTGGATTCACACTACACATACATATCAAAAGCCTATCCCCATCAAATATTTTGGATGGCAAGGCGTGCATAATATTTTAATATGACGCACGCTGACAACACATCAGAACAGTGTGTACACAAAATATAGCACGCTGATAGGCCTACTGATGCGTCATGACACAGCATGTTAGTGTACTGTGAATTCGGCGTAATAATGTATCACGCCATACGTCAAAACGTAGATGCAAGTTGCCTACATACTTAACTTTCTTGTCGAGTGTACCTTGTTTTAAATCCTTAGATCCTTACTAATATTATAAACGTGAAAGATTGTGAGTATGGATTTATGGATGTTTGTTACTCTTTCACGCCAGAACGACTGAACGGATCTGGATGAAATTTGGCACAGAGATAGATTATAGTCTGGAATAACACATAGGCTACTTTTTTATCCAGGTCAGACCCAATTCTGAAGTCCACGCAGACAAAATCGTGGGCAAAAGCTAATATAAAATATAACACGCTGATAGCCCTACTGATGCGTGTTAGTGTACTGTGAATTCGGCATAATAATGTATCACGCAATGTGTCAAAACGTAGATGTTGGTAGCTGCCTACATAACTTTCTTGTCGAGTGTACCTTGTTGTAAGTACTAAATAAAAGGGGCTGGCAGCTAAGTTATTACCATGCTGATCAATATATATATGTAGCAAATAAGACCAAGGTTAATGGAGGATCAATCACCAATTTGTGCACGTTATATCGTCGATATGATCGAAAAAAGATCGTGCCATAAAAGTAAGTATCTCAATCAAGTTTGCAAAATTAGGCCAAAATAAGTAATTCTCCTAAATTGATACTCGTACAAATCGAACATAAGGCAAAATTTCTTAAAGTGGTAAAGGGCGGCCCCTTATTTCGCAAAAGTGATTTCCTTTCGAGTATTTGCAATAACTCGAATTTTTCTGTTCGACTTACAATATTATGAGTGTCTGTCTCGAATTATATTGGTTACGTCTTGATAATTTTTTGTACGGTATTGACGTCATGGATTATTTCCCAATTGTAGGCAACTTTCAGTTTCCAATTTTAGCCTGAAAGTTCCAAAGGGATTTGTGACAAACAACAAATAAAAAATATAACATACCGTCACGCCTTTCCCCGAAGGGTTAGGTAGAGGCGTACTTAATGTACACTCACAGTTCGCCGGTATGTTTACGTCCCATGTTATAGCGGGCGAGCCTATAGCCATTAACCGGACAGAAAAGCAGACTCCGAGCTGCTACTGAGAATTTCATAGAAAAACCCAATAACACTTTGCTCGACCTGGGGATCCAACCCAGAACCTCTAGCGTACTTCTTCTTGGGACCAATAGACTAATAAGGTAGTCAAATAAAAAATATTATTTCCTATACCTTTTACACATTTTTTTTTATAAAATAAAAACCACATTAACTTGTTTTTAAGTTAAAATATGGCAATAACCTTCACTCTGTTAGTCTATCCTACTTAATAGTATATGTATGGATTTTTGTTACTCTTTCACGCCAAAACGGCTGAACGGATCTGGATAAAATTTGGCATAGAGATAGATTATAGTCTGTAATAACACATAGGCTACTATTTATCCAGGTCGGACCCAATTCTGAAGTCCACGCAGACAAAGTAGCGGGCAGAAGCTACATAGTCGCTTTTAATATTTTCATACTAGCGTTTCATTCTCGAATCGCTCGCTATTGCGGAAAATTACTGCGAGAATTAAATACTTTCTAAGTATTTTTATACCCTTTTGTTATTTGTTGATGAAATATGATGTTGCAATATACACCGCGTAGCTATTTCTTACATTTTGTCAAGAAACCTAAACCTTTCAAAAAAATAACAGCGAACTTTTTCTACCATTGTAGGGTTCGTCTCATAGTAGAAAAATGGTCTTTTTCTATGGTATAGGGGGGGCAAATGAGCAGACGGATAGCCTGATGGTAAGCGATTACCGCCGCCCATGGACACCCGCAACACCAGACGAGTCACATGTGCATTGCCGGCCTTTTAAAAGGGGATTGGGCCTCCGGTATGCTCACTCACTCGGCGAAACACAACTTAAGCGTTATTTCAGCCGGTTTTCTGTAAGGCCGTAGTATCATTCCGGTCGAGTCGGCTCATTAGTGCAGAAGCATGGCTCTCCCAAATAATGGTCTGTCCATAATGATGAATAGAACGATGCCACGCTCTTCCAGCTTGCTATCATTAGGACCACTATTTATAAATACAAGGAGCAATAACTCTTTGGGAATGATAGCAAACAATGTTTCCTGTCTACTCATAGTGGGAGCTTCGCGTAGATTAAACCAATCAATATAGTAATGTACTTGCAAAAATATCACCGGTGAAAATTTTACGAACGATTACAAGATACACCTTCAAAGTTTGCATTCACTCCGGCTGAACATTCGTACGTCATATTGACTAAACGTACAGTTAGGCGCGGCGGTGTAGAATTACATACATGCTTTTATTTCATAAGTAAATGCTTCCTTGACGTTATGTAAATATTGTGAAATAGAAGATAGGTGGTTTTGGTCGCAATTTGTCTCTATAGTATACATAAATTATAATGTTATTTATAAGTAGAGGTGTTTGAACTCACTCACACAAGGATGCTACCCTAGAGGTCATGTTCGATTGCCAGGTCGAGCAAAGCACTGTTAGACTGGTTTTTAACCAATATCTCAAATCAGAATACGCCACTAAAATAATAGAAGTTATAGTTACCACGAGCTGGTATTTCCAAACATTTTTGCGGACCATCGGAATTGGTGCCAAGTCATCGTATAGTTTATCTACAGCGCTCGACAAGGTACTAGCGATCTGAATTCTGGTTAACGTGCAAAATCTATGTCGTGTACGTGTTATAGTAGATATGTGTGACGTCCACATAGGGTATAAAGTAAATAACAATAAACCACACATACAACTATATATTTTTATTATCATTACGTCACAGTTTGCGATATATTTTTTACCCTGTGTGGGAAAGGGTTAGAATACTGTTCCTCACTGCCTTTCAGACAGGCGTTCCGTAAGAGGCATGAAAATATCTCGTGACTTGCTCAGTGGTAGGATCGCTTGAGGTTGGACTGGCTGCCGACCACTCTCACGTCGGAGTCAGTTGTAAAGCACCTCGGTATGTGTTTCGACGGTTCACCCTCGGTTACTGCAGATCTAGCAGTCTGAAGTCCGTAGGCTCGACAACGCATCAGCAACTCCTCTGGTATTGTAGTATCCATGGGCGGCGATGACTATTTACTATTTGCTCACAGATAAATATTACGGCGTACTCAATATCAACGACGCGTTGTGCCAAGATAAATAAATCTATTTGTTATTAGCAATAGGTTTGCCCATGATACATGGGACTTCAAAATAATTCTGTCGAATTGTGGATATACAATAATATACCTTTACTAAACGTTTCCAGATATAAAGATGTTATGTTCTGTAATTTTATTTAGAGCTGGCTGTTGCTCCCAGTTTCACTCACGTCCCGAAAGATTAACATACTATATGTTAGTCCGATTCTAGGCGGCGTATCAAAATGAAACATGCACTAGATTTTAAGTTAGACCTCTAGCAATACATCGGTAAGAATTGCATTCAGTTCCATGGAGTAGTTTTTGCATGATGCGCGTACAAACATAAAAACAGGCAAACAAAAAAAAAATTGTTATTTTGGCTTCTGTTGCTCTAATTAAGACCCCTATATTAGTTTTTCTTTAATATTTATAATGTGCAGACATCGGCCTGTTACAATTTTATCATAGATTTATATAGAATTAGCAGCATTGTTAGCTCAAAAATTTATTCAAAGCTAAAAAACTCAACAAGTTCGGGAATATGAAAATCTAAGCCAAAAAAAATCTAGCCCCTTTCTATGTATAAAACAAACGTAGTCAATCCAATGCTCCCATCTGCTTCCAAATCTATTCGATATGAATATTTCAATACGACAGCGAAAAGCGAAGATAAAAACCTTCATATAACACGATGCATACACCGTCGTCATAGTTGTGACGTCACAATATTAAAATATATGAGTTCGTTGAACCCAGAAGGATGTATAAGGGACTAAAAGCTAATTTATTCGTCCCTAAGGAATGACTAATGGATCATGTAATTGTTTGAGAGCAAAAACGGTTTGGGTCCATACAGGCTTCGGTTTCGAAATTCCGTTTAGGTCAAGGTCCGGAGAACTGCCTTATTGTTCTGGTCAAAAGCTAAACGTAAGATCTTGGGATTCGAGATCCAGCAAAGTGTTATAGGATCTTTTTAAGATATTCTCAATACCAATGACTGCTACACGGTTTACTCACGCGTATTCTCGGCTCGCGACACCACCGCCACCGCGTCAGCTCATGATTAAGGACTCCTATTGAGTCTGAAACTAGTCGGGCGATCCCGAGAATGCGCGTGAGCAAACCGTGTAGTCTTTAAATAATTATGAATACGCCTCACGAAAGTTATTATACAAATACTCTAAAGGTGTTGACATTCCCATGTCTAGCAAAATGTTATTGGGATTTTCTATGAAATTCTTAGTAGCAGTTCGGAGTTTGGATCTATTATAATCGAGATTAAGGACTCGCCCTCTTTTTCGTGCGAAGAGTTAGAAGTTATACATACGTATATCTCTGCCTAATCCTCCGAATACGTGATGGTATGTTATTCTATTTCTGAGTGGCAGCTCGTAGTTTGGCTAAGAGAATGCTGATTGCCCAGTTAATGGAAATAAGGTCTCCATGTATAACCAGCGAACGGTGGGTATACATTAATAAATACACACTGCTTTACCCTTAAGGGAATACAGGCGTGAAGGTATTTATATCCAAAGAAAAGGAAAAGATGTAAGTGAAATACATTATTAATGTATGCCATGTAAAGATGATTGAGCATACAATAATAGACCACGAGAGCACACTCCATTTCCACGGAAGAAAAATACATTAGACACGATTTTTTTTAATATTTTAACGGCAAAGGCAGTTTTATGTACAATCGACAAAAAAGATATGCAGGTAGCGAATGATATCTAAGTCTTGACATAAATTGCTTTATAAATAAGAGATGTAGCCCGCGATTTCACCCGCTTGTCTCTGTTCTTAAGGGCAGTAGCGTGATGTAACATAGCTTAAATCCTTCTCCATTAATCACTGCGTCCATTGGTGAAAATCGTATGAAAATTCGTTCGGTAGTTTTTGAGTTTATCGTCTTCAGACAGACAAACAGACGCAGTGGGGGGGACTTTATTTTATAATCTCGATGTAATGTAGATTATCCACCAGACAATTTGGTATGTAGGCAGCTAACAATACCATCATGAAATTAGATAACGTTAGCGTTAGATCTAGATGACGTTAGCTATCTGTATACTTAACTCATTTGTCGACTGTACATTAAAAAGCGAAGAAAACATTTTTGTTCGTTACAAACACACGTTTTGGTAGACAGTGATTGATGTCGTCCTTTTGTTTCAAAATGCGCTGTAATGATAAGTAATATTATGATGAATGCTCTTGTTGTGTGTTTGGGCGGAAAAATTAATATTATTTTTGTGGGCTCTTTGTATGTATCATAATGGCGAGTGTATTTTTGGATGGGGATCACAAATCCTATCAAATTGACTTCTTTTAGCGGAATATGCCTCTGAAATGAAATTTTTAACGTAATGTTCATAGAACGGAACTTCTTTGATGGATTTTCTTGTTGGGCTTGCATTTACATTAACATTGCATTTACATTAGGTAACTGAACATGTGTAGCCATTTAGTCGAGGGCTCCGTTTTTTATAATTCCCTTTTGATTTACGACGTACATACCTATATACGTCGTTGTTTATTTTTTTAAATTTTAATTTTGAGTTTTATTTTATGGTATAAGAGCAGATGTTGACAACCATAGTACGAGAGAAGATGGCTTTTTTTTCAGACATCTACTACTGAGAGGACGAATTTCCAGGACTGATTCCCAAAGGCAATATTCCAGGAAAAATAAGCCTAGGACGTGAACGTCATAAATAATTAAATGACAACAAGAAAAACCAGTACATAAAAACGTAGCATGGGATCGCAAGAAATTCATTAGATGATGGCACTAAATGCTGATCATAAAATAGTAAACAAGCATACAGGCCGCCTGATCGTAAGCTGCAACCGCAATCTATAGACACCAGCAACACCAGTAATATCAATTGCGTGTTCTCATCCAGAGACCTTAGTTGTAAGTCTTACATGCCAAGTAAACTCAATTTGACTGACTACATTACCATTGAACCGGATTAAACGATACGAAAGAAACTTAATAGTTCCAACCTCTCTCATCGTTCAAACTTAAATCCGGAAAAACTGAACGAAGTCCATAAAAGCTTCACTATTATTCTGCACTAAAAACTCCAGTGATTACTGGAATCCCTAGCTTCGGCAAACCGCTTAGCGCTCAGGTGGTACCCGATCCCCTTGACAAATAGCTTGTGAGGAAAATTTACGGACCTTGCGTTCTCCAACTGAAATAATATTGAGCTGCTAGTGTTATTTTAACTTCTAACATAACATACCATCACGCCTGTATTCCCCGAAGGGTTAGGCAGAGGCGTACTTAATGTACACCCACAGTCCGCCGGTATGTTTAGGTCCCATGTTATAGGGGGCGAGTCTATAGCCATTCACCGGGCACAAATCCAGACTTCGAGCTGCTACTGAGAATTTCATAGATAAACTCAATAACACTTTGCTCGACCTGGGGATCGAACCCAGGACCTCTAGTGTAGCAGTCGCGCTTGGAACCACTAGACTAAAGAGGCAGTCATTTTAACTTCTATTGCTGTGAAATTGAAGAGTACAGTGCGCGAAAGCTATTATAACATCCTGATAATCACCATTAGACTGCCAAGTCGTAGGCCTAATCCTCTTGACTTTTCAAATCATGTGCGTATTAATAATTTGTCATGCCTAAAAGGACTTTGAAAGAAACCCTATATTCCCGTGAGATAATTGTGTGAAGTCCGTCAAACTACAATCGTGACCACACGTCAACAACACAAGCAATAAAAAAAGAAACGACTCACTAAACGATAAAAACCTGTCAAAACACCCCATGATTTCCTTTCACGTATCCGAGGACCAAAAAGTATGTATATATATATCTTTTTCGACTATGGAAAAAAGGAAAGTTCACACAAAAACAACATTTTTACTTTTCCCTTTAGCTGCACTATTGGTTAAATAACAGTTCGATTCACACGTGAACCCGTTAATACTTTTACGTGAAATATTTCAATTGGAAGGATCAAAGGATTGCTGGCGATTTAGTTTTTGTTCGATACTTTTAACGGCTTAACATATTTTATGCCATAAAAAAGGGATTACATACGTTTTGAATGTAGAGGATTTCAAGGATATTAGGCCACAATGGATATTTTGTCCCTTCCAAATCCATGAGGGGTTTGTATCTCCAAAAGATATTTACTAGTGTAGACCTACCAGTTTGCCGGTATATTTTTAGGTCCCATGTACTTATGTGGGCGACCCTTAATAGACTTTGTTTTCCCGTGTGGGTTGGGTTAGTATTCAATGAAAAAATATCTGATTTGCTCGGTGGTAAAACCACTAGTGTTTTGATTGGCTGGAGACTACCATTACGTCAAAGTCTGTTAAAAAGCTTCTTGTTTTAACTTCACGTGGGAGAGCCATTCACGTGGGAGAGCCATGCTTCGGCACGAATGGGCCGGCTCGACCGGAGTGATACCACGGCCTCACAGAACCGGCGTTAAACAACACTTACGTTGTGTTTCGCCGAGTGAGTGAGGTTACCGGAGGCCCAATCCTCTTTTAAAAGGTCGGCAACGCACTTGTGACGCCTCTGGTGTTGCGGGTGTCCATGGGCGGCGGTAATCGCTTACCATCAGGTAACTCTTCTGATGTTGACAGAACGCACACTTGATGCACAGTATACCTAAACAATACAATAAAAAACAGGTGTAAAAATACACGTCATTATTCTAGTGCATACTAGAAATCACTTCGTATATTCAGCCTACGTATATAAGACCTATTTCACCCCTTAAACTTTAAACAAGACGAAGATTATTATTCAAGCCGTCTAACTCAAATACACGTAAACTAAGCGTTAGCAGTTTAGGGCCTAATCCTGGCTGTTTAATTAATCATCTTATGTTTACTTGGTGTCTTAGTGTTTGCGAGTGCGTATCTAAGGGTTACATGGCATGTCTGATACGGGTCACGTTCTTGTTCTATGTCATGCTCTTAATATTTAGTTAGTCTTAAAGCTAGGTGAAATAAACGCTGTTTTAAACGTAGATAAAAATGTTTTAATTTTCGACTAAAATAATCTTTTATTTATTTTCATGTTAAAGTGTGTCGAATCTTTTGTCCGAAATTCTAATTTTATTAATAAATAAACTAAAAAGTCGTCACGTTGAGAGAGACACTGTGAAAGAGAAATCGACATAAAACGGGTATAGGTAACTTTAAGGCTATGCTGAAGTGTCCAATGTCTACTGAATGACGCAGATTCCAATATTACTCGCTGTCGAATTTTTCACTCAAGGAATTATAACTTCAAAAATATGAATTAATTTCATTAGTCATTTCATAGTCAAACAATACATTTACACTACCCATATGTAGTCATATCAGTAACAAATTGAATAACACAGCTATCTGAAGTCAGGCCGTCATTAATCTCGTTACACGTAAGCCGATGTGTACACTGTGAATTTAAATGATTCAAACTTTGGTCCTTGGAGACGTAACACAAAACTTGATGTATGATCTGGCTGTGAGCCGCTTGCAAATGTACAAGGTTTACTGAAAAAATAATAAGATAAATGAATTATCTAGGGACACATTTCAAATGTCTATTATACTTTCAATCACAACTTTGTCTTAGTAGATGCTGCAAGAATTAATTAAAAAGGGTCGTCTGCAGAAAGTCTTACGCTTGATATTAAAAGATAAATCTAAAAAAATATGACGGATTGATAAACATAACATAATATATAATTAATCCTTTATTCCCCAAAGAATCAGGCATAAGTGTACAACTATACACCTACATCTGTCGGCATGGGATCTAAATCCATATAATCAAGGACGAGCATATAGCCATTATGAAAGCCAAGAACTCACACTCTTTGGATCTAAAAGGTTAGTGAGTAAATGGCTCTCGTCACTCTCGTACGACGAGACTGAGGAAATACTACATTAACACAATTCATCCACCAACGCACTCACTCACAAACGGCGCTCTCTCTCACATACACACGCACACGCACACGCACACACACACACACGCGCACTCAAACACCCACTCTACTTACAGATATATATATATACTCACGTTCACTGACCTATCATCCTTATTTTATTCCTTATTTTTTGTCTAGAACACACAGTCCATTCACTATAAATAATATGTTTAGTGCAACTCTGACTATCAAGATACAGACGACCGTCTAGTTTGGGAGTCACCGTCCATTCAAATTAGCTACCTGTGATTAGTTACAAAATTATGATTATTTTTTATGTAAACCTAATTTTAAAACATTGTATGTAACGAAGGGTTGAATAAACTTTATTTTTTTATTTTGAAACAAATCTAATCTCCGAAATACTGCCGATTTTATCTAAAAATCCATATCGGATACAATTCAGATTTATGTAAATCCTCGTGCGGTCGCTCTTCCTATGGCTCGGCAGCGGCAGCTCTTCAGCCTCGGATATTGCTGGTGTCCATTGGAGATGATGACTATTTACAATCAGATGGCTCGTTTGCTCAAAACAACAAAAAAGCTCGAAGAAAATACGGCTTACTCAATGACAACGATGTATAGTGCCAACATAGGTACATAAATAAATCTATTTGCCAAACTTGCAAGCAATCCACATGACAGATCGAAGTATCAACGGCATCCTATCGACGCTGAAGTGTATCAAAGAGCGAAGTGGTGTTGCAAATGTGGCTCTCTGTTGAGCTATCGACTTTGGTGAGTCACGGATAAGTTGCTAGCCGTTGAGATATGTCAATGCACCGTAAATCTATCGGGCCTTAGAATGGCAGCTGTGGATATGGAATATATAATTTTACAATGCTTTCTTTATCGAAGGGACCTTGCATCAAATTGGGCACACTTTTCAACATTTTTTAACTGTAATAAAACATAACTATGTCGTATGGAAGGTTTTGCGATATAATTTATTTCATTCTATGGTAGCTAAGTTAAAATCCAGTGCGAAAATGGAGTCTTGATGGATTTCATAAAAAAAATGGTAGGACTAACATAAGATGATAATATATTTCTTATAACATTTTTTTTATTGATTACGTCGGCAAAGGAGCAGACGAGCCACCTGATGGTAATTAGTCATCGCCACCCATGGACACTTTAAAATTTAAGAAACTATGAATTTAGCATCAAGTCATGGTTACCATGTCCTTGCAATATTATTGAAGTAACAGGATACTAAGTTTCAAATAGATCAGACCTGTGGAGTTGTTCACATCCCTTCTTGAACTGGAAAAGAGCTGATAATCTTCCATTTACAGCTAATCACGAATAAAAAAAAATATTTTCTTAAATCATAGATAAGAACACTCTTGATCAAGTCACCTTTCACACTAAAAAACGGAATCAAAATCCATTCGTTTGGGAGTATTTTTTTTCCGTTCTTGAGTTATAAATGGTGTTTTTGGTGTTATAAATTTTTTTATAATAAATTTATGTCTGAACAATTAAGGAGCCTTCTGTATCTAGAAACTCATGCCCAATCGATGATTTTAAAGAAACTCTAATCCATCTTTCTTCATTCCTGAATTTATTCTGTATACAGTCAATCTCAATGATATACGCGCATGTTGAAGTTCCCAAATTTGAACACTTCAGTCAAACTGATGCATGAATAATGTATTTATAACCCACAAGCTTCTCACTGGAACGCGATTGATTTATCAGCTTAGGAATGTAGTTCTGGTTTTGACAAATTAATAGTAAGAGACTCTCTTCCTTTTCTTTCTCTCCAACTCTCTCCATCTGCCGACATAGCTGAGAGGGCGAAGTGGCAGTGGATGGCACATATAGCCCATAGACAATATAGGCTAATAATATTCTCGAGTGAAGACCACACATCGAAAAGCGTAGCGTAAGATAGACAGATAACCTGGTATAGATTGCTGGTAGTCGTTGCATGCAAGCGGCATATAACCGGTCGTTGTGAAAGTCTATGGTAGCCCTTTATTCAGCAGATGCGACTAAAAATTAACGCGGATGTCTTTTGGCTGATACAATGATAATTAATCTATGTTTTTCTTTACTAAAAACATTAATCGTTTCACATAGTTATACTAGGATTAAGTTGCAATAGTAGATGAGACAGAATTGTCTCACCTGTAGCACGAAAGATTAATTTAGTTTACATCGATTGAAAATTATAATCCACTGTTATACACGAAGCAGTAGGGTAATTCTGTCACTTAAAACAGCGTTCAAAAATATAATTTTAGTCTCAATTTAAAAACTAATCGTAACCCGAAAAATGCTGGTCCATACGTCATGGCAATTAAAGTATATAATAAAATACCTCAAGAACTAAAAGATATCTTAGATGACAATTTATTTGAAAAAACAGACTAAATAAACACCTTACACGTTAAAAGAATTCTTTGAAGATAAAAATAATTAATATATAATTAATATTAAAAAAAATCTTTGTGCAATAAAAACAATTACCAAAAATAATAACAATACTTTAAACTTCTGTAAATTGTATACCTAAATGGTTATTTAATTTTAAGTAAAAGTTAATTTTTTTCGCTAAGATTGTAATTTGTTAAATTATAATAATAATAATAAATTTTAATGTAGTATTTAATTAACTTTAAGCACCTATATATTCTATGCTGTGCCCCAACGGGGTTTCATGTTGATATTTTACACATATATGTATATTTATATTTTACACATGAAGCAATAAAGAACTTTGAAAAAAAAATGAAAACTCGGACAATTTTCGTCCCCGAAAAAATGTTGTCATAGGAAGTTTCCACTTTTGGTTTTTGTTCCTCAAAGTTAGTAGGTAGATAAATTAGTACCACTTATTTCGATGGCTTGTTATGGACTAAAACCGAAAATTAATAACATTTTTTAAATTCCGTACTCAAACCAGTCTACCGGAGACCAATTTTATAAAAAAAATGGGAAGAGATTATTTACAACGCAAATTATATGCCTGATTCATACCAGATCTATTTTCTATACATGTACAGACAGCAACGTAAGAGATATCTTTTTATTATTCCCTGGTCATAATAGTCATAATTTATGAACATACCAAAGAACTTCAAAAGTTCTCTTTTCAAATACAAAACAAAACACAATTGTAAAACTGCATCAGGTTTTCGTTACGACATTGTAAAATCAGAAACGTATAACAATTTCGTTTACAATTTTACAATTCCATTATATTTTTGTTTACAGCATAGTACAGTATGAACAGGAATAGCATAATATTGTATTGTCAATGGATTTTCAAAAGTTTGGACGTAAACAAGTTGATATGTCTCCTTGTTTTGATACTGTGGAAATCGAAATGTGTCGGTGTACAAGTAATACCAATGTTTTTGAAGGGAAAAGATTCGGTTATCACTACACTCCATATTGAGAAGGAAAACTGGTAATAACCTACCGCCTGCGATCAATAGTTTTTCTATTTTGTCTGTAATTTTGTTACATAAATTGGGTTAGGGAAATTTAAAAAAATCATTACATCAAAATGTTTATTTATAAATTTTAACAACCCCTGACTCATTAGTCCAGTGGTAGCAAACGCGACTGCTACGATAGAGGTCCTGGTTTCAATTCCCAGATCAAGCAGTATTACTCGTATTGTTGTTTAATATGACGTTTTTAGTAACAGCTTAAAGTTTAACAACGACTCCAGCATGAGGTTCTTCAAAAAGGGTGTGTAAAGATTTTTAAAGGGTCGGCAACGCTCGCGTGACACCCCTGGTGTTGCAAGCGTCTATAGGCTACCGTAACCGCTTACCATCGGGAGGGCCATATGCTTGTTTGCCACCTTAGAGCTATAGAAAAAAGTTCAGAGTTGTGCCTGGTTAATAGTAATAGGCTCGCCCCCTGTTACATGGGACCTAAACAAAACAGTGAATTTTGTAACTTACCTAACTCTTCGGGGAATATAGGCGTAATGATTTGCTTAAAATCTCCTGAAACTATCTAGTTCTAAACTCAAAATAGACCTTCGTCCGATGAAAATTGCTTAAAAATACAACATTTAAATCAGAATATTATCATAATCAACCCATAATACTGTCCCACTGCTGGGCACGGACCTCCTCTCAGAATGAGAGGTATTAGGCTATACTCCATCCTTCCTGGCCTAATGCAGATTGGTAGTCATCGAGATTTTTTTTAAAGCTTACTAGCAATGTGGCTCGCACATTACTAGTATTCTTGTTAACCCCTCGTGCTAAGCTAAATGCTTGTGTTACGAGTGGGTTCACGTCGGTAGTGTAATGGGTGGGTTTCGAACTAACAATCACATGATCGCAAGTCCGACGCCCTAGCCAATAGGCTACCGCCGCTTTTAAATCTCTCAGGCGTGCAAGTTTCCTCACGATGTTTTCCTTTACCGTTTAAGCGCGTGATCATTTACTATTTAATACGCACATTACTTCGAAAAGAGAGGTGCCTTGGATTCGAACTCAAGACTTTTAACTTGGCAGTCCAATAGTCATATCATTAGGCTATCACTGCTCTTCGAATACCATCAAATTAAATAATTTATTTGCGAATATATATATTGTTATTGTTATGATAGGTTTCCGATAATATTATTTTACTTTTAACCATATTTTACGGACTAACGTTCAAACTTTTTGCGTTAAAGGCTAAATCTATTTACGACCTCATACCATACATTAGCTGCAAGTGAATTAAAAGAGCTACTTTAAAGCAAATCAGAAAAGGAAATGTTAATAAATAAACCTCAGTCGCCAACAGCAATATATCCAGCTCAGCAGTCGAGTTGGGAATAAATTTAAACAAACCATTTTAAGTTTTAAATTCTGCTTTAAAAAGGTTTCTATTGAAATCTCGGAACTTTGTTACATGTTTTTGTCTCTTTCTTCCGTAGAACAACGAAACCACGAAACAACTGAAATCTCCAATTCACAAAATAATATCAAGAATCCATTCCATTACCACCTCCGAGGGTAGTCTTAATATATCTAGTTCTTGATGGAACAGGATGCCAAATCTCAAATAGATGAAACCTGTGAAAGTTGTTCACATCCCTTCACGAACCAGAAAAGAGCTGATAATCCTCAAACAGCTGGCCAGATTTTCTTAAATCATAGCTAAATACACTCTCGATCAAGTCACCTTTCAAACAAAAAAAAAACTGAATCAAAATCGGGCTATTAATTTGGGTGCTATGATGCAACAGACAGACACATTTATACACAGGTTAAATTTATGGAACCCCTTTTTTTACGTTGGGGTTAAGAAAAATTTACTGATATATTCTGAATATAAATGTCACAAAACGTAAGCAAAATCCCACACAAAGTTTGGGATCCCATTCGTGCACAAATTGCTGAAACACATAGCAAACTGTTACCTTTTTCATCGTATTCAAAAATTGCACCCCATTTGGTAGAAAAAATAACTAGATGAAATAGAAAATCAAAATTATGTTCGATAAATAGTCTTCTCTTCTCTGACGGAACGCTGAAGCAAAAAAAACCTGCATTACAAAGCATGCCTATATTAATAAAGCATGCCTATATAAATAAATGCCAAGATAATTAATATTTTATTCAAAGAAAACCTATTACAAGCATCTTGTGATGTACACTGGCAACCAAAAGTCCATAGGCAATCTCAGAACGCAATAGCTTGACGTTTAGTGTAACTTACGACCATCTATTCATTGTCGTTATCAAGTGACACGCACTGGCTGTATCGAGCTCGCTTAGCGTGCTTATGGACTTTTGAGCGTTTACTGTACATATTTTCAAAACTTAAAAAGCGATAGTTAGACACTAACCGTATTTTTATACCATATTACTTATTTTTAAAATGGAGAAGTTATATACACAGATATATACACATATATACAGACGAATAAAGATTCGTCTGTATATATGGTTTATGTAGATTTCAAGGCAAGCGCGCTCGATCGTAGATCGCAGTATCACTTAACATCAAGTGAACTGGCGGTCAAGCATAAGCCTATTACGAATAAAAAGAAGATACCTACATCTACTTATATATAACAACCAAGAAGTTTGTTCTATTCTATCAGACAAAGAAGAATCATAGAAATGGGTTCAGGATCGGCCCAAAAATATCGCCATTAAAACAATATTAATGAACATTGAAATAAAACTACTTTTTACGGATTTTATCGCGGTGTATTGATTTTATTTGATTCCCGTAAAAAATAGTTTTATTTCAATGTCTAATATTCGCGTAAGTGTCAGAAACCAGAATATTAATGAAACTCACAAATTCTTGTCTTCCTTTGTTATTATATGTTTAGTCTGTTCAATTTACCAACCCGAATCACCAATCACAACATCCAATATTCGACTCACTTCTAAGTACATTTTCTAGAATTATTCAATAGCTTATGTAATGTTCGTAAAAGCCGACCTATGGAAGATGTATGTGCCTATCTCCGTACTTTACTGGTCGATTCCATCTGGGCGTTGCGTAGCCCGGACCTTTATTGAGTTTGTAAATCTTTCGAGGTGATACAGCATGACGTAATATCATTACGCTTCTATTCTCTGAGTGGTAGGTTGACGTGTATACAGGGTTAAATTTCAAAGACCGAAAAAAATTCTGAAATTAAGACATTAAGGTCAAACCCAAAGTGTTTTTTAAACATTGTAAAACATCATTTGAAAATTTCTAAAAAAAATCTAAATTTATAAATATTGCAGATTTGTCTTCGTGTGCTCTCAAACTGATGTATTAATATTTGAACTGAATTGTGTAGTGGTAATATCCACGCGTTTTGTAATTTAGCGACGGACAGAAATAAAATCATGTATAAAAATATATTATAATATCGATTCTGAACAGCCTCAGTAAATTTGGCCGGTCATTGTAAAATAACCCTGTATATGATGTAGATCGACAGTTCACAATTAATTTAAGTGAGTTTAGGTCTTATGGTGATTGGAAGAGAGTTTACATTACTTTAGCACAGTTTGGATTTTTAAGCTGTTGAATTCTGCTGCGTTTGTGTGGGTTGGTATCAGAATTCCAAATATTTACTACGTTCTAACAATTTTGAATTCTGATCTTTGTGGCAATAAACATAATTAACCCATTATACTGTCCCACTGCTGGGCACGGGTCTCCTCTCAGAATGAGATGGATTAGGCCATAGTCCACCACGCTGGCCTAGTGCGGGTTGGCAGACTTCACACGCCATATCGAGAAAATCTCTCAGGCAAGCAAGTTTCCTCACGATGTTTTCCTTGACCGTTTAAGCGCGTGATAATTAACTATTAATACGCACATGACTTCGAAAAGTTAGAGGTGCGTTCCTTGGGTTCGAACTCGAAACCGTTGGACTTGGCAGTCCATCGGTCATACCACTAGTCTATCACTGCTTGGCAATATAGTCATTGGAATTACTAGGAAAATTAGGCAACTGTAGTCTTAAGATGACAACGAGCGAGTAATATTAGTGCGTTTGTCACCAAAATTAATATAAACATACATACAATCACGCCTTTCTCCCACAGAGGTAGACATAAATAAATCTATACACGCAATAAAGTCAGTTTGAACTTTAGTAATTCCCATAGGGATTATATTTTTGTGGAATTCTAAAAAGTAAAATTCCAAATAAAATAATTAGCTAAAATAATTAGTTTGCTACCGCTGATAACAAGAGTAAAAGTATGACACTCATTATTATTTTGCTAAACAGCCTCGGCTCGACTGCTACACTAGATGTCCTAGGTTCGATTCCTAGGTCGAGCAATCTTACTGAAGTTTTCTATGAAATTATCAGTAACAGCTCGGAGTTTAGATCTGTGCTCAGTGAATGGCAATAGATTCGGCCCTATTACATGGGACCTAAAACATACCATCGAACTATGGGTGTGTATTACTACCTCTGCACGCGTGATAGTATGTTAAGGGCCGGCGGAGCTTGAATAGCCCACAAAAACGTTATACCGAAATAACTCGTACTTGTCGTAATCCAGACAATATTCCATCAAATTATGTTATTATTCGGATTCGGATACCGTTAATCTAACTTCCTACGATACTATTTCGTCTACTACTACTTCACTGGAAATAAAAGACCGGAAAATAGTTCCAAACTTGGTAAAGTTATCAAAAATTGCATTACGTATTTTGACTATTTTGGACGAAATGGTAGAGTAGGAACCTAGATTATCGGTAGCGGAATCCGAATAATAACAGAATTTGATTAAATTGTGTTTGAATTACGGTTTATTTCGGTATTACGTTAGTAAGAGAAATTCGGTCCGCCGGACTCTTAAGTTATGTAGCATCTTTAAAGAGCTTTGGGTATCTACCCAAAGCTTTTTGCCTTTGGTCTCTGCCAAAGGTCAGTAAAATTGCTTTTAAAATAGCAATATTTGTGATCACTAAGTATTACAAAAAAAAAACTTATCTTTAAGTTTAAGTTCAATCTTAAAAAACTATCGCAAAGCCTTAGCGATATTGCTGTCATTATTTTCCATTTTAAACTCATCTGAGACGTTATCGAAAACATTTACGTTATTCGCCCCTAATGTCTTGATTCATCCTTCGGACTTTAAACTAAATTAAGTATAGTTTAAGTTAAGGCTTTTGTGGGGCGGGTAAAGAACACATTAAGTCCAGAGCAATGTTGCTTTATTGTTGGAGATTTTATTTAGAGAGGCTTGCTTGGTTGTAGAACGTCTCAGGGTCTAACATCCTGGCGAGTACCCATACGTCGCAGTTTGTGTCAAATCACCTTCGTGTGCGTTTCGACATTTGCACGAGCCAGCTCAGCTCGTTTGCCGACTTAATCCATAAAAAAATTAATCCATAATGTTATGAATACTGAGATTTTCAAAGATTTTCTTATTATCTTAAATTGTGAAGAGGTATTCAATGTACAAGCTCTAGATATTTTATCTATACTAAAATATTATATAGCTGAAAAGTTTGTTTGTTTGTTTGAACGCACTAATCTCAAGAACTACTGGTTGGAATTAAACAATTATTTTTGTCTTGGATAGTCCATTTATCGACGAAGGTTATAGGCTATATAACATTACGCTATGACCAAAAGGAGCGGAGCAACGCGGGTGAAACCGCAGGTGGGTCGCTAGTAGTCTTATAAACGGCTTCAAGAAAAAGTTTATCAATGTTATAATCATTTTTTTCATTTATATGAACATGTAAAAGCAAAACTTAGTTTTTTTATGAACATTAACATTAACGATTCCTTTTTATTTGATTATTATTTAAGTGTATTTTCAAGATAGATTCATTAAAATTGACTGCCTCACTAGTCTAGTGGTCCCAAGCGCGACTGCTACGCTAGGGGTCCTGGGGCAGTGTTATTGGGTTTTTCTATGAAATTCTCAGTAGCATCTCGGAGTCTGGATTTGTGTAACCGGGCACAAATCCAGACTCCGAGATGCAATAGGCTCGCACCCAATGGCAATAGGCTCGCCCTCTATTACATGGGACCTAAACATACCGGCGAACCGTGGGTGTACATTAGTACGCCTCTGCCTAACCCTTCAGGGAATACAGGCGTGATGGTATGTTATGTTAGATTCATTAAAAATATACTTGGTATCCTACCAATGACAAACCTCTACAATATATAAACCTTCTTAAAAAATATAGTTAAGTTAAACATTTAACTAAAACTCAAAATAAACTAAATGACCAGTCTTCAGAATCAGATAGTTTATTGGGGTTTAAGCGATTCTGACTTTTCAAAGACGCAAGGGGCACCTTTGTCATTGAGAAGAAAGCTTAAATTGTTGGGGTCGGTATTTTCAGCCGTAATTTGTGCCTTACTTCGCGTGAATTAGTTTAAATATAATTACTAGGACGAGACTGGATCGATTTACTAAAGGTCAAAACTAGTAATGGGACTGTAGAACCATATTTCTTAGTAAATCCTCTTTAGGAGAAACTATTTTTTCTACTAGGGATACTGTTTTTTCCATACTTTTCTTAGAACATCCATAATCATTCAGAGATATTGGAAAGAAATACATTAGCAGTATCATAAGGCAACTTTTGAACTGAATTTTAATTAAATCCGTTCATTTCATATAAAGTCATTGCAATATCTAACTACCTATTAAAAACGAACATTAAAAATAACCATTAAAGTTAATTTCATATTTATATTTATAAATATGTACTAGACTTGCTAGTTAAAAATATAACAAAATAAAGCATATTCAAAATAAAAATATACTTACGGATACTGAATAAGATAAAGTAAATACACTGATTTAACCTATTTTAGAGTAAACGAACATTAAAAATAACTATTACAGTTAATTTTAGACTTGCAGAGGATATCAGCAATAAAAACCTAAACACTTATCTTTAGAATTTTTGTTCATCTGTCTAATAAAACGCGCATCGCGCAAAATCTACAATCACATGATTGTAGATTTTGCGCGTTTGCGATTTCGAGATGTTTTCACAGTAGTATTGTTGGAGATCCAGTCTAAACTTTTTCATCTTAATCTGCTCCATAGAACATATAATATTATTATGTTGTACGAACAGATTACGTTCTAATCCAGGTCAAACGTTATCTCAGAACAAACAAAGATCGATTAACCCGTTCCTGCGGAGTGTAAGCAACTTGGGGCCATTAGTGTCGGCAAACATATTTGTGTTATTACGAGGCGAAGGAATATGAAACTTTGATACTTCGAGTGATGGAGGGTTGAAAAATTTAGTAAGAATTATGTGATTTTGTCAGTAGGTATCTTCTTGTAGACGACTGGGCAAAGGGTTAGAGAATTTATATTTATTAACTAATACACCTAACTGCGTCGTTAGTCTAGTGGTCCCAAGCCTGACTGCTAAACATACCATAACGCTTGTATTCCCCAAAGGGTTAGGCAGAGGCATACTAATTTACACCCACAGTTGCCGGGCACAAATCCCAGACTCCGAGCCACTACTGAGAATTTTATAGAAATACACTTTGCTCGACCTGGGAATTGAACCCAGGATGCTGGCCTTATTTATGAATAATAAAGAATAATAAAATTTTAATTTTATGAATAATAAAGTCACTATCAAACCCCGCTGGATTGGAATTTGCAAGTAATCTATAGTCATACAATTAGTTGTATGACTATCATATAAAATGCTTCGTCCAGAATGACTGAATGACGGATCAACGCACAGCCTAAACCGCTGATTGTAGAGACCTGAAACTTGGAGGGTGTGTTCTTTGTACGACGTAGTCATCCGATAAGAAAGGATTAATAGAAATTCAACCCCTAAGCTGGTAAAAAGAGGGGTGAAAGTTTGTTTGGAAGTCCGCACACACTACCATGCGATTGACATACGCACACACACATAAACATCTATACTTATAATAAATCTGTAGAGAGGTCAATTCTGTACATGAAATATATTTCCAAAATAACTATCAGCGGGTGATTAGTGATCGATACTGACGCCAAAAATGCAATCAGTAAAATTTTTGTCTGTCTGTCTGCCCGTCCGTCTGTCTGTCTGTCTGTCTGTCTGTCTGTCTGTCTGTCTGTATGTTCGTTATAGAAACAAAAACCACTCGACGGATTTCAACGAAACTTGGTACAATTGTTCTTCATACTCCTGGGCAGGTTATAGTATATATTTAATAAATGATGACATCGTCAAGATATGTACAGATGTTCTTCGCTGTTGACATTTGTTTTCTTCCTTAAAAATAAGACTTAACACATTTGATGATATGAAACCTCCATGGTGTAGGTACAGTGCGCTCAGTTTATTTAGAAACGAAAATTATCTAAGTACGCAGGCGAAACTGTACACGGGAAGTCTAGTTAATTCAATAATATGAGCACATAATGCTCTATATTTTCGAAAATTCTGACCAGCATACCTAACTTTGTTCTACAAACGTCACAAAACCTAACATCCGACCAAATAACCCCAAAACACAGTAATTAAGATTAACTAAAACAATATTGCTAATTACCATACATTAATCCAATTATTTCTGTTGGACTGTTCCTAGAACGGACAAGTATTGTTAGAGAACTAATCGCGCTTAGTATCA
Source organism: Acronicta aceris (assembly GCA_910591435.1). Classification (NCBI taxonomy): domain Eukaryota; kingdom Metazoa; phylum Arthropoda; class Insecta; order Lepidoptera; family Noctuidae; genus Acronicta; species Acronicta aceris. The sequence continues at coordinate 6,143,207 of OU342781.1, read as the reverse complement.
TTTAATGCTCTGAATATTTTAGTAGCTTAGAACTGCTAACTAGGTAACAGTGAACAGGAACAGCAGCTGCTAATTAGGCAACAGTGAAAAGTAACAGTAGCGTTGAGTTATAATGTGGCTCACGCTATTACTAGCTTCCGCACGTACCTACAAGTATTTGCTTCACGCCTTTAAAATAAAGGCATTCGCTTGACCACCAAATCCAAAACAAAAATATTTATTTATATATTTTTTAAATACATATCATTACAGTTACAAGAAATTTATAAGGCGAATGTCAGCGGCAGAAGAGAAGAAGTCCCTAGAAGGACATTCGCGGCTCTTATTAGCGTAATTCTTCAAAAAGGTCAGGTGCGTTGCACTCGCAACGGGCGCGTATGTATGACAAGATGTATGAATGTGGAAGAAGCAAAAGTAGGATGCGAGAATCGCAGCAAGTATATAGCTATAGTTTCTGCCTACCCCTGTGTGAGAAAGGCATAAGTGTATGTATGTATGTATGTATGTATGTATGTATGTATGTATGTATGTATGTATGTAGAGTTAATATACTTTTACATACGAACAAAGTAATTACTATATTTCTTCCCATTTTTCTTTTGTAACAGAAACACAAGCCCTATCCCAAGCACTTAATTCTTAGAGTTATAAATTTTTGCTCTTTTAACTGAAGAAGGGAAGAACCCAAAATCACAAGCCGCAAGGTCCCGGCCGTAGGGAACACCTGTTCATGTACCAATATTGTAAGTTACGACTAGCTCAAAAACTCTCCTATTAATTGCTCGATGTGCTGGCAATGCACTGTCATGATGGAAGTGCCAAATAAGATTTAAGTCTTAATTCTTTTAGAATCCAAGACTACCCTTTCTATAAGATCTATGACATGATTGGCGTAGTGGTTGAGCAATCAGCTTTTGCGCAATATTTGTATGATCTACAGGTATTTGTTCCGGGTCTGGGCGTATGTGTATATATATATATATATATGTAAAATCCTAGTGAGGAGCAACGTTTTGAAAAAAAATCTTTTAGCAAAGAAAACTGTATGACAAGAGTTATGAAATAAGTCTACGTACATCATGTATAGAGAACGAATCTCATTTATCAATTATCTTTTTGTGTTTTTTTTTTGCATTTTCCATGTTAAGATTATTAAGTTATTTTTTAGTAAAGGAAAAAATTCAATCGCGGGCAGGATTCGAACCTGCGTCTTCTGGTTTTATATACCAGACGCTCTGACCTCTAAGCCACCGCGAACCCTACCCGCATGATTGAAATTTTGCCTTCACATTCTGAATTTACGTCATAAGGTGACGTTGCTAACATCTATGAGAGGCAAGTTACCTTACTTCTCAACCGACATGACTTACTTTACAGTTAGTTCAGTGTCGTACGATGCTACCTTACCTTTTAACTATCTTTTTGCGATTTTTTTTTTGCATTTTCCATGCTAAGATTATTAAGTTATTTTTTAGTAAAGGAAAAAAATCAATAGCGGGCAGGATTCGAACCTGCGTCTTCTGGTTTGCTATACCAGACGCTCTGACCTCTAAGCATTATCAATTGAACTGCATTCGTAACATTTATCAATTGTTACGAATGCAGTTCAACCACTCATACAAAGTACGACATAAACTGTCTACAAACTAAACTGCGACAAACCGCTTGAGTAATATTTATAGCGATGCTTTAGCGGCAAAAATACGCGTATTACTTTCCACAGCGACTTTATTGCAATCCGTGAATTTAGTTGGCAATATTTTGATCATATATTACAATTTCTGTTGTAAAGTTTCCTTTTTTTAAATGATGTTTGGTATAACCTCCTTTCCACGAATTTTACCGGTGAGTTTTCAAAATAAGAATCTGAGATTCGTGTTCTAGAATACAATTCAAACATACCATCACGCCAGTATTTCCTGAAGGATTAGGTAGAGATATATTAACGTACACCCACAATTCGCTGATTTGTTTAAATGCCATATAATAGGGGCGAGCCTATCGCCATCAACCGGTCACAAATCGCAAACTCCGAGCTACTACTAAGAATTTCATAGAAAAACCCAATAAACAGTTTGCTCGACCTGGAAATCGACAGTATCTTAATCGTAACATAAAAAAAAACATTATTGTAATTGGCCGATATCTGTACATTATAGATATTGAAGAAAAACTAATCTAGGGAGTCTTTACTAGAGCAACAAAAAAATGTATATCCGTCTGTATATCTGTACACGTATCACGCAAAAACTACTGCATGAGATTGAATGCGGTTTTCACAGTCGTATTGCTGGAGATTAAACTTAAAATCTTGTGCATATTTCATCTTGATAGCCGTAAAAAAGCCGGGCTATATATGGTAAATACTTTTGGGAAGCCAGTAAAACCGCGGGCAGTAACTAGCACTGAATAGATCAATAAATTCTATCGCCATTCGGTCTCAATCAATTGTACTACATAATCCCCAGTAGAAAAACTTTCGACACAGTTCGGTGGTTGTTCCGGAATCACACAAAAACCACGAGTTCTAGTGAACTTTTTGCGGCATTTCACTCAACTTTTAGTTTGGTAAACATGATACACAGATTAACAAGTAAATGAAATGATAATGACCGGGCGAATAATTGTTCAGTTGTATAAAAAAAAATAACATGCCATCATACCATCACGCATATATTCCACGAAGGGTTTGGCAGAGGTTTATTCATGTACACCTACATATCTTACGGGGGCAGTCTATTATAATATATACAATCATTGGTCAATCCAAACACCGAGCATTGCTCGACCTGAAAATTAAACCAGGATCTCTAACATAATAGTTATTCATAATACCACAAGACAACTGAGGGAGTCTAAATATACAAATAAATATTTCATATCTACTAGCAGTCTGTTTCGAGTGAAAATAAATAATATAATATATAAATAAATAATAATACAAATTTTTTGACATTTGGTTTGTCATCTGATGAATAAATTGAAATAATACTATTTCGTTCCCCTGTATTTCATTAAATCACTTATGTCGATTTTATTAAATATAAACTAAATCATAAAACTGCAAAATCAAAACATTACTGTTTTCTATCATATTTAATAGTATAAAGCAATCCATTTCACGCAGAATGCTCACTGTTAATTCTGCGTGAATCGAATTGACGGCACGGTTTGGCGTAGCGGCTGAGCGATCGGCTTTTACGTTACGCGTTGTGGGTTCCCCGCACGGAACAAGTATTTATAATTATGATCTACAGGTTCCAGGTTTGGATGTTTGTGTAAGTGATAATTTGTGTTTGTGAAATGCACCTACGATACTCAATGAAAGAAATTCCTAGTGTGGGGCAACGTTTAAAAAAATGGTTTTATTTCATTCGATATGATAGAAATCGGTCCGTATTACTAAACAGACACAAAGTGAGCACTCCATTCGCTACTTCACAAACTAAACACTAAACAAAAACTAGTAATTAATTTAAACGTTGTATAGAGACAATGTTCTATAGGTAGAAACTTAGTTGCTTATCTGTGACCCCTCAAAGTTATCTGAAGGCAGTAACACCGGCTGACAAGGGTCCATTAAGTTACACGCTTAAGTTTAGCTCCCAGACAACTGGGACAATCATTTTTAATAAGGTTACGTCATTGTTACTGAATAATGATGATTTAAGAGACGATTCAAAAGACACCATTATTCTCCGAGTTTGTTTCGGTGTTTCTTCTCAGAGGTCGTCAGCTAGGAAATGCCGACACCATCTAGTAGTAAAAAATTTACTTGTGAGTGTTTTTAAAAGATCTATTTGCAGAAATACATATCAACATCATCATAAGAATCGGAAATTAAAAAGGTATTTCTGGTATACGCTAGTCGAAGTCTGTCGTACGCGTTTAGCGCTTAAGAGCCAGTTCCCCCTTGGTTGCTGGGGCTGTCTGCAGTCCGTAGGGGCTTTAAGGGTCGGCAACACACCAGAAACTGTGGTGTTGCAGAGGCCGTATTATAAAGTGTTAATGCGATCATTTTTAAGTTGTGAGAAAGAGATGCCGCTCTACATATTAAATAGCCTCATCTCTTTCTTACAACCTAAAAATTATCGCGTTAACTTAATCGCTTGTCCATGGGCGTCGTTGTATTCTCAATTATCTAAAGTAAAGTTATACGTCGTCGTGTTTGCTTCATATGTAAGTGCTTCGCATCCTATGCGAAGGTAGGCCTTACTTATTGAAGGAACCATAGTAAAAGATTTATCCAAGTAAAGTATGACCTATGTCATACAAAATTCCTATCAGGTTAGCCCGAATTTCAATGTCAAAATTGTGTCATATACCTACGTTATCTAAATAATTATTACCCGCTTAATTATTTAAAGCTAAGCTCCGAGCGAAATTCTTGACTGCATACTAAAAGAGGGTCACTTGGTAGGATAGGGCTGTCACTCAATTTTAAACGCCGCCTGCCTCCATAATTGAAAGTAGGGTTGTTCACGCAAATAGTTTTTTTAACCCGAGGGAAGCGAAGAAAAAATCTATGGAGTGCAGTTTGAATGGCAGGTTTTTGATTAGTTTATATAATATACTTTATGAAGGGAGCCTTTTCTATCAATTATTGTCAAGTGGGCGAAGATGGATGGGAAAATAGACAGATATTTATTGGTTTCTAACACTTACGCGAATATTAGACATTGAAATAAAACTATTTTTTTCGGATTTTATCGCGTTGTATTGATATTATTTGATTCCCGACGTTTCGGATCCTTTACAGCATTCATGGTCACAGGTAGACTAAGTTGTTGTATGTCTTAATGTAACAATTACAAACAGCTACCTTACATTTTTGTTAATTAATGGCGATCCGATTCACGCAGAATGTGATCCGATGCACGTGACCATGGATGCTGTAAAGGATCCGAAACGTCGGGAATCAAATAATATCAATACAACGCGATAAAATCCGTAAAAATTAGTTTTATTTCAAAGATATTTACTGGCTAGGATGCAGAAGTAGACAGTGATGGTCAACAATTTATGTTATTAAAAATAACGTCGGCTATTTTTTTTTTATAAAACCTTGCCCCACACTAGGATTTTCTCCTGTATCGTGGGTGCGTTTACAGACACAAATTCTCACATACACAAACGTCCAGACCCGGAACAACTACCTGTAGATCATACAAATATTTGCTCCGTGTGGGGATCGAACCCACAACACGTAGCGCAGAAGCCGATCGCTCAACCGATACGCCAATCGTGTCGTCAAATATTATCTATATCTATTCACCTGCGTCCTCTATTTGCACTATTAAAAACTTTAATTAATCAACACTTATGCCATAAAATACGTTCTTTAAGAAATCAAATTCTCTTTATACTTTTTATTTGAAAAACTGGAAATCTGGAATACAGGCGTGATGGTATGTTAATTTGAAAAAGTTTGGAATTCTAAAAAATATTAAAATTATAATTCCAATCTTATCATCAAGCAATCAGATCACAGGTGGCTCGTCTGCTTGTTTATCGAATTAACAAAATAGAGACCGTTTAACAAATATACTATACCATCCATCACGCCTGTATTCCCCGAAGGGTAAGGCAGAGGCGTACTTAATGTACACCCACAGTTCGCCGGTATGTTTAGGTATGAGACCTAAACATACCGGCGAACTGTGGGGCGAGCCTATAGCCATTAACCGGGCACAAATCCAGACTCCGAGCTGCTACTGAGAATTTCATAGAAAACCACTGCACTAGAAAAACACTTTGCTCGACCTGGGGATCGAACCCAGCACCTCTAGAGTAGCAATCGCGCTTGGGACCACTAGACTAATGAGGCAGTCGACAAATATATTATAAGATACATTAAGAGTCCGGCGCGGCGGACCGAATTTCTTTTACAAACGTAATACCGAAATAAATCGTAATTCAAACACAATTCAATCGAATTCTGTTATTATTCGGATTCCGATATCGTTAATCTAGGTTCCTACGTTACCATTTCATCCAAAATAGGTACTTCACTGGAAATAAATGTAAGCGAATGGAATTTTTGATAGCTTTTCCAAGTTTGGAACGATTTTCCGGTGTTTTATTTCCATTGAAGTAGCAATAGTCGAAATAGTATCGTAGGAACCTAGATTAACGGTATCTTAATCCGAATAATAATATTATTTTGATAGAATATTGTGAGTGGGATTACATTTTGAACGATCTTCATTTACCAGAATTTAATATTAGAAGGTTAATACTGAGTAAAATTAACATAATTAATGTTTCCGACATACATTCATTTTACCCGAAGGGTTAGGTCAGTGAACTAATGTACACCCACAGATCGCAGGTATGTTCAGGTCCCATATAAAAGGGGGTGAGTCTTGCCACTAACCGGCTACAAATCCAAACTCTGAGCTGCTTCTTTAAAATTCATAGAAAAACCCAATAACACTTTGTTCGACCTTGGGATTAACCTCGGGACTTCTGGCGTAGCAGTCAGTGGTACTAAGCGGTTTCTTCTAGGCAAGCGCGCTCCATCGTAGATCGCAGTATCGCTTAACATCAGGAAAACTGGCGGTCAAGCGTAAGCCTATCAAGAATAAAAAAATATTGCTACTATATTTTCGAATGAATGAAAAGCCATCCAATATAAAACTAAGCTGGGTATTGCTGTCTCCACTTCCAGACTTCTGAATATCCGTAATAGTAGTCATATTAAGTATTCTTGTTTAACAAACGGGACCGAAAGCTTGATGTGCTCTCAAGCAAAGTGAGGCTTCGATGTGCAAAGGACGATTTCCTATCGACCCATCTACAGATTACTCGTGACTAGAGCGAAGTTGATGTTCAAAGAGCATGAAAATCAGTGACAGAATTTACAATGCAATCTCTGGGAACTTTATCTCACTTGGATGTCGTGGTGACGTCATCGGCAACGTAAATCGTCACATTTTGAAATTTATGGCAAGTACAATATTTGCCATCCTTAGACTAGTGGTCGCAAGAGCGACTGCTGCGCTAGAGGGCGTGGGCTCGATCCCCGGGTCGAGCAGTATTAATTACTGGGTTTTTCTATAAAATTTTCAGTCGTAGCCCGGAGTTTGGATTTGTGCCCGGTGGCAATGGGCTTTCTCCTATTACATGGGATCTAAATATACCGACAAACTTTGGGTTTATAATAGTTCCATTCTACCTAACTCTACGGGGAATACACGCGTGGTGATACGATGGTATATGTCTTACCTGGTGATGCTCTGGTAATGATTCTGATGATATAGTCAATTCTAAGAAATACGGAAAGAAGACGTAAGACACATTTCATTGCCATAAAAACAGCGTCAAAAGAAAAAAAAGAAGAATTAAATAAAACAACAAGCGAATTTGGCCCTTACATGTTGGTAATTAGTGCTGTTTTCTAGTTGAAATAACAACATTTTGATTTATGACTTGGACTTTACTGGGACCAAAATAAGGCATACTATAATATCATTGAAATAGTACTCAATGCTGGTGTGTTGAAGAAATGAAGTAATAAAGCAACCCGTACTACAATAAAACATTTTTTGCAGAAAATAAAATATTCATAAGCGTAATTATTTCACCGTTTTATTCTTAATAAACATTTCGCATTACTTATGTGCTATGAAAATTCCAACAACAGACCATATTAGCTATAAACAACGAAATACCCGGAAATACAGTAAAAGCAAAATAGATGTATACATTATGAATTCTTTTCCGCATTTTTGCGAACACGGACCTGTGCGGCAATATGGAGATTTTAAAATTGAAATTTATATTCCTTTAGGAGCAGTTAAAATTGTGACCGTGGATGTGTATTCGTAATTTTGCCACGTAGTGTACTGGTAGCGGTGCGGTAGTAAAATTGGACATACAGCAATATATCTAAAACACGACATTTCGTCCAAGAATAGTAAGAATCCCGTCCTCCATTATGAGTGTTATGAAATTCCACGTGAAATTTATTTTTATGAAATTCATTTTCATATTCATATATTTATTTCAATCCATAATGTAATATACAGGTCGTAAAAATAATAGAGAGAAACTATTATGGACCCTGTCAGGCATAGCAAAATTAATAAGTAGGGGAGAGGAGGAGCACTTTGATACTTAGCCATATTAATTATTTTATATTCAAATTTATTATTGTATAATATTAAATGTATATTAATATCTGTAGTAAATTTTTATTTTTCTATTTATTTAGTCTTAATTTATGAATTAATTTCATTTTTTTTCTATTTAAATAAATTTTTATGTTTATATCATCAGTTTTATTTATTACATATTTCGATTATTGTATATTAGCTTCAATTTTTTTATTGCTATATTTATATTTATTCTAATTATATTGTGTATAATAAATATATTAGATTGCTTCATTATTCTTTTTTTATTCATTTTTATTTTTTCTATATATGTCATAATTTTTAACAAAGACTAGACCAGTGACTGGGAAATGCCTTAATATTTGATTTGTCTCTATTAAAGCAGGTCTGCGTATTAGTACAACGGTAAAAATCACGAATGCCATAAGGGTTACACATTTCACTTTAAATGAAATTTAAAATTTTTGTCTTCCTTCCATAGCTTCAGCGATATGATACACCTTATATTTATTAAATTACTAGCTTCTGCTCGCGACTTTGTCTGCGTGGACTTCAGAATTGGGTCCGACTTTGATAAAAAGTGTTATTACAGACTATGATCTATCTTTGTGCCAAGTTTTATCCAGATTCGTTCAGCCGTTCTGGCGTGAAAGAGTAACAAACATCCATACATCCATACTCACAAACTTTCACGTTTATAATATTAGTAACGATAATTTTGCTAAGACTACAAAAAATATCTGCATTCCCATTTTTTTGTCTTGAAATTGTTGTAATAAATAATTGTTGTAAAGTTGCTTCTAGTTGTAATCCTCTATATAGACTGTAATTATTCTAGTAACATTTCAAAATGTCGAATTTACACTTTACCTCTGCAACATACCCAGTTTCTGTGTTTGCATTATTACATTACCTGTTTTATTTGTCCGCCAATGCATATTATGGGTATTGTGTGGCTTAATTATTGAATTTTATTATTCAATTTTACCCCTATAATAGAAACACACTATTAGGTATGCTACAGATGCAATTTAGTCACAAAAAAATTGTTGATAAACCACACAAAAATACGCAAACATACGACAGCGTAATTAATAATCTACATATTTATAGTTTAACTGATTATTTTAATCTCTTAAAAATCGACCATAAATAAAGTCTAACAACAATCAAATAACTCTCCTTCTGACGCAGTCAGGAAAATAGAAATCGGTTCCATAATAAGGAAGTAATAAGCGTTTGAATTTATGCCAGACAGAGAGCGTACTATAGCACGTTGTGATGTCAAACCGTGCAGGCATCACACAAAGTCTATTCTTGCGTTGGTTTTGCGGGAAAGAGACAGAGCATCCCCTCTCAATCCCCACGAAAAACTTTAAACAATCATCTTAGAACTTTATTAGCCGATTTCATTTATTTTTTTAGTATACGAATGAAATTGAATACAATTTTCAATAGGAATGTATGTTTTCATAAATCAAACACCAGTCACCTACCCTATTCATCGTATTTTAATACTATAACTTAAACATGCTTGCCAGTAAAATAGCAAGCATTTAAATATCCTTATTTTGAATATAAAGTAGGGTTACAGAGGCAGGATAATGTCCCAGATGTTTCCTTAAACATAATCTTATTTTCGGAGTGAGACAGACCCTTACCTAAAAAACTAGTACCTACCATATATGTATATGTCACCGTACAATTCTAAATACCGTGATAATTATAATCTATGTCATGAGATCTCGCGAGATTGTAAACTGACGAGAAATTGTGAACCGTAACATACTTCTTACAGTTCAACGCATTCTTTTTTGAGAGATTATAATCTATCAAAGTTAAAAATTAGTTAGGTTAGAACTGCGATCACACGATGCACGAGCCGAGCGAGCAAAGCGAGCGAGCAAAACGAGCGCGGCTTCGGTAGCGGCTAGCGTGTGCCTGAACCAAAGTAATGCGTTAAATTGTAAGCAATACGTCACGGTTCACTATCTTGTCGATAACATACAATCTTACGTGATGGATTACACCATTTATAGATATTTTACACGAGCAGATGAGCCTCCTAATGATTAGTAGTCATCGCCGTCCATGGACACCTACAACATCAGGAGTTACTGACGCATTATCGAGCCTTAAGAGCCTCTACGTCTAGGCAAATGTAGTGTAGGGCACCCGTCGGCCCTGTGGAGTGACGACTTGCGGAAGGCAGCTGGCGGTGAGTGGATGAGGAAAGCCGAAAATTGGGCTCTGTGGCGTTCAGCTGCACTGGATGAATATAAGCTGATGAAGAGCCTCTACAGAAACTTTTATTGTACTTTTATACCACTAAAACAATCAGCATTTTATCAATACTTATAATATATAATTATATAGTTCAGTATTAGGCATCAAAAGAACAACACTGTGAACAAATTCGATAGATGTGCGCGACGGTAATGAGCGCGTTTCTCATTCGATCCGCGCGCCTGTTACGTTGTTTTAGCGGTTGGCCACAAAACTTGCGGGATATGAAGCTATGAAGTATACCTGCCTCATAGTGCCTAATCTCCCTGGGTTTGATCCTGAGGTCGAGCAAAGTGTTATTGGGTTTTCCTATGAAATTCTCAGTAGCAGCTCGGAGTCTGGATTTGTGCCCGGTTAATGGCCACAGGCTCGCCCCCTATAATATGGAACCTAAACATACTGACGAACTGAGTGAGTGTACATTACGTATGTCTCTGCCTAACTCTTCGGGGAAAACAGGCGTGATGATGCTACGAAGTATACCTAGAACTATTCTTTTAGTTCTAGCTTAACGGTGACAAGTAACTAGAGACGTGAATATCTTTTTGTTATTTTTTTGCATTTTCCATGCTTAGATTATAAAGTTATTTTAGTGAAGGAAAAATTCGACTGCGGGCAGGATTCAAACCTGCGTCTTCTGATTAGATACACCAGACGCTATGACCAACTAAGCCACCGCGAGATCGAAATTTGCCTTCACATTCTGAATCCACGTTTTAAGGTGACGTTAGTGACATCTATTGAAAATCAAGTTACTTTGCTTCTTAACCAACATGACTTACTTTACAGTTAGTTTGATGTTGTATGTCTTGATTTTTGCACAGGAAAAAAATTTTTTATAAGTATTAATTCGATTCCTAGGTCGAGGAAAGTATGATTAGGTTTTTCTATAAAATTCTCAATTTTGCAATTCGTATCTGCTTTCGCTGGCTGGTATTTAGATAAGAGCTAAACATACCAGCGAACTGAGTGAACTGTGAATGTGTTTCCTATTAGCAGCCTAACCTTACGTGGATCCTTTCTTTACGTGGAAGAGCCATACTTCGGCACGAATGGGCCGGCTCGACCGGAGTGAACCACGGCCTCACAGAAAACCGGCATTAAACAACACTTACGTTGTGTTTCGCCAAGTGAGTGAGGATACCGGAGGCCCAATCCCCTTTTAAAAGGTTGGCAACGCAATTGTGACTCCTATGGTGTTGCGGATATCCATGGGCGGCGGTAATCACTTACCATCAGGCGATGCGTGTGCTCGTTTGCCCTCCTATCCCATAAAAAAAACCTTTCGAGGAATAAAGCCGTTATGTTATGTTATTCGGAGAAATATTTCGCTATCCACGCCAGTTTTAGACCCCAACTATTAGGGATGCAAGAGAAAAAAACCAGCAATATACAAGCAACGACGCACGTGACCTGGGGCCACGATTGTGTCTAATGACACTGTAATGTTTGCTACAAAAGTAGCACAAACAGATTTAACGAGTGTTTGACTAATGTTTTTTTGACGTTCGTATGAATAGTTGGTTTCTGAAGAAAGAAAGCTTCGAAACTATAAATATAAAAAATGTTATCGATAAAGTTTGTGTGATTTAATGGCGGTTGTAAAATTCATTATTCGTTTAGCAGACATTTTGGTAATCAATTTGATAATTGACTAGAAGAAAAATACATATCGAATTATTGAAGGGTTTGATATACAACTTTAAAGCAAATTTTTATACATAAACCTTTATTTCTGAAATGGAATATACATTTTTTTGCCTAATACAGGGTAAGTCATTTAAAAAAATTCTTTAACAATGCTTTTTTATTTTGAAACATTTGCTTAAAAAAATACCCATTTACCGTAATCACAGATAATGTAATACTATACTAGAACGACAGTATTAAACACCAAGTCCAAAAATTGCGTATCAAATTTAATGTTTTCTTTATCTAATATTAACTCCTCAACTGAATATTATCACACTATTATCTTTAAATACAACAATATCATTTATCTTCAACCCCATTTGCAAAAACCTTCACAAACCCCGGAAGCCAGAGAACGGCTATAACTATTAAGTAAAATTATTGATATTTTCCTTTGGGGCTAACGTTTAAAATCCTATCTAATAGCCGCGATGTTTCCGTACCCAAACTGAAAAACAAGGAATTTACTTTCTATTATTATGGGAACCCGTGAAAGAGAACAAAGGGCTATATTGAAGTTTTAATTTGAAATATAACGTTCGTAGATTGCTTGAATCTGGTTGTAGATATCTTATTATGTTTTTCTTTCGAATAAGCCGGTGAGCCACCTGATAGCAAGTGATTGGTCGAATCGCCAGGTGGCAATTATGTCTTACGTAATCGCCACCTGGACACTTGCAACAGCAAAGGAGTTGCTGATGCATTGCCGAACCATAATATTCCCTAAGGACTGCATACTGACAGAGCCTCAGCAAACGAGGGAGAACTGGCTCTCTGACTGCGTTACGACGGACTCCGAAGTTAGGGTAGTCGCCAGCGAATTAGACACCAAGAGGTCTTACCACCGAGCAAGTCAGATATTTTCTCACCTCTTACGAGATTCCTATCTGAATAGCAGTGGATGGGGAAATTCCTTCCATCCCATAAAAACTAAATGCGAACTTCGCCTCCTATCCAGAGTTTCGTAATCGTCATTTCCTGCCATTTAGAGAGACTAAATACAAATTGCCTGATTAAAACAAACATTGTTAGGTACAAAATCGTTTGGCCGCAGAAATGGTAACATTAAGTACCTTCCGTACTATTTGTCCCATTTCTTTCAATAACGATGACCTTAGTGTTTCAAAAGGTTAGTCAGAAAATAAATAAAAAGTAATACCTACCAACAATTACATAAAACCTTCATTAGACGTTAAGACAAATAGAAAAAAAAGTTGGCTTAAAAAATTAATAGGTACTTTGAGATGTTTCTAGCTCAGTCATTTAGGTACATAATCTAATTAATAAGCAAACATTTGAATAAGAACAAAAATAAAAGGTTTTGTAATAATAAATGGACGAGGAATGATGAGAAAATTTTAATGTAACATTTTTGTTTATTTTTTTTTAGTTATTTTTACATAACATACCATCACGCCTGTGTTCCCCGGAGGGTTAGGCAGAGGTGTACTTAATGTACACCCACAGTTCGCCGGTATGTTTAGGTCCCATGTTATAGGGGGCGAGCCTATAGCCATTAACCGGGCACAAAACCAGACTCCGAGCTGCTAATGAGAACTTCATAGAAAAACCCAATAACACTGCTCGACCTGGGGATCAAACCCAGAACATCTAGTGTAGCAGTCTCTCTTGGGACCACTAGACTAATGAGTTATTTTTATTGTAACAATAATTTTTCAAAGGAAAATTTTAACAAGCAGGATTCGAACGTGCCTCCTTCGGTTAAGTTTATACAACTGCCTGTGATGTCAAATTGATGCTGTCTTCACCTTAAGATGTAGAATGTGGAAGAGAAGCTTGTAGTTTGAATTTGCCCCCATGGAACCTAAAACATACCGGTGAACTGTGGTTGTAAATTAGTACACCTTTGCCTAACCCTTCGAGGAATACAAGCGTGATGGTATCTACACATATAATAAAATTTTAACTAATTTGGGGGTCTTAATTAGAGCAACAGAAGCCAAAACAACAATTATTGGAATGTTTGTCTGTCTGTATGTTTGTACGCGCATCGCGCAAAAATAACTGCATCGAATTGACTGCAGTTTTCACCGATATATTGCTAGAGGTCTTACTTAAAATCTAGTGCATATTTCATTTAGTATGTTAATATTTTTGGGAAGTCAATGAAATTGCTAGTGTATTAGTAAAACTAGAAATTATTGTTACAATAAAAATAACTCATTAGTCTAGTGGTCCCAAGTGAGACTGCTACACTAGAGGTCCTGGGTTTGATCCCCAGGTCGAGCAAAGTGTTATTGGGTTTTTCTATGAAGTTCTCATTAGCAGCTTGGAGTCTGGCTTTGTGCCCGGTTAATGGCTATAGGCTCGCTCCCTATAACATGGGACCTAAACATACCGGCGAACTGTGGGTGTACATTAAGTACACCTCTGCTTAACCCTCCGGGGAACACAGGCGTGATGGTATGTTATGTAAAAATGACTCAAAAAAAATAAACAAAAATGTTACATTCAAATTTTCTCATCATTCCTCGTCCATTTATTATTACAAAACCTTTTTTTTTTCTTATTAAATGTTTGCTTATTAATTAGATTAAGGACCTAAATGACTGAGCTAGAAACATCTCAAAATACCTATTAATTTTTTAAACCAACTTTTTTTCCAACTTTTATTTCATATAGTATGTTAATGATTTTGGGACGTCAATGAATTTGCTAGTGTATTAGTAAAACTACTATAGGTACCTGTTCAAAATGACTTCAAACAAAGATGGCTGCCACTCCATACATTTATAACTCTACGCTACAATTTAAACTGTAAGTTGAAAGCAACAATGTATATTTAATTATTTAATACCAAGTTTCATTTCATATTAACTCAAGCTAAATTCAACATGACGTGTTCGTGTAATGAAATCTTCTTTTTAATGTACATAAGTTACAGAATAATTACACTACAATATTTGAAAATAAACCCCCTACCATCAGATGGCTCGTCTGCTCGTTGACCGACATAAATAATAATATCATTAAATTAAAAAAAATACAGAGCGTCAAGACATGGGTAAGTTACCATGTCCTTACAATATCATTGATGTAACAGGATATCAAATTTAAAACCGATCAGACCTGTGGAAATTGCGCACATCCCTTCATGAACCAGAAAAGAGCTGACCAGATTTTCTTGAAATATAGCTAAGAATACTCCCGATTAACAGACCTTTCAAATAAAAATAAAATATCAAAATCGGTTCACCCGGTCAGGCGCTAAGATGCAACAGATATACACACAGATACACACGTTAATTTTATAACACCCGTCTTTTTGCGTCGAGGAAAATGAGATTCGAACAATAAACATCTTTTTTTGCGTGTGGAAATCCTCATTGACTTCCGCCGTCTGGGGAAGGCGACGGACGTGTCCATCCATCCATCCAGAGTTGGTGACCTACTGACTAAAATCACACTGGTTTTTGCCTCACGACTTTTTGCTGGGGTTATGGGAGCGAGATTCATTCCTTGGGTCGCGGAGGAATGAATCTCACTCTCGTAACCCCAGCATCAATCAGTGGCAGACCGCCATTGCGGTCTCCAGCGGAACAATAAACACCATAGTTCAACTGTACACAGAATATTTTCAACGGCTACAAATTCGACATCGTAGACATCGTAGCGTGTCGTAGCAGTCGTGCTATGAGTATTCGTAGCACTATTGTGTAGCAGTAAGTCTAAGTCTAAAAAGTAAAAAATAACATAACATACCATCACGCCTGTATTCCCCGAAGGGTTAGGCAGAGGCGAACTAATGTACACCCAAAGATTGCCGGTAGGTTCTATGGGGGACGAGCCTACTGCCATTAATTGGTCTCAAATCCCAAACTCTGTGCTGCTATTAAGAATTTCATAGAAAAACCCAATAACACTTTGCTCGACCTGGGAACCTGGTTACGCTCAGGACGACTCCGCTAAAATGAAGGAAATCGATTTTCTCATACATTTTGTATCGAGAACACGATTGGCGCAGCGGCTGAGCAAACGGCTTCCGCGCCACATATTATGGGTTTGATCCTCACACGGAGCCCACGGGTAGTTGTTCCGAGTCTGGGTGTTTTGTGTATGTGATAATTCTTGTTTTATAAACGCACCCACGTTGCAAGAAATTCCTAGTGCAAGGCAACGTTTTTTGAAAAAATAAATCATTCGGGGCAGTTCTTGGGAACTGCCGTTAGGAGTGAAAACTTAACTTACGTTACTTAAGTAACTGGTGAATTATATCGTCGAGCTATTAGATTATTATTTATAAATACGTTTTGGTTTGTAAAGAAGTTTTAATGACCAATTTAAACTTTAATCCTTGATCATAAGTGGGAAGCGTGCGGTGACGATAACGCGAGTTTCACACCTTTTGCTCACCCAAAAAGTACACATATATACACAGTATAAATATAGCTCATGGAAAGCGTTCGGTGACGCGAGTTCCATAATTTTTGTTCACCCAAAAAGTGCTCAACGCGCCTACAGAAGTTTTCACATCAAAGGGAACTGATTGATGCTTAGAAGCGGAGTCTTAGCAAATTCTATTGGGACACACATCAGTAGGCATTTAAATATAATAACCAACAATTTTATTAACTTTACATAATAAACTAGTAGTTTCAAATAAACTTTGCTTGTCTGATGAAGACGAGCTTTCACCCTGACAACACCACAAAAACGTATTAATTATAACTAAGCTTCACACACACAGGCCCGAGAACTAAGCTTTGAGCCAGTGATGCTCAAAGTGTCCGATAACTAGTCTAAAATATTGTAAATTTTTTATTTAAAACTGTATTCATTATCTTAATGATCATGCAACTATTTATTTATTTTCCCAAATATGAAAAATAAAACATCAAACGTGTATTGATAGTGCGTGACTTAACTTACTTAAGTTGCCTTGCTAGGCAGGTGAAATGTCGCGTCCAGTTATTAGAATAGTAATTTATTGCGAATTCTCAATCATTTTATAATGTGAATCATACCATGATCCATCGAAAGCTGCAGAGCCGATATTTTTAACCGTACAAGTTAGCTGTGATAGAACATTCCACGCAGTTATCTCACTCGTGGCAGTCGCGTTCATTGGATATGCAGCTTTATATAAACAGACATTAAGATAAAAGTTACATCATACGGCCCAAAAAAGTTGAACATCGCTGTTCTAAATAAACGCTTCACGCACACATAGAAAAAGTCTGAGCCCCAAATTAGCGCTTTAATAAACCTGAATACAGAAACTATTTTCCCATATTCTACACCAAAAGAATCGTACATTTATTTTTCGACTTGTGTGACGTAAGAGGCGCCAAAAAGTCTGCAGTAGTGGGGTCAACAGTCAGATAAACGTGCAAACTGAGTTGTTTGTCGACAACCGTCCGTGAGCTGCTATGGAGAACGCCTTATGAGAATCTATTTTGAAGATACAACGCAGTAAGGTGCAAATTTGCTTGAATATTGTGCAAGGATTTTTGAGTTGACGTGTCCGTGGATACCGATCTAGTATATTTTAAGTACCATATATAAGTAATAGAGTACGTATTTACGAAGAATTCTATTTCTATAAAAGATATTTACAATGTTACTTTATAAGACAAAATATCATGAAAAACCTACCTGCATGCCTGGGCACGGGTGCCCTCTTTGAGTGAGAGGGGTTAGGCTATAATCCACCATGCTAGTCTATTGCGGGTTGGCAGGCTTCATATGCCGTCGAGAAAATCCTCTTACGCAGGTTTCCTCACGATTATTTCCTTCGCCGTTTAAGCGACTGATAATCATTTATTAATTCGCACATGATTGCGAAAAGTCAGAGGTGCTCCGATTCGAACTCGAGATCTACGGCTTGGCAGTCCAATGGTCAAATTTCCTTCGCCGTCTAAGCGGATTATAACTAATTAGCATTTAATTAAGTCATAATTATTAATTAATTATCACTTAATTAATTAATAGTTCGCACATGATAGCGAAAAGTCAGAAGTGCTACGATTCGAACTCGAGATCTACATAGGTCGGCATAGTTGGTGCCATTTAGGATGAATAACCTCAAATGTATATGTTAATATGGACATACCCCGGGATCCCGGGATTTTAAAATTGTCGTCTTTAGTTGTGCGGTGCCGCGGGAAAAAGCTAGTACTATTTTAGATTTACGCGATTACTAGTGTAAAATATGTAAAAATCGCGAAAGTTTAAACAGTGTACCCAGTACTAGTGAGTCGGCTATACTATTAATAAAAACTAGCTATGTACGTATAATTAAACAGGACAAGCGCAAGT
Source organism: Acronicta aceris (assembly GCA_910591435.1). Taxonomy (NCBI): domain Eukaryota; kingdom Metazoa; phylum Arthropoda; class Insecta; order Lepidoptera; family Noctuidae; genus Acronicta; species Acronicta aceris. The sequence goes on along the minus strand of OU342781.1, from coordinate 6,124,833 downwards.
CGGACTCGCCCACCGAGGGTTCCGTACAAATTTGTAGGTACATATTATAATAATAATGAATTTAAACGTAATCTATTTAAGCTACTAAATGACAAGGTATATTATTCAGTCAAGGAATATCTGGATGACAAGTTTTGATCAATTATTTTCTTTTGTTTTATTTAAATATAATTTTACCCATTTTCATGACATTAATTTGACATGCTTGCATATTCTTTGACATTAATTATTAATCTAATGATATTAATCTAATTTTGTATTCCTATCGGCGGGACATGGTTGGTACAATACATATTTATAGTAAAAACACCTGTAATCACCTATGTTCACAAAATAAATAAATTGAATTGAATTGAATAATTAATTACAAATGTATAGTTTTCAGATATTTCCCTACCTACCTACCTACCTACTTGTAGTATAAGACGGTATTACTTGCCTACTATCATAGTTCTAGGTCAACGTAAAATACCTTATAAGTTTTGATTCCCTTGAGAGTGTCGAAATATACGTTTTATGCGGCATAAACAGCCATATCTTTTTTTTATTTTAATTTAAAAGTTTGATTTTTTCACAGCTTCAAGGGACTGTAGACCTAAGTATATAGTTTAAATTTCAACTCAATACCTCCACGCGTTCCTGAAACAAAGGGTCTTGACAGACAGACGGACGGAGGGACAAGAAAATGATCTTGGATTCCGTTTTTTTCCTTTTGAGGTACGGAACCCTAAAAAGTAGTGACACTTAGGGTGCGGATTTGTAAATTATATCTCGATAATATTTGATCGAATGTGAATCTTTCAAATTCCGGGATTTTGGGATGAGAAGGTATGTCCAAGTTATGCCACGATCGTCAAATCCCGCGAAATGGCTCTACCTACGCCGATCACTGATAATAACAAAAACGATTTAACTGGGCGACTTAACTAGCTTAAACGTGGTATCGTAAAGCTGGTTTCGGAAATAAAACTTATTTTTATGCACTTTTAGTTAGATTGCATAATTACTAACTTTTTTATAGTGCTTCTGTTATTGTGATTTTTTTTTATGGGATAGGAAGGCAAACGAGCAGACTGATCGCCTGATAGTAAGCGATTACCGCCGCCCATGAACACCCGCAACATCAGAGGAGTCACAAGTGGGTTGCCGACCTTTTAGAAGGGGACTAGGCCTCCGGTAACCTCACTCACTCGGCGAAACACAACGTAAGCGTTGTTTAACGCCGGTTTTCTTTGAAATATCTAAAGGCTTTTTTGTAGCCTTTTTTGTTTCTTTGTAGCCTCTCTGTGTCCCACTGCTCGGCAAAGGCCTCCCCTACCTCTATCCAGTATATAGTAGATGCAATACTGGCACTTTATAAAAAAATCATTAGTGCTAGTCAGAAGCCCAAAAAGCCTGACAAAAGTCTATCCTCGGGATATCGACATTGCCCAGAAAGAGTATTTTTCATTTCCCTACTGTTCTTTATAGCAGGAGAAGGCATATTTAAAGCTCTAACGCAGAGACAAAAGGGAGTGAGAAAAGAGATTAAACACGGAGATTTTTTAAATTTAGAAAGTAGAAACATTTGCCGCTAAGACAAGGAACAAACGTGTGACAGTTTAAAAAATTACAACAAAACTATTGCACACTAGTGGCGACCCAGCGATGTGAAGTGGTAATTGTGAACATTGTTGAGAGACCACCGGCGATCGCAACACACGGCCCTGTGGAACAGACAACTAAATTAGAATTAAATACTGGGGAACACTTGGGTACTTACAAATATTCATACCAAACCACGAGAGGACATCATATAAAAACGACCATGAATACGCTGCTAAATTGGAATTAAATTCTACTCTTGATAAATTTGAATTAGTCTAAAAGATATTAATTTCTGTAAATAGTTAGATCTTTTAGAAACACTTTCACAAGTCAATGTTTCTATATTTTTAGTACTGGGTCCAGTCTAGTGGTCCCAAGTGCGACTGCTACGCTAGAGGTCCTACGATTCTCGGGTCGAGCAAAGTTTTTTGAGAAATTCTCAGCGCGAAATTCTCAAATTCTTAGCGCGGTTAATGGCAATATATTAACCCCCTATACCTACCCCTATACAACTTAAACATACCAGCGAACTGTGTATAGCTTTTCCTAACTCTTCAGGGAATATTTGTTATGTTATTTTGTTTTGTATTATAATTAGTTTTACATATTCAGACTGCCTCATTAGTCTAGTGCGACTGCTACGCTAGAGGTCCTGGGTTCGATCCCAAGGTCGAGCAAAATGTTATTGAGGTTTTCTATGAAATTCTCAGTAGCAGCTCGGAGTCTGGATTTGTGCCCGGTTAATGGCAATAGGCTCGCCCCCTATTACTGTGGGTGTACATTAGTACGCCTCTGCCTAACCCTTCGGGGAGTACAGGCGTGATGGTATGTTATGTTTAGTACATATTCAGTCTAATCTATATTCAATTAATATTCTAAAATGTTGGTAAGGCGGATCAACAATGTGTCAGATAACAGAGTCCTCTTTCAATCTCACCCGCAGGAATTTGTCGCTGACAGTCGTCGCATCTGCAGCTTGTTGAAATCCTCAATTGCGAATAAAAATTGAATTAATTTATGCGGTAAAACTTGGATAACGAGATGCAAATATCCATGTTTATTGTAAAGCCTGCAAATGAGATGGGGAAAACATGAAAATGTTTATTTGAATTTTTATTGTTTTGTTTTGTGGGATTGTGATAAAATAAAGCCTTTCGGATCAACCAAAGTTTTATTAAACATACAGCTAACTCTATACTCCATGCTCAAAAACACGTCACAGACAACATACACGTAGACAATTGTTTTTTTTTCTAACAAAAAATAAGAAATTCTAAATCTAAGTTTAATGAAATCATCCAGCCTTGCTAGACGCATAAAAGGACGACCAACCAAACATAAAAAAAGCAACAAAAAATAACAGGTTTATTTCCATCCTCAAATAAAAATCCTCAAAGAAAAATAGCAGTCATATCCACGGTAGAAATCTTTTGTGGTTTTTGGGATTCGAGGGAACTATACAGTTCCATATCCTGACCAGCTGCGCACCTTAAGCCCTTCTCGTCCGTGATTTTATAAAGAACATCTGTTGCCCACGTTGCTCCTTCCACAGAGATTATCCTCAAAGATTTTACTTGCAGTATAAATTGAAGTTTAATCTGTTTTAAAGTCGTAAAGAAATAAGCTTGTATAACGATAATCTAGTAAAGAGGACTCATTTAGTGCTGTGTTTTGAACGAGTTCTTTTTCTGGTCACATTTAAATAAGAGTGCCTTCGTCAACGAAATTAAATTTGATCTTAACTAACTTATTTTTATTAACTACACAATTCTTTTTTTATGGAATAGAAGGGCAAACGCGCTAATGGATTGCCTGATGGTAAGCGATTACCGCCGCCCATGGAAACCCGCAACACCAGAGGCGTCACAAGTGCGTTGCCGGCCTTTTAAAAGGGAGTTGGGCCTCCGGTAACCTCACTCACTCGGCGAAACACAGCGTAAGCGTTGTTTGACGCCGGTTTTCTGTGAGGCCGTGGTATCACTCCAGTCGAGCTGGCCCATTCGTGCCGATGCATGGCTCTCCCTTCCTTGATAGGAAAATGGCTCTGTTTTAGCTCATAATTTTGTTCAGTAATTAAAACAGTAAATTGTTGTTTTTTGTGTGACTTTTTGTAGCATCATACCCGATGAACCGTTAATTTAAATACAGATGTAAACTATAGAATATATTATTTACACTGACACGTTTGAAGTGGTGCAAAATGATGGACCTTCTTTTATTATTAACGATTAGGTCGGCAAACGGGCAGACGAGCCACCTGATGGTAAGTAGTCATCGCCGCCCATGGACACCTGTGACACCATAGGAGTTGCTGATGCGTTGCCGAGCTTTAAGAGCCTCTACGGACTGCAGACTGCCAGAGCTGCAGCAACCGAGGGGGACCTGGCTCTTACGCGCAAAAGTCGAAACACACACCAAGGTGCTTTACGACAGACTCCGACGTAAGGGTCGCTAGCCAGTCAGATCCCGAGAGGTCCTACCACCGAGCAAGTCAGATATTTTCTCGGCTCTTACAAAATGCCTATCTGAATGGCAGTGAGGAACTGTATTCTAACCCGTCACCACACTGGGAGAGCCTTTGCAGAAGCTGTTTTATAATTCTTGCTAACGTCATACTGTGTTATTTTCACTTAAATTACCATGCACTGCAAGTAATAGTGTTCTATGACTAGCCTTTGGAACGAAGTTCCTTATCGCGCGTTGCGGAAAAAATTCTTACGAAAAGTTGTCACGACACTTTTTGTAACTGTGCGGGTTGCGCATGTTTCTCTGTCTGTCTCTCTCTCTCTCTCTCTCTCTCTCTCTCTCTCTCTCTCTCTCTCTTATAGAAAGCAAGCCAGATATTTTCATTTCTATTTCGCATTGAACAGTGTGGTGTCGCGACGATTATTTTTGTTGAGTGTATACAGGTTTTTTGTAAATAATAAATTATACAATTATACAATTAATTAATTTATTACAATTCCTTCACTAATTAATCAAAAGGAACTTCGTTCCATCCGGGTGTCCCTTGACACCTCTCAAGTTTTTTCATCAATATCACATTTGAATAGCATTAATCAGTTCATTTTTCATGGAACTGCTACTTTACCTATATTAATTTAACTAGCTTTTTGCCCGCGACTTCGTCCGCGTGGAATAATTACTTTGTTCCATATGAACTTTCATCCCCTATTTCACCCCTACATAGGTCTAAATTTATTAATTACTACGTCTTAGTAGCTATATGCATGCAAAGTCTCAGCCCGATCGGTTTAAAATTGACAAAGTTTCATACAAACTTTCATCCCCTATTTTATCCCCTTGGGGGTAGAATTTATCAAAATCCTTTCTTAGCGGATGCCTACGTCATAACATCTACCTGCATGCCAAATTTCAGCCCGACCCCTCCAGTGGTTTGGGCTGTGCGTTGATAGATCACTGTCAGTCAGTCACCTTTGAGTTTTTTATATATTTAGATTTAGATATTCCTTTTTGCCAACACTAGGCAAACAAAAACCTTCTGTAATGAACACTATTTACTCTAAAGTCCTAACATTATCACTTCTAAAGCCCAGAAACTCGGTTTCAAACGTAATTTAAGTGAAACTGCGGCACAGCGGATCCCGTGATAAATAACTCTTAAGCACCTATTGGTTAAAGAGATTGGGCCAATCTGTGAAAACTATTGCCTCAAATAGCTTCCGACACCCGTTTATACATTCAGTGACCTATATTGCTATAAAACGGGTCTGATTTTAATTCGTATATCAATAAAGTATTTTTTTAAATTCTTTATGTACTCTCTAGTATTGATTACACAGGAAGAAATTGCTGATTATAATATTAATAATGTTTAAGTATAATTTGTAAAGTGTAGCGACCTAACAGAACACTAATGAATTGTGTATGATAGAATCTATACTAAAATCATAAAGTTTATATAAACGCATAATTTTTTTACGTGGGAGAGCCATGCTTCGGCACGAATGGGCCGGCTCGACCGGAGTGATACCACGGCCTCACAGAAGACCGGCGTTAAACATTGCGTTGTGTTTCGCCGAGTGAGTGAGGTTACTGGAGGCCCAATCCCCTTTTAAAAGGTCGACAACGCACTCGTGACTCCTCTGGTGTTGCGGGTGTCCATGGGCGGCGGTGATCGCTTACCATCAGGCGATCCGTCTGCTCGTTTGCCCTCCTATCCCATTAAAAAAAAAAAACACGCCTATCTCAGGAACTACTAGTTGGAATGGAAAAATTCTTTTTGTGTTGAATAGGCCATTTATCGAGGAAGGTTATAGTCTATATAACATCACGCTACGACCAATAGAAGCAGAGCAACGCGGGTAAAACCGCAGGCGGGTCGCTAGTATAGTATATTTATTAGGGCAAACAACATTAAATGAACATAACATACATTTGTGTCCTTCGAAGGGTTATGGAAAGGTGAGATCCTAAAGATGGAGATTTAGATCCTATGTAGTGAGCCTATTACTAATAAGCGGGCATAAATCCAGACGTCGGGCTGAAACTGGGACTTTCATATAAAAAAATGACATACGCCTGTATTCCCTGAAGGGTTAGGCAGAGGTGTACCTAATGTACACCCACAGTTCGCCGGTATGTTTAGTTCCCATGTAATAGGGGGCGAGCCTATAGCCATTAATCGGGCACATATCCAGACTCCGAGCTGCTACTGAGAATTTCATAGAAAAACCCATTAACACTGCTCGACCTGGGGATCGAACCCAGGACCTCTGGCGTAGCAGTCGCGCTTGGGACCACTAGACCAATGAACCAGTCATAATAATCATAAATTCATAGAAAACTAAAACTAGATACTAGCAATATTAAATTGCATTTTACTGTAATAAAAACATATGAGTAAAATAACAAATCAGGTCGTAGTCAAAGAAAGACAATGATGTTTATTTACAAAATAAATCCATCCATTTCTATTTTGCTCAAGTAGTCTTGTTTACCACGACGACGTGAATTATGCACTCCATCCATAAATTGCGACAAACGGAGAAGAAAAACAACGTGTGGACGACAACATATCGTCACTGATAAAATCTTAACCTGTGAAAATGTTTCTACAGGATTTATAGCCCAAAATAATTCATTCTATTCACATCGCATATTAACTTTGTGTATACTTATAATAAAATTGTAACAGGCCGATGTCTGTACATTATAGATATTAAAGAAAAACTAATGTGGGGGTCTTTATTAGAGGAAAAGAAGCCAAAATGACAATTTTGAGATATTTTTCTGTCTTTCTGTCTGTATGTATGTATGTTTGTACACGCATCACGCAAAAACTACTGCATGGAATTGAATGTAATTTTCAGCGATGTATTGCTAAACTTAAAATCTGGTGCATGTTCCATCTCAATACGCCGCCTAGAATAAGATTTATAGTATGTTAATCTTTTTGGGACGTGAGTTAAGCTGCGGGTATATAATTTATCTAGTTCCTGTTGAAAGATATGGACAGACATATTTTTTATGTCTTCTATAAAATTAGGTTCTAACAAATACATAAATACTTAGTCGTTATTCCTATCAGTGAATTCCATTCTCAGCGATGACGAAAACCTTTTCCTAAATGTCTCTAATATGATATTGTGTCTCTTTGAACTAAGTGAGCATTTTCAATACATCAAATGTATTATACACAAAATGTTCAACACGATAATGATATTTATCCGTTTAAATTTCACCTCCAATAACAAAATGGAACAATACAAAACACATACGGAAACGAAACACATCATCCATATAAACGCAACAAAACAAAATCTGTGTTGAAACAAAAAGGTATATGTAATTTGGGCAATTTCGCCTAAAAGAATATTGTAACATAAACCGAATTCTCATTGTTTGAGTCGCTTTTGTCTCCTGCTTCCTTCAAAGAATTTGTTTTCTCACCATTTATCATTGAAGAACCCCTTTTTTCCCGGCACATTAGTACGACGTATTATGAATGGCACCGTTTTCTTAAATAAATAAAAGTCGAGGGGGACGCGAGAGTTCTCGAGAAATTTCGCCCTGCGACGGACACCTTAACAAAACTTGATATTTTAATTAATTCGCTCCTTGTGAATTCTTAGCTGGAACAATTTTGGACGTTTACCTTTACGTTGAATTTGTGATGTATTTTTAGAAATTACGTGTGTATTTTCGTGGTTCAGAGCTCTTGCCCTTAAATAGGAGTCTGGTCCATTTTCTTTGTGGAATTTTCTAGATATAAATACCCTAGTTTCAATAATATTTTTCACGAAATACTCGAAATACAGACGCAATGCAAAATCTGTTCGATTTGAAAAGTTCTTGTGCTCTAAATTCAATCAGATAAATGATTTTGACATGTGGTTCATAATGGGTAAGTAATGACAAAATTCTAGCTCTATGAAGCAAATATATCACTGATCCTTATTAATCTATTATAGTATGCATGGAATATTATTATGGAGGTAAAAACCACTGACTGCGGTTTGTCATTGAAAATGCAGTTCAAATTCAAGAGAGGTAGGGCATAGTGGAATCGAATAATTCCACTCACAATTGGAGCTGCTCGACTGGGGAAGTACCTCCACCTTGGAGAAAATCGTAGCCAAATAACATAGCTTCGTGCTATGTTGTGTTCCTGTGGTGAGCAAGGTCGCCAGAGCTCCGCGAGGAAACGTTGTGTTGGCAGTGTGGCAGACCAGTGGTGTTTTGTTACCGCCACGGTCATGCATGGTAGAATATCTCCTATGCTGCCAGCCCAACTATTCCTCCTTAATTTACAAGGTCGGCAAAGCGCAAGTGGAACCCTTTGTGTTGCAAGCGTATATAGGCTGCGGTAACCGCTTACCATCAGGCGCGCTGTATACTTGTTTGCCACCTTAGTGGTAAAAAAAAATCTTTCAATCTTAATAGTAGCTCCCAATCATATACCTCTTTTTAACTATATAGTGTCATTGATTATCATAGTTTTGTTCGGATATATGGCACACGCTTCCAGTTCACAGAGATTTTACCCCTAAAAAAGGAATACCTAACCCTAAGATTATTATCACTTTATTATTCAAAACATTCTACATTAAATCTGAAATTTCTCATGGAATAAATAAAAATACAAATAAAATTAACATTACCATCGTAAAATCCAAGTAACAACCAACCAAAGCAACAACACACACTAAAATAGAAATAAGAAGCGAAAAGATTTGGAAAGGGAGGAAGGACATTTGGATACAATTTCACATATTCCTTGAAAAAGTCATACCAACCCTAACAGTTCAACTACCTTAGAGTACATGCCCTAGAATTTTCACGATGAAAATTGAAACTAAGATAAAACGAATAGAATTGACTCTCCTGAACTCAGTCAAACAAATTCCGATGGTAATTTTAAAGGGTAATGTCTATAGATTGCTGAATTCTGAACGTGCCTGACTTGAAGAAAGGGGAAAAAATCTCGGAGATCTTTGATGATACTTAAACTACGTAAGGAATTGCTATTAAGGAGCTATGCTCTTATAAGACGAGGGAAGCGAATATTTCTTGCGTTGTTCACGTTTAATTAAGGGTTATTAAAGTTAATGGTTTTCTTGTTTATATGGGGAACAAGATGCCTGGTGTTACGTCATAATTTGGGGTTTTCGGATGTTATAATTAATGTTCGGGACACTATGGTTTACTTATTAAAATCCATTACATATTTCAAGTGTAAATGTCGCAAATAGTAAATTTACTTTTTTACCCGTCCGTCGTCGCTTGGTTTTGTTTCATAGAACTTTATTTTTGGAACTCTAAAGATTGCTACAAAAACTGGTTAATTAATAACTACAGGGACCAATCTACCTGCACGGTTAAGCCGCAATATAGACGGTCAATCTATGAATGGGTGATCAAACAAAACAATTATTAAAACATATATAATATACTAGCTTTTTGCCCGCGACTTCGTCCGCTTGGAATAGTTACTTTTCCATATCCGTTCATCCCCTATTTTATCCCCTTGCGGGTAGAATTTATCAAAACCCTTTCTTAGCGGATGCCTACGTCATAACATCTACCTGCATGCCAAATTTCAGCCCGATCCCTCCAGTGGTTTGGGCTGTGCGTTGATAGATCACTGTCAGTCAGTCACCTTTGAGTTTTATATATATAGAGATGAACCGAGTTTTCACTTAAAAATTAAACTGAAAAATCACCTCTCAAAGAGGTCTAACGTTGCTCGAGCGATCGCCACGCCTCCAGCGGAATAAATCCGAACTAAGTGAAACGTATACGCTGAATCTGTCCTCAATTGGATCGTAACTTGCAGACTTATCGATCGACTTTCGTATTTATTCTATTGCGACCTATATATTGGTATTGTTTTGCATAGAGTAGGAACCTTTACCCGAACTTTATTTCAGTTGGAATTGTTAGAAGTTTTGGTGCGAAGATAAAGTTTGGTAAGGATTGTTTTTTTTAGCGCAGTATTTAGTTATTATTTATTATCATTTTAGTTAAGAGTCCGGCGGACCGAATTTGTCTTACAAGCCTAATACCGATATAAATCGTAATTCAAACATAATTTAATCAAATTCTGTTATTGTTCTGATTCCGATACCGTTAATCTAGGTTCCTACCTTACCATTTTATCTAAAATACTTCCATGAAAATAAATGTAAGCGAATGCAATTTTTGATTATTTTACCAAGTTTGGAACGATTTGTCAGACTTTTATTTCCACTGAAATAGTAGTAGACGAAATAGTATTGTAGAAACCTAAATTAACGGTATCCAAATACGGATAATAATATAATTTGATAGAATAGTGTCTGGATTACGATGTATTTCGGTATTACGTTTTTGTGGGCAATTCAAGCTCCGCCGGACCCTTAAGTGCCTGACAAATACATAATAATCTATACAGATAAAAAGTCTGTATAAAAGTCATGTCTATAATTGCATAATAATTGAAAAAAGTCAGTGAAGGAGACTAATTGAAGTTAAATTAATGATTTTTAGAATTGTTGTCCATCCGTATGTATTCGTAGATAAATCAAGACCTACTTGACTGATTTCTATGACATCTGGTGTAGGTACGAGATTACGAGCCTGGTCAACATTTAGAGTACATTTTAAGTAACTGTCCTACGTGAGCGAAGCTGCTGGCAAAAGTTAGTATTTTAATAAAACTGAACAACAATATTACGCAATTATATTGCAGGTGTATGAGGCACCTTATTACGCAAAAATGAGTAAAACTAATCATCAGCATTCTAGGTAAGTTTACTACAGTACATAAAGACCACTTCTTCCCCCACTTACCCGCGGGAAAATGCTAGAACTCTTGTTTATTCAAAAACAAACGACGAACGCAGTCTCCGTCCATCTTAAGTCACGGATTCATATTTTATACCCTTGTCAAGAAAAGAATACAATGTTTATTCGAGAAGGTGTTTCAAGTGTCCAAAAATTTTTATACGTTTCTTTTCAACTGTACGAGGATTTGTTGTTCAAATGATGTCAGCTAGACATCTCATGTGGAATAAAGAAGCTTTGTTATCGTAAATATTTTACAATGGACTCGTGGTTAAGTAATAACTTCCGTGGACTTCCCAGCGGAACAGGAAATTTAAAGCATTTCGTGAGATATAAGATAAAAATAATTATAACTGACAACACATTTTTTTACAGACGCTCGACTCCGGCCGTTACAGACGGGCAGCTCCTGTCAATTATTTATTTCTGTTCAAATCAAATCAAAATCAAACATTTGATTGACATCTTCAATAAAATTAAGGTACTATTTTTATCTGGTGTTCTTCACCTATTCAGTTAAAACTGCAAACTGTATAAAATCATCTACTTCTTCAAAATTATAAAAGAAATAATTCAAATTTATTTCATAAAAGAAGTAAATAAGTTGTGTCGGATAATTTAATAAACGCTCAATTACCAATCAGCTATTAATTTTGGCAAATTAATAGAAGAATTGTGCTTCTTGCAGAACATAAATAGTAAGAACCGAGCTAACCAGTTCACAGAAACAAATTAAAAATTATATAAAATCCGTCACCTGACTCCGTCATTATTATCACCGAAATGGTCGCAAAACATTAACTTTATTTTAAAACTAGCTTATGCCCGCGACTTTGTCTGCGTGGACTTGAGAATTGGGTCCGACCTAGATATAAAATATAAAAAGTAGCCTATGTGTTATTCCATGGTATAATCTATCTGTGTGCCAAATTATATCCAGATCCGTTCTGCCGTTAGGGTGTCAAAGAGTAACAAACATTTATACATCCATACTCACAAACTTTCACGTTTATCATATTAAGTAAGGATTACATAAGTTAAGGATCCAAAAGGCTATTCCATTTAATGACTCGAATGCATTGAATTTCATTACTTTAAAATTGCGATCCTTTTGTAATTTCCCAACAAGTATCCAGAACAATAAAAATATCTTGCAGCCATTTTCCTTATCGCATTTCTCTAGTCCCTTTACGGGCCTAATGTAAGAAACGTTTACGTTTAACATAAATAGTAAGTGCTGAGGGACTGAAAAATAAAAACAGATGTGACAGTCTTACGACATTGAATTGGGAAATCAGAAATCCAAATATTTCATGTCCATATGGGAACGACTTAGAATACAATCCTTTGATTAGATAGGCATTTCTTCAGAGGCGAGAAAACTCTTGGAGGAAGGAACTCTTGGTGTTTGACTAGTTGGCAACCTATATGTCAGAGTTTGTCGTAAACCATTTTCGTGTGTGTTTCGACTTTTGCACATGAGAGCCAGTTCCCTTTCTCAATTTCTATAACTGGCATTCTGCGGTCCATAGCGATTCGCAGGTGCTTACCAGTGTTTGATGATTATGATGAACAAGCTTGAGAACTTTTTCCTACTCTTTCATCTGTTGATAAAATTAATAAATACTCTTCTTTCTTCTTGAATAAAATTTTTGGGTTTTCCTTGTTCCTCTCAAAGTATTTCATCAGCTTCAATGTCTTACACAAATGGAACTACTGAACCCTTTATAACTCATATTAGCTCCATGTCTTTTCGTCCATCTTCAGTAACGACGTTATGATTACCCAACCCTAAATGCCTTAGCTAGCCTTGTTGTAATTTTGAAGTAGTATTCATAAAAAAAGAAGCAGTGATAGCCTAGTGGTATGACCGTTGGACTGCCAAGTCAAAGGTCTTGAATTCGAACCCAAGGCACGCACCTCTGACTTTTCGAAGTCATGTGCGTATTAAATAGTTAATTATCACGCGCTTATACGGTGAAGGAAAACATCGTGAGGAAACCTGCATGCTTAAGAGATTTTCTCGATGGCGTGTGAAGTTTGCCAACTCGCACTAGGCCAGCGTGGTAGACTATATCCTAATCCCTCTCATTCTGAGAGGAGAAACGTGCAGTGGGACAATATAATGGGTTGATTATGTATGTTATGTTATTCATAAAAATGTTTTGTCTAGAATAAGATTGCTATTTAAAAAAAATCGCGATTCTTTCTGTGGTGACCACAGCATCAGAAGTGCAGTTACTGAGAAGTAGGTTCTGCTTTCAATGTTGGAGTTGAGCAAAATATTATTGCTTTTTTTCTGTGAAATTCTCAGTAGCAACTCGCAGTTTAGATTTGTGCTCAGATAATGTCAGTAAATCCCTATTAACCTAAAAATATACCAACCCATTTGATGAGGGCAGACTCTCATCAACCAAGCAATTTTTCAAAAATAATAAACCAATAACTGCCTCATTAGTCTACTGGTCCCTAGCGCGAGTGCTACGCTAGAGATCCAGGTTTTGATCCCCAGGTTAGTTTGCTCAACCTGGTGTTTGGTTTTTCTATGAAATTCTCAGTAACAGCTTGGAGTCTGGATTGGTGCCCAGTTAATGGCAATAGGCTCGCCCCCTATTACATGGAACCTAAACACACCGGCGAACTCTGGGTGTATATTAGTACGCCTCTGTCTAACCCTTCGGGAAATACAGGCGTGATGGTATGTTATGTTAGTAATCTTCCTTCTGGCGCAGACGGGTAATATCAATGCCCTCGACCTTGGCACCTAGAACCTCGGCCTCTAATCTCAGGCTCTTCATTTCTAAACTACATTATCATTCCTTGATTACTATATTTTTAACATAATATCTAAATATATATAAAACTCAAAGGTGACTGACTGACTGACACAGTGATCTATCAAAGTACAGCCCTAACCACTAGAGGGATCGGGCTGAAATTTGGCATGCAGGTAGATGTTATGACGTAGGCATCCGCTAAGAAAGGATTTTGATAAATTCTACCTCCAAGGGGATAAAATAGGGGATGAAACTTTGTATGAAACTTTGTCAATTTTAAACCGATCGGGCTGAGACTTTACATGCATATAGCTATTATGACGTAGGCATCTCCTAAGAAAGGGTTTTGATAAATTTCAACCTATGTAGGGGTGAAATAGGGGATGAAAGTTCATATGGAACAAAGTAACTATTCCACGCGGACGAAGTCGCGGGCGAAAAGCTAGTCATCTTATATACCTACTACATATGACATAAACAAATCATTTTGATTTATAGTAATTACAAAAATAGATGGCGTCCAGCTACCATAATAGGAGTGGAGTATTCCTTTAATATTCAAACATAACTCAGCACGACGTAACGAAATAAACAATCTCAAAGTAACTCGTACTCAAGAGTACTGTATGACGGTGCTCTCTCGACGAGTTTTCACCAAATGTACATGAGAAATTTAAAATAAACATGCACTGCACCCCAACACTTAACTCTGGTAGCAATAAAATTTTAGAGCTCCAAAACATACAGCAGAGGATCTTACACATATTCCTGCTTATGTGAATAGAAAACACATCTCTCCGTATTGATTTTGATATACTTGGGCGTTCTCAGCTGTGACCAATTACTAATTTTGAAGATGACTCCGGTAATCATTCACTAGCCACTGGATGTATCCGGAATAATCTGGAAAGAGGCCTATATCCAGCAATGGGTTATATCGGGTTATAATCAAATGTTGGGGAGTCAAAGTCAAAGTCAAAATTATTTATTTCAATTAGACCATTAAAAAGGTACTTTTGAAAAGTCAAACTAATTGCACGGTTCCAAAAAGTGGGTCTTATGGAGAAGAGCCGGCAAGAAACTCCATAGATACTCTTTTAAAAAAAAAAACATGATTACAATATTAATCTTTACAACTTTGTTTTAAATAGTTTGACAACTATGCAGTTTGATGTGTAAGATGATTTATTCAGTATAAGTAGGTGTTATATTTAGCAGATATATAGAAAGAAAGGGATTGCCACAGCAAGTAAGAGCTGACCGAGGGGACTAAACTTTATCCCAAACCACATCACTAACTCGTTCTAACCCGCTTCTAGCTTAACCCAGTTACTTTCTTATGTTCCGTTATAATCCTCTGCTATTTCAGCTTTCCTAAATCTGCAATCTATGAGATTCATTCCTGTTCACCTTCAAAATAATCTTGTATATTGTGTTAGCCGTAAAATATACATTCATTTCATTTTCCTTATTAATCCGGAACTAAGCCTATTTACTTTAATCTAACAGGGGACTGTCGGAGAGCAAAACTAACAGTAATCTTTGTATTAATAAAGCAAGCAATATAAGCGAGCATAAAACTTTATCTCTTCCTTAATAAAAACATTTCATGTTCGACATTATTTGACTGAAGTTTTCCAAAAAAGTATAGCGACTTACCAAATACTATTCGGAAATTAATTATGTATGTTTATTTAACAAATATGATCAGTCACCAAATTGAAATTTCTCTCTCTCACGCTTTAAGTCCACTTTTATAATGCGTACTGCTGAAATATGGAATGCACTTCCCGAGTGAGTCTTCCCTGATAGATATAATCTGGGTGTCTTTAAATCACGAGTAAATCGGTTTCTTCTAGGCAAGCGCGCTCCATCGTAGATCGCAGTATCGCTTAGCATCAGGCAAACTGGCGGTCAAGCGTAAGCCAATCACGAATAAAAAAAAATGTATAATTATTAGATCCTTACCAAGACAAATATTAAAATAAAACTACGTTTTACGGATTTTATCGCATTGTATTAATATTACTTGATTCCCGACGTTTCGGATCCTTTACAGCATCCACGGTCACGGGCAGACTAAGTTGCTCTCGTCTTAATGTTACAATTACTACTACAGCTAGTACCTTACATTTTTGTTAATTATTGGCGACCCGATTCACGCAGAACGAGCTCACCGTATCCTTCGGTCTTGCAGTTTTGGGCTTGGATTTTGATTTTATGGAATCTATAATGGGGTTCCAAGCAGGTGGTAAGACTCAGCCATCTTCTCTATTAAAATTTCAATAGAGAAGGTCGTCGGGAATCAAATAATATCAATACATCGCGATAAAATACGTAAAAAGTATTTTTATTTCATCGTCTAATATTCGCGTAAGTGTCAGAAAACAAATATTGTCTGCTCAATCACCCAAACGTAGAATAATTGTTTTTTTTTATTGTTTATGTCGGCAAACAAATAGACGAGCCACCTGATGGGAAGTAGTCATCGCTCATGGACATCTGCAACACACCAAAGAGTATTATTGAGGACTGCATAAGCACACAGCAACCGAGAAAGGGAACTGGTTCTCACGTGCAGAAGACTAAACTCACACCAAGGACACCAATGACAGACTCCACCGTAGTGATGAAGTGAATCAATGATCGAGTCAGATGTTTTCTCGCCTCTTACGAGATTCCTATCTGAATGACAGTAAGGAATTGTATTCTTACCCGTTCCCTTACGAGGAGAAATAATCGGTTAGGTAGTAATGAGTAAGCGATTGTTTCTAAATTGTGTATTGACATAATGTAGTGAGTTTAAACGGATACATAGATTGCCGCAGTGGTTCCACCAATCCAGCCACATATCTAAAGATAATTTACTGAAGCAGAAATCACAAGATGCTTCGCTTCTAAACATCTCAATTCTGTAGCAGTCCAAGAAGGATCAATACATCAATGTTCTAAATGGCCAAGATCTTGATGTATGTTGGAATATTAGTCCAAGTTAACACTCGTTTAGTAGATTAGTAGCAACGTTGGCTCAAGGCCGCTCCGAGGGCGGCGTGATTAATCGCCGTTAATGAACTGAGACGGACCAATGATGTACGAGAGATAAGAAACTGTTAGAGGCAGCTTTTGGAGTAAATTTTTTGAGGCGAAAAAGCATATGATAATGTTTTTGTTAATTGAATAAAGAACATAATATAATATACCATCACGCCTGTATTCCCCGAAGAGTTGGGCAGAGGTGTACTTATGTACACCAACAGTGCGTCGGTATGTTTAGATCCCATGTAATAGCGAGGCTATAATACAAACTCCGAGCTGCTACTTAGAATTGCAATGAAAAACTCATTAACACTGCTGCTGCTGCTTGACCTGGGAATCGAACCCAGGACAAGCTTGGGACAACTAGCTTAATGAGACAATTAGTGACTAATGAACAACAATTAGTATATAAATACTTTTTGCTGAAAAAATGTGTGAGTGTAATTAACTTCATTATAAATCTTGTTAAATAAATATCTGACTTAATTGATCTAATGTAAGGTATATATCAGACTTACTTTGGCACTAAGATATTTAAATTATGTATTATGAGCAACCTTTTTACCCGACTACGAAAAAAGGAAGGGTAATGAGTTTAACAGTCTATGTATGTATGTATCGTATGGATGTTCGATCCTAACTCAAAAACTACTCATCAGATTTTAGCAAATGAGATGTCGATTGATTCGTCTTTGCAGTAAGATCATTATAGGCTATGAATTTTTGAAAAAACCCGACAATATAGCCGGCAAAATACAAAAAAGGGGACAGTAAAAAATAAAATATTATTCGATTTTAACAAATGAGGTGTCGTAGGATTTATCTTGATCCCCAGAGTATCGTGCGGTACATGGTATTACAGGATATCTAATGTAGTAAACACTGGATGAATGAAGAGTGTACCTGCTGGGATTTTCTTACTACTTGCGCCATCTGTTAAAAACTTATTTAGAGAGTTGGAAAGAAATCCATTGACAGTAAATCATGAGTCATCTTTGCCGTTGTAATTGTACTGGCGCCGTAATTATACTTAAGTTTGCACCTACAGATCATAATAGCGGCATGCGATGGCTATAAACTGGATACCACTGTTCGTGGAGATGTAAAACTTTTCTTGTTTTATACCTTTTAGTTGATTTTTTTCGTAAAATAATAAAAAATTATATTTATAATCCTTTCAAACACCTTTTACTAGCCGCTGAACCCGCGGGTTGACTCGCATCCCAGAAGATTTTGAGATAGAAAATATTCTATATTCTTGTCTAATATCTAAATCTGTCTCTATTGAAATAGGTAAGACCTTGAAGGACATCAACAATTTCGATGAATTCTGGTATACCGAAATCCGTCATTAATGGTTTAGCTGTTTAGTCGTCGTAACCTAACAAACAGACACTTTTGAAAGTTACTTTTGAAACATGGTCCGCCCCAAGACCATCGGCGAAGGAAAATTACTCGTTCTAAAATAAATGAACATTCCTATGAAAAATTATTGGCGCAAATCGTTTTGGGTTTTACCATAAGCATAAAGATTTATATGTAAGTATAATATATTCGTGTACTAGCTTCTGTCTGCGACTGTGCCAAATTTCATCCAGATCCGTTCAGCCGTTCTGGCGTAAAAGAGTAAGAAACATCCATACATCCATATCCACTCACAAACTTTCACGTTTATAATATTAGTAAGGAACTTATGACCAAGAATTCTGTTATATTTTACATCCCATGTATCGATAAAAATATAATATCGATATATTTAAATATAGTCTTAAACAGCATTGAAGTAAATCCATATACTCTCAAACGCTTCTATTATTTATACCGTCGGTAAAATCCTACAGTTTCAAAGACGTAAAACCCAAACCGCATCGACCTGAAGGGTTATTCCAAACACACCATGTAATGCGTCAGTGGAGATATTCATTTGTATCTACCAGTATAGTCTCGAACCATCGAGAAACAGTGATAACCCAGTGATATGACCACTGGACTGTTAAGTCGTAGGTCTCAAGTTTGAATCCAAGGCGAACCTTTGGCTTTTCGAAATCATGGGTTTATTAATAATTTATTATTTATCACTCGCTTAAACGCTTCGGCTGTGAAGTCTGCCAACTCGCAATCGAAGTCTGTCAATCGTAAATACAGAGACCAATTGCCTAATTTTGTTTTTAGGGTTCCGTACCTCAAAAGGAAACAACGGCATCCATATAGGATCACCTTTTTTGTCCGTCCATACATCAATTTGTCTAGAGCCTTTATCTCGGGAATGTGTGGAAGTATCGAGTCTAAATTAAAACCATATACTCAGGTCCGACCAGGTCCTATACGACCGCTTATGCCGCAAAAAACTAATATTTCGATACTTTCAAGGGAATCAAAATTTATAGGGTATTTTCCGTTGACGTAGAACTATGAACTTTGGCAAATAATACCATCTTATACTACAAGTATAGGGAAAAATCTGATACATTTATAATTAATTATAATATGTAACTACAAATTTGTACGGAAACCTCGGTGGGCGAGTTAACTCGCACTTATCCGGATTTTTTTATTTGGGATAGGCTTACGCTTGACAATCAGTTCGCCTGATGTTAGGCGACACTGCGATCTACGATGGAGCGCGCTTGCCTAGAAGAAACCGATTCACTGGTGATTTATATTTTATCGGAGAAGACCCACTCAGGAAGTGCATTCCACATTTCACCAGTACGCATAATAAAAGTAGACATAAATAATAGTTTGGCTGAAATAATATTTGTTTGTTTATTTGTTAACCAACAAAATGACACAATTACATCTTTAGAATGTATTTTATAAGATGACTGCCTCATTAGTCTAGTGGTCCCAAGTGAGACTGCTACACTAGAGGTCCTGGGTTCGATCCCCAGGTCGAGCAAAGTGTTATTGGGTTTTTCTATGAAATTCTCATTAGCAGCTCGGAGTCTGGATTTGTGCCCAGCTAATGGCTATAGGCTCGCCCCCTATAACATGGGACCTAAACATACCGGCGAACTGTGGGTGTACATTAAGTACACCTCTGCCTAACCCTTCGGGGAATACAGGCGTGATGGTATGTTTATAAGATGAAATTGCAGACCCGAAACTTTAACATATTTCGTTGATAGCACCCTGTAAACTAGAATTACTATTAATCTTAATACTAGCTCCTCAGTCTTGAACAAGGGTTTTTAATTTCTCTCTAGCAAATTACTAGGTCAAAATAAGATTTTCTTAACATCAAAACCTTTATCAAACTGGGATTCAAGGACAAAGGCTCAGGCTTCGTAAACAGTACCTACTTGTAAAATGTTGTTTTTAAGCATCTTTAAAAGAAAGTATAGAATACCTACTTAAAATTTCACTTAAATTTTTGTATTATTTTGTAAAATATAACATACCATCACGCCTGTATTCCCCGAAGGGTTAGGCAGAGGTGTACTTAATGTACAGCCACCGTTCGCCGGTATGTTTAGGCCCCATGTTCTAGGGGGCGAGCACTGACTGACTACTGAGAATTTCAGAAAACCCAATAACATTTTGCTCGACCTAGGGATCGAACTCAGGGCCTCTAGTGTAGCAGTCGCGCTTCGGTCCACTAGTCTAATGAGGCAAAAAAATATTTTGTAAAATATTTTTTTGCGTTTTTTATGGAATTTGACTTCTGCTCTGCCTGCTGGTAGGTACTGTCGACGATGGTGTACGCTAACCGAGCAAAAATTTCTTGATTCGAGCTTTAAAAGAAAAATAATTATATTTATCGAGAAACAATAAAATTACAGTTTTTTTTCTGTTTCGTTAGTCAGTGGGTCCAATCGCGACTGCTACGCTAGAGGTCTTGGATTCGATTCCCAGGTCGATCAAAGTGTTATTGGGTTTTTATGTAAAATTCTCAATAGCAAACTGGAGTTAAGTATTCGTGCCAGGTTAATGGCAATAGGCTCGCCCCCTATTACATGCAACCTAAACATACCGGCGAACTGTGCATGTACATTAGTACGCCTCTGCTAAACCCTTCGGGGAATACAGGGGTGATGGTATATATGTTATTTTTTTTACTGTTTAAGGGCTATGCTATTATTGATTTTTCATCTTCTTTTCTATTACTATGAAGTATTTCGTCTAATATAGGTATTTCAATATCTTTCGTAGCTTAACGACCCACAGCCATCTGCACGGGTCGTCGAGTCGAGATACGTTTTGTATTTAGCCAAGTTCCCGGCTTGAAAGCGCCACATTAGTTGGTTTTACTCTAAATTCTAAGTTCCTACATTTGTTTTACGGTTTCAAAAGCTAAGGTTTTGCGCAGAATTATTTTAAAACAGGAGCAGTGGAGGTAACTGTAAATGCGAAGCTTCCAGGGCGTGTTTAGTATCATAACGTTTAAGTGTTATTTACGTTTCTACAACGTCTTATGTTACTATCGGTACCAAACAATGTTGATCGTGTAAAATCTGAAACACAAAGTAAACGAAAGAAATATCAGACTTCTGAATCTGTATTCTTATTGTTTTTCTGTGATAGTAGAGAAGAGGCTGGTAACCTTGAAAGCTAAACAGTTTTGATCGATGTCTAAAGGACAAACTGCCTTGTTAGTCTAGTGGTCCCAAACGCGACTGCTACGCTAGAGGTCCTGGGTTACTTTTCCAGTTCGAACAAAGTGTTATTGGGTTTTTATAAGGAATTCTCAATACCCGGTTAGTACCAATAGGCTCGCCACCTATTACATGGCACCTAAACATACCGGCGAGTTGTTGATGTACATTAGTACACCTCTGCCTAGCTCTTCGGGGAATACAGGTGCCATGGTATATTCTAAAGGATAGTACCAAAATCGCCATGTACACATACTGAGCACTGTTACTGTTAGGGTTCTACATTTGGGTAATCCAATCTTTTGTGTTGGAATCCATGTTATGGGCCATTTTAAAAGATAAGAAGTATCCAAGACTTGGCTAGAAACACAAATTCCTGGAAAAGATTCGCACATTTAGATTTCTTCGTGCTGGTTTGAAAATTTGGAATCGTTTTTAGGCAGAACTTGCTACAATTTTAGAGTCGATAAAACAATTTAAAGGAAACAAATGAAATCTGTGTTTTGACAGATTGCGTTTTTATATAATTATTCACCAAAGGGATGATAGCATGTAGACAGCTAACACCAACTGTATTTTGACAGATATTTCTTGATACAGTGATTAGTCTAGTGGTCCCAAACGCGACTGCTACGCTATAGGTTCTGGGTTCAATCCCCAGGACGAGCAGTGTTATTGGGTTTTTCTATGAAATTATCAGAAGCAGCTCGGAGTCTAGATTTGAACCCTGTTAATGGCAATAGGCTCGCCCCCCATTACATGGGACCTAAACATACCGGCGAATTGTGGGTGTACTTTAGTACGCCTCTGCCTAACCTTTTAAGGAATACAGGCGTGATGGTATGTTATTCTTACATTTTTACACAATCTTTGTCAAAAGCGTTATTACTTTTTTTTATGGGATAGGAGGGCGATAGGAGGGCGATTACCACCGCCCATGGACACCCGCAACACCAGAGGAGTCACGAGTGCGTTGCCGACCTTTTAATAGGGGATTGGGCCTCCGGTAACCTCACTCACTCGGCGAAACATAACGTAAGCGTTTTTTAACGCCGGTTTCTGTGAGGCCGTGGTACCACTCCGATCAAGCCGGCCCATTTGTGCCGAAGCATGGCTCTCCCACGTATAAAGTATATCAACAAAAGTATTGGGTATAGGATAATGCCCTACATCGTAATATTCACATATTATGGTATAATACAACTAATGTCTGAACTTTAAAAGAGACCATGATTCTCTAAGTATGTTTTGGCGTTTCTTCTCACAGGTCGTTAGCAAATGTGGCGCCATCTAGTTAAAAAAGACGTGTGGTACTCGGGGACTGCCGCGGTAAAGCTATTGCATAGCGTTTTTTATCAACTTATGTAATACAAGCAATGCCACCTAAAGGCGGGTTGCTGAACTAAAGAGACAAGCGTGTTTCTCTTTAGTTCAGCAACCCGCCTTTAGGTGGCATTGGTTTTTATCAACTTATGTAATACAACCAATGCCACCTAAAGGCGGGTTGCTGAACTAAAGAGACAAGCGTGTTAGGTTTTTTTCGTTACGGAATTTCTGGATTCAGTCCCCATGCTCAAGGCCCGCGATAGAAGCTATGCAATAGCTTAAAAAAATTATTTAAAAGATCTATTTACAGAAATAAATATCATTTATACAGATATATGCTACTTAACGACCTGTGAGAAGAAGCGCCAAAACATACACAGAGAATCATGGTCCTATACCTAATGCTTTTGTTGTCAGTAACTATTGCCTATAGTCCTCAAATACAATGTAGACGAAGAAAGCAATGCGTATGTATAAGCATAATGTGATTCATTGACTCGTTTCAGAAACAGCGTTCAAGAACTTTTGCATTCGCTCGGTGGCCTGAAGACAGGAAAGTTCCGTATTAAACTTGGAACAATAAAATTTTCAATGTAAAACCTTCTGTACCAAAAACATTCAATGCTAACAAAAAGTTGGATGAATTTAGAAGTGGATTAACATGATGTAACATTACTTCTTTATCGACTAAGGAGGTGGGTGAACTTTAAAAAGGAACACATGCTCCTTCATCTCCTTAAGGCTTAATCCTCAGTGCTGGGGGTTCTGACTTTCCCTAGGAATATATAATACTACTAGCTTCTGCCCGCGACTTTGTCTGTGTGGACTTCAGGATTGGGTCCGACCTGGATTAAAAGTAGCCTATGTGTTATTCCAGACTATAATCTATCGCTGTGCCAAATTTCATCCAGATCCGTTTAGTTCTAGCGTGAAAGAATAACAAACATCCATAGTCTTTTCCGATAAATATAATCTGGGTGTTTTTAAATCACGTGTGAATCGGTCTCTTTTAAGCAAGCGCGCTCCATCGTAGATCGCAGTGTCGCTTAACATCAGGCGAACTGGCGATCCAGCGTAAACCTATCACGAATAAAAAAAAATACATCCATACTCACAAACTTTCACGTAAGTATAAGGATTTTATGGATGATTTTTCGTCACCTGTTACGATCACCTGCAGCACGCCTGTATTCCTCGAAGATTGAGGAAGAGGTGTACCAATGAACACCCATAGGTCGCCGGTACATATGTTTAGTTTACATCTCAAGGGGACGAACCTTTAGTCCTTGACAGGGTACAAATCCAAACTCCGAGCAACTGAGAATTTCATAGAAATACCCAATAACACTTAGAAATTGGACCCAGAACTTTTAGCATAACAAATCAGATACAAAAGTCAAAGACGAATTGGCGAAGCTTTAACAATAACCGCGATTTACCTTCATAATATTCTTCAATACATATTTAAAATCCAACTTATACAAAGGCATTGTAACGATCTCCGCCAAACATAAGCCATGCAAAATCTTCGCCGAGACCCGAAGCTGTAGTGTGGTTTTTATTACTCCGGCAATCCTCTGAAGCGAGAAGATTAGTATTCCTTCTTCATTCCCCTCACGGCTAAAACGATTGTCTCCTTTCTGTTTGTATTATTCCATTTTCTGCAATAATCCTCATGTTACCTTATTTTTTCCATACCCTCTTATCCCGTAATCCCTTTTCGTTCGTTCTGGTCGCAATTTTAAGAATTGTGGTGGAACATTATTGCTTCGTAACTACGTTATTAGAGGAGATTTTGCGTTGAAGTGTATCCGTTTTTTTAAGTTATAGGTAAGTTTTAAGCTGATCGAAGAATTCTATACCTATAATAAAATTGTCACAGGCCAATATCTGTACATTATAGATATTAAAGAAAAACTAATACGTGGGGTATCTTTATTAGTGCAACAGAAGCCAAAAAAAAATTTTTTTAAGTTTGTCTGTCTGTCTGTCTGTATGTTTGTATGCGTATCATGAAAAAACTACTGAATAGAATTTAATGCAGTTTTCATCGATGTATTGCTAGAGGTCTAACTTAAATCTGGTGCATGTTTTATCTTGATTCGCCACCTAGAACCGGACTTATAGTATGTTAATCTTTTTGGGACGTGAGTGAAACTGCAGGCAACAACTCTAAAATAAACTGAGATCGTAACACAACGTTTAACGCGATTATTTTTAAGTTGTGAGAAAAGGATGGCGCTATTTAATATGTAGAGCAGCATCCCTCTCTTATAATCGCGAAACGATCGGACATTACGTTGTGGTACGGCCTCTTATCTACAACAGTTTAAATCCAACTCCATTTAAACTGTTGTAGATTGGCTTAACTATTACCAACTATTCTTTATTATTAATAATCATCAATTGCTTTATTATCCTAGTGATCCTGAACACGACTGCTACGCACCAGAGATTTTGGGTTCGATTCTCAGCTCGAGCAAAGTGTTATTAGGTTTTTCAATAAAATTCTCAGTAGCAGCTCGATGTTTGGGATTTTTGCCCGGGTAACTACAATAGGCTCAAATCCTATTACATGGGTTGGTTCGCCTCTGCCTAACTAACCCTTCGGGGAATACAGGCGTGATGGTGTCAATAATCATCTATAACCAATATAATCTACTAGCGACCCGCCCGCGGTTTCACCCGTTGCCCTATTCCTAAGAGTCGTAGCGTAATGTTAAATAGCTTAAAACCTTCCTCTTGAATCACTCTATCAATTAAAAAAACCACTTCAAAATCCGTTGCGTAGTTCTAAAGATTTAAGCATACATAGGGACGGACAGACAGCGACAGCGACTTTGTTTTATACTATGTAAAGATATGTTTTTCAAATATCAAATGGATATACTAAATCGTTTACTGATATGCTAAATACACACCCCAGCTATTCACATAAATGTTTAAAATCATTATCATACAGAACATTTCGGCAGCCTCAAACTCCCTCGCGCATATTTGTCAGTAAAATTCCTATCGTACATTCATTTTTATACAGTGGCGGACAAAAAAGTACACATCGTACTTCAAAAAGGTTTTGATACCTCCATGTTTTTGTTCCGTAATATCTCGCTTTCATAATGAAAAAAAAAAACTGTATTTTTTATAAAGTAAATAACAATTGTCTTAAAAGAGTTTTGTTAAGCATTGCTGGAAATAAGTTATGAGGGTTTATCAAATTTAAGCCATCTGTTCTTCTTCATCTGTGTTTCTTTAATGATTGGGCAGCATGTTTATTACTTAGCCACAAAAACTAACATAAAACATAACATCACGCCTGTTTTTCCAAAACGGTTAGGTAGAGGTTTATCTATTAATGTACACTGACAATTTGCCGTTACTTTTAGGTTCCATGTAATAGGGAGTAAGTATATTGCCATCAATGAGCTCAAATGCAAATTCCGAGTTTCTACCCAATAACACTTTGCTCGACCTGGAAATCGAGACTAGGACCTCTAGCATAGTAGTCGCGCTTAGGGCCACTAGACTAATGAGGTAGTTGAACGAAGACTAACAATAATAATCATGACATTGATCTTGTTCGAAATTTTCGGCCTCCACTGTAACGAACGCAATATAAGTAACGCGTACACTCGACTTACAGAAATTGTGAACATCTTGAGCGCTGCTTCGGATTGGATCCCTTGTTCTTGTTATTTACATCTGAGCTATAAATCTTGTAGTTACGAGCCAACGGTGTAGTCGTCATGTTAATAAGAACCATTTTTAAAGTTGAGGATGTACTGATTTGTTCTTTATTGTTATATACTTTTTATGTTTTCATTTCATTAGGCATGATGTAAGGAGAAATGTAATTTATTTAAATTTGATTAGTGTGTCACTTTGTGGTACCTACTGTATTTTTTAAGGAATAATATGCCCATAAAACATTGCCCATATAGCCTTAACCAATGCGCGTTGTCCATTATTACTTATAAATCTGAATTTATTGTAATTTGATTAGTGTATCTCTTTGTCGTACCTACTGTATTTTTTAAGGAATAATTTTCCCATAAAACATTGCCCATATTAGTCTTAATCAATGCGCGTTGTCCATTATTACTTATAAAGTTATAAATCTGAATCTGGAAAAATATTTGAAATATGGCCGCTCGCAAAGGACCATAATTATGTATGTATGCTGTGAGAGTTGCTCAAAGAGCCATGGAGTGTGTCATCCTATGTGATGGGAAGACTCTTTAGTTAACTGGACTAGGATCTTTGAATGTCCTTATTTATTTTTTCAGCAACGTTAAGTACGTTACTTTTGTTCTTTACTTTAAAAGGCCTAACAAGGCTAAAGCTAAAGTTCAAAAAATGTTAAAAGCTTCTTTTATTCAAGAAACATGAAAGAATACAGAAATAAACTAACATACTCCTAAATACTTAAATATACTGTATAAAGCCAAAGCTCCTGTTAACAAAATACAATTACCCGTTTGTGATTTTTTATGCTACTATTATAACATTATTTTAGTGAAAGAAAAATTCAATCGCGGGCAGGATTAGAACTTGCATCTTCTGGTTAGATACACAGACTTAGAGATCAGAGCGTCTGGTGTATCTAAAAAGAAGACGCAGGTTCGAATCCGGCCCGCGATTGGTTTTTCCCTTCACTAGAATAACAACAAAATACGATGTTTTATATTGATTTATTGTAAGAATAATTTTATTTAAAGTTTCACAAAAGTCACTGCTGAACTCCGCCAAATCTTAATTTTTACTTTTTTGCATTAATTCAGTTTCGTCTCTCCAAAGCTGATATGAAAATAAAACTAATCAGTTTTACCATTTTTTTATCCACCTGATTATGTAGACTTCTATCGAGAATGGGTTACTTAATTTTAATTATCGCATTGTAATTACAAAAATATTTTATTACATTTCTTTAATCATTACTTTAATTTTGAAAATTGCGCAAATTATTAACAACATCCCAATAACCACCGCGAACCCCACCCGCCTGATTGAAATTTTGCCTTCACATTCTGAATTTACGTCATAAGGTGACGTTGGCGACAGCTACGAAAAGCAAGTTAGCTTGTTTCTCAAGTGTATCCAACCAGGAGACGCAGGTTCGAATCCTACCCGCGCTTGAATTTTTCCTTTACTAAAATAACTTTATGATCTTAGCGATGAAAATGCAAAAAAAAAAAACACAAAAAGCATCCCAAAATTTTCTTTATGACAGAATTACAGTGGCGACCAAAAGTCTATAGGCAATCTCTCAACGCAATAGCTTGACGTTTAGTTTGACTTACGACCTTCTATTCATTGTCGTTAACAAGTGACACGCACTGGCTGTATCGAGCTCGCTCGTACTGTTCATAGCAATGTAATCCTTAGCGTGCTTATGGACTTTTGAGCGTTTACTGTACCCTAAACTCAAGTTCTAATACCCGAATACAACGAAAGAAATCAAATGCGTATTTTATTATTCTTAATTACAACTTCCTTTTGTCTTTTAATTTTCCCTTGTCAAAAAGTTTGTCTATTTATTACGAAGTTCCACCTTTTTGTAATAAATACTTTTTAATATTCACCTCTTTGGAGTTCAAAGGGATTGAAACTTGCGGCCGGATTGAGCTCGATGTTATTGGCCGACTGTGAAGTGCGTAGGCTATCTCCAAGCTCTTTGAAGCGAATATAGGTTCTTGAATAGCTATCCGGATAGCATGCCAATGTACTGCCTTTGTTAAATCGATGTCAATAAAGTATAGGTATGACAGTCATGTATCAAGTAGGGATGAAGCTTCTATACAAAGCGATTACTGACTGACTGACTGCCTTATTAGTTTAGTGGTCTTGAGCGCGATCAAGACCCAAGAGGTCCTGGGTTTATTCGAGGTTGAGTAATCGTTTCTTTCTATGAAATTTTCAGTAGCAAGTCGGAGAGATTTCGTTGAACTGTGGATGTACATTAGTATACCTCGGCCTA
The DNA here is from genome assembly GCA_910591435.1 of Acronicta aceris. Lineage (NCBI taxonomy): Eukaryota > Metazoa > Arthropoda > Insecta > Lepidoptera > Noctuidae > Acronicta > Acronicta aceris. The sequence continues at coordinate 6,096,247 of OU342781.1, read as the reverse complement.
ATAATTCTTTGGGATGCTGAAAGTTATAGTACCTACGCAATGATTATTTGCGACTTTATTGCGTTGCGACTGCCTCATTAGTCTAGTGGTCCCAAGCGCGACTGCTACGCTAGAGGTCCTAAGTTCGATCCCTAGATCGAGTAAAATGTTATTGGGTTGTTCTATGAAATTCTCAGTAGCAGCTCGGAGTCTGGATTTGTGCCCGGTTAATGGCAAAAGGCTCGCCCGCTAATAAATGGGACCTAAACACACCGGCGAACTGTAGGTGTACATTAGTACGCCTCTTAACCTTTCAGGGAATACAGGCGTGATGGTATGTTTTATTGCGTTGCACTCAGAAAGCCCTCGCATCTATATATATAAAAGAAGAACCTGACTGACTGGCCTATTCACTGACGTATCAACACACAGCCGAAACTACAGGAGCTAGATCCCTGAAAGTTTGCATGCTGGTTCCTTTTGCACTGTAGACTAGCACTAAGAAAGGATTTTTGGAAATTTCGACCCCTGAGGTAGTGAATAGGGGGGTGAAAGTTGTATGAAAGTCCGCACACACTACCATGCGTTTGACATACGCACACACCCTTAAACATATTTAATAAACGATGACATCGTCAATATATATATAGGTACAGCTGTCATTCGCTGTTGACATTTTGACAATTGTTTTCTTCCCTATAAATTAGACTTAGCACAATTTATGATATGAAACCTCCATGATGTAAGTACAGTGGGCACAGTATATTTAGAAACGAAAATTACCTAAGTACGCAGGCGAAGCTGCGCGCGGGAAGTCTAGTCATAATTTATGTTAACAACGTCTACTGCTGAACAAAGACCTTCTCCTTATATTTCCATAAGGACTGGTTATATGCCACCTGTATGCCACGCCTCCCAGCTGTAAATATATTTAAAACTATTTATTAAAAATTATTTATTTAGAGGTCGCCCTAGAAGGACATACGCCGATCTTATTGGCGAAATCCTACAAAAAGGTCAGGTGCGTAGCACCCACAACCGGCGTGTATGTATGAGAAGATGTATGAATGTGGAAGAAGCAAAAGAAGTATGCAAGAATCGTAGTAAGTGGCAGTCTATAGTTTCTGCCTACCCCTGTGGGAGAAAGGCGTGAGTGTATGTATATTTAAAACTCCAAAACCTCAAGCCGGCACCAGATAACTTACAAGCTATATCCTGATGTCACTCAGCGCTGAAGTGTCAAACACACTATATAACGTTTTGGCTTCCCATAGACCAATATAACTTGACCTACCTTGGTTCCCCTAAAATTATTGCAACAAGGTTATATCGGGGAGCTTAGGACCCAACTAAGGACCAAGTTACATTGGTTAGGCCAAACGTCTCTTGTGCTTTACAATATTATTTCCTATTATAAACAAAGTAAACTAGCTCTTATTGTAACAATTTAAGAGTGCTGTTGTATGTTTATGTATGTTGGTTGCTGATATATGTCGACGGCATTTCGATAGAAAGGAACTCAATTTTACGGTAGACATGCACTTATAGTGTGAATGGAGACGTGTTAACTTAACGGCAGTGTCAGAGCAATCTTCAATATTAAAGCTTTAGTCACTTATTATATTTAGCTAGCTTATTGGTTTTTTATCGGATACATTTCGGAGAGTGTGCATCAGATCTCCACGATCTTATTCCCCCTAGCCCTTTCTACTATCTATATTGGACATTCCAAAAACCCAACGAAACACTTGTAAGTCCTAAAATGTGGAATGCGCTTCCCGATAGGTATAGATAATAAAATAGGCTGTCTTTAAATCACGAGTGAATCGGTTTCTTCTAGGCAAACACACTCCATGCCTAAAAAGCTGAATCGATATTAATAAATTTTTGTACAAATTTACCCCGCAAGGCACGTCTTGGAATACAATAATTCCTGAATGCCGTTTAGATCGGCATCTGACTTGCTCAGTGGTAAGACCTCTCGGAGTCTGACTGGCTGTCGACCACCTTTACGTCAGAGTCTGTCATAAAGCAATTTTTTTTTAAATCCCGTTATGGGATATGGCGCCACACTTTTTGTGTATTTGCCAGTGTCAAGTATATGGAGTAAACAGGTAATATTTAGTAATTCCCGTCATGAGATTATAATATATGGCGCCACACTTTCTGTGTTTGCCAGTGTCAAGTATACAGAATAATCCTCAGTAAAACCGTGGAAACTTTACTAAGGCTTCAATGGAGTTTAGGAGTGAACACAAAAGTCGCGATTTTATATCATTTGTTTACACTCGCACACGTTCACGAACACTTAATGGTTAACTGTCCATTATAATTACATATTAAACTTCGGGGAAACACAAGTTTTGGAAAATGATATAAAATCGACAGAGTGTACTTTACGTTCTCCCGCCTAAAACTCCCATAAAGCACTTTTGTGTGTGTGTTTAACTGTTGCTAGTACCTATATTAAAGACTATTAACAGCTTGGAAAATGCAGCAGGGAAAATGTTGGATTTAATCCCACGGACTAATATGAAATTCCAAATGTGTATATGGCAGTATGTTGTAAAATGGAGCAGTAGGTTATAACCTTAATCCAAGACACGCGTACGATCCGTAAAGGGTTGAATAATAATTAGTAAAATTAGATCAAAAGGTATTCTTCAAACGTTTAGGAATGAAAGACGGGTTACTAAATAGGTTTTTATCATAAATGGGGATAATCAAAAAAAAACCTGAGTGCCAAAAAAGATGGAAACAAGATGACCAATGTCATGCAGTGATAAGCATTACGTTTTTGGAGTTAAATTCTAGGTGATGCCGACGAGTGCATGAAATTTTTCATCTTTTTTGGCAGTCAGGATTTTTTATTTTTTTTATTATCTTTTTTTAGTTATTTTAGTAAAGGAAAAATTCAATCGTGGGCAGGGTTCGAACCTGCGTCTCCTGGTTGGATACACCAGACGCTCTGACCTCTAAGCCACCGCGAACCTCACCCGCCTGATTGAAATTTTGCCTTCACATTCTGAATTTACGTCATGAAGTGACGTTACACTTTTTAATTTTTTATATAATGCACAGTGTAATTCTCACAATTGACGAATTTAACGACGCCTATAGTTACATCCATCGAGTATAAGAGAGGCAGGGCATAGTGGGATCGAATAATTCCACTCACAATTGAAGCTGCCCGACTGGGGAAGTAATTCCACCTCACAGAAAATCGTATCCAAATAACGTAGCTCCGTGCTAGGTTGTGTTTCTAACGGTGAGCAAGGTCGCCAGAGCTCCACGAGGAAGCGTTGTGTCGACAGATAGGATAAGCATCACGCTATTGTCTCATAAGCTGCCAGCCCAACTATTCCTCCTTAATTTACAGGGTGGGCAACGCAAGAGTGATACCCCTGGTGTTGCAAGCGTCCATAGGCTACGGTAACAGCTTTCCATCAGGCGGGCCCTATGCCATTTTGGCCACCTTAGTGCCAAAAAGAAATCAAGCGTGACAAAGGAATATACATACATACATACACTCGAAAAACAACCCTCCTTCTGGCGCATTTGGGCAAAATTACAATACAGAATCCAATTCATTACGCGACTACGAAAAATGGAAGGGTAATGATTACAATAACACCCTTCAGACACTGTACCAAACGGTTCACTTTAACATAAAATATCTCGTTGCCTTTCCCACAAAAAGGGGCGGCTAATTCCGGCCAGAAAACACACAGACAACCGCTATGATAACTTCTCTCACGTTCCACCTGAGGAAAAAAGGTATTGTGGTGTACAAACAAACAATATACCACTCATTGCCTAAACAATCTCGTTGGGTTGCGTAATGACGGAAGCCTGCGCGCATTATTCCACATCATTCAGTAAAACGCCCCTACCAGGAGCACTCGCTTCATTTTCGTCGGACTTTTCATGTCAATATTCTTGCATTATTTTTTCTTATATGTAGATGAATGTAATAGAACAGAAATATAATACTATCACGCTTCCGTTCCCCTAAGGGTTAGGCAGAGGTGTACTAATGTATACCCACATTTTGCCTGGTCCCATGCAAGCCTATTGCCATTAATCGAACACAAACCCTACTGAGAATTTCAATGAAAAACCCAATAACACTTTGCTCGACCTGGGAATTGAATCCTCTAGCATAGCAGTCGCACTTAGGAACACTTGACTAAAGAAATAAGAAATTTATCTAAATCTGTCTTCTTAGTGATGTTTCTTAACTGCTATTAAGGTAATAAGTACTATTTTATTCTCTTACTAACTATTGCCCGCGGTTTCATGTGGGACAGCAAAAGGTTTATTCTTTTTCAATTTCTAATCTATCTATATACCGAAATTCACCAAAAATGGTTCAGGAGTTTAGGCGTAAACACGTAACAATCAAACAGATAGAGTCACTTACACATTTACGATAGCAGTAATCATATACGTAGAAGTATAGATCATTAAAATAAAATTCCTAAAATAATCTTTCAAGTGTTTTTTATGACTTGAAAATCTATTCTAACCTTGAATATTTTTCTTTCATTTTCATCATCTAGGCAAGCGCGCTCCATCGTAGATCGCAATATCGCTTAACACCAGGCGAACTGGCGGTAAGCCTATCACGAATAAAAAAAAATCTTTCATTTCTTGAGGATTTCGAAACCCATCAACTATTTAATCAACGACTCAATTTCAAGTTAGCTTTGTATTATTAAGTAGCTATAATTTAAGTTTGAATGCGAAATTCCCCGCAGTGAATTCAAGTAAGCACCTAAGTACACTTAATTAAATGACGTTTGATTAGTCTTGACGATTAATTCCCACGATTCCATTGATAAGAAATACTTCAAATGATAAAGTGATGTCAATATTCAATTAAGCAAAGAAACCATTCATTATTTCGCTGCATTGGCAGCTAGCTTTTTGTATTAAGACTAGGTGAACCCCGCGGTTTCCCCCGCTAAAAAATGACAGACTTTCATAAAAACTTTCACCCCCTTATCACTACCTTCGGGGTTGAATTTCCAAAAATCCTTCCTTATCCGATGCCTACGTCACACAAAGAACACAAATTTCAGGTCTCTACGATCAGCGGTTTAGGCTGTGCGTTGATCCGTCAGTCAGTCATTCAGGACAAAGCATTTTATATGTATCTATAGATTAAACCTCTGTATAGATTATAAGTCTGGAATAACACATAGGCTACTTTTTATCCAGGTCGGACCCAATCCTGAAGTCCACGGAGACAAAGTCGCGTCCAGTACATAATTTATACTTATAATAAATCTGTAGAGAGGTCAATTCTGTACATGAAATATATCTCCAAAATAACTATCAGCGGGTGATTAGTGATCGATACTGACGCCAAAAATGCAATCAGTAAAATTTTTGTCTGTCTGTCTGTCTGTATGTTCGTTATAGAAACAAAAACCACTCGACGGATTTCAACGAAACTTGGTACAATTGTTCTTCATACTCCTGGGCAGGTTATAGTATACTTTTCATCACGCTACGATCAATAGGAGCAGAGCAGTGAAGGGAAATGTTGGGAAAATTAGTGATTCATGGGAAAGGTTTCAAGCTATAAAACATCACGCTACAACCCTTAGGAACGGGGCAACGCAGATGAAACCGCGGGCGAAGAACTAGCGAACAAAGTAACTACTCCACGCGGACGAAGTCGCTGGCAAAAGCTAGTTAAATAATAATATTATATACATACAATACCTATGCTCTTATTTATAATATTGCATGTGGTGCTAGCCTTTAAGAGCATGTGGTAGGTACTAACCTATAAGAAATTGTTACACTTACATACCTTAGTTATTGAAAAACCAGAGTTTTGTAATAGTATTAATGTAAATAATTGTTGGCCACGATAAAGAAAAAAAAATACAATAAACTTAATTATCATTGAAATGATAGGAGGGCAAACGAGCAGACGGATCGCCTGATGGTAAGCGATTACCGCCGCCCATGGATACCCGCAACACCATAGTTTTCACGAATGCGTTGCCGACCTTTTAAAAGGGGATTGGGCCCCCGGTAACCTCACTCACTCGGCGAAACACAACCTAAGCGTTGTTTGACGCCGGTGTTCTGTGAGGCCGTGGTATCACTCCGGTCGAGCCGGCCCATTCGTGCCGAAGCATGGCTCTCCCACGTAAAACTTTTGGTCAATAAATTTTATTCTTATTCCTTAAGCCCTTATTCATAAGTCTCAAAGCTTAAACAACCATTGTGCAATATTTTTCAAATCTCTCTCGCTTGATGTTCGTAGTAAAATCTAATCAAGGTATAGGATGATTCTGCACTATTTGATATTGGGTGGTCGAAGGTGTATTCGGTTGAGTTAGAAATATAAACGAAAAAGATTGCATTAAAAGGGCCTCTAAGAGGCCCAGAGAAACTATATTAATTAAAATATCGGCCAACCGGTAGATACTATTTTGATCAATTTTGAACTGTGATAATCTAAATTCTTATTATTATTTTTCATATGTGATAGGCATATAAGCAGTGATAGCCTAGTAGTATGACCGTTAGACTGCCTAGTCAAAGGTTTCGAGTTCGAACCCAAGGTACGCACCTCTGACTTTTCGAAGTCATGTGCGTATTAATAGTTAATTATCACGCGCTTAAACGGTGAAGGAAAACATCATGAGGAAACCTACATGCCTGAGAGATTTTATCAACGGCGTGTGAAGTCTGCCAACCCGCACTAGGCCAGCGTGGTGGACTATAGCCTAATCCCTCTCATTCCGAGAGGAGACCCGTGCCCAGCAGTGGGACAGTATAATGGGTTATGATAGGCGAATTGGAAGTTCGCCTATCAAAACCCATATAGATACTGCGATCTACGATGGAGCGCGCTTGCCTAAAAGAAACCGATTCACTTGTGATTTAAAGACACCCAGATTATAAATATCGGGGAAGACCCACTCGGGAAGCGTATTCCACATTTCTGCGGTACGCATGTTAAATGTGGACTTAAAGCGGTTTCGGAATGTCCACCATGAATCGATAAAATGAATTATTTTTTAATAATAAAATCGACAAAATATATTGAAACATCGGTTTTCTCAGCCATAAAATTTCTTAGTCATAAAAATGGAAAATAGATGTAGGTATGTTCAGAAAAAATACATGAAAACAATGCGAGGAAAGCTAAAATTGTTTTAGAGTTATTTTGATATCCCATAATTTTTTGCTTAATTTGAGAGTAGGTATCCCCATGGCGTAAGCTGTGACATTACCTTATATAAATCATTAAATGATTGTCAAGACACCACAAATGTCCGAATCATTCCGATGTTTTCTTCCACAAAATGATATCCATAAACTTTGCAATCCATAGTAGGGCCCCTGTTCGGACGCTAGTGCCTCAGTAACTACTTGTAATTTGTTCACTTCCCGGCAAATGAGAAACGAGTGGGCCCGTCGGCGAAGCGTGCGATTCTCAAGAATAACTCAAAAGGTATTACCGGCTGTAACTCACTGCGCGTATAAATCAGAACGATCATCGATTTAGATCCGAGATATCGATAGATAATCGAGAATGTATAAACAGTTTGAGTTTTATTCAGTTTTAGGAAGTTAGCTCGTAAGTGTAATTCGTGATCCTCATTGGTCTAGTGATTAAAAAGGTTTTGATTAAATGAGACCGTAGATACCATTCCCAGGTCCAGCAAAGTTCTTGAAGTTTAGATTTGTGCCCGGTTAATGGCAGTAAGCTCGCCTTCATAGGACTACCAACATCTATCTGGTATGTTTATAACAAGTAAGCTGTTGGTGTACATTTGACAAAAGAGTTAAGCATAGGCAGGCAACGGATGATACCTGCATTTTGAAACAATCAATCATTTATTGTGTGATATTATAATTATTATTTTACTTTGTCCAAACACAAATTCGGTTAGCAGCCTGAATACCTAATCCTTTTGTCGACAGTACATTAGTAGATTTTTGCAGAAGCCTTCTGGATAACAGAGGGCTTAGACTTCACGATGATATTTTAAAACGAAACCATAGAGTACGTCCGACTTTTAGCGTATGATGGAATAGACATGTCCTTCTACGCTTGTCTACCAAATTGTTATCGATATCGCTAAGGCGTAAGCGTTCTTCGACATAGAATAGATACGGAGCGTTTGCCATTTGTCTAAGCCTGCAGGCATAACAGTTTGTATTCGTATGTATAGCATATCTCTCTTGGTTTAGATATAGCTATTTTAGACCAAACTTCCCAGAATCAAACCACCATCTCCGTTTAAACTTAGCTCATAAATATAAATAGAAAGGCACACAATCAAATGAAAAACAAATTCTTAAACCTCATTATGTATATAAAGAACACGAAATATATCTAAGAACACATTTTCATTACTCAATTACATAGAAGATGAATGGTTTTGAATCTTACGTTGAAAATATATTCGGAAATTTAACACAGGCTAAGAGGCTAAATTTTCCATTTTTGACAAATCACATTAAGTTTCACGGATACATTGCTACAGTACGCGCGGCATAAGTTGGCCGGAGTGAAGTTCGCCGTTTTAATGCGCAGTGGATTGTTTACGTTAAAAATTGTGTACTGCGCAACCAAAAACTGACAAACAGCTAACTTCAGTCCGGCCAAGTTATGTCGCGCGTACTGTACATGAAGTGCTAATTCATGTAGGGTGGCCAGCCCCAAAAAAGGAAAAGCTGGACACAGATTCATATTTAGCCGGACATTTTGCCCTAAAAGCCTGACATACTGAGTTTATAAAATTAAAAAAATCGTGAATCACTCGCGAACTTTAGATCGTCATCTTTTGGCGGTGCGGGGTAGCCGGACAACGAACTTGTATATATTTAGCCGGACAGGATTATAAGAAGCCAGACCTGTCCGACCAACCTTATATGTGAATGGGAATTGCGTCTTACGTGCAAAAGTCGAAACACACACCGCAGTGCTTTACAGACAACAGACTCCGACGTAAGGGTGGTCGCCAGCCAGTCAGACCACAAGAGGTCCTTCTACAAAGCAAGTCAGATATCTTACGGGATGCCTATCTGAAAGGCAGTGAGGAACATACGTACAACGTATTTTAACCCGTCCCCACACGGGGTAATCATTTTCATGAAACGCGGACGTTTTTTTCTGGTTCATGAAAAAAGCTTTTACTATTTTGAAAGTTTACAATCTCGTGAGATTTAGCGAGATAGATTACAATTTAACATTATTTAAAAATGTACGGTAACATAATAAAACCACTGAGATAACATATTTTCATCGAACACGGCCATTTTAGCGTCCCTGAACTCTCAGAAGCATAATACGAAAAACATGTAACTCTTTAGACTGATGAAAGATGATTGATTCGCGTTTCGCGTGACAGCGTTTGCTAATGAAAGTCAAATTCAACACTGGAAAATATATGAAGAAAGAACACGAATTCTTTGATAAAACATATTTTACTTTGTTATCACAAAGAGAAGTATTTCTAGTACATACTTAAATTGTTCAAAATATATTTCTGATCTGGTCATAAATTACAATCTATACATAGCTATAATTATATCTGTATTAATGATAATGAATCGCCGAAATTAAAAACTCGTAAACGACAAACGTTTTAAGTTCTATCAAGGTAGCAGTGGAAAATCGGCAAAAAAAAAAAAAATGAAAATTTGTTGCTAATTAATTGCCAAAATGCCGATTTTGTTGCTCAAGCCGATAGCGGAAAAACACAATGAATACCAGTTTTATATAAAAATAGAAAGAACACTGCATAAAACAGTAAATATCGAATCAACTAATGGACAGAAATTTGTTGCTAATTCTTTAAAGCTACTAGACAAAAAAATCTCCGTTTCAAGTAGCATGTACCCGAAAATCGTTGCTGACTTGAAAAATTGACTGATCATCTGGTTGTATTTTCCACTGCTGGCTTGATAGAGCTTAAATTTTAAACGGATAACACATATTTCGACTAAGGTGTAAAGTGTGTGAAGTTAGGGCTTGTAGAGGTGTGGCGTGTAGAGTTAGAAGCTTGGCTCTACATGAGAAATCTCGAAGCCACCAGAAAGTTAAAAGTTAAAAAACGTAGCATATCTAGCCTACATCGTGCTCACATTTACATAAAATCCTTTTAATATTAATTTACGTGGGAGATTTAGTAAACCTAGTTACGTGGGAGAGCCATGCTTCGGAACGTATGGGCCGGCTCGAGCCGATGACTGATACCACGGCCTCACAGAAAACCGGCGTCAAACAACGCTTACGTTGTGTTTCGCCGAGTGAGTGAGGTTACCGGAGGACAATCCCCTTTTAAAAGATCGGCAACGCACTTGTGAGTACTATGGTGTTGCGGGTGTCCATGGGCGGCGGTAATCGCTTACCATCAGGTGATCCGTCTGTTCGTTTGCCCTCCTATCACATAAAAATAAATTAACTGCATTATTTATAGAATGTGATAGTATAAAATTTGCCAATAATGTCATCATTTTGTATATTTTTGGTGGGATTTGTACTTTACATGAAGCGATTTCTATCATGTCTCCACAAAATAAGTGCACCTAGGTACCAGGTTAATAAATAGTTATTAAAGATTTATAGTTGATCTCTTTTGTTTATTTTTTAAGTGGGAGAAGAAGATAAATATATTTCGCCCGATTTTTATGATCTTTGGTTTGTTGGATTTGTTTCCTCCAGAATAACTATTAACTCATGGAAAAAATTCACGCAAAAGAACAAAAAGATGGAAATTTATTTTCTCATACATTTTGTATCGGGAACGGATTGAACATGGCGTTGTTTTCTGTGAGGTTTTCTGTTTTGGTAAGGCCAGTAAATGGCGTTCTGTGCATTGTCCGAATTCCTCATAACATAGTGTGCTTTTGATTAATTTTTTTGTGTATGTCTGTATGTGTGTCCCTGGATGATTTAGATTCCCAATTTGAGCGGGTAGGCGCAATACAGGATAAGACATGGGAAAGGGAGTAAATTATTGAGGTGACGGCTAATAGGAATGAATGGAAGAATAGGAAATGCTGCGCCGACCACAAATAAATTGGAACAAGGGTAGGATGATACAGGGCAAGACATCGTTTGCCGGGCCCGCTAGTTCAAAATAATTCGTATACTGAAAAAATATTTTAAATAGAAAGTTCTAAAATATAAGCTTTTAAATTTTTTGATGGGGATTGAATGAGGATGCTCTGTCCCTTTCCCGCAAAACGAATTTCAGTGTAGAATTTGTATGGTGCATGCACGGTTTGACGTCACAACGTGCTACAGTACCTACGCTCTCTGTCTAGCATAAAATTAAAATGCTTATAACTTGCTTATTTATGAACCGATTTTAATTTGGTTTTTGTTGTTCGGCTCTGTTTGTGATCATCTTTTGTATGAAACTATTAAAAAAGTCAGTTAACTAGCCTATTTGACGGTGATATATATATAAAACCATTGAGATATATCAAACATACTGGTTTCTGACACTTACGCGAATATTAGACATTGAAATAAAACTATTTTTTACGGATTTTATCGCGTTGTATTATTATTATTTAATTCCCGACGTTTCGGATCCTTTACAGCATCTATGGTCACGGACAGATGCTGAATTAAATAATAATACAACGCGATAAAAACCGTAAAAAATAGTTTTATTTCAATTTAACAAACATTCCAAACCCCGATGTCCCGATTACATTTATTCAACACCCTGAACTTTAGGGCCTTTGCTTAAAGAAATGGTAATGCGGTTAATAGCAGTAACTTGTCACTTTTAATCGTAACAGCTCAGATTTCTTTTGGCGAAGTTTAACGTAAATCCGCCTTAAGATACCCTCTATTTGTCAGTGACAAGAATTAGTCAGGCTGAAAAATCTGTCTGGCATAATATATTTGTACTTTATAGTTTGAGCCAGATTTTTTATTACGAATACAGATTTGTACAATCATCGCATATAAATAGGATAAGGATAGTATCTATTTTAACAGCTTCACCGCTATAAAAAAAATTACCATTGCAGTAATTACTGTTTGAGTGCATAAAAAATTATCTTTTTGTGTTTTTTTTTTTGCATTTTCCATGCTAAGATTATAAACTTATTTTAGTAAAGGAAAAATTCAATAGCGGGCAAGATTCGAACCTGCGTCTCCTGGTTGGATACACCAGACGCTCTGACCCATAGAGGGCCCCCTATTGGTCAGCCTATTGCTATTTGCTGGGTACAAATCTAAACTCCGAGCTGCTACCGAGAATTTGTCGAACACTCGATCTGGGATTCCAAGTCGGGATGTTCCGTTCAGCAGTCACGCAACCACTGGACAAATGAAGTAGATATATTCTGTTGAAAAATCTGAACTCAAACTCAAATAACGTGTACCTAGTAGAAAAAACGTAAACCGAATAACCATTAACCAACCAACCGTTACTACATTAGTAGGTAACCACCTACTAATGTAGTTAATGTAATCTAAGAAGCCCAAAAAAATCTCTTTAAAGTATTTGACCGCAAGTTCCTACGAAAAACTATGTTCGCGCGTACATTTAGATCCCATGTAATAGACGACGTGCCTATTGCCATTAACCGGGCACAAATCCGAGCCGCTACTGAGAATTTCATAGAAAACCCTTGAGTTCGAGTTTGAAATCGAACTGAGGACCTGTAGCGGTCGCGGTTAGGATCACTACACTAATGAGGCAGTTACTTTAGAAGTAGTACCTCATTACTCCTAAAATAATTTTGTTAACACCCTTAAAACCCTGGCCCTAAAACCAGACCACCACCGCCCAGTTAGTGTGTAAGAATCACACACTCCTTGGTGTGATCCCCGGACAGGCTTGGACGGGTGGACGTTCAACACCTCATTCTACCCGTGACCAATTAACCATGGATTTTGTAAAGTATCCGAAACGTCGGGTACTAAATAATATCAATATAACGCGATAAAATTCAATGATATAATACTATTAGATACGTTCATAGTAAATATTATTTAAAATTGAGTCGCGCTGCATGTCCACCTATAAAACTAACGCGCGCATAGATACAGGCAGCCTAAGATGAAAAGAAATAGCACTAAGCAGTTGTCTTAAATGACACATTTGATAAGTCCAATATGTCCGTATGTGACATGAAAAGTATTGGGTCCCTTTCTCTCATACCAATAAGGCATGCGCTGACTCTTTCTTTCATTTTAAATTTTATTTGCAACTAAAAAATAAATTGTATGGAAGCTAAGAATTTATTAACTTACTAGTGGACCCAGCAGACGTTGTCCTGCCCTGAAAATAACCCAAAACTTGATTGCAGCGCCACCTACCGGGTCCAATTGTGAATCTAAACCATTCCCAGATCCCCTTGAACACACACAAAAAATTTCATCAAAATCGGTCCTGTCGTTTGAGAGAAGTTCAGTCACATACACACTCACAGAAGAATTATATATATAAAGATTTGTGATAAGATACTCCATGCTCTTTTCTTACTTTAGTATAATAATCTGTGCAGTATCGCACAAGACGGCACATTTACATAAAATTTAAATTTATCGCTGTCAATAGCGCTGTCAAACACACTTCTGCACCTTGGGTCGGTTAACCGCATAGGTGACACTACAAATTACACATTGCCCACCAAGCAATATTCGCATTTGAGAGATGATAACGTGTCTACCACTTTTTAAGTATATAATGTCATTGCTTAAAAGTAGTTATTATCTCAATTTCAATGTCTAATATTCGCCTAAGTGTCAGAAATTACTAACAATTTGTTTTTTTTTATGTGATAGGAGGGCAAACGAACAGACGGATCACCTGATGGTAAGCGATTACCGCTGCCCATGGACACCCGCAACACCAGGGGAGTCACAAGTGCGTTGCCGACCTTTTAAAAGAGGATTGGGCCTCCGGTAGCCTCACTCACTCGGCGAAACACAACGTAAGCGTTGTTTAACGCCGGTTTTCTGTGAGGCCGTGGTATCACTCCGGTCGAGCCGGCCCATTCGTGCCGAAGCATGGCTCTCCCACGTGAAAGGAGTTGATATTTCAACAAAGACACACAGACCATAAAAACATAATACCAACGACGAAAACAAGAAAAAATTCCTAATTCAAACTTATATTAGAAACATAATGAAAGCAGTTTGTTTTTATGTCCTGCGACGTAACTAAAAGAAGTTTTGTCGTCATCGTTAAAGTTTACTCGTTAAATAATACTCACAATGGTTTGCGGTAATCTAATACAGTTGAAATTAAACACTAAACAGTCACTACATAAGAGTGTTATGGACATTCAGACTTGGGCGAGGAATGGAGTCTCCTTGGCAAACATTTTATAATTATCTTTTTTATTAACCCTCGACAAAAAAGAGGGATATTATAAGTGTGTATCTGTGTGTATGTCTGTTGTATCGTAGAGCTCAAACGAATGGACCTATTTTGATAAAGTTATTTTTGTTTGAACCGTTTGAAGACTATCAGTTCTTTTGTAGTTCATGAAGGGATGTGCGCAACTTCCACAGGTCTGATCGACGTTTTTTTAAAAAAACGTTGCCCCACACTTGGATTTTCTCCTGTATCTAGGGTGCGTTTACAAACACAAATTCTCACATACACAAACGCCTAGACCCGGAACAACTACCTGTAGATCATATTAATATTTGCTCCGTGTGGGGATCGACCCCTCAACACGTGACGCAGAAGCCGATCGCTCAGCCGCTACGCCAAACGTGTCGTCGAGCCACTTAAAATTTGGTATCCTATTACTTCTAGATGGTGGCTATGGTACTTAACTTTGTCTTGATATTGCGGGGTTTTTTAAATTTTAAATCTAATGTTATTTTCTTGTGTTTCTACTGGACAGCGTCGTCGGTCTAGTGGTCACAAGCGTGGTTCCAGTTAGATCCTCAGGTCGAACAAAGTTTTATTGACTATTCTTAAAACGAATTCTGAGGATCACATTGATTGTTTCGACTTTATCAGGATCAGGATCTTTACAGCATCCATAGTCACAGATAAAGTCCCCTCAGATTCAGTTATATCAATTTAACGCGATACAATCAATAAAAATAGTTTTAATTCAGTGTCCAATGTCAGAAATAAACAAGACAGAAGACCACAAAAAATATCAAAACAAACCGTCTCCATGCACGTCGCTGTTTTGAAGCCCTGTTTAAAACATCAACTCCACCCCGGGGCCATACAGTAGTTTTAAACTGTTCGCGACTCACAAATTGAGGTCTCTATAGCGCTAATGTACTCAAATAACTGTGTGCCAGTTTGATAGTTCAACACAGGTGAAGAGAACTTTGACGTTTGTGTTAAAATTATGTAAATTTTACTCTAACTTTGAGGTGCAGTGGAACAGTACCTATAATGTAATGCCCATTATTAATATACTAAACTTGCGTCCGATAACTAAAATCCGATTTCAGTTACAAATCGTATCGTATCGATAATCCGAACTATACAAACTCATTTCACAAAACTAACTAAATGGATTTCGCGAAAACGCGATATGAAAAACGCAATCGATAACCAACAATACTGATATCTAAAAACGGATTTTAATATCAATTTCAAAATCTGTATTCGGATTTATATACGTTTGCATAAAAATCCAGTAGCACTCATGTCTAGAACGTACTGAAATCTTGGCATACTAAACCGACCTTCACAGTTCATTCGTTCCATATTTGAAATCACTCGTGCAAAAACCGAGAATAATTAAAGGGGTGCGCACACAGGCGAAGCTTATCCGGGACCCTTGTCAGCCGTATGACGGACGAGACAAAAACACAGTGTCAGTGTGAATATAGCCTTTTTGTCTGACCACCCTTTGGGCAAGGGAAGCGTTTGTTGGGAATTTTTGCTGTTCGCAATTTAGTACTCGCCTTTATAGGAGCGTTCCTGGGTTGTTGAATTTGTAACAAGGATATTTTATATTTTTACAACATTTTGTTATTTCAAACCTTTTTGCTTCGTTTCATTGTGAAATTTTCAGGATTTTTATTTATTGTAGGATTTTTATCAGCTTGTTTATGTCTAGTATTACGTGTGTTAGTCTGTTATAATGTATACTAATACATATTATAAATACGATATAAACTCTGTCTGTCTATTTGTTAGCCTTTCACGCCTAAATCGCGGAACCAATTTGGATACATTTTGGTATAGAGGAAGATTGCGCCTTAGAGAGGATATGGGCTACCGTTCTGAGCCACAGCAGCTTTAAGCAGACCAGTCCAGTAGACGATGCGTCAGTCATTATGTAACTCGAACATATTATCACTACTACCGTTGTACCGGGTGTCATGGGTTCGATTCCCACACGAGGTATATATTTGTTCGTTTCACGGATAAATATTTTGAGTCTACGTGTACTTACATAGGGGTAGCTTCCTAGTATGGAAGATGTATTTTTTTTAAGTTAAAATATCTAATTATTGTAGTAGTGCCAAGCGCAACTGCTACATTATAAATCGTGGGTTCGATTCCCCGGTCTAGCAGTGTTATTGGGTATTATGAAATTCTCAGTAGCAGCTCTGAGTTTGGAATTGATAGTCTCGCCTCCTATTACATGGGACCTAAACATACTAGTGAACCGTGGGTGTACATTAGGACACTTGTGCCTAACCCTTTGAGGAATGCGAGCGTGATTGTATGTTTAAAAATACCTATCCCAAAGAGCTATCCCATAGGCAAAAAACTTCACATGCTCAAAGTTTTTCTCGTTATATATAAAAATATACATAATCAACACATTATACTGTCCCAATGCAGGGGACGGGTCTCGTCTCAGAATGAGAGGAATTAGGCTATAGTCCACCACGCTGGCCTAGTGCAGATTGGCAGACTTCACACGCCATCGAGAAAATCTCTCGGGTATGCAGGCCTTCTCACGATATTTTCCTTCACCGTTTAAGCGCGTGATAATTAACTATTTAATACGCACATGACTTTGAAAAGTCAGAGGTGCGTGCCTTGGATTCGAACTCGAGACCTTTGACTTGGCAGTCCAACGATCATACCACTAGGCTATCACTGCTTCTTCTTGCTATAAAAATATAGCAAGAAAACAAACATAAATACAAACTGATAAATACGACTAAACATTATAACTCGTATTGTTCTGTTTCCCACAGTAACTTGCAAACTATACGAAAGCTACGTAAAGTTTACGGGATTCCCAGTGGGCCACCAAAAACGAGCATTGATCAGACACACACAATCGATGATAATATATATACTTTGTTTACATTTAGATACTTAGAATATTGACAAAGGGAAGGTAGGGTTGACTTGAAAATTTACTTCACTTGGGCATAAAACCCAAATCCTCACGCTCAGAAGTCGCTATTGCGTCTACTGGGCCCATAGAACTTAAACATATCTACATACGGAAGAAATGGTTTCATAATTATTATTTTTTTCCAATTGCCTATAACTAGAACAAACGAAAAATCGTTCCAAACTTGGTAAACTTATCAAGAATTGCATTCGCTTACATTTATTTTCAGTGAAGTATTATGGACGATTTGGTAGAGTAGGAACATAGATTAACGGTATCGGAATCTGAATATTATCACAATTTCATTAAAATGTGTTTAAATTACGATTTATTTTGGTATTACGTTTATATGGGAAATTCGGTCCGCCGGCTTCTTAACACTGTTGGAAGTGAGAATCGACCACAGGAACTCTAGCGTAGCAGTCGCGCTCAGGACAACTAGTTTACTCTTATTTATTACATAATGTATTAAATGATTGATGTATCCAACATTAAAATGGTATAACAACAACCGTAATAACTCAATCAGAAACTTTACTTTAAAGACGCATGTCACATTATGTCGCATTATTTATAAGGCGAATGTCAGCGATAGCATTGGAAGAGGTCGCCCTAGAAGGACATACGCTGATCTTATTGGCAAATACCTCCAAAAAGGTCAAGTGCGTAGTACTCGCAATAGACGTATGTGAATGTATGAATGCGAAAGAAGCAAAAGTTTAGTCGGCAATTTCTGCCTACCCTTGAGGAAGAAAGCCGTGAGTGTACGTAAGTACTTTAAAGATACTAACAATCAAAGAAGTGAAGTGTTAATAACTAGATTAAATTAAAAATTTAAAGAAACCCCCGACACCGCCATTTTGTTGCAGCGGCCATCTTAGATTTGAAGTTTATCATAGTGTGTAGTATATAAAGTAATGAAGCCCTTTCATTTGATACCCATATTGAGGGAGTTGATAACCTAGCAGCCTAGTGGTATGACCGTTGGACTACCAAAGTCAAAGGGGTCGAGTTCGAACCCAAGGTACGCACCTCTGACTTTTCGAAGTCATGTGCTTATTAAATAGTTAATTATCACGCGCTTAAACGGTGAAGGAAAACATCGTGAGGAAACCTGCATGCCTGAGAGATTTTCTCGATGGCGTGTGAAGTCTGCCAACCCGCACTAGGCCAGCGTGGTGGACTATAGCCTAATTCCTCTCATTCTGAGAGGAGACCCGTGCCCAGCAGTGGGACAGTATGATGGTTTGATTATGTATGTTATTGAGGGAGTTGTGAAAAATATGTAAAAATATATATCGGTATATGTAAAATATTTGTGGCAGCGGCCATCTTGGACCAATTTACGTCAAACATAGCTAAGAACATTCCCGACTAATTCACCTTTAAAAAAAAAAAAAATAAGAATAAGAAGTATATCTCCGAGAATATAGCCCTTCCGATTTAATAAACTCTTAAAGTACCTAGAATGATGAATGAGGACCCGCCTACCTCCGCCTAGTATGGAAAATTGAATGAATATCTCATGGTGTAAATAAGCGGCCTTTAAGACCCTACCTTTTTGCCTCATAACCATACAAAAGCCAACAATATGACGGCCGTATAAAATAATGCAAATACCAGGTACCAAGTACAGTCAACAGCACATCATGGTATCCAGAACTGTCAATTTAATCTCCAAACAATAGAGTTTATTATCCATTGGGGAAATTTGAGAGTTTGTGGTAACATGTGCTGTTGACTGTACCAAGAACGTATATGAAATCCTACAAAATATTTCTCGTATTTTTATTCTCAGCTAAAGATAACCCTCTTTATATTTTTATAGGGCTGTCTAAACGTATAATCGGGGTCGCAAAGATCATAAACGCGCGAAAAAATACTAGAATCCCGGTAAGGCAGCCCTATTTAAGTATAGGAACCGCGGAATCCCGGAAATCCCAACAGATCCGAGGACTTTTGGTCGCACTGTAACGATGTCCCAGGTGAGAACCCTTATGCCCACGATCCTAAACTCCTTTCCGGCCAAATAAACCGGGAAAATAATTGATGTCCCGTTTTTGGGTTTTGGGACAACGCATGACTTAGTGAAATTATCTCAACATAATGGCCTTTGGGATCGTAATTTGGGTGTAGCTGTAAATTTATTAGACCGCGACATCATTCGAATGTTCTATTTCCAAAGATATGAGGATTAATTACGTGTTTGATATGAATAATATTTGATAGGCCAATATTAGTTATAGTTTTGGAAGGCATTTTATGGATATAACGTAAGACGGAGACAATTAAAAAAAAAACTATCTTCAATGTGGGTCGCACATTAGATAGATACTAGTATTCTTGTTAACCCCTCGTGCTAAGCTAAATGCTTGTGTTACGAGTGGGTTCGCGTCAGTAGTGTAATGGGTGGGTTTTGAACCGGCGATCACATGATCGCAAGTCCGATGACATTAGGCTATCGCCGCTTCCAATAAATGAAATATGGATGGACATTGTGAATGTTAATATAGTTACAAAGAAAATAACTGATGAAATATCAGCTAATAGATGTATGGAAGAAGAATACTATAAATACGACAGTAATTCTGTCTGTTTATTGCACTTTTACGCCTGAACCGCTGAACCAATTTTGATGAATTTATGTATAGACATAGATTGAACTTTTGAAAAGCACATAGGCTACGTTTTGTGTCAAAAAGTCCTTTGGGACACGAGTAGAACTGCGAGCAACAGCTTGAAGATAATAAAAGTAGTAAATTGCTTGTAAACTCAAATTCACTCCATCGCACGAGTTATACTAGAACTAAAGAACACTCTACCTCACCCACCAACCCTCTTTTTACCCCAGAAATGCCTCAATACAAAACCGTTAGATGGCGCAGTAATACTAACGCCATCTATGGTGAAAGTTCTGCATTATTCGTGTACGGATAATGGTCCTACTTGTTGCAAGATTGGTCCTTTTCCCCAAAGTTCGCAAGAAATCCGAAAGTGCCGCTGTTCTATTTTTAAATAAATTTTTTAAACTAGATTACGCCTGTCATCTGTAATGCATGGATATTTAAGTATTATGAAAGGTGAAAAAATGCTTCAATCTAGATTTAGAGCCACTATTGGGGGGTCGCGTTTAGTATTAGAGGAGTGCAATTTGTTCAATAAAAGATCCGTATACGTAACATACAGTGATATGAACATAAGACTGCTAAGTCAAAGGTCTCGAGTTCGAATCCAAGGCACGCACCTCTGACTTTTCGAAGTCATGTGCGTATTAATAGATAATTATTTGCGCGTGTGCAGATGTCATCTCGCTTATGTAGTGAGCGTCGGAATCAAAGTGTTAATATGGAATATCTGAGTTGAGTCATCTTTAGGCCCTTACAGAAATTCAATAATAATATTCTCTAATCATGGGAAGTAAGGATAAAAAATACCAAGATATATATCACTATATTGAGACCTTATCTTTCCATATAATTAAAATTTCTTATAACGACAGGAAATGATCGATCAATTATCGGTAATTTCTACTAATTTATCTACTCGTATTCATGTAGGAAAAATACCATGCAAAAATATATTAAATAAACATAAATAAATAAATATTGTCAGCATTGTAGTTTTGGTTACTAATCCATAAATGTAAGTATAACCTTTTCCATCAGTATGCGAATGCCTCTCGTTTTAGGGTTTATAAATAAAAGTACGTCTCTAAGTGCCTCATTAGTCTAGTGTCTATTCCCAATCGAGACTGCTACGCTAGAGGTCCTGGGTCGAGCAAAGTGTTATTGAGTTTTCTATGAAATTCTCAGGATTTGGATTTGGATTTGTGCCCGGTTAATGGCTATAGGCTCACCGCCTATAAAATGGGACCTAAACATACCAGGCGAACTGTGGGTGTACATTATGTACGCCTCTGCCTAACCCTTCGGGGAATACAGGCGTGATGGTATGTTATGTTATGTAAATAAAAGTAAATAATAAAATAAAATTAAGTAATAATAAAATAACTTTACAAAATTATTTACTTTATTTATTTACTTTATTTAACGGTGCAATACCCTGCACTGAGATTGCCTGTGCCGATAAGATGCAAATCTCATGTCCGTTTTGATTAAAATCTACATTTATTGCCACTATTTTTTACCTTAACGGAAAATGTACAGAAAATCCCCAAATGCGCCAAAGATTAGATTAATATTATTTGTGTCAAAAAGCATTGATTAAAACCATGATAATGATCAACCATTATATATTGGAGACTGATTGTTATTCTTCATCATTTTTTTGTTAAAACACAATGAAGTTCGTTGGTGTACTTGCCTTGCTGCTGGTTGCCGCAGCAATTGCTGATGAAGATACTGAGGCAGAGCTGCCTTTGGCTGAACCCTGCGATGAAGAAGCATGTGTTCTGCCAGACTGCAGATGTTCCAGTACTTCCATTCCTGGTGACTTAGAGGCTAGAGATGTACCCCAGGTAAATCAAATTTCCTTTACCACTGGTGGTAAGATAAATTGCTCGGTGGTAGAACCTCTTGGGGTCTGACTGGCTGGTGACCAACCTTACGTCGTAGTCTGTCGTAAAGCACCTTGGTGTGTGTTTCGACTTTTGCGCGTAAGAGCCAGTTCCCCTCGGTTGCGGCGGCTCTGGCAGTCTGCGCTCCGTAGGGGCTCTTAAGAGTCGGCAACGCATCAGCAACTCCTCTGGTGTTACAGGTGTCCATGTGACAATAATGCTTCATGGGTATTTGTTACGATTTCACGCCTAAACCTCTGAAATAATGGCGATGGATTTTGGTATAAAGATAAACTAGATATCGGAGGACTAAATAGGTTCCTTTTGGAAGTCCTGGAATGAAAGTGAAACTGTAGGCAAAAACTAGTCCAGCCCATGACAATTCCACAGCTGCAAAACCTTCTCAGATTAGATCGAAGTGACAGATTTTATGAACCGCCATCAACTTTTATGGGATCCTTTTACAAGACATGATTTGTCGCGATTTCCTTCATCATTAAAGCAAGTTATAATTCTATTCCACACATGAATACAAATAACAAGCAAACAAAAAGAAATAATGAAGAAGTTTGTAAAATTAAAAAAAAACTCGTCAAATCTATGTACCTATAGCATAATTTTCATAGATTTATTCATGCATTCAAATAATGGGAAAAATGAAGACAGGTAAACGTAAGAATATAAAAAACACTTTCACTTGAAGCGATTCAAGTGAAATTATTTTTAGTTGTAAGAATATATCAGTATTATTATTGTTAAGAGATAATGTGTAAAAATAGTTTTTCAATAATATTCACTAATATTATCAACTGTGATTTAAAAAAAATCTTTATTTATTATTATCCTTGCTACTGTGTTAAGGCGGATTTCCATATCAGCCGCTATATTTTTAGATATTTTACGAGTATTGTTATCGTCTTTATCGCTTATTACCGAGATTACATTATCTACTAAAGTTCTGAGTATTGGCAATTATAAGTAATAATATTATTAGTAATCAAAATTAATCTCAAAATTGTTCTGGAAGGCCCGGTTTCTGACAGATCAAAGGCAGGGCAATGAATTACCTATACTTTCTTTCAAATAACATGAATCTTCATTATAATCCTCTTAGATGGCTAGCGTATTACTGAAACATTTAATTATTTACATTTGGGTTTGGGTTTAGATATTTATTCTCATTAAGAATTATAATACAATTCACTTAACACGAGAACATAATTATACTAATACACAAAGATATTAGTATTATTTATGAGCATACATAAAAGCGATAGTAGGATGATAATGTGCAACATAAATATTGTTTTACCCACATTATTCACAGCAATTCATCATTAAACCAAAGAAAATTTATAAGGGCTTATGTTTAAATAACCCCCAGATCTAGTAAAATGTTACGGCAAAAAATCACTTTATATTGCCAAAAATAGTAAACGATCACCAAAATAGGTTCTAACCTAACCTAAACCTAATTTTTGGTGACCATTTATCCATTTTGGTAAGCATTTTGGTGATCAATTTACTAAATTTGATGGTCATTATATTTATTCCCATTTATAAGGAATCATATATGTTACGTACCTACTTATATATTAGCAACTATACAATTGACATGTAGCTACTGATTTATTTTGAAACAACCTTTAAGTTACAATCACATATTTGCCGACGATAATATCAAACAATACAATAATTATCCTTTTATCTTTTTTCAGTTCGTTCTAATCACATTCGATGACGGCATTAATGTTAACAATATTGTTACTTACCGTAACATTCTCTTCAACCGACGTAACTCTAACGGATGTAGGGCAGGAGCCACCTTCTACGTTAGCCACGAGTATACCAACTACGCTTTGGTCAACGAATTGTACAACAATGGTTTTGAAATCGCTCTACATTCGATTTCGCATCAGACACCTCAGAGCTATTGGGCTCAGGCTACTTATGAGGATATGAAACGAGAATTTGGCGACCAGAAAATTCAAATGGCTCACTTTGCTAACATCCCTTACGAAGCTATTAAAGGTGAGGATTACGCTTTAAAGTTCACTGAGTTACATAAACATGCATACACTGGGATTAATTTCCAAAGTTATTTTGGTTTTTCTATGACTTTCTCAGCAGCAGGTCGGAGTTTGAATTTATGCTCGATTAATGGTAATAGAGTCACTTCCTATTACATGAGACCTAACGATACCGGAAACTATGTGAACATTAGTACGCCTTTGCCTAAACCTTTAGACACTAAATGCGTGATGGTATATTTGTATTTATATCCGTAATGACGAGGAAGAACTTAAGCTCGCATAGCACAATTTTAACTCCAACTCTCAATTTCTTTCAGGTATCCGTAAGCCCTTCCTCCAAATGTCCGGTAACAACTCCTTCCAAGTTATGGCTGACTACGGCATCGAATATGACTGCTCTTGGCCCACTATCAGTTACACCAACCCTGGTCTATGGCCGTACACCCTGAACTACCAGTCTATCCAGGACTGCATTGTGCCTCCCTGCCCGACTGCCTCTATCCCTGGACCCTGGGTCCTGCCTATGATTAGCTGGACCGATCTCGGTGGCATTCCTTGCTCCATGGTTGATGCTTGTTTCTACTTGTAAGTATACTTTCTTTATATCTTTTGACTGATTTTCGACGTAACGGTTAAAGTGGCCACCTCGTTAGTACCGTTACTGCCCGTCTTGGGTTCGATTCCCATTCGAGGTAATTATTTGTATGGATATGGATATTTGTTTCAAGTTTGAGTGTACTTTTTAATATTATTTTTGTTAAGTCCACCGCGACACAGATCTTGTTCCCACAGGAGTCAGATAATATACATAACAACAAAATACCACTTACCTACTGACAGATTAATCACGGAATCTGTGAATAAAAACTATGAATCCTTCAAAGGCCTAAAAATTACAAATACTGCATGTATGGTTTTTTTATGGGATAGGGGCGATTGATTGAGATTGAGTAGCAAACGAGCAGACGAATCACCTGATGGTAAACGATTACTGCCGTCCATTGATACCCGCAACACCAGAGGAGTCACAAGTGCGTTGCCGGCCTTTTTAAAGGAAAAAAAGCCTTTTTTAAATGTTTCTTATAAAGTGCAATAAAAGGATTTTGAGATATTCCCGCGGAATGGAAAACAGCAAAATTATTGCGTGTAACACTGCAAGTCACAGCATTTTTATAGCAAATTTTAACAGATGGAAGTAATAATTTTTTAATTGTTCATTGGCGGAATTTGTAAGGGTGACTATTGACATTGTTAGTTCTGTCTGACTTATATTATAGAGACAGCATAGTTATGTATTTAAAGGTAATATACTTATACATTTTTTTTTTAATTATTGTTATTATTTCTAAAGTTGTTATAAATATTGTTAAAACTAACCTTATTTTGTTTAAATGTTTAATTGTGTTTAAGTTCTTTAATATTTCTTTATATTTTAACGTATGACAACGTTATCGCATTGGGTGTAAACCTGTTAGGATGACGTTGATATTTAAATAAATAAATAAATAAATAAATAAAATTTTACGTATTATTTAGTATTTTATACGCGTAAGCCATGAATATCAGGAGTGCTTCAAGGTTGCATTTTGGAACCCTATTCCTACATTTTGTCCTGGTGCCATCATATATCAGTAGCTAGTCCTTATAACTAAAAAACGGTAGTTTTGATGGAAAAAATAAATAAAGATATTGATTTTTTAATTAATATAGGATAGTAATAATATTTTAAACAGTAATATTATTTTTACGTCCTTTGCGGTCGCACCAAAAAGTGTTAACGCTATCAATTTTGGGTGTGAGAAAAGTATGGCATGATTTAAGTGTAGAACGACATCCTTCTCTGTGAATCGTTGTAGTATAGTCCCTGGTCGCTTTTCTTTACACTTTGATTCTTACTATTTTAACTACCAACAGCCCTGACCGCGAAGACGAGGAAGCATGGTTCCAGTTCATCCTAACCAACTTCGAGAGACATTATCTAGGAAACAGAGCTCCTTTCGGCTTCTACGTCCACGAATGGTATATCAGCGCCTACCCAGCCGTAAACCGAGCTTTAGTCCGGTTCATGAACCTTATTAACAATATGCATGACGTTTTCATGGTAAGTGTTATTTAACTTTTTATTGTCGTTTGCAAGTGTTTTATTTTAGTGGTCCTGAGTGCGACTGCTATTCGACTGCGGTTCGATTCGTAGCTCGAGCAGTGTTATTGAGTTTTTCTATGAAATTCTCAGTAGCAGCTTGGCACTTGGAATTTGTTTCCCGGTCAATGGCAATAGGCTCGCCTCCTATTACATTGGACCTAAAAATACCCGCGAACTATGGCCGTACATTACTAACTCCTCAATTCCTCAAAGAGTTTCTGTCCAACCCTTTAAGGAATACGGCCGTAATAGTTTGGTTTATATTAGTTTTCGTGGATAAGTAATAACCACGCGGATCAATCAGTGGCAATAAGCTTGCTCCCATACATAAACATACCGACGAACTGTGGATATATAGTAGTACGCCAATGCCTTTATAATGGCATATAATGCCCTTCGAGAAATACAGGCGTGATATACCTTTGATTTTATAAATCAAAATTTCTGAATAGAGCATGCATTCTCGTTATTAATATCGAAGCGATCGTTAAAGCGAAGAAATTCGTTTTCTTAATGATGTTTACACCAAATTTTAATATTGTCTCTTTCTAACAAAAACAATGAGAAAAGGATAGAACATACTTCATTCTGCCAAATTAATTCAATTGCTTGATTTCAACTTCGATTAAGTCGCTATTATTGGTTGCCTCTGATACAAAAGACGTTTAGAGTTTATGCATAGGGCATAGGCAAGTGTATCTACCATGATCGTCTCTGCATCATCGAAAGGTCGTCTGGAAAATGCCTAAGGCATTAAAACCGCCTTTGTACACTTCTGTACATAAAGTATAAATAAATAAAAGAGTCAACAGTATACCACAGATATTATAATACTATAACTAACCGACGATTCGTTTGACGTAGCGGCTGAGCGATCGGCTACTGCGCAACGTGTTGTGAGTTCGTATCTCCACACGGAGCAAATATTTGTATTATCTACAGTTAGTTGTTCCGGGTCTGGGCGTCTGTGTATATAAGAATTTCTGTTTATAAACGCACCCACCATACACGAGAAAATCCTAGTGTGGGGCAACTTTATTTTTAACTAACTTCCTATTCGCTAAAACATTCTTTAACATTTACAGGTGAACTCCGCGGAAGTCATCGACTGGGTGAAGAACCCTGTCCCGATAAATGAATACAGGACTCAGAGTTGCCCCTCATTCATTCCTACAGTATGCAATACTGCTAATTGTGGTCCTCTTAACTCTAGCCATAATAATGTAAGTATACATTACCGTGATATTATTAGTTTCTAGTTAAATAACCATTGGATTGTTAGGTCAAAGGTCTCCAGTTCTCAAATCCAAGGCACACCTCTGACTTTTCGAAGTCATGTGCGTATTAATAGTTGGTTATCACGCGCTTAAACGGTGAGTGAAACATTAAGAGGAAACTTGCATGCCTGAGAGATTTTCTCGACGGCGTGTGAAGTCCGCCAACCCGCACTAGGCCAACGTAGTGGACTTTGGCCTAATTCCTTTAATTCTGGACACGGTCTCCGTGCCCAGCAGCGGTTGGATGGAGATGCTACATTACTGATACACAAAAATGTTGGCTAATAGTAATATTAGTAGTAGTAGAACGAATAGTAAATATAGAAGAATAAAAATCGCTAATTTTTATAAATATGATTCAAGGACTGCTACACAATATGCCATAATTTTTCGGTTAGCTGATCTCGAATTGTATGTATGTACTATAAAATCTCCATATGTCTTAAAGGTTTAGAATTCCTTTCTCTCTAGTCTTATCCCCGAAGACTTGAGGTCTTTTTTTCAATAAAGAAAACGGTCCGTCTCATTGACTGAAATCTTATCTTCGATTTCCAGTGGGGCAGCACTAATCTATCTATGTAACTTTCCCTTTTCTACACATCTTTGTTCGCTGCCAGTGAGGACCAGTCATTTCTGTAGGAGTCAAACTTGTCTCTCCATCTTCACCTCAGACTATGCATTAGTAGGACTATTGAGTGGTTTTTTCTTATACATAACATACATAATCAACCCATTATACTATCCCACTACTGGGCACGGGTCTCCTCTCAAAACGAGTGGGATTAGGCTATAGTCAACCACGCTGGCCTAGTGCGGGTTGGCAGACTTCCCACGCCATCGAAAAAATCTCTCAGGCATGCAGGTTTCCTCACGATGTTTTCGTTCGCCATTTTAAGCGCGTGATAATTAACTATTACGCACATGACTTCGAAAAATCAGAAGTGCGTGCCTTGGGTTCGAACTCTAGAACTTTGACTTGGCAGTCCAACGGTCATACCACTAGGCTATCACTGCTTGCCCTATTTTTAGCCGCTTATAATTTGGACTTGATTCAAACTAATGTTGTATATTTTCTTTCGCAGTTGGACTACTGGATGCAAATCTGTAACGTGTGCCCGCGAGTGTACCCTTGGCTCGGCAACCCCCTTGGACAATAAATCTGGAATCGATTTTAGTTAATTTTATAAATAAATAATATTATTTTTGGTACATTATTGTGTTGAAATTATTTTTCACAAAGATTTCATTTAGCTCACTACCACATTCCTTTAATACATGTAAGCAGGGCTCCTAATTGTGAGGTCCCGAGTGATAATACCAGGGTGGACAAAATTTTATTGAAGTGCCATTAAGAAAAACAGTGATAACCTCGACTTCGACCATCGGACTGCCAAGAATCCAAATTCATTCAATATTTTTGAATACACAAAATAATTTACGTATCTATTATACATTATTCTCCCGTGTTTACGGTGAATGAATATGTTGTATGGAACTTGAATGACTGAAAGATATTCTCGACAGCGTATGAATTTTGCTAATCCGCATTGTGCCAGCCTGGCGGAGTATATCCTAATCCATCTCATTCTAAGAGGAGACCCGTGCCCAGAAGTGGGGCAATAAATAATGGATTGATTATGTTATGATACATTATTTCGATAATAAATCATTTACATAAATAAAATTATTACAACTAGTCTCTGAAGAATAAGCTTCTATAAAATCTCTTCTATACAGAATGTTAAGAGTCCAGTGGACCGAATTTCTCTTAGAAGACTCGTAGACTAAGTTGTTTAATGTTGCAATTACTAACAGCTACCTTAGATTTTTGTTAATTATTGGCGATCCGATTCACGCAGAATGAGTTCACCGTATCGGATCCCAGGATGATCCGCCATCATCCTGGGATCCGGTAGACCAAGTTGTTGGACGTCTTAATGTTGCAATTACTAACAGCTACCTTACATTTTTGTTATTTATTGGCGATCCGATTCACGCAGAACGAGCTCACCGTATCCTTCTTGGCTTGGATTTTGATTTAATGGAATCTATAATGGGGTTCAAAGCAGGTGGTAAGCCCCAGCCATCTTCTCTACTGAAATTTGGGTGTTTTTTAATTTCAATAGCCTCGCGAATCATCCTGGGAAGGAATCGGTTTTCTTTTGCGAGGACTTGTTTTTTATCAAATCTGATGTAGTGCTGGGCCTTGTCTAGAGTATGTTCACAAACTGCTGACTTCTTGAAACGGCGGTGTTTGACATCAGCGATGTGTTCTTTTACGCGGGTCCCTATGCTTCTTTTAGTTTATAGTTCGAAACGTCGGGAATCAAATAATATCAATACAACGCCATTAATTTTCTAAAAAGTAGTTTTATTTCGTCCAAAAGTTCACTGGAAATAAATGTGAGCGAATGCAATTTTTAACAACTTTACCAAGTTTTGAACGATTTTCCGGTCTTTTATTTTCAGTAAAGAAGTAGCAGATGAAATAGGACCGTAGGAACCTAGATTAACAGTATCTAAATCCGAACAATAACATAAAAATTATTATAATGATAAATGATTAAAATGATATTTATTTCTGTAAATAGATCATAAAAAGATACTTTTACAAGTCAATGCTTTACATTTTTTTTAAACTAGATGGCGCCGGCATTTCCTAACTGACGACCTTTGAGAAGAAACACCGAAATAAACTCAGAGAATCATGGTCTCTTAAAGTCCAGACAGTAGTAGTGGTATTACAACTATGAATAATACTATATGTGTGTTACGATGTAGGGCAATATCTGAACCGGCCTTTTAAAGAAAGAGCCTTAGCAGCCTTGAGTTGACCTGTCCTGACTGACGGCACGCATACAACAGTCATCTTGTAGCTCAACCATCATTTATTTATTTATTTATTTATTATGACTAGCTTTTGCCAGCGACTTCGTCCGCGTGGAATAGTTACTTTGTTCCCTAGTTCTTCGCCCGCGGTTTCACCTGCGTTGCCCCGTTCCTAAGGGTTGTAGCGTGATGTTTTATAGTTTGAAACCTTTCTCATGAATCACTCATTTTCCCAACATTTTCCTTCACTGCTCTGCTCCTATTGATCGTAGCGTGATGAAAAGTATACTATAACCTGCCCAGGAGTATGAAGAACAATTGTACCAAGTTTCGTTGAAATCCGTCGAGTGGTTTTTGTTTCTATAACGAACATACAGACAGACAGACAGACAAAAATTTTACTGATTGCATTTTTGGCGTCAGTATCGATCACTAATCACCCGCTGATAGTTATTTTGGAAATATATTTCATGTACAGAATTGACCTCTCTACAGATTTATTATAAGTATAGATAACTCATAAGGGAGCTCAACGACCCGTCGCACGACAATACCAGATCAGCAAGAGACATTTACGTAGGCCATGTAAAATACTATAATTTGATAGAATATTGTCTGGATAGCGATTTATTTCGGTACTAGCTTTTGCCAGCGACTTCGTCCGCGTGGAATAGTTACTTTGTTCCCTAGTTCTTCGCCCGCGGTTTCACCTGCGTTGCCCCGTTCCTAAGGGTTGTAGCGTGATGTTTTATAGCTTGAAACCTTTCTCATGAATCACTCATTTTCCCAACATTTCCCTTCACTGCTCTGCTCCTATTGATCGTAGCGTGATGAAAAGTATACTATAACCTGTGGTTTGGGTTGTGCGTTGATAGATCACTATGTCAGTCAGTCTGTCACCTAACGTAAGAGTAAACAAATATAATCAGAAAGCTCCGAACTGCTAAGCTATCGGGAGTTACACGTGTTATTGTTAGTCAACCATAAAAGATAGACATTTGCTGTCGTGGAATATTTTTTATATAATTTTAAGGAGAACATTTCCGTCATACATGATTTCTGTATAGCTTTAACCATTAAGGCTGCACACGCGACGGAAGCTTAAAAAATGGAGTAAGTTCTCCTGTTTTCCCAACATTTCCCTTCACTGCTCTGCTCCTATTGATCGTAGTGTGATGAAAAGTATACTATAACCTGCCCAGGAGTATGAAGAACAATTGTACCAAGTTTCATTGAAATCCGTCGAGTGGTTTTTGTTTCTATAACGAACATACAGACAGACAGACAGACAGACAGACAAAAATTTTACTGATTGCATTTTTGGCGTCAGTATCGATCACTAATCACCCGCTGATAGTTATTTTGGAAATATATTTCATGTACAGAATTGACCTCTCTACAGATTTATTATAAGTATAGATTACGTTTTTGTGGGCAATTCACATTCCACCGGACCTTTAACTCTTTTTTTTTTGAATGGCACACAACCCAATTTTAATTTTATGAAGTACTTCCTCTTTCGATACTAGATGGCGTTGATAGCAGCAAAGCCCGCGGTATAATCTTGTTTATAAAGTCTTGTTATCCGTAAACAGGAACTTATCTTTGCATGGACGCAATGCTGTGGGTGGGTACGCCTAATGAGGAATGTTTTTTGTGTTATTTTTCCTTGATTATAGTTATGATATTAATCAGTTCCTTGCAAATTGCAATTTTATCTAATTATGATTTGATACCAAGAATATTTCATTGCAATATAATAATTACTATGTGGTATATAAAAGAGATAAAGATAAATAGTAAATAAATACACTTAATAAAGTATGTAAATAAATGCGTATGAAATTTTGACTAACGACAGATATTATTTTGTTCTCTACCGCAAATAAGGATACCGATCATTATTTCTTTAAATTCTATTTTTTCAAAATTTTGCTGCGAATCATAAGATCCTAGATACAGGCCGACTACTAGGTTTTGCCTTGCATTGGCAAATTTATAATAGAGATCTATGACAAGATTGTCATGTTCGCGGAGTGTCAAGAGTTTCATCGGCTGTAAAGGGAAGGCAAGAATACGAGCCCTACATACCCTACCACCTCTCCAGGTGGCTGACGATCCATGAGGATCTTCCGTACCAAGTATTAATAAAATCGGCCAAGTGCGAGTCGGACTCGCACGAAGGATTCCGTACCATTATCTATAAAAACGGCAAAAAAATCATGTTTGTTGTATGGGAGCCACCTTAAAAATTTATTTTATTCTATTTTTTAGTATTTGTTGTTATATTATAGCGGCATCATCTGTGAAAATTTCAACTGTTTAACTATCCATCATCCTCGTGACAGACGGATGGTAGCGGAGTCTTAGTAATAGGGTCCCGTTTTACCCTTTGGGTACGGAACCCTCAAAACAGGCAAACACAGACTTCAACGTCTCATTGTAAAACTTGGCTTAAAAAATCGCGGTGGTTGGAATTACTCACCGCTATCGAATGAGCTTATTTCGTGTACACACCTTGGCGTGTATTAATAAATTAATCGTGATAATGCACAAAAACGCATTGGTCTTACATCGATTTGATAATATGGTGCTATAACTAATCAAATTTAGAGATAAAATTATCTATATATATCAGTAAAGAATCAGTATTGGCCTATTTGGAAAATTAGGTTACCGAAATGAGGTTGGCTATACTGTTTTCGTTTTTGTTGGTGGCGCTGGTCATCGCTCAAGATCAGGAGCTACCGCTGGCTGAGGAGTGCGTCGAGGAATTGTGCCAACTGCCAGACTGTAGATGCTCATCAACAGATATCCCTGGAGGACTTTTGCCGAGAGACACACCACAGGTGAGTGAATAAATATTTCAAAGATTTCCCAGACAAAATTACAGCGATAGGGATTAGTCAGTAGATGTGACTTAATAGACTTTTCTGTATTTCTAACCACACCCATTATTACCATTATTATCCATAATTTATTGACTAAACCAGTACTGGCATTTGGAGTTTGCAGCCACAGTCTGCGGTTTGCGGTCCACCACCCGTTTTGGACGAAACGCTTGTGTCAACCTACAATTAAAAACCATTTCTCTTTCAGTTCGTCACTATCACATTCGATGATGGTGTCAACGTAGTAAATATCCAGACTTACCGCGACATTCTCTATGATCGCTTCAACTCCAACGGGTGCCCAGCAGGAGTCACTTTCTACGTCAGCCACGAATACACTGACTACCAACTTGTCAATGAGTTGTACAATAAGGGCTTTGAGATTGCACTGCATTCAATCAGTCATAGAACGCCCCAGAGTTACTGGGCTGATGCTGATTACGATTTAATAAAGGAGGAAATCGCAGACCAGAGGATCCAAATAGCTCACTTTGCCAATATTCCTTATGAACAGGTTCAAGGTTTGTATTCAAAAGATATTTATTATAAGAATTGTATTAACAGAATCTATTCCTAAACGAAATTTCCTTAGTTAAATATTCTTTATATTCCGTTGCTGACCATTATTCAAAGGAATTAATTTACATAATATTTACAGCATTCTTTAACTAAAATGACAACTATAAAAATATAACATATATGTATAGATATAGAAAAACTGTTACGCCTAGGCGTCAAAGTACTCCTCTACATCACTGTCATCTGGTAACGTACCCAGAAGACTGGCAGCATTGCCGCGTTGATTTACAATGCTAATTCTTAGACCCAAGAATAAACTAGCCCTCTGATCACGCGAAGAGTTGACAAGTCTCTTATAAATTTCTTTAAACCCCGTAACCCGAGCGTTTCTTCCCCAAACGTCTCAAAATTATAGCTCCCATTGCGGTTGCTATATTTGCTACGTTTGACGGTCTCTGCGGCTGCAACGGCACAACCCGCCGAGCTTGGAAGATGAGATGGAGCAAGGGTATCGAAGCAAGGCCACACAAAATTCAACGGCCAACTTCCATGGCAACAATGGCATACCGTCTAGTCTCTTCCCATCGTCGCGTGCCAAGCCATTAGACTCTAAAAATAACCATTTATTTATTTATGTAGACCATTGCATTGTGTCAGCCTTTAACAAGGCTCTATGACATCTTATTTTTATAGATCAAAAGATTCAAAACAAAATTTCAAAAAAAAATATTAATATTTAACTTTTAAAAATTCTTTGTTATTTACCTCAGGTAAATCTCTTGTTCTCGCTACATAATGAAATACCTCGATACCTAGGCTTTAATATTTTTTGTGTAAACTTTCAGGCGTTCGTCTCCCGTTCTTACAAATGGCAGGTAACACCAGCTTCCAGGTCATGGCTGACTATGGCTTAGTTTACGACTGCTCCTGGCCCGTCCTCTCTCACACCAATCCTCCTCTCTGGCCCTATACCCTGGAGTACGCATCTATCCAAGACTGCATCATTCCCCCGTGTCCAACCGCTTCCATTCCAAAAACTTGGGTTCAGCCTATGGTGGCATGGACTGACTTGAATGGAGTTTCTTGCGCAATGGTTGATAGTTGTTTTAACGTGTAAGTGCATTTTTATATTCATGTTAGCCATATTACTATTATTTATATATTTATTGGTATACCAACTAAATACACACATTAAATATAGAAGTCATAAAATATAGTGTACCTACGTTACATTTTATATACGGCCGGTCCTAATAAAAAATCTGTTAGTGGATTTCCTTACTAGAGATAGGATTTTGACAGGGCCGTTCAAGTAATATCAATATCCTACCTCTAGTACGCAAATCTATCGACGGATTTGGTATTGGGACCGACCCCAATATAGAAAAGACTAGGATGAGGATGATATGAAAAGGCTAACCCTTTTCATATCATCCTCATCCTAGTCTTTTCTATATTGGGGTCGGCTTCTAGTCTAACTAGACGCGGCTGAACATCAGCATTTTACGTGATGCAACTGAAATTAGATCTTATTTTCTGGGCAATATCGATATTCAAATTTCAGCCCGGATTTCAACGACGAGAATGCCTGGTACCAGTTCTTTTTGGTCAACTTTGAGAGGCACTACCTCAGCAACCGTGCTCCCTTTGGCTTCTACGTTCACGAATGGTTCCTCTCAGTCAACCCATCCGTGAAGGCAGCTTTAGTGAGATTCATGAATTTAATCAGCAGTTTACCCGATGCTTTTATGGTGAGTTAAATTCTTAAAACTTTCAGTTTAATAATCTACTATATAACATTTTCGTGCATACCTAAACTTTACAATTCTATACAATACAATTCTAATCAATATGATGAAGCGCTATGACACCATCATGCATAAATACATCCACTAATCTCGCTATATTTTTTATAAACACTATTTTTTTCAACTAAAGGATGTTTCGGGACTTTTTCTTACAACATGGAGATCTTCAGTTGCTTCAAATTCAAAATAACAAATATCTTTTTAACGAAATTCTCTTTTATAAATACGTATCAAATTTATTGTATTTTTATAATATAACTTCAATAACTTTTTTTTTTTTTCAATTTTGACTAGGTGAACTCCAGTGAAGTTATCGACTGGGTCAAGAATCCCATCCCTGTGAATGAATACAAGGCAAAATCCTGCAGGACATGGATATCGACGACCTGCCCAGCTGCTGCCTGTGGCCCAATTACTTCTGAACATAATGGGGTAATTATTCTATTCTTCTTTTTACTTTACTAGCCTTTTGTATGATTTTCCGTAGTTCATACTTTCTTTAGATTTAATGACTAGATATGGTAGGTAGTAAAATATATTTAAATATAGATATTTCTGATCCAGTTTCAATGACAATTTTAGATCCCATTCTTAAAAGTCGTAGCGTAATGTTAAATAGCTTAAAACCTTCCTCTCGAATCACTCTATCTATTAAAAAAAACCGCTTCAAAATCCGTTGCGTAGTTTTAAAGATTTAAGCCTACATAGGGACGGACAGACAGCGACAGCGATTTTGTTTTATACTATGTAGTGATGTTACGTATTCTTTTACAGATGACTTACTGGCTGCAGACTTGCAACGTGTGCCCCAGAGTCTACCCTTGGGTCGGTAACCCACTCGGACAATAATTATTAAACAGTTTCAATTATTATTATTATTTATTTAATTTATTTTAAGTACGAAACGATTCGTATTGTATTGTACTTGGTACCTAATAAAATTATCAAGTTTTATAAAGTGATCTCTTTTTTTATATGGTAAAAAATTTAATATTGTACTTCGATATTATCCTTATTAGAAAAAGCCATTATATTGGCAAAATAGACAACTAATTTCGACTATTGCACCTGCAATGCAAATAAAGATAATGATGCTGATATTGCTTCAAGTTGTATACTTTTGGCATTCGTTACAAGCAATTTCAAGGCTATGATAAAATATTTTATCAACACAAAGCAAATGAATAAGTGGAAATGGATAATGAGCCTGACGATGATTGCTGACGTATTGATAATAAAAGAAACGCACCCACTAATTATTACTTTGATAACAATCTACATTACAAATCACATTTATGACATACTTTATATCTTGATTTATATGGAAATCATTATTATTATTTATTAGAATTATTGTTGAGAGAATTATAGTATTGTATCTATTACTATGTTTAAGAGTATTATTATTCCATTTATTTATTCATATATCTTATTTGTATATATTTTTTATAAAAATAAGAAAAACATTTAAAAATATAAAAAATTTGTAGCCTATCGGCATCGGGAGCAGGTTCCAAGTTATCGCTGGTCAGGGCCCCAGAGAGAGAAATCTCCTAACAATGCGAGCCGTGTCTAGAAGTACTGCTTTCTGTATCAAGCCCTTGATTCAGCCTCTTAATGAGAGCCTCCTTAGGTATTGGTCGAGGCTCTTGGCTATTAAATAATAGAATAAGAATAATATAGAAAGAAAGTTGTTTGAAATTGATATAGGCAGGCATATGTACATATATATTATTTAGTATTATACTGTTAGTTGGCAGTTCACACTGAATAGAATTTTCTGACTAGTCTAAATGTATTTGGAATGACTGCTTTCTGGAGTAAATGGTAGGTGTTTGCGTGTAAGTTGAGAGTTAGTAGGGATGCAGCTGTTTAATTATTATTCCTGTTAAAGATAATATGAGTACTATTGTTACCTTCTGTAGATGCCAGAGTATTATTTCATCCTTCAATTCAATATATTTATTTAGATAGTTTTTCTGATATTATTATTA
The DNA here is from genome assembly GCA_910591435.1 of Acronicta aceris. Lineage (NCBI taxonomy): Eukaryota > Metazoa > Arthropoda > Insecta > Lepidoptera > Noctuidae > Acronicta > Acronicta aceris. The sequence goes on along the minus strand of OU342781.1, from coordinate 6,058,963 downwards.
TTAAATTTTCTTTATTCAAGTAACAAGGACTCATTGTGTTAGTAAACATAAAAATATATTATTTCATTTAAATTTCTCAAATATTTTTGAACTATCAAGGATCAATTAGCAGGCACAATAGAAAAACAATTGTTTCGACCCTCTAGAGAGTCACAGATGTTCTTGGCACATTGAAGATATTTTCGTTAATCCTTACTAATATTATAAACGTGAAAGTTTGTGAGTATGGATGTATGGATATTTGTTACTCTTTCACGCCAGAAATTTGGCACAGAGATAGATTATAATCTGGAAAACACATAGGTTTTTTGTCCAGGTCGGACCCAATCCTGAAGTCCACGCAGACAGTCGCGGGCAGAAGCTAGTAATCTATATAATCGATATAAATAGAAAATTATGTTTGTTTCAGCTAGTAATAATAATATATAATAATATAACACTGGAAATATAATTTTTATTTATATAGATTGTATGTATAGATTACTAGCTTCTGCCCGCGACTTCAACCGTAAAAATACATTTTACGAAAGCGTATGGACCCGAACCGAACTGCTGCGTCACGACGTAAACGAAAAAAATAAAAGAGCAGAAAAACTGACTAAAAACATGAAATAATGGCATTAAGGGTCCGGCGTAGCCCGAATTGCCAACAAAAACGTAATACCAAAAAAAGCGTAATCTAAACAATATTTAATCAAATTGTGTTAGTATTCGGATTCGGATATTGTTAATCTAAGTTCCTACATTTCGTCTACTACTTCATCACTGAAAAAAAACGACCCGAAAATAGTTTCAAACTTGGCAAAGTTATCAAAAATTACATTCGCTTACATTTATTTCCATTGAAATATTTTGGACGAAATAATAGTGTAGGAACCTAGATTAACATTATCCGAATCCGCATATTAACACAATTCGATTAATTTGTGTTACAGTAAAGATTTATTTTGGTATTAGGTTGTATGGGAAATTCGTACAACTTTTTGTTTTGAGCATTATTCCCCATTCTTTGAGGTCATTGGTAATATTTTAAAAACTCCAATAATTCGTATCAATATCAATTTAGTTGATTGACACCTATATGCTTAAATCAAAACACTACCTAGCGTAATCAAATATTATCTAAAAATATATCAATAAAATATTTTATCAACAAATCGAATCAAAGTCGATTGAATCTTGCTACTGTTTTATTTCTTGTGGGTAGAGTGAAACGTTGTTGATAATTGTTATCTCTAACCTTCACACAAACAGTATAAACCTATATAATTGTTTGATTTATCCATACTTCCTAACTGTTATAAATGCGAAAGTGAGTTTGTTTGTTTGTTACGCTTTCACACCTAAAACACTAGACCGATTTTAATAAAAATGAGTAACTGTAATTTTGCTTTAATTGGCTGTAATTTTTAATTAGAAATTCCAATGAAAATTACAATTTTGTAACCCAAGGCTTCTTTGAAAAATCACATGATGGTAAGCGATTACCGCTGCCCATAGACACCTGCAACACCAGAGGAGCCACAAGTGCGTTGCCGTTCTTTTAAAAGGGGATTGGGCCTCCAGTATCCTCAGTCACTCGGCCTCACGCCGGTTTTGCGTGAGGCTGTAGTATCACTCGAGTAAAACTGACCCATGCGAAGGATGGCTCTCCCACGGTATCCAAAAATTTCCTATTAAAGTCATTATTTGACGTGCGCTGCCATTTTGTTATTTGTTAGAAAATTCTAATCCAATCCAATTCTAAAGTCTACGCAGACGAAGTCGCGGGCAGAAACTAGTAGAAGAATATTTATCAGTATACTTATTGACTACTACTCTATCAGTAAAGAAATTATCATAACGAAACATGTCTTGCGTCCGATTGCTTGGTTATAGTAAATTCTAGAACCGATCAATCTAATTCTTGACATCCACAAACCACTATGTCAAATCTTAGATAATAGGGCATTATAGAGGAAAAATCGAACAGAAAAACAAAACATTTTTTCTAATACATTTACTTTATTCCATTTACATCAAATAGTAACTATTCCATATCCAAAATGGTAAATACTAAGTCTTACCTCAACACTGGAAATTTAAAGTTAGATTTGAATTACTTTTCTACAATGAATTGTGGACAAATTGACGTCAGTTATATTATTAGATACGATTCCATTTAAGATATTCGTCACGTTCTCAGATATTTTTAGTAGTAGGTACACCCTATAGTTTTTTGGTTCAATTTATTTGAGATTTTACCAATTTCAGAACCATGTTTTGATCATAAGTGCACTCTATTACGTAACGCGACTGCACAATATTTTCCATAATTTTCGAAATATCTAATGCATTTCCAAAAAAATATTCTTTCAAACATACGTCCTGATAATTACTATCACAACAAAAGAACTGGTATAGACGTTTTCAAATGATGACGTTAACATCAAATCAGATAGTGTCGTGCAAATTACTGAATTATCTTGATATTGTGCAGTCTCCATAGCTAATGCTACGAGGGTCCGTATCTATAAAATTCAATTAAAATTTGCAATAAATAAACAAAGCAAAGTAAAATTTCAATGTTGCGTACCACGGAATAATGACGTTCTTTTCGTGATTGTAAAGAATACCGAAAATTTAGCAATGGAATTACAATACAAAGTACTAGAGGCCCTTAACACAAACGTAAAGTTAATGTTAAACTTATATTGACTTTCGCCCTCTACATAAGGATTAAGTACTTAATTATCATTGGTGATACGTTTGAGTCAATGAGAAATATCACTTAAAGCTAAGTTACAGTAGATAATTTAGAATTCATAACACGTTACATTAAATTGGCAAGTGTAAAATTTTGATGTGGGCTGTCTTTTCGAGGTTCTGAGATAATAGCTGCAGTAAAAAGGATTTATTTTTAAATCCAAGGTTGAATCCGAGGTTTTTGAGGATTTTTAAATACATATTTAGGATAAATTAAATAAGCATTCAATTATCAATTAAGAAAAAGTAATAAAGGAAACAAAGTTAGATACCTTTAAAGAAATTGACGCTACAACAAAATCATCATAACATTATAATTTCAGTAACGTCGACCATGTTTTTATATACCCAGAAACTCGAAAAAATCAGTGTTCTTACATTAAACACATACATTACATCTATATATATGTTACATAATATCACTATAGAGTATTTACATGAAAACATTGAGGCCGACAGTTACATACCAAAAGTTTCGTAGATAAATGTTATCACTAAAAGGAATAAAGCTATCACATTCCTAATATAATAAGTTACTAAAACTAACTAATCAAATATATATACAGTTAGTGATTTAGTAAACAGCTCTAATAATACAGTTCTATTGCAGTAAACATCTTCAGTATTTTAAAACTTTTTAGGAGCAGTCAGATAAATTTAAAAAAACATTGATTTGTTTATGAAAACATATCAACACGTAGTCTTGATACCAAGGCTGGTTGAATTACTAAAAGATTTAAAATGTTAGATGTTAGATATTAAACAATCTAAAACTATCCTTTTTGCGTTGTACATCCGTAGGTCAGCAGTGAATCGAAATTTGATCGAGATGGAATTATGTTTCCAGAAAAGTATGGAATTGGAATAGTTTTGAGTTTAAATTGTTTCTAGGTTTTAGGAAGAATACAATTATGTACGAAACTAAAAAAATTGCGAAGTCGGCATTGAGACTCCACCTACTTACTATTCTTAGAATAATCGATATTACTTATATCATGGCATGAACGAAATCATCTTCCTCATGAGGTAGAAAATTAATTTGTGTACACAATAAAAATATTAATATTTACATTCGGCACATAAATACGAAGAGAATGCCTTAAATCTACATCTATATTAGAATATTAACAGAAGCTCTATATACAACTTTGTACATTTTAAAAATAAAATAAGTTAGTAATACTGTAAATAATTTTAAAGCTTAATATTCAGAAAATTAACTGATATCTAATATACTAATTAAAATTAATGATCAGTCAGCGATTTATAATAAAGGAGGGTTTGTTGAAGAAGTAATCAAACTGAAAAGAGATTATTTTTTCAATTTTAATCAAATCAAAAAGATAAAGAGAGCTCTTAATAAAAACAAAGTAGAAATTTAAAATTAATTACACCATTTTGAATATTATAAATTGTCAACAACAAAATAAGCTACATTTCCCCAAAATTATAATTTTAGTAGTAAACATTCACTGCATATCGTATGTTACTTCTAAAATAATTTATTTGTTCGTTCCGATAAGTTACTTGTTTAGTTATCTTATAAAATTAGTAATAGCTTCTATAAGCTTCAGTATTTTAAGACCATCTCTGGCACTGATTTAATTAGTCTGCTATATCCGTTACATCAAATTTTAACAGTTTAGATGACAAATTAAATTTATTTTAAATACCTTCGTAAAAGTTAATTTAAATATGAGAAGAATCAGGGATATAATATTGCTTATTACTCCATATTGCATGCCTCATTTCAATCTATTTCTTCACCATAACCAGTGCTATTTTTCTATAATCTCTTCAGATCTGACACTACCAAAATAATTTTCCAAAACAAAGCTTCATCTTCTTTTCAATCTTTATCATCAATGTTCTCTTACGATTCATTGGCTTCAACACTTAAATTCTCGAATTCAACTTCTCTTTACCAACCAAAATCATTACTTTACTAATTACAAACGTGATGATCACGCTTAAATCGGCAGATTTCACAATGTACTTTGCAACACCACACGAAGCGGCATCGACATTTCTCTTCATGGTCTCTTACTCGAGTTTGGTAGCCTCGGCCACAGCATAGCAGGCGACAGCCGTCGAGACCGGCTGATGTTCTGTTGCAAGTACGTCCTCGAGTGCCGAGAATCCCAAGCCTGGAAACAAAATAAGTAATGACTTATTTTAAAAATTCTATATCAAGAATCAAGGACGGTCCAATTAAAGTACCCTGTGGCATTCTTTATAAATGAAACTTTTTAAAATTTATGCGACAGTATAGAATGCCTTTGTTAATATTGTAATATGATCAGGAATTATTTCACTTTTTTATGGGATAGGAGAGCAAACGAGCAGATGGATCGCCTGATGGTAAGCTATTACCGCCGCCCATGGACATCCGCAACACCATAGAAATCACAAGTGTGTTGCCGACCTTTTAAAAGGGGATTGGGCCTCCGGTAACCTCACTCACTCGGCGAAACACAATGTAAACGTTGTTTAACGCCGGTTTTCTGTGAGGCCGTGGTATCACTCCGGTTGAGCCGGCCCATTCGTGCCGAAGCATGACTCTCCCACGTAAAAACATTAACTATCATATCCTCCAGTAACACAGGTTATTATTTATTTAGAGAAGAAAAACACAAAACTCAAACAGAATTTTATTCATAATTGATTTTGTAATTTATAAAGTATCTCCTAGATGTTAACATTATGCGATTCAAGAGATCTTATTTGAAATAATACTCACTCTTCATTAGGTTCACAGTAATCTGGTGAGTCCTCCAAGTAGACGAGGTCGGTTTTGTTTGGTTTTTTCATATCCATATGTAACGGTCGCAATTTTCTTATATTTTTGCCTTTCTTGCGTTCCACCACCTACAATCATAAATTATAATTATGTAAAGATAGAAAGCACCGTCGAGGCCAGCCCTGAATGAGTTCTCGGGATAATTTGGATGAGTACCGCGAGGGCTGGTTCTAGAGGGACAGGAAAAGTGTACCTGGAAAGACTTAGGAGAGGCACTTTAACGGACATTTTGCCCAGCAGTGGGACAGTAACGGCTAATTAAAAAAGAGTAAAGTTATGATTATAATATGCTTGACTGTACAGGATATTGAGGACATAATCATTATTCACAGCCCGAATTTATACCTATATAATTATATAATAATAAAAGCCATTTTTATCAGTCCTCGTGATGGGTCGATCAATTTTAATACTGAGCATGTGAGCAGTAGCAGTAGGAATATGAGAAATAGTGTCGAATTGTCAACCTCTAAGCTTTATGGGACGAAGGATATATCAACGAGGACGAAAAATGTTAAGATTAATATGTATTATAATTAAAAACTATTGTAATCACTGAATTGTTGTAAGTAATTTAACTTTAAGCTTTGGAAGAGCGAAGTGACCTAACACAGGCAATTTTTGTCTAAAAGGTTACTTAAATCACTAGATGTAGTACATAACTTGTGAAAGAAAATAAATTATTTTATTTTTAAGCTATTGCATAGCTTCTATCGCGGGCCTTGAGTGTGGGGACCGAATCCAGAAATTCCGTAACAAAAAAAACCTAACACCCCCCACTACGACCGGCACAGCGGTATCTATCGATAAATACCAAAACTTTTAATGACTTTTTGAAATATCACGCTTGTCTCTTTAGTTCAGCAACCCGCCTTTAGGTGGCATTGGTTGTATTACATAAGTTGATAAAAAACGCTATGCAATAGCTTTACCGCGGCAGTCCCCGAGTGCCGCACGTCTTTTTTTTTTATATGTTGTACGGATAGAAAATATATTTATAGTCCATACAAATCTTTTTGTGATTTTTTTTGCATTTTCCATGCTAAGATTATTAAGTTATTTTAATAGTAAAGGAAAAAATTCAATCGCGGGCAGGATTCGAACCTGCTTCTTCTGGTTTGATATACCAGACGCTCTGACCTCTAAGCCACCGCGAACCCTACCCGCATGATTGAAATTTTGCCTTCACATTCTAAATTTTCGTCATAAGGTGACGTTTGGTGACATCTATGAGAGGCAAGTTACCTTACCTCTCAACGACACGACTTACTTTACAGTCAGTTCAGTGTCGTACGATGCCACCCTACCTTTTAACTATATTTTTGTGATTTTTTTTTGCATTTTCCATGAAGGCAAAATTTCAATCATGCGGGTAGGGTTCGCGGTGGCTTAGAGGTCAGAGCGTCTGGTATATCAAACCAGAAGACGCAGGTGCGAATCCTGCCCGCAATTGAATTTTTTCCTTTACTATTAAAATAGTCCATACAAATGTTTTTGTGATCTAGAAGATTTAGACTTATAAATACAAAGATAGAGAAAATTGGATATTATCTCTAAAATGATAGGAGAGTACTGACCTTTACATGTGAAGCACCTTCATATCTAGTAGACAAAGCGTCGCCAACCATTCGTAGTTGTGGTAAGCGACGCCAACAGACGCGTACTGAGCAAGAGCCGGACATGCCGTGACACTTGCAAACGCGTTGCATACGACCGCGGACAGCCTGAAAACAAATTATGTTGAAAAGTTATATTACAAGGTCTTGCGCTAATATATATTAGTACTATATGTAATAGGCTCCCTTTAGTTAATACTTAGTCAGACAGCTTCTTACTTACCCTTCGTCCAGCCTCATTATTGTGGAGGTTCACCAGACCCTCATCAATGTTTTTATCTTCTTTGGAGTCGGAGAAGTCTTTGCTGAAAATCTCACCATATCTGATGTCCTGTAAATTAAATAATACAGGTCTTTAAGTTACAATCTATACTTATAATAAATCTGTAGAGAGGTCAATTCTGTACATGAAATATATTTCCAAAATAACTATCAGCGGGTGATTAGTGATCGATACTGACGCCAAAAATGCAATCAGTAAAATTTTTGTCTGTCTGTCTTTCTGTATGTTCGTTATAGAAACAAAAACCACTCGACGGATTTCAACGAAACTTGGTACAATTGTTCTTCATACTCCTGGGCAGGTTATAGTATACTTTTCATCACGCTACGATCAATAGGAGCAGAGCAGTGAAGGGAAATGTTGGGAAAACAGGAGAACTTACTCCATTTTTTAAGCTTCCGTCGCGTGTGCAGCCTTAATGATTAAAGCTACACAGAAATCATGTATGACGGAAATGTTCTCCTTAAAATAATATAAAAAATATTCCACGACAGCAAATGTCTATCTTTGATGGTTGACTCACAATAACACGTGTAACTCCCGATAGCTTAGCAGTTCGGAGCTTTCTGATTATATTTGTCTACTCTTACGTTAGGTGACTGACTGACTGACATAGTGATCTATCAACGCATAGCCCAAACCACAGGTTATAGTATACTTTTCATCACGCTACGATCAATAGGAGCAGAGCAGTGAAGGGAAATGTTGGGAAAATGAGTGATTCATGAGAAAGGTTTCAAGCTATAAAACATCACGCTACAACCCTTAGGAACGGGGCAACGCAGGTGAAACCGCGGGCGAAGAACTAGGGAACAAAGTAACTATTCCACGCGGACGAAGTCGCTGGCAAAAGCTAGTATTGAAATAAAATAACTTTTAGTAGTTGCGAAAGTCAGCGGCGAAAATAAAAGATCCGACCAAATCGAAGGAAAAGAAACCGACTTCCGAAACTGTTTTGCACATATGTTTTTATTTAAGTGTTTGTATCGGCAAACAATCAGATGAGCCACCTGATGGTAGGTAGCCATTGCTGTCCGTGGACACCTGCAACACCTCCTACGGACTGAAAACTGCCGTAGTCGCAGCAATAGAGAGGAAAGCTGGCTGTCACCCGCAAAAGCCTTTACTCCGACATAAAGGTGGTCGCCAGTCTGTCAGACCTCTAGAGGTCGTACCACCATCAGATATTTTCTCGCCTTTTGCAACTCACCGTCCCTCCAACGTTTCAGGATAGTGTAGGTATATAGTGACCTTGTATTAGAAATCCAATTCCAATCTAATTTATTCGAACCCAACAAATCCGTTACAAGCATGCTGGGTGTAGCTTAAGACCAATACATATTGGCGATAATCGTTCATTAATAATGATATATCCAACAACAATAAGGCACATACAATTGTTTGCTGGATTTTATGTACTAATGTAGTATTGTATTCTGACCTAATTTCAATTGTTCTGAATAATAAGAACCTACCTACAACTGATAGACAACAATGATCGATAAAAATCAATGTTAATATTCCAATATTTTCGTACGGCGGCGGCAGGTCATTTTAAATTTTAAAATATGATACAGTGCATACAATGTGTTCTTTCAATATTTATTTTTAATAATATCCTCTTGGATATTATTACTTTACTTCTTCGTCGGGGGTTAAAAATATCAGTGAGGTCTTCCTCACAGATATTTTTAACCCCCGACGAAGAAGAGGGGTGTTATAAGTTTAATGTATGTATATATGTCTGTCTGTTGCATAGTAGGGCCTGATCGAGTGAACCGATTTTGTTTTAAAGGTGTGTTAATCGAGAGTTCTTAGCTATATTTCAAGAAAATCTGCTCAGCCATTTGAAGATCATCACCTCTTTTCTTCATGAAGAGATATACACAACTTCCACGGCTCTGATAGATTCGAAATTTGAAATCCTGTCCCTTATGAATGATATTACAAAACCCTGCTGCATACCCAACCCGCCAGAAGAACTCCTCAACTGTATACGGCCGCTACCTTGAGTTTGGGCTCATACGATACGTTTTGACAAGCACATGATAATACAAGCTGGGTGATTAGGGTCATAAACCACAGGTTGCTCAAAATTTTTAAATATTTTTGGTTCAACACTTAGTACAAAATAAGTCATATTACAATTTCAGGTTGAATCACATGTGCTAATAATATTTCATTGGCAAAACCTATTCTCCTTAAATTAGACATAGGTAGGAGACAGTATTTAGATATATTTTTTTCCTTTGAGATTTTTGTGTCAGTGGTTACTTTAAATATTTATTTTAATGTAATGTAATTATTAAATGCTCTTTAGCTATAAAAAGAGTTTTGTTTGTCCCACGGATATTTGTTTTGTGTCTCGGTATACTTTGGGCTTAACTGTATCCTTGATGAAACGTCGTAAAAAATTAAACTTGGCTCAGGTCTGTAGTATATTTTTGATGATTATTAAATGTCTTTCCAGATAATTTTATACTTAAAGTATAAGAGAACAGAGGATGATCTTCGGATCTCCTTACCTCAGAACATCCTCCCCACTGCCAGTGCCTTGGTGTGCGTTTTCTAACGCGGGAGTCGCAGGAGCACTCGTTTAGTTCGCCGCGGCTGCACGCCCGCGCCACAGCATGCGCCAGCGCCGCTGCCGAAAGCGCGTGCACGAATGCTGACTCACGAGATTCTGGAAAATGCAAAGTTTATTATAGAAAATAGATATACGTAACGTATTTTTGCAACTCATCGACGAAACTATACTATACTTATAACATACCATCACGCCTGTATTCCTCGAAGGGTTAGACAGAGGCGTACTAATGTACACCCACAGTTCGCTGGTATGTTTAGGTGCAACTAGTTTTGACTTTTCAAAAGTACCTATTTTAATTGAAATAAAACATTTACTTTGACTTCCCATGTAATAATATTCCGGTTAATGGCAATAGGGTGAGCCTATTGCCATTAACTGGGCACAAATCTCAAAACTCCGAACTGCTACTGAGCATTTCGTAGAAAACCCCAATAACATTTTGCTCGACTTGGAAATCGAATCCAGGACCTCTAGCGTAGCAGTCGCACTTGGGTCCACTAGACTGAACCTTCTCCCTCCCATCTAAACAGACGTCTGGTCACACTAAACTTATAAAAATTACAGCAAAAATTTTCATTGTCTTTGATAACCAGATGTCTATTAGATTCTAAACGCTCCAGTGTTGTTTATTCTCACGTTGCATGACTCGAGATTGATCCTGATTATACATTTGTTTTTATAACACAGCTATTGTTTTTTATCGTGTGAACTAGAAGCTCCTTCAATGCATTTCATCTACGCCTATTGTAATGCAAATGAAACAGCTGCTTGAACTTGCTGCCCTACTGGATAAGTACTTTCATCTTATAGAAAATCGTAGCCAAGTAAAATAGTTCGACGGAAAAGCTATGTTATGTTGCTAACGGTGAGCAAGGTCGCCAGAGCTCCGCGAGGAAGCGTTGCGTTGGCAAAGACAAAGAACAAATCGCAACCGATCCCCGGTTGCGTTTTGTTATCGCCGCTGTCATGCATGGTAGAATGTCTCCTATGCTGCCAGCCCAACTATTCCTCCTAAATTTAGAGGGTCGGCAACGCGCGAGTGAGTGGTGTTGCAAGCATCTATACGGTAACCGCTTACCATCAGGCGGATCGTATGCTTGTGTGCCACCTTAGTGGTATTAAAAAAAACAAATATTGATATTAAGTAAACTAGCTTCCGCCCACCGTATCATTTTCTTCCCAGAAAGACTGTCCTCTTGCCTAAGTCCTAAGTCAAGATGCCATCAATCCCCTTTTCAAATTTTATAGAAATCTGGTCAGCAGTTTAGAACTGAAAAAAATTGGAATGATACCTACTTCAAGTATCCCAGTTATTATATATAATTAATTGTTAAAAAGACAAATTCAAAATCTAAAAACGAACTGAAAATCCGTACATATAATAAGTTCGTTGACCCGTAATCTGTGATATGTCCAGTAACTCAGATCCCTTAAAAGGCATGGAATCACAAGATTATACCCACGATTCTAGGGGAACGGAGAAGGGTGGGAGCTCAATGTCACTGGTTACGTTGTTAGTGGTTTACAGTAAACAAACTGAGCTACTCAGTCAACGACGTGGCCAGTAATCGACATTTGAAAATAAACATTTCATGTCTCAGAAGATGAAGTTCTATGAAATGAGTCTTGAATGTTGAACGCATACACAAACTTTGATTTTAATCAGAAACGGAAGAATGCGTCAAATAGTATATTTTGCATCGGGGTACAATAACACAGCTACAGATAATTCTCAAGCGGGACTGAACTCAGAGGCTAAGAACTGGTTGAGGAAATTAGATCTCTAGTTGTAAGCTCCACGTGTATGCCATCCAGCAGAAATGCCATATGATAACAATAATAACTGGGGTAAGACCGTAAGAGCAATGACGTCAAAGAAAATTTCTACGCTAGTAGTCTCTGTCTTATCACTTTATTTACTTTATTACACAGAAACTGTTATGAAACATCGAAAGAAAACATTTTATTTTGGACTCGCACAGTACGATAGGTAAGAGACTAAAATACTGCTAGCATAGACATTTAGAACTAAAACCTATAACTAAAAATTCTTCTTAAAATTACTTTTAGATTCTGTATGGCATAAATTTAATTAATTATTTCTAACATATTACCCAAATAAACGCCATGGTAGTGAAACAAATATCGGGATTCTAAATTGATTTTTTTAATGACACTTTGTAGATGTAACCTTGCAATTTTTTCACGTATTCTATCAAATAGGAACAATATGTTGTTTGAAATTTCTTCGAATATGTACATAGGTTATGGCACTTAGTCCTCAGCTTGTGCACCAACAACTCACTTGATAGTTATGCTTCAGTGCATAATAGCTCAATGATATTTCGATCATTTTAGTTTGTTAATAAGAACAACAGAGCATTGAGTGCATATCAATGTGCACCTCATCTTCTCGCGCCCGGACAGGGAAAGAAAACAGATCGGATCAGCTGCGTATTATCTTGAGTTTGAAAGAAACGGGTTTTGTTTGAAATTACTATCAAATGACCTGTCATTACCTTGTTTTTCGTTCTTGTTTTCTTGTTATCTGTTACATCAAACTACACATATATAATTCTGACATTAGTAACAAACCAGGCATTCGTTTTGGGCTTATTAATTTTTTTATATGAGATATATCATTTTCTTTTATATCAGCAGTCGAGCCACTTGATGGTAAAAAGGCTTCGACGTCCATGGACACCTGCATCACCAAAAGTGTTACTGATACATTACTGAATCTTGAGAGCCTAACGTAGATCACTGTCAGCACCGCAACAACCGAGGAGAAACTGGCTCTAACATGCAAAAGTAGAAACACACATCAAGGTCGGAGTCCCGACGTAAAGGTTGCCAGCTAGTCAAACCCCAAAAAAGTCATACCACCGAAAATAATTATATATTCTATCGCACCTCTATTCTCCATTTCTCCACATCTCTGACGTATTCTATTTGATCCTACAAAAATTTGCATTGCAACCAAACAATTACGTCCAAAGATAATTTTCAAAAAGTCTGGTATATTGAAAATTCTGGTTTGCTCCAGAATTTTTAAGCTGACGAATAACCAAATAGCGCTGGCTGTGTGCAATAACTGTCTGGATTAAGATTGTAAATCGAAAGAAAACAGCAAGCCTTTTCTTATCAATCTATAAAAAAATTCAAATTACGTTTCCAGGGCTCAGATCCAGATGGGATGTAACATCCAGATGGAATAAATTTCAAAAAATTCGAAACAATTCTCAAAATGACTTCCAGACATAGTTGTCGGAATATAAACATGGTTGCTGACTGACAAGCGTTTAAAGATGTAAACCTACTTCAAAGACCAGATGGAATTCTCGGTGCGTTCCTTTTGAACAAGCGAAGAATGGTGTTCCATATTTTTTATAAATGGTTTCATGATATTGTTATGAGTTTAATAGTGAGCAGGAAGTTTCTTGCATAGGAAATGACTTCAAGGCTGTTTTACAGTATTAACTGTGCCTAGATGCTGCTATTTTAACATTGCCTTAGTGTAGTTTCGTAAGATCTCATTCCACCCTAACGTCGGACTCTATCGTAATGCACCTTGGTGTGTATTTCGTCTTTTGCACGTAAGAGCCCAGTTTCCCTCGATACCTAAGGCTCTGGTAGTCTGTGCAGTCCGTAGGGGCTCTTAAAGATCGGCAACGCAGCTACTCCTCTGGTGTTACAGGTGTCCATGGGCGACGATGACTACTTACCACCAGGCGCGCCGACAGCTCGTTTGCCGACTTAATCCATAAAAAAACTGCCTCATTTCCTTACAAAATACCTACAATACATAATAAAATACCTATATTCCTAATAAGGTACCATTTAGTACAACCTATCTGCTTGCTTATGTTCAATTCATCCATACATTGCGCCTTCACTGCGAGTCAGATCAGAATTCATCAGAGTCATCAGATCGAAATTTGCCTTCACATTCTGAATTTACTTCTATAAGGCGACGTCATAATCTTACCATGGAAAATGCAAAAAAAAAAATACAAAAAGATAGGAAGTGCCTCTGAAACTGAGTAAACTTAAGGATAAGAATAACGGAATCGCTTTCCTCTTAAGGACTACAGAATGGGGTTCTTCAACAAGGCTGGGAAAAGATTTTTACAGGGTAGGCAACGCGTGAGTGATACCCCTGGTGTTGCAAGCGTCCATAGGCTACGGTAACCGTTTACCATCAGGCGGACCGTATGATTGTTTGCCACATAAGTGGTATAAAAAAATGCTAATAAATTAAAGTTGGTAGTAAAAAAATAATTGCTTTCTAGATACTTACTGAACTTGAGAACGCCTCCAAATATATCCGTGGAGTTCTCCACGGTGCTGCAGTTCCACCTGCTGTGACGAAACTGGTGCTGGCACTCTTCAACTGCCTGCTGCGCACCCGTTTGAAGCACCTAGAATTATGAGCGATGACACTGATTCATTTATGTTCATCTATCCTAATAATATTTATTGTGAATGTTTAATTTAATCATGCAAAAATGGCTGTTCGGATTTGGATGAAATTGATGGCATACAGTTTATAATCTGGTCTAACACATAGGATACTTTTTATTAGGATGGACCTAATTGACAGAGACAGGTTCGACCTAGTGTGGAGGTCATAAGTTAATTTAATTAGGTACGTTTTAATCTTAATTGTCTAAGAACACCTATAATAAATGTGTACATTTTATAATTTGGTTAAATAAACATTATTCTATTCTATTCTATTCCTGAAGTCATGCAGACAAAGTCGTGACCAAAAGCTAAAAAATGTGTCCTTTAATGATAATAATTATTATTATTTTGATAAGTATTGCCTTGAAGTGACATCTACCGCGCTGCATAGAAACTAGACGAACAAATCCTGAATCGCGCAAGTGAAGTTTGCAAGCCAAATTGCATATATCCAACCGCCCGACATCAACCGTCGAGCTGTGGCCCTCCTGGTAAAACACCCTGGTTGGAGGATCCGCCCTTTGGGTTGAGGGGCAATACAATTCGTTCCCTTGTAGATCGTAGTATCGCTTAACATCAGGCGAACTGGCGGTCAAGCGTAAGCCTATCACGAATAAAGAAAAAAAAGCTGGTGCAGGTCATAAAAAGGAAAAATTGTAATCGATGGTAAGCCAATGATTCACTAGTAAAAGAAGAAGAAAGAAGTAGTGGCATAGAGTAATCAGTAATGGATGTTGAGGAACAAGTCGTTGAAATAGAAGCAAGATAGAATGGAAAGAGATGCAAACAGCGTTACAAATTCACATCTGAATGAAAAAGTTTGCCGTTGAGTTTTTTTTGATGGAATAGGGGGCAAACGAGCAGACGGATCGCCTGATGGTAAGCGATTACCCCCGCCCATGGACACCCGTAACACCAGAGGAGTCACAAGTGCGTTGCCGGCCTTTTAAAAGGGAGTACGCTCTTTTCTTGAAGGTTTGAAGGTCGTATTGGTCCGGAAATGCTGCAGGCGAAAGTTCATTCCACAGTTTTGTTGTGCGGGGCAGAAAGTTTACAGATATTTCAATATTCCAGTAATCCAGACAATATTCTATCAAACTATGTTATTATTTAGATTTGGATACCATCAATCTTTAATCCTATTTTTGGGAAATGAGGGCTGATTGTCCTTAATACAGGCTACTTTGTAACCTAGCAAGGGCATCAGATCGGTATATCTCTTGTTACTCTTTTAATTAATATTTTTCCTAACTTGTTATCCTAATTTGTAACAGACTGTACTACTCTATTGTAAAATATAAATAAATAAATAAATAAATAAATAAAATCTAGGTTCCTACCGCACTATTTCGAAATACAAAATAATATCTGTCGTTAATCAAAATTTCATACGCATTTATTTACTTACTGTATTTATTTACTATTTATCTTTATCCCTTTTATATACCACATAGTAATTAATATATTACAATGAAATATTAATGGTATCAAATCATAATTAGATAAAATTGCAATTGCAAGAAACTGATTAAAATCATAACTATAATCAAGGAAAAATAACAAAAAATATTCCTCATTAGGTGACCATTCACAGCGTTGTGTCTATGACAATATAAGTTCTTGTTTACGGATAACATGACTTTACAATCAAGATTAAATAGCGCGATCTTTGCTGTTATCAACGCTATCTAGTATTGGAAGAGGGAGTACTTCATAAAATTGAAATTGGGTTGTGTGCCATTCAAAACAAAAGAGTTAAGGGTCCGGTGGACCGTAAATTGCCCACAAAAAATGTAATACCGAAATAAATCGCAATCCAGACAATATTCTATCAAATTATGTTATTATTCGATTTGGATACCATCAATCTAGGTTCCTACCGCACTATTTCGCCTACTACTACTTCACTGGATATAAAAGATTGAAAAATCGTTCCAATCTTGGTAATTTTATCAAAAATTGCATTTGCTCATATTTATTTTGTTATTTTATTATGTTTGAATTAGTATTTATTTCGGTATTACGTTTGTAAGAGAAATTCGGTTCGCCGAACTAATACAGGATATTCTTTATTTTTACCACAGCTTATGCTACGTCTACTTGCATAGCACCCTTTTATTTAAATCGCCACATTCTTCAAATTGTATTGTACCAAAACTGAGAGCCTTCTGGAATCTCAGTAACCAACCTACTCCTTTCAAAATTGTGGTATTACCAAAGAATTTCGATCATTATACGATGTCCAAGTTGAACATTTTACCAAAAACTTCCGACCATCGTATGACAATAAAATTCAAACCATAACCTCAAATTATTTAGTGTGAGCAGTAAAATTTCCAAGTAACTCCCCAAATTGGTACTTAGTCTTATACGTGGAACATAAAAAATCGAAAATGAATATAAAAAAGATAAGTTTGCAAAAATTAAACTAACGACGTCGAGTTGGGTGGCAAAGTAAAGTGACCTAAATAATTTTTAAGAACTCCTTTCAAAAAAATTGTGTAAAGCTCTGTATTACAAACCTGCGTATTTATTATTTTTTAGTTACATGCTAGCTTTTTTTACTTCCATTTTGAACCCCCAACGCAAAAATAGGGTGTTATAAGTTTAACTTGTGCATCTGTTTGTGGTATCTTAGCTCCCAAACGAGTGGACTGATTTTGATTCGATTTTTTTAAAGGCGACTTGATTGAGAGTGTTCTTAGCAATGATTTAAGAAAATCTGGCCAGCCGTTTGAAGATTATCAGCTCGTTTCTAGTTAATGAAGGGATGTGAGTAACTTTCACAGGTTTGATCGATTTGAAATTTGGTATCCTGTTACTTCAATTATATTACAAAACATGATAGCCATTACTTGATTCTGTGGGGGATTTTTTTCTTTAATTTTTATAAATTGTGTTGAGAAAGAAAAACTCGACGTCATAATTTAGGCTGCTACTAAAATATCCTTAATCAAAAATATCTATAACACTATGTTCAATCAAACCCGGGACCTCACTCACAGCCGCGATTGCGACCACTGAGATAGTTCTTTCCAATAATTATATTGGCAAGTATTAAAATCAAACAGCAATCGTAATTAAAATATCCGTTCAAACCACGTAACCGATTATTCACCGCAATATCGAACCGTTATAAATCACATCCATTAATTCAATAATTCTTACATTATCTATTTTGCGATCTCAATTAACTTCGACATCGTTCAAATTAAACTTTACGACGATTCCAAAGTGAATTGCGAACGGTAATTGCATGTTTTTATTTACTGAAATAAAATTGTCATTATTGCTAAAGGGTGCGCGTTCTTTTACGCAATCGTAATTTCTTCGAGTGGTCGACGAACCCAGCGGTGTACAGAAAAACCTGAACTGGTTTATGTTTACACTGTATCTATCTAACTATTTAATTATTTTTAGTAAAGTAAAAATTCAATCGCGGGCAGGATTCGAACCTGCGTCTCCTGATTAGATACACCAGACGCTCTGACCTCTAAGCCACCGCGAGTCCCACCTGCTTGATCGAATTAAATAAAAATAAAAGTTTGTTGTAATGAATTTTTTTCGCAATCCAATAATGACCCAATAGCGGGCCTCGGAGGCACAGTAAGATATTTTTTCAGAGATATCTAAACATTCTTCGCTCCTGTTCACTATATCACGCCAATTATGAGATAAATATAGGGAAACTCACAGAAAGATATGAATACCTCAATCTAAATGTGTGAGCTTCATTAGCGGGTGGAAAGAATCAATACGTTAACGTAATCTATATCTTTACTAATATTTTAAAGAGAAGAGATTTGTATTTTTGTTTATAATGAACAAACACATAAACAACTGGACCAATTTTAAAAACCCTTCCACTAATAGAATGCTACTTTATCACTAGGTAACATAGGCTATATTATTAATCGAGTTAACCCATTCATTGCCGCCCTAGAAATTCAGTACATTACCACCATGGCACCTAGAAAAGTAAGCATTTTACCCCATGCTGCACATCATTTACAGACATGTATTGACTTTTGGCCTAGATATTTAAGTTTGAAATCGAGGCGCCGATGGGCGGCCTCAGCATTTGAATAAAGGTATTTCGGACTCAACATTGAATGGGCCAAACATTACGTCACTTTAGGTTGCTTGAAACCGCGGCAACCAGTGCGGGAATAAAATTTCTATATTTTCTACAGCTCCAAGATTTTCTTCAGTTTTTAAGCTATTGCATAGCTTCTATCGCGGGCCTTGACCGTGGCGACCGAATCCAGAAATTCCGTAACGAAAAAAACCTAACACGCTTGTCTCTTTAGTTCAGCAACCCGCCTTTAGGTGGCATTGGTTGTATTACATAAGTTGATAAAAAACGCTATGCAATAGCTTTACCGCGGCAGTCCCCGAGTGCCACACGTCTTTTTTTATAGATTTCGTTCATCATCCTGAGCTAATTTTACATCCAAATTACCACGGCATCAAATTGGGCTTAATTTAAAATATTGCCTTGTTGTGTTCGCGCAAAACAAACACCGCCCTATATGTTAGTCATATGTTTTTACGATCGCCTTATAAAGTCGTTTGTTCAGTAAATGTCTTTTAAGAGTTTCTTTAATTTGATTTTAATTATGTTTTATAGGACTTTTAAGTTCAGGTTTTTAGTAATTTCGACTTTATTTATAGAAAGCATTAAACAGATAATTATTGTAACGGGATGAGTTTGTTTGTTTTGCTCCAAAATCAGCAATGCGAGGATCATTTTGGTTTTCACACGTCTGTCGGCCTACTACCAACATTGAAATACGATTAATGTTGCTACAATAAAAAAATGACTAATAGATCGCACGTTTTCCAATCACGAACGCGTTTCGGAGCCATTTTCACAGTTAACTTTCTTAGGTCTTGACGTTACTTTGAAATGTCATTGTATTCCATTATAACTATAGAATGTATCATTGAGCGTCGTTATTTTGTTTCGATTTGAACATTCGACGTTCGATTTTCGACTTTATTGGTTCCGTTTAAATTGCCCATCATTCTCATTGATTTACGGGCAATTTATTTTTATTATTGGTTAAGTTGACAATCGAACAGACGAGCCACCTGATGGTAAATAGTGATCGCCGACCATGAACACATGCAACACCAGAGGAGTTGCTGATGTGTTTCCAAGCCTAAAAGCCCCAGATGAGCTGCAGACTGCCAGAGTCGCAGCAACTATGTAACTTGCTTTCACGCGCAAAAATCGAAACACATACCGAGGTGATTTACGATAGACACCGACGTAAGGATGGTCGCCTGCCAGTCAGATCCTTCAAAAGATCCTACCACCAAGCAAGATTTTCTGTATAATTATTGCTAGTTTATCGGTTTTTGATCGGATACATTACGGAGAGTGTGCGTCAGATCTCCACGATCTTATTCCACTTGCCCTTTCTACCTACGGACGACCAGAATCACGAAAAAGCGACATCGATTCATGGTGAACATTGCAAAAACCCGAACGAAACGCTTTAAGTCCACTTTTATCATGCGCACCGCTGAAATGTGAAATGCGCGTCCTGAGTGGGTCTTCCCCGATATATATAATCCATCGGGGAAGCGCGCTCGCTCCATCGTAGATCGCAGTGACGCTTAACATCAGGCGAACTGGGGTTCAAGCGTAAGCCTATCAGGAATAATAAATATATTTAAATATATATATCCTTTCCTTACTAATATTATAAACGTGAAAGTTTGTGAATATGGATGTATGGATGTTTGTTACTCTTTCACGCCAAAACGGCTGAACTGATCTGGATGAAATTTGGCAGAGAGATAGATTATAGTCTGGAATAACACATAGACTACTAAAATCAATATTAGAGAGTGACGGTGATCTTGAAGAGATTAAAGTGGCAAGATGTCAGTGCAGTGCAAAAACTGCAGAAATCTATCTGTCCTACCGGTATGATTACTTCTTGCATGTATGAATACCTCCAGGTAATTCAATTATTTATGCAGGCAGGATTGAACTGACTTACTTTCCGACATAAGGTGACAGGCGTAGGCGATAGCCATGGATTAATAAGATAATGGAGCAAATGGAGCAAATCAAAACTTGCAATTAATCCGATCCGATAAATGCAAGAAACATGTAATGAATACTCGCTCAACATATTCAAATTGTGTGCCATTGTGATTGTTCAGTACTATTTATTAATTTGCTGAATATGTCCCATAATTTTGTATAAATGGTCAATTTTATAAAATTGTCATCTCGCTCGTATACTGTTGTGCCGATTTTCGCGAATTCCCACCCGAGACAATGAATTGTATGAACCACAGATATTTATTTAGAGGTATAATTGTAAAGTCCCTCACCACACATGGCTTATTTTCTAGAGCGAGAACTATCATTTTTGAAAAATACATACAATACAGTTAATCGCGAAAGTAAGGTTTTTACACCTAAACTGCATTCTTCGGCTCATATCAATTATTTAAAGGTAATCTGTGGATGATGTTGCTGGTTACTCATTTGTTATATTTAGCTTGATTTATGACTTTGTAAAAATGTTTAATGTGTAACTGTTTATCATTCCTCAATAAAGATTATACTACAATCTATTTTGATGAATTTTGCTGTAGAAATAGATTGGATCTTGGCTACCCTGATAAGCTAGGTTTCGTCTCAAAAAGTCGGTCAACACCACCATGTGCGGTATCACATATAGCATTGAATGTCATGTGTCTTCAGTTGAGATAAAGGAACCTGTACCAGTTACGATATATACAGAATCATTAAACATACTTTCGGTTGATTGGTTGATCTGTATCTAATAACAATAGAGTTCCTGCGACCACGATGGGAGAAATCGAAATAAGTGCAGCTAAGGAATCAAAAAAGTACAAGACAAGAAGAAGCTATTATAATGGCAATAAACACTGTATGAAAAAATAACTTTCACATCGTGTTGCTACATATTGTCACTCCATTTGCTTCCATATCTGTGATGCTAGCCCACACATTTCACAAGTATTGAACCTAATCATTGTTTATGCACGGACTTGCACGCAGTTGATTTATTATCTTGATTTGTTTGAGTGAAAGTTTTTGTTTTTGTTAAATTATTTTACAGAATTTTTTCTGCTTTATGTTTAATTTTGACTTACACTTTTGGTGTACTTAGGAGTTAAGGTGGTCACCTTACCTTTGCGCCGAGTAACGTGGTTTCAGTTCCCATCTGAGACTACTGTTTTTAATCTATACCTATTTGTTTCTAGTTTGGACCTACGTTTCTATATGTTACTTGTATAATCTCACGATAAAAAAAAGTTCATAATTTATGTGACCCAGTCTACCGTCTACTGGGTCAGATCTGTGTCATAGATAAGATGATGTAAAGAAACATCGGGTATTAAATTATATCAATGTAACGCGACAAAATCCTTAAAAAGAGTTTAAGTGTTTTGTGAAGTGCCAGCACTTGCAATGCTGCAACTACCTCATTAGCCAAGTGATCCTAACCGTGACTACTTTACTAGAGGTCCTGTATTCAATTTCCAGGTTGAGCAGTGTTATTGGCAGCTACTGAGACTTTCACAGAAAAAAGTCTCAATAGCAGCTCGGAATTTGAATTTTTTCCCGGTTAATAGCAAAAGGTTCGCCTTTTATATGGGATCTAAACGTACCAACGAACTGTCGTCATACATTAGTACCTATACCTAACCCTTCGGGGATACTGGAGTGATTGTATATTATGTTGTAATGTTATATCAATGTTAAAGCCCGGACTCGCCGGCTTGCGAGGCACAGCCCACATCTCTGCTATCGCCCCATAAAAATATGAAACATCTCCATTCTCCGCTCAGTGGTATCCACTGAAGCAAATGCAGACGAAATGTATGAATAACGAAACTATCGGTTGTATAAAACACATCTCTCCTCTCCTCTCGTCTCCGCTATATATTAATTGCATATTAATTGTTCTCACCTTAATCATATTGTCGGACAGCATGCACAGTTGTTTCTGTCGCTCCACCAGGTACTCTAGTCTGTGACAGTTCTCTTTGTGTAACGCCGTGAAGGTTTCTAGTGACGTGTTGCCGACTTGTGGTTGAGGATTTGGTGCTGCCAAATTCCTGCGAACAAAAAAAAATGACTATGTAATATGTGTTACACTATTCCCTTCTGGCTGAACTGCTTTTTTTATTTAAGAGTTCAGCTCTTGTCTGTGGAGTAATTACTACTATTCTATCTTGTGCTTTCCGTGTTACCTCTTGATACGGCTCGATCAACACCCTTTTCTTCACTTGTTCCACAAAACGCGTTCCTAGTTTTCCTTCAACTGTACTTATGGAGAGAAAGGAGGTTTGGCCACTTGATACGACACGGACGACTTCTTTAGAACTATACTAGAAGGTAAAATTAAACTGCCTTAAGAGATCCAACATTCATAAACTGACTAGTAGGTCACACTAAGATATAAATTATAGATAGATAGATATATAGAATATTCTTGATTGCACACGAAAAACTAGCTGACATTATAAAGTGCATGTCATTCATTTTTTATATGTTAAAGGCCTACCCCAATTTAATTAAAATAATAAATAAAAAATACCTTTGACCGCATATTTGCCGACATCATTAGTTTAGACATCACAAGACAAGACATCATCAATCAAAATACATACAGATTTTAGGATTATTAAGTAAATACCCTTTCGGACTCTTTTAGACATACAATGGAACATAATAAAACTGTTTGATACTGGTCGTAGATGGGGTAGTTGTCAAGCGGATCTTTAGATCCTACCACCAAGCGTGTTTTTTTTTAGTTTAGAGAAGAACTTATATTTTCAGCCGTCTTCTCTCAGGCATACAGGAGAAATTCGTGTAACAAAAATCTACCTAGAATAGTTTCCTAAATACACCAGCCCTTCTATGTATGCATATGAAAAGACACATGAAACGTATCCCGTACTTGAGTACAAACTCTTGAATGACGCCAGTTCCTGTCAAACACAGGATAGTGGTTAGTAAGAAATAAACATAGCTAATTTGCTTGTTTTGTAATAAGCCCCCACACTGAAGTACTAAACGAGTTCCGTGTAATAAAATAACAATGTTGAACATCATAAAATGAAAAGCCAGCTTAACGAACGAGTGTCCTTAAAGTAACAATAGCGAAAATATAAGGTAATTAAAAGTCGAGACGTCCGCTCAGTACGGCCTCCTCCACTCAAATGCGAAATGCCACTCGAATAAAACAAAACTTGCTATTACCTACCCTCGGCTTTTGTTCCATTTTTGAAAAAATATTCTCTATTCAAACGGACCAATGCGAGGCGGGCGCGGCACGACCGTTGATTGGCCGACGACCTCTCAAGTGCAAGTGGAAATAAAAGTGCTTGGGTAAATGAGGCGTGTTGTCCCTTTCTACCTTATTTAGTAAGTATGGCGTTGTTTCGTTCTGTTTTTCGTTTTAATTGCAAGCTTGAGAGGATATGTAAAGGGTTGTGGGACCTTGAGTGTTGCACGTGCAAGGCAGTACCGACGGGGAAGCGCATTCAATGTTTAAATAGGGGAGGGATGCTTGTTTACGTCATCCATGTTATTAGATAGGATTTGTGTCGTAATAATCCCGGCACTACGAGGTCAATGGTGCTCATGGAGAATTCTCGTCAATGTTTTCCTTCTTCTCAACTATTTATTAAGAGGCTTTCGGGTTTAATTAGATGTTTGTGACCCCTGTTTTTATTGAACCAGTGAATACAGTTATAGCATGTTAATTGCTGCCTTAATTGGAACTTGGAACGCAGAAGTGATAAACATTTTATAAAAACGAACCGTTCAATTTACTTGTATGTGGTGTCGTAAACATAAATAAAGTAAATAAAGAAGCCGAAAATTATTTAAAAAAATTAATACCATATAAAAAAATATATACAATGCGTTAAGAAAACCCTGTTCATTCCGTCAAGATATTGTTAGGTATCGATATCCGGTTCTATTTATATAATCATTTTCATTTTACAAAAATAAAAAAATATATATAAAACGAGGAAACATAAATGTCCTAATAACCGTCCCTGAGTGCCAAACGTAAAAAGGCCTACAATGATTTTATAACGTTTTAATAATTTGCTGGATTTTGGGGTAATTGTGGCAACTTGGGCACGATGACCTTAATTTTTTTTATGGTATAGGGGGCAAACGAGCAGACGGATCACCTGATGGTAAGCGATTACCGCCGCCCATGGACACCCGCAACACCAGAGGAGTCACAAATGCGTTGCCGACCTTTTAAAAGAGGATTGGGCCTCCGGTAACCTCACTCACTCAGCGAAACACAACGTAAGCGTTGTTTGACGCCAGTTTTATGTGAGGCCGTGGTATCACTCCGGTCGAGCCGGCCCATTCGTGCCGAAGCATGGCTCTCCCACGTAAAAAAATAATTTCTAAACTTCATTTCATGAATATTTAATGTTTCTTATTTTATGTGATTGGAATACCTATATATAATATAATATAATACCTTTCCAGTCGGACAGGTTTTATTTTTACATAGTATAATATACATAAATATGACACGATTCGATACACATACATAATCAACCCATTATATTGTCCCACTGCTGGGCACGGGTTTCCTCCCAAATGAGAGGGATTACGCCGTCGAGAAAATCTCCCAGACATGCAGGTTTTCTCACGATGTCTTCCTTCCCGTTTAAGCGCGTGATAATTAACTATTAATACGCACATGACTTCGAAAAGTCACAGGTGCCTTGGGTTCTAACCTTTGACTAGGCAGTCCAACGGTCTTACCACTAGGCTATCACTACGCTTGATACACATAATATTAATTAAAATGACATAGGTAGTGTAATTAACAAGATATTTAATCGGAAGACATCATTCTATATCGTATATTATATTAAAACAAAGATGATTAGATAATATTTAGAATGGCAATCACCAAAATATCTCGGTGTATGTGATTTAAATATGTACATAAAAACGCAGTGTTGACCTCTTAAAAATATGAAATAAAACCTCGCGTGTTACCAACCCATCAGGCTAGCAACACTGACTAATAGTGTTACCAACTTACAAGCAACCGATCCATTTCCGTTTCTACAATTCTTAAGTGGCTTCCGGCCGTTTTTAATAGAAACAGTTAGCGAGAAAGCATTTTAAAGTGTGTAACATTAAGGAAATATGCCTGATACCGTGTTTAAGACAAAAAAGGAAAAAGAAAGACTAGCTCAATGGGCTAGTGACCGCAATTACGACTACTGAGATCTCAATACCCACGTCGAGCAAAGTATTATTATAAGAAATGATAATATTTTCTTTATTTTGTTGCATTTTCCATGCTAAGTTAAAAAATTTAGAATATGAAGGCAAATTTCGATTTGACGACACGATTGGCGTAGCGGTTGAGCGATCGGCTTCTGCACCACGTGTTGTGGGTTCGATCCCCACACGGAGCAAATATTTGTATGATCTACAAATAGTTGTTCCGGGTCTGGGCGTTTATGTGTGACAATTTGTGTTTGTAAACGCACCCACGATACAGGAGAAAAAAGAAGAAAAGAAGAAAGAAGGGGGTGGTATTGGCGGTGCCTTAGAGGTCATACGCAGGTTAGAATCCTGCCCGCGGTCGATTTTTTTCTTGACTAAAATAATTTAATAAAATGATATTTATTTCTATAAATAGATCTTTCAGACACTTTTACAATTCAATGCTTTTCATTTTATATACTAGATGGTGCTAGTTGCCGATTCATTTTAGACATTGAGAAGAAACAAACTCAGAGAATCATGGTCTATTTTAAAGTCCAGTCGTACTAGTAATAAATATGTAAGTTACAATGCAGGGCAATGTCTAAATTGACCTTTTGAAGAAAGAACCATATCAGCTTTGAGTAGACCAGTCCCAGCTGACGGCACGCATGCATCAGTCATTGTAAAGCTTGACCATAATCTACTACGGTTCCTATAAGGAATAAAGCTAGCATCGTCATACACACACGCCGTTTGCGAGTACTACGCACCTGACCTCTTTGAAGAATCTCACCGATGACTGCAAATGAATCGTTATTGAGTTTACTTTGCGACAAAATTTAAACTTGAATTTTTAGCAGATAGAAATAAATTTGTAGCGGCGGTAGCCTAATGGCTAGGGCGTCGGACTTGCGATCTTTGGTTGTTCGAACCCCACCCATTGCACTACCGATGTGAACCCACTCGTAACACAAGCATTTAGCTTAGCACGAGGGGTTACTAAGAATACTAGTAATGTGCAATCCACATTGCTAGTAGATAACCTTTTTTTTAAAAAAAAATGTGCGAGATCTAATCTGACTGGACTGCCCCATTAGCTTAGCGGTCCTATGCGCGACTGCTACGCTAGAGATCCTTTGTTCAATTCCCATGTCGAGGAAAGTGCTCAGTAGCAGTTTGGAGTTTGGATTTGTGCCCAGTTAATGGCAACAGGTTCGACCTAAACATACCGGCGTTCTGTGGGTAAGTACATTACCTAATACGCCTCTGCCTAACCCTTTGTGGAATTTAAGTGTGAGATTAAATTTCTGTTTGAAATTCCCATACACTTACAGATACGTACAATAATAATTAAACATCATAAAACCATATTAGCGAGGTCTTTAAAATAAGTAAAATGTCGATAAAGTAGAAAAGAAAGAAAGAAAGAAAAATAAATTTATTTTAAGTAAGTACAGGTTTCAAAGGTTCCGTTAGGTTATAATAATGGTATGTTCACACATGCCGCTTACTATTTAAGGTAAGGGCAATTACTCAAAAATCTCAAAGAGTAAATATTGGTGGAGTCGTGTGAAGGGCCACCTTATCAGTGGCGGGAGAAGGTACTCTGTCGAATGTGGGGCGATATTTCGACAAACGAAAGTTACGCAAATCGAAAGCGAAAATTCGTGTGGTGATTTTTTTTGTTGATTAAGTCGGTAAACGAGCTGACGAGCCACCTGGTGGTAAGCCAGCCAGTCAAACCCCAAAAGGTACTACCACCGAGCTAGTCAGATATTTTCACACCTCTTACGGGATGCCTAGCTGAAAGACAGTGAGGTATAGATTGTATTTTATCCCGTCCCCACTTGGTGTGAATTACTGCCTGAATTTTTAATATGCTGTGAACAAGCCATATTAGCGACCCTAATAAGGTTACACTAAATAGAATCGAAAGTCGAAAATTCACTTTGATACCTTATTCCGCACTCCAATAGGCCGGTTCCGTCCAACTTTAGGGCCGTAACCGACACTTGTTGACGTAAATAGGCACTCGAAGTAATCGACACTACACAGATATTATCATAAATCGCTTTGCTTGTGCTCTTATCCATGTTTATACGATTGCACTTTAAAAATGTCAATGCTAACAATATTTTAAATGGTAAAGCTCAGTTATATGAGTTCATAAAGCTAACGACCAACGGAATCACGTTTTTTATGGTATTGAGTCGGCAAACAAGCTGACGAGCCACCTGGTAGTAAGTAGTCATCGTCGCCCATGGACACCTGCAACACCATAGGAGTTGCTGATACTTTGCCGACCCATAAAAGGCCCTACAGACTGCCAGAGCCGCTGCAACCGAAGGGAACTGGCTCTTACGCGCAAAAGTCGAAACACACACCAAGGTGCTTTACGACAGACACCGACGTAAGGGTCGCCTACCAGTCAAACCGCAAAAGGTCCTACCATCGAGCAAGTCAGATATTTTTACACCTCTTACAAAATGCCTATCTGAAAGGCGGTGAGGAACAGTATTCTAACCCGTCCCCACACGGGGAAAAGGGCTAAGTAGATAACTAAGGCCTTTGGAAGCTGCGTCACATAAATTGTCAAACTTCAAAACTCGCTTAAACTGTCAGGAAAACATTTTGAGAAAACCTGCATGCCTGAGAGGATTTCTCGACGGCGCGGCGTGTGAAGCCTGCCAACTCGCAGTAGGCCAGCATGGTGGACTAACCCTCTCAATCTAAGAGGAGACCGTTGCCCGGCAGTGGGACCATGAATGGGTTGTTGATGATAATGATTGTAAAATGTATTAAATGATCTCGAATTTTCTCAATAGAGCTGATAGGTAACAGACCCGATAAAACAGGCTTTGAAACGACAAAAAAGGTTTATGTTTAGCAGTTACCAAATTATAGGATAAAAAATAAATAAACCTTTGTTATTATTACAGACAGACAGACAAGCATTCCAAATTGAAACATCCTTTTGCAAGTTTCTCAAACTGAAACAATCTTTATAAACTTCCCTAAAAATGTGCCATTCACATAATGTTCACTAACAAGTTGGGTGGTAATGTGCATTTTGGTACAATAATCGGTATTTGGCAGGTAAACCCGATTTCACGGCTCGCCACGTCCTAATAGGGTTCCGGTCTGAATCGTAATAGGCATTAATTACACGATGACAGAAGCGAGGGAATATGGAGGATTTATTTAAATTTATTAAGATAAAAAACTATGAAATACTCGTATTTACCGTTGCGAATAAAAGAAGTCTTTAATGCTATAATTATGTATATTATAATTACACTGTTACTATAAATAGACATAGATTTATTTGCAATTTAAATATTCAATAATTCTTACCATAAAGACAATTTATTACAAATTATATAATTAAATATAGACCCATTCTGTCATTATTTCAATTTTGTTAAATATCAAAAAATGCCTTTGCATTAATTCTACCTTTCAAATAAAATATAATAAAATTCTAAGATTTAGATAAATCGTACAGTTATAACACATTTATAACTTTTACCATAGAACCGACCCTGAATTATGAAAAAGAATAGCTGTACCATACTTATGTGTATTATGTAGATACTAGACGATCAAAATGTATGGAACAACAGTTTTTTTTTATTCATATTTTGAGGGTCGGTCCCACAGTAAAAGTTGTTCCTATTCATTATTACGTTAGTTTTGCTGCGGGATAACAACGATTTAAATTTCACAGTGTATAAAAAAAAACATATTTGTTTTTTTAAATAATAATTTATTGAATTGAATTCGGAAACCAGGTATGTCTTTAGAACATTTCGTTACACTCTAATCAATGCACCGTAAAATCGAAATTTGTACGCATCGAGCGCATTTCAATAGTACATCGGTATTCTCAGAAATCCGTAAGGAAACATTCATTTTGATACAAAATGCTGTAGCAAACCTCTTTGAATATGGCCAGAAGATCATAGGAATATTTTCCTAGAACTTTTGCTAACTGTATAGTTTCCTTTAAGCCCTTTGTATAATTCACAATACACAGACTGAAGCGAAAATATGCGCAGAATGCTTTGATGATTATGGTACAATCGACCGTCTTGGAAGATGACCGGTTTTCATCTTTATTATTAGAAGGTTAAGTTTGAAAATTGTTTAACTGAAGGCAACTACAACTAGGTACGTTGTTTTAGTGTGTATGTAGCACGTGGATTCGGGCTTTTATCGATTTCAAAGAACAATTCGATGGAACCATAGATGGAAAATCGGTTAAAAGTAATTATTTGTTTTCAGAATACAGTATTATTTTAATAACCGATTATTGCATTGGAAGGTCCACCGATTTTAGTTTATGTGGTCCTTCAAAATGCGCGTGTCACAAGATGAGTGAATGTAGACGAAGCAGAAACAAAAGTACGTTAGAATCATAGTACGTGTCGGTCTGTGTCTCTTCAACATTTATTATCAAACAATAGACAAAATAAACAATTATCTCCGGAATACACTCGGAAAAAATTTTTATCATAAAAATAATAATTATGTTTTTTAATACTTTTTTGACTGCCTCAATAGTCTAGTGGTTCCAAGCGTGGTCCTAGGTCGAGCAAAGTGTTATTGGTTTTTTTTATGAAATTCTCGGAGTATGGTTAATTTGTGCCCGGTTAATGGCAATAATAAGCTAGCCCCCTATTACATGGGAACTAAACATACCGACGAACTGTGGGTGTACATGAATTACGCCTCTGCGTAACCCTTCGGGGAATACAAGCGTAATGATATGTTATTTTATTAAATTATATGCTAATAAAAAATAATTATACTTAGTCGTTTATTTCGTAAAGAAATTACTCATAATTTTCAAATCTTAACTTACGCCCTTTTACATTACGAACGCTCACTAAATCCGTTGGACATTTAAACATGTATTTGCCTATCAACCTCTCAATAGATACTAGTTTAAGCTTAGAATACAATTAATCCATCGATTTTGAGCTCTATTACGTACTTTCTAAAGCTGAGATTTCACCTCAGGTAACGATGAATTTTTCTCACAGAGTTGCGAAATGCCAAGCAAATAAGGGAGATATTGTATGAAAGCTCAATAGCTTTGCTTTCAGTACTAATATGAGCACATTGGTGGGGCTTTGGGCACATAAAGAGGTAATAGTAATCCTTCTTTAGAGTTCAAAATTTCATGTTATGAGAGATATAAAATGTGCCATATTATTCTCGGATTCAGTATTATACATGTAATAATATAATCTGCCTTATTGGTCTTGCGATCGCAAATGCGGCTGTTGAGCGTGAGTTATTTGGTTCAATTCTCGAGTCAAGGAAAGTGTTATAAGGTTTTCCATCAGATAAGTCGAAATTGAACAAAACATTACCTTACAGCTACTTTGCACTGGTGGAAAAAATATTGAAAATTTAAGACTGTAGTGGTATGTAGGTAATTAAAATACCTAATCTATCGTTTAAAGAGTCCGGGGGACTGAATTTTTCTTACAAACGTATTACCGAAATAAATCGTAATTTAAACACAATTTAATCAAATTTTGTTATTATTCGGATTGCGATACCGTTAATCTAGGTTCCTACATCGCCATTTTGTCCAAAATACTTTACTGAAAATAAATGCAAGCGAATTCAATTTTGGATAACTTTACCAAGTTTGGAACGATTTTCCGGTCTTTTATTTCCAGTGAAGTAGTAGTAGACGAAATAGCATCGTAGGAACCTAGATTAACGGTATCGAAATCCGAATAATAACATAATTTGATAGAATATTGTCTGGATTACGATTTATTTCGGTATTACGTTTTTGTGGGCAATTCAAGCTCCGCCAGACCCTTAATTAGTCATTTCATTTTGATTAATATTGCCATTTACAAAATCCATAGCTATAAAATATTAAATAGCATGAAATGCACTAATAAAAAAAACAATATGATAATATGTGTGTACAGTAAACAGCCATATATTACAAAGAAACATTAACACGCAACTTTTTAAAGTTACGTTACCAAAACGTTTAATGAATTCAATAGTAACGCAACTCAAAATAATATGAACCAGCAAATTAGTTTTTAATGCACTCAGTTAAAGTCCTAATTTAGAAATTTCAAAATGCCAATATTTTGACTTGTGCCATTTTGAATTCAGTGAACGAAATGTCAAAATAAGTCAACAATTTCACATCTCTCTTCCTTGAAGCAATGAAGTTGATGCCGACTACTTTTCCAATGTTAGCTAATAGTATGTATATCAATTTGTAAAATAATCATTAAATTACCTAAGTACTTATTATTATTATTAAAAGCCCGTAGTGTCCCACTGCAGGGCAAAGGCCTCCCCACTCTCCTTCCACTTCTCTCTGTCTATTGCTCTTAAGGACCAGTCTTTTTGAAAAGAGTCCAGCTCATCCTGCCATCTCCGTCTGGGCCTGCCGCGTTGGCGTCTGCTATTAAGTGGAACCCATTGGGTTGTCAGTTTGGCCCATTGTTCGTCTGGCATGCGGCAGATATGACCAGCCCAGTTCCATTTCAGCGTGGCAGTGACCGAGTGACTTCTGTTATTTTTGTCTTGGAACGGATGGTTGTATTCCTAACCCGGTCAATAAGTTTTATACCCAGAATACTCCGTTCCATTGCTCTCTGACAGACCCCGAGCGTGGACCTCAGCTCTTCTGTCAAAGACCATGTTTGAGAACCGTATGTGAGAATGGGAAAAATGCATACGTCCATGAGTCTCCGCTTCAGGGATAGAGGCAGATCACCCTTCATAAGATCCTCCATGGTCCAATAGCTCTTCCAGACATTTTCTGTGTAAGTACTTATTATTGTAAAATGTTTAATAATAAAGTCAACAAGAAATTAACACCTTAAAAATAACTATGACGAATCTGTAATTTTAAAATAAATTCTAATGTTAAATTCATGACATCTTGATAAATGATAAAAATTTCAAATTAAGAAGCATTTACCTCTTCTTGAACTAAGATTCACACGTTAAACTTGGCAAACTTAAACAAAAAATCTGTTAAGTTAACTCTTAACCGTAACACTTTACCGGTAATTAGCCCGGTTACCGTTATCACAACAGGAAGGCAATTGTTGACTTGCGTCCGGTGTCGAAACGTCAAGCGTTCTCCAAATTTCTTGCACTTCTCGCCGACCTTATCTCTAGAAACTTAAACGTTATTTTCCTTCATCTCAGTGAAGGTTTAAGTGTGTTAACACATATAGACACGTTTGAGTAATAAATAAATGTTGCGTTACGAAAAATCTGTATGTAGGCGGAATTTGAAAGGTTTAGTGAAAATTTTAAGTGATTAATTATCTTTTAACATTATCAGTGAATGTTTTGTACTACAAAGTCATATTTATTTGTCCCAGTGTTTTTCTTTCGGAAGTAATACCGTAGTGCAGAAGTGACACGCTCACTTTCCTGGAATTATTTTATTGGAAAAGCCTCTAGTCACCCGAGAAATGATAACATTATATTTTATGTTTCTGAAGGCGGTTTTATTTTTTCTTAAAAGTTATTTTATTTCAACATTTTGAGTAACGAGTAGAATTTTACGTACCTAGACGACGTTATCATTTACACCGAGTAAACCACCGTTACGTGTTATTGTCATTTTATTCTAAAGACCCCCTCTGAAGTAAGACCTACCGATCAAAATAAACCATCAAAATCGATTCATAATTGACGAAATAATCGCGTAACAAATATACAAAAAAAAAATATGTGTGGCATTCGGGGACTGCTGCGGTAAAGCTATCGCATAGCGTTTTTTATCTACTTATGTAATACAACCAATGCCACCTAAAGGCAGGTTGCTGAACTAAAGAGACAAGCGTGTTTCTCTTTAGTTCAGCAACCCGCCTTTAGGTGGCATTGGTTTTTATCAACTTATGTAATACAACCAATGCCACCTAAAGGCGGGTTGCTGAACTAAAGAAACAAGCGTGTTAGGTTTTTTTCGTTACGGAATTTCTGGATTCGGTCCCCCCGCTCAAGGCCCGCGATAGAAGCTATGCAATAGCTTAAAAACATAGTCGAATTGAAAACCTCCTCCTTTTTGAAGTCGGACAAAAACTACAGAACGTCACTAGCTACGATTCTTGCATGCTTCTTTTACTTTATACATTATATCATACACTCTCCGATGAGTTTTATGATAAAAAAAAACAATAATTAACGACCAATAATAATGATAGATTGAGTAATAGTGTTGTAGCGACATCTACCGCGCTACATACAAACTGGACAAGTCCTGAATCGCGAAAGTGAAGTTTGCATCGCAACCTGAATATATATACAACTGCCCGACATCAACCGTTGGGCCGTGGCCCGCCAGGCAAAACACCCGCCCGGTCGGAGGATCGTCCCTTTGGTGTGAGGGGCAACATACACTCGCCCCTCCACAGTGTGATAAGGCAACGTTGCGACTTAGAAGATGATCTAGTGACACGAATTGAGAAGAATATGTTGAGATGGTTTAGGCATGTCTAGAGAATGGATGAAAGGCGATTAACAAAAGGGATTAATAATGCCGAATGAATGCCGGTAGAAGACGCCCTAGAAAAACACATCGACCTTATCGGTCAGATTCTGCAAAAAGGTCAGGTACGTAGTACTCGCAATCGGCGCGTGTTTATGACAAGATGTACGAATGTGGATGAACCAAAAGAGGTGTGCAAAAATCGTAGCAAGTGGTGTTCTGTTGTTAATGCTTACTTCTATGGAACGTATCACTACATTGTATATTTATCACTACATAGTCTAAAACAAAGTCGCTGTTGCTGTCTGTCCGTTCCTATGTATGCTTAAATCTGTAAAACTACGCAACGGATTTTGAAGCGGTTTTTTAATAGATAAAGTGATTCAAGAGGAAGGTTAAGGTTTTAAACTATTTAACATTACGCTGCGGCTCTTAGGAATGGGGCAACGCGGATGAAACCGCGGGCGGGCCGTAAGCAATAAAAGACCAATACTGGTCAGCATATTATAAACTAACTAGGCTGAAGGCAACACTGAGAGAGTTGAGTAGAAATAAATAGCTAAAATACCTTATTATTTGATAAACTGATAACCTATAAATAACTTACATATACTTCAATAATTTAATCTAATTTCAATACAATCTAACAGAGCAACTGTTTCACACGAAATCCGAAGTAAAAAGAGAGCGAGCCGTTGGTGTCCAGTCTTTTTATCTTCTCGTACTGACAGTAGCTAGGTAAGTGATCACGGTCGTCCGGTAGGAGGCGCTGGGGTGGCTGCTACCGGTCACTGGGTTGCCAACACGGCCATGCTGCACCGTGCCAGCCCCGGGCACGCTCACTCCACCTGGATAATTATTTTTGTAGCAGTCGAGTAGGTTCGATTCTGTAAACATATACATATATCACTTGTACAATTATGCTCATAGTTTAACAATAACCCGAGTCGGTCATCATGTCAAACAAGGCACGATTCATAATTAGCAAGTCTACTCGGCCCCAACGTGAAAATTTCCTTTAGACTTAGGTAATTTCACTGTTTAGATTCTCCCAGCTCCAAGATCCTCATCGTCAGGACGCACCTTTAGGCTTAGGCTACGTCCATCTATCTTTTCCAGATGCACCTTTAGGCTTAGGCTACGTCCATCTATCTTTTCCAGATGCACCTTTAGGCTTAGGAAACACCTTTGACAGATTTCAATTGACATGAGTATCAAGTGCTGTCGAGTGCTAGTAATGCCACAAAAGCTATAATGTGCCAGAAACAAGTACAATTTATGTCATAATAATAATAAACTTGATAAATATTTGTAGCAAAAATATTAGAATGCAGTAAACCTAAACGCTGAATGGAGCAGAATAATTAGAAAAAATAAAAGCATTATTACAAAAATAAATATTTTGTGACCCACTCGCGAGTACATTATGTCATGTCGTTCCGTTATATTTCTGTCTAATAATATATCACAATCCGACAGTTCGTTCAAAACATAAAACTCCATATTTTCTAAGTTGACCGAATCGTAATTTAATATTTACTTGAACTTCTGTAGATATTTACAGTTTGTATGCTATCGTTTGAAAACTCTTGCCAGATCACAGGGGCGCTAGGGTAGCTATTGGTATCAATAACTCTCTACACAGATTTTCCCTAATGATGGAACAGCTACTACCAGTGTCATTAAATGCGGAACACATACGTGTTTGGACAGAGGCATTATCAAACAACATTGACTTTGACATAACTTGTACAGTTATTAACATTAACAATATGATGGTTAGGTACATTGGTGACATTTTGCAATAAAAACCAATACCGTTCGGCCATCCCAATTTCAATTGTAAATCTCAATTATTTTAGCCATGATCACCTTAATCACGTGCATCAACATTCATTATCATCAAACAAATTTAGACATAAGCAAATTGGTCAGATTTCACCAAGATACAACATCACGGCAGCATTCCTGCCTCGATTCTCCAGCAGCTACTGAAGCTACGGATTGACCTCCGAAGCTAGCCCAGTAGTTGCACTCACACGTAATCACTGCTCAGTAATCTGTAATTTCACATTAGTAGGGACCCGCCAATGGCGGTAGATTTATTTTATACCAAGAAATTATTGCATAACTCTTTCCAATCAGAGACTTCAGTATTCCAATGTTGTGATTTCACAAGTATCATTCATTCATTTCACAAGAAATAACGATATAAAAATCAGTAACAAATTACCTATTGGTGGGTACAATAAAATATTTAAACCGGGACATATTTAGTACACATAATTATATCCGTTAACTTTTTTCGAAGATGAACATTGTGCGACATGTGCGATTACCCTCATTCTCTCATAATGACCATAGCAACAGAAATCTTAATGCAATTTAGCATCGATAAAATATAACATTTCTACCGATTAGTACTCAAGTGTAGTCACTCGATTTTATATATTTTAAATCGAAGAGTCAACACAAAGATATGTTTTTCATTAAACTTTACCAATGAACATTCGATACCAGAATATTGTCAAAATTAAAACACTCACTAGATTTTGGTGTTTACCGTTTCAATAATCGATCACAAAATTTGGTAGACTGTGCTCACCAATGCCATATTATGTTTGAACCAACGCTAATCCCGCTTCTGATA
This sequence comes from Acronicta aceris, assembly GCA_910591435.1. NCBI lineage: Eukaryota > Metazoa > Arthropoda > Insecta > Lepidoptera > Noctuidae > Acronicta > Acronicta aceris. Next base: position 6,022,049 of record OU342781.1, on the reverse strand, counting down.
TAAACTAACTAGGCTGAAGGCAACACTGAGAGAGTTGAGTAGAAATAAATAGCTAAAATACCTTATTATTTGATAAACTGATAACCTATAAATAACTTACATATACTTCAATAATTTAATCTAATTTCAATACAATCTAACAGAGCAACTGTTTCACACGAAATCCGAAGTAAAAAGAGAGCGAGCCGTTGGTGTCCAGTCTTTTTATCTTCTCGTACTGACAGTAGCTAGGTAAGTGATCACGGTCGTCCGGTAGGAGGCGCTGGGGTGGCTGCTACCGGTCACTGGGTTGCCAACAATATTCAAAGCTAAGACAACACAAAAGATTTGTCCCAAATGAATAAATAATGACGTACTTTATTTCTAGACAATAGACTCATTAACAACTGCAGCTATTACGTCATAAACTAACTCAGTTAACGACATTGCAAATAAAGTTTCAAGTAATAAAGTTTATTGAAATAATATAATTAATCAACCCATTATACTGTCCCATTGCTGGGCACGGGTCTCCTCTCAGAATGAGAGGGATTAGGCTATAGTCCACCACGCTGGCCTAGTGCGGGTAGTTCGCAGGTTTCCTCACGATGTTTTCCTTCACCGTTTAAGCGCGTGATAATTAACTACATGACTTCGAAAAGTCAGAGATGCGTGCCTTGGATTCGAACTCGAGACATTTGACTCGGCAGTCCTATGGTCATACCACTAGACTATCACTGCTTATGAAATAATATAGCAAGTATTTAATTTAATCCTCTAGTTGGCTATTTCGGCGAACTTGCTGATGTTAACTGTAACCATTCGTATCTAATTCATGCTAAGGACATACATGCTATCACGCCTGTATTCCCTGAAAGGCGTACTTATATGCACAATAAGGCAGAGAAGTACATATATACACCCACAGTTCGCCGGTATGTTTACGTCCCATGTAACAGGGGGCGAGCCTATTGCCATAAACAGGTACAAATTCCAAACACCGAGCTGCTACTGAAAATTTCATAGAAAAATCCAATAACACTGGTCGACTTGAGAATCGTACCCAGGACCTCTAGCGCAGCAGTCGCGCTTAGGGCCACTAAGCTAATCAGGCAGTTCAAGCTAAGTACACAGTATACATATATGAAGTGCAAGACTTAAGATCTCTTGGCACTTGGCAAGACGGGATGATCTTAAATGAACCATTTACTTTACTGTTCAGCCGTTCTGACGTGAGAGAGTAACAAACATCCATACATCCATACTCACAAACTTTCACGTTTATAATATTAGTAAGGATAGTCTACTTACTATACTTACATTACGAGCCTGTTGGACTATGCATGGTACCGAGCAATAGTGTTTGAATACGTACATAAAATTGATAGCAACAATAATGGCTTATAAAAATGTGAAACAATCATATTATATACCTACCAAAATAAAATCGGTTCATAAAAATTAATTAATGCCAATTAACAATATTCTACTCAAAATTACTTTTTAAACACTACTATCTCCAATATCAGTTCCAATAGAAGAAATCGCAACACTCGTGTATAGTGGCTATGAAAAACCTAATAGACCATCGAACGATCTAATCATTCGTAAAACGGTTGAACCATCAAAATTTCCCCGTAGGCACTATAGAATGAGTCACAGTCGGCACCATCGCATCGATTATGCGTAAGTCAGTGTTTATAGCTAATGAATTTTGTGATGAGAACATTTTGGTCAATAAATTCTGTAATTGAGTTAAGATATCGCTGTGCTTTATTACTTCAGTAAAGTGAAGTAAAGACCGGAAAGTTGTTATGTTTCGCTTTTCTTTTATTTTTATTTAGTTTTAATTATTGGACTAAATATGGTCAATTCATCTTCCCTAAAGTATATTTCCTTATTTCTATGATAACGTAAACGGACGATACTTAAAAATTGCTTGATACACATCTATTAAATCACAAAGATGAATCTTTTCATATTTTTCATCTTCCGCAAAATATCTCAAGCTTCCAAGTTCATTCATAGCATGGCTTATTTTTGGTCATTTGAAATTGTTTATACCCCCAATTGTTTCTCTTTACCTTTATATAGTTTAGTGGGACGTAGGCAATGTTAGTTTAAAACTGAAAAAAGGTTAATACGTAATCAGTCCATCGAAAGTGAAACATCGATGGTCAATTGTCGCCCTTCACCTGAGAGAACTTTATAACTGTTTTGGAGCGTGACATTGCAATTCTATAAATACGACGAAAATAACGTGTCTATGTGATAAATAACTATCATTGTATAGAATGATGTTAACAGACTAAAAAGTCTGCTATTTTAGCATCTTTCATCCGGAAGAGTATTCCAAAAAAAATTATCATTAACAATATTTTCCTTCAAAGAGAAAACTATCGATTTAAGTTCCCGACATCGTTAAACCGTTATCAAACGATACAATATACTCAAAATCTAACGTTACAACTGCTATAAAGTGAAGCCAATAAACAGTTTATTGAAAAAAGTAAAATGCCCCATCAAAACGGTTTACGATTTAATAAAAGGCGATGGGAATTACTTGTTTTAGCGTCGCTACTGTGATAGGTGATGAAATCTTATGTACTAGCGGTTGGTTATATGCTGTATTTAAGGCCAAAATTTCAGTATTACTGCTTTATAAATCCTTCTTCGTTTAAGTACATAATAATTTCACTTCGTACGGTTAACTAGTAAACTGTAAACTGATAAGAGTTCAAATGACATATATTGATAGTCCAAATAATTTACACCCGAATTATCAACAAATTGATAATGATCGACACGGTGTGAAAAAGGTTGTTTTGATGTATGATATTATTGCTCGAAACGCGTAATGTAACTACTACTCGATACTTTAAATACATTAATTATATGCATTTCACTACGTGTCAATATCAGCTAAAACTATCGGTTGAAACGGCTTTGCTCATACAATCAGCAACCTTATTATACTGCAGATAAAATATAATTATGGTGAAAATAATTAAAAACTTAAAAACGCACAATCAGATAATACGTTACCTAATTGTGAAAGATATTAAGTAACTTTTACCATGTTTAAAGAAACCGGTAATAAATTAAGGCACATCGAAATAAAGTGATATTTATAATTAAATAACCGCGTAAAAATATGCATTACCATAAGAACATAGTTCAACCTCAACCAGCCTTATTTCAATATACAATGTTATCATTTAAAAACCGTAACGTCACGTAAGCAACGCTAAACACTATGATTAACAATTAAACTTAAACAATAATAATAAATAACAGGTCGTGTTGAACCGCGATGTCTTCAAGCCCACGCCTTGCAAGGCAATAAAGCTAATGTATTGCCTCGATACAACGTAAAGCGTTATAACTATCAATAATATTATGTGCGTGCCGAAAGTTATGCTTAAGATGAAGGCGCACGATGAATTTTTAGTTTATAAGCCACTTTGTAGTAGCGTAACTGGAATGTATGGATGGAACATTGAAAATGTACAACGGGAGTGCCTCTAGGGACGATATTTGGTCCCATTGAAACATTGTCGCGATCGTGTCCTAAATTTTGGAATTTTAACCTTCATAAATATAATAGTAATGTTATAAAAGTAAAAGTATCAGTCAGTTTCACTCACATCTAGATATTTTTTTAAATCCTGAAAGTGACTGCCAGGATTTTTTTAAACTAACAGAGAGGGATATTTCAAAAGAGATGTGATGACGGAAACTAGTCTTTTATTTATGACTTATTAGGCACATAGATTTTTTTAAATTTTTAATTGCACTTTATTGCTGATATCAAAGCAAAAACAATACTGGCAAATTGTCGTTAATATCATATCTCCATGCCTTAAACGTAAGTATTATGTACCGTTAGAAATGTTAATTAGCTATTAGAAAATATTTTAGAGACTTTATTTGTTGCTGACAATAATTAGTGTAAGGTATGATTAATGGAAATTGATTCATCGATGCTTGTTAAAATTAGCATAATGTTTTCTCATTAGCAAAGGTATTACAAGGGACTCGTGTCAAAATAAAATTATTTATAGCGTTTTAATGCATTCTACTAACATTATTCATGTGAAAGTTTGTATGTTTGTTACACAACTACGAAAAAACAGCTAAACGGATTTGAATGAAACTTAGTACGCAGATAGCTTATAACCTGGACTAATTCTTACTAATATTATAAACGTGAAAGTTTGTGAGTATGGATGTATGGTTGTTTGTTACTCTTTCATGCCAGAACGGCTGAACGGATCTGGATGAAATTTGGCACAAAGATAGATTATAGTCTGGAATAATACATAGGCTCCTTTTTATCCAGGTTGGACCCAATTCTAAAGACCACGCAGACAATGTCGCAGGCAGAAAATAGTAGATACTATATAGGTTACTTTGACACTTTTTATCTAAGGTGGACCCAATTCTGAAATTCACGCAGGCGAATTCGCGAGCAAAAGCTAGTATCGAGTATATTGTTTTTCGTGATTTTTAAAAGATATCGATTCTATTATAATTTTATTATAGTCTCTTTCTTCTAACCTCTATAAGTGGGTTAGAATTTCTCGTTTACCATATTGATCATATTGATCACTTAGACTTAATATTGATTAGAAATTATTTATTAAACCGAGTAACACTTACTGAATTAAATAATATGCTAAAAGTATTTTCTAACAAGGCATTACTATTGTCATGGACGTCGTTAAACAGAATACTATTACAAAGATTCTTGTACATCATTATACGACCTAATGAGTCATTATGTGTAACCAAAAACCACGCACAGAGTGTCAAATTTAATCACCTAATTGTTATGTCGATAATTTATCGCCCCATTAGCTACACTATCTCTTTAAATAGTATCGCTCTGGAGATTATATTGTGTTTTTGACTTACTTTCTTTAACTACCTACCAACACAGCTGTATTCCCCGAAGGGTTAGGTAGAGGTATACTAATTTAACATCCCATGTAAGTAGTAATGCAAGTAATAACCTTAACATTATTATGTTTCAGTATAAAGGGTAATATAGCCAGTGATATTACTGGGCAAATGAGGCCTCAAGCTGACCACTGGTATTACTGGCGTGTATTGTAAAATTGTGCCTTAAATTCTATAAACCCTTTCGGATGTAATTATAAAAAACGATAATAACCAAAACAATGATAAAGGACTGTAAGTGAATTAAAATATTAAGTCCCATACAGGCTAAATCAAAACAAATTAAACAACCCTATTTATCAAATACAAAATAAGCGCAGTAAAGTGACCAGAAAACGCGACGACACCGGCGCCGAAATATTAGACGGGCCGGAATCTAAATCATCTGTAACTGACCAACCCTATAATTTAAGTGTTAAACACAAATTGATATTTATGAGTCAATGTATGCGAAAATTACATGCTCTCGGGTACGCTCGATTTATTTCATCCGTTTAAATTTTTATGGATTACGAAAAGAATATACATTTCATAAATGTAATTGTCAGTTTCATTTTAATATTTGAAATTGATTGGAATAGATTTTAAGAGGCTTTTTTATTACCTTTGTTATAATCAAATCAATTCCTTTTATTAAATTTGACTTTAGATCTACTATAGCTACTGAAATACTGAAGGTAAGTAGAGGTACCAACTATTTACCATATTCACTTATCAGGCAATAAAGATAATATATTTAATACAAAATAAGTATGTGCTGAAAACGCTTGAGCAGTTTTGGAGACTACAACAAATATACAAATTGAAAAATTATTTGTACATTCCAAGTTTAAACCGCTTAAAAATATAGACGCTCCCTGCATATTGTCCAAACAGAAGTACAACAAAAAAGTAAAGAATAAACACTTTTTCTTCAACTGTCAGAATTTTGATGGATCGCTTTATGTTGAGATCGGATTTCATAATTTGTTTAGTGAGCATTCAGTTTTTGATATCGATTGTGTTCCTTGATTAAATAGTTCTGCTTATTTTAATACAGCTTAGCTTTTTGTGATTGGTCTAAAATTCACTGAAATATTTTTTATAGCTTTTTATCATTTTAAATCATGATCAAATCAGGATATATATATAAATTATAAGTTATATGAAAATGGTATTGTAATTAATATTAGTAGAATTAAAATAATAGTGTCTCCGTACAAACACTTATTTAGTCAATACTCTTATTGGTTAAGACCAGCCACAAAAGCTATCTGATTTTACAGCCGAATTATAAAGTTCTTCGTTTAATGACTCCATAAAATCTATAGTATCTTATTAAACAGCCCGACGAACGATTTTATTGAAGTGACGAAAGCATCCTGCGTAACATTATCATTATAGTATTTAATTTTATACACTTAATGATGCAAATAAGACTAAATTAGTATTTAAATCAAGTTGGTACAATCTAATTAGGTTTTAGATTTAATTAGTTAGCAATTATGCAGTTTTGCGATCTTTGAAAGGAAATAAAGCTTTATTAGGTACTGCATCTTCTACTGCTCTCGCTATTACTTCCATAGATGTCATTTTTAGTATTTTACAGTAGATAGTCTTCTTCTTCACACAGCTTCAAGAATTTCGTAAATTATATGAATAGCATGCATGTTGCCTTCATTATCATTGTCCTCATCATCATCACCCACTGCTGGGAATAGTTCTCCCTCTACTCATCATTCACTTCTTGTGAAACGATATCGTCGGCCAATTTTACTGCTGGACATCGACAATTCGCTAGCCAATCCTCGGCTGCTATCGTGAAAGTACGGGATATTCTATTTCTAATTTACCAGCAAAAGAATTGCAAAGGTCGAAGTGTGTGCGCATTTGAACTGTAGAACTCGAATAGCAAGTGTATCAGGTCTATCGTCTCACAAAACATTTCACCTGCCCTTTTGACCTTGTTTTGTTTTCTTCGTTTGTGCTACACCAAGGAATGATCGAACACAAAATAGAAAGTAATAGACGATTCTATATCCGTTGGGCGTGTTTGAAATTTTTAGCTGAATCATTATGTTTATTTCCTTGATCTGTCATCTCTCTTCCAACATTACATAACATAACGCCCGTATTGAAATAAAACTACTTTTTACGGATTTTATCGCGTTGTATTGATATTATTTGATTCCCGTAATTGTAAGGTAGCTGTTAGTAATTGTAACATTAAGACGTCCAACAACTTAGTCTACCCGTGACCATGGATGCTGTAAAGGATCCGAAACGTCGGGAATCAAATAATATCAATACAACGCGATAAAATCCGTAAAAAGTAGTTTTATTTCAATGTCTAATATTCGCGTAAGTGTCAGAAACCAGTATAACGCCCGTATTCCTCGAAGGGTTATGCAAAGTTTTACTGCTTTACCCTTTTATTTCATAGAAAAACCCAATAATACTTTGCTCAACAGAGGTCACTAGAACTTCTTACTCAACAGTCATTACGACCACTAGACAAGTTTGAGCAATTTCATGCTTACGTGGATCAAAATATTTCTTGCACTCTCTATTATATACCTATAGTATATAAATATTCATTCCTATAAAAACGGGATACGTTAGCAGCCACGGTACAAAGAATCAACCACACAGCGTAGGACGGCCTCCATCAAGATGAACAGACGACCTGGTAAAGGTCGCTGTTGGATGCAGACGGCATATAACCGGACCTTGCGGAAGTCTATGGGGAAGATCTTTGTCCAGCAATAGTCCTCTTTTGGTTGATTTGATGGAGATAACCAAGGTAACTAAATATTGGTTAAAGTTTTTTTAAATAGCCGTTTCTATCCACTATCTATGTTCAAAGCCCTCCCCCAGGCTTTTCCAGGTTCTCTTTTCCTGCGCCACCAGTACGCATCCAAATCATCACACCTCTTTTTGGGCCAGCCTTGAGGGCGCTTTCCATCTTCTGGCACCCATTGAGTGGAGGCTCTTGCCCAACCGTTAAAAACGATGAAATATAGAAACACTATTATTACCTAATCACCATCAGGTCTTTTATAACCAGTTATCCCAATACAATAAAACAAGCTTAATAAAATGACAAAGCAATCGAGATATCCTTTTAATTCCCAGACCACAAATATAAAATTCCGTCCGTAAGTATTTGTGTATAAATCAATCATTTGGAATAATTGATGTGGAAAGGAAGCGGTTACGTAATCTCGTTCAAATGTCAAAGATCAACAATCAGTGCGGTCGGTAGTAACCTTTGTACAGTCGATGATAAAAGTGTCTAAATTAAATTCAGTTTAACTCTATTTCTGATAAATGGGTTTAAGTTCAATTATTAATATCATATTGTCTTTAATCTTTCTTTTTAATAACTTATCATTACAATATTATATTTTTATGTTTCAAAGGTGCCATTTGCAAAAAAAATAAAATGCATAATGCCCATTAATGTGAACTAAAATATTGTACGAACTTGCTAACTGTTATAAACAGCAAATTGTGTGTCCGTAATAATGTTTCTTTGATATTGAAGGATTTTTTCCCACATAATACACAGTGGTAGAACTATAGGTACCATGTTTGGGTATCCGCCATTGACATTTATAACGACTCCATTCGTGACATCGATTTTTTGTAATACAAATACTGTTTTCGACTGTACAATTGTCATCAATCTCAACCGTCATTACATAGTATTTGATTTTTTGTTCAAATATTTAGTTCTGTTGAAAGCGTTGCAGGCAGGTGGCCAACCACTATTTTATTGTCTTTTTTCTGTAGTATTGATGTCATAAACAAACTATTTTAATTGATGGATCTTGATATCATGGGAAGGGTGCATGACGGACTATTTTTAAAAGGTGAGTTCTTTTTTCATTCAAATATGATTTTAAATTAAAAATACTTTTATGTATCGTGGCTTAGTTGTGATTATACGTGACTAGAGATGGGTTTATGCCAGGGCATTTATTTTTTTTGCCCAAAATGCCTGGGCATAAACCCATCTATATAGATGGATTTTTGCCAGAGCATTTATTTTTTCGCCCAAAATGCCTGGGCGGAAAACCATCTATATACGTGACTGTACTTTAAGTTTTTTTTTTAATGTAGATTATAGAAAGAAATATTTTTTGACAGATCTATAATATTGCAAATCAGTAGACTATACTCTATTGCTATTTTTTTTTCATGAACGCTACACGCCAGCTAATTATTACGTAATCAACCCATTATACTGTCCCACTGCTGGGCAAGGGTCTCCTCTCAGAATGAGAGAGATTAGGCTATAGTCCACCACGCTGGCCTAGTGCGGGTAGTACGCAGGTTTCCTCACGATGTTTTCCTTCACCGTTTAAGCGCGTGATAATTAACTATTTAATACGCACATGACTTCGAAAAGTCAGAGGTGCGTGCCTTGGGTTCGAACTCGAGACCTGTGACTTGGCAGTTCAACGCTCATACCACTAGGCTGTCACTGCTACCAGCTAAATATTAGGTCTCGTCTAAAATAATAATAAAATATATAAAGAAGAATGCATGCACTTAGTTAAATTAAAAACTATTAAAATTTGTAAGCAAAACCATAATATCAACTTTTTTACATTATTCCTGTTAATCCGGTGCCAAAAAGCTCAGCACTGAACTGTAGGTCATTGTAATAAGGTTCATTATGACTAGGTAATTTTCTTACAAAGTTGGTGCGAAATAAAATGTAATGTTTATGCTTTTCACATCGAGCTTGTTGTTAGTACCTACTTGTTATAACTTGACGATTTGCTCCAACGAAGCATTGGAGGAGAAATAAATTCAGGTTTTACTATCTTTACTTTCAAGCTCTTTCACTTAGCTCTTTAGCTATTGAGGATTGTGAAGATCAAGATAAGCTTGAATTTTACAATTTCTGACACTTTGTAAGTGTTTTGCAAAATATTATATTTTTTTAGTCACCGTTAGCGTAAGCGATTCGTTTATGTACCCTGTGGTCCTGAATACGATTGGGTGCTATTTATTTTATTGTAATCAATGATTTCGATATTTATGTACAAAAAATATCTGAAAGAAAAATTTACATATTTTTACGTGGGAGAGCCATGCTTCGAAACGCATTCGGGCCAGCTCGACCGGAGTGATACCACGGCCTCACAGAAAACCGGCGCTAAACAACGCTTACGTAGTATTTCGGCGAGTGAGTGGGGTTACCCGAGGCCCAACCCCATTTTAAAAGGTCGGCAACGCACTTGTGACTCCTCTGGTCTTGCGAGTGCTCATGGGCGGCGGTAATCGCTTATCATCAGGCGATTCGTCTGCTCGTTTGCCCTCCTATCACATAAAAAAAAATTTTAGTCACCGCTAGCGTTAGCGATAGGTTTATGTACCCTGTGGTCTTGACTACGATTGGGTGCTATTTATTTTATTGTAATCAATAATTTCGATATTTATGTACAAAAAATATCTGAAAGAAATAACATATTTTTACGTGGGAGAGCCATGCTTCGGCACGAATGGGCCGGCTCGACTGGAGTGATACGCTTACGTTGTGTTTTGCCGAGTGAGTGGGGTTACCAGATGCCCAACCCCCTTTTAAAAAGTCGGCAACGCACTTGACTCCTCTGGTGTTGCTAGTGTCCATGGGCGGTGGTAATGGCTTACCATCAGGCGATCCGTCTGCTCGTTTGCCCTCCTATCCCATAAAAAAAACATAATATATTTTTTTATTAGGAACAACAAACAGGTATACAATATAATACAAGAAGATACATTAAAAAAGTGTTACAATTGTATAGCCAACCACGTTATTCACAGAATATGTAAGACATGAAATAAAGAAAAAAAAATACGTAAGTCTTTAGAATGATTTAAAAACCCATGTACCAAACAAGTGGTGGTTGAAAATGTAAAATTAAATCTTTTTATCATAATCACTAACATAAAACTTGATAATCATGATCATTATTCGGAAGACAGTAAATAATTGTTGAAATCTAATTAGAAATGAATGTTGATTGGTCTCACGAGGACAAGATTAGCACAGGACCGGAAAATGTGGCATAAGCAAAGACAAGCCTATACCCAGCAGTGGGTAAATTCGGGCGGTGAGTGATCAATTTCTTTGTTTCAGATAATGACTTACCAACATTTTGCCGTTGTAGAATTTCAAATACTACAAGATCCAGAGTTTAGTAACGTCCACACAACACTACATCATTCCATTCACACTAGTGTTGAACTCGTAAAACGTGGTACTATCAGGAGGGCGTCAATTTCCAATTTATTTTTTCCCCACCGTTGCAGGGCCGATGCAGTAAAGTTGGAATCGTAAAGTTACGACGTCTGGCCCCTGCGACGCCCTTACCACGAGATATTGGAGCATGTGGGGTAGAATCCAGTAAGTATTATGATAATCCTAAAGGCAGAGTAATGTGTAAGATACACGAAGCTAAAACCTCAGTAAGAAAAGGTATGCCTATTAAGAGCCTAATATTACGTTATCTAGACGCACACCAAAAAATCATACCTACAATGGGCAATCAGGAATTTCTTACAGACAACTAGAAAACGTAAACGAAGTTTATATAATTCCTATATATCTTTGCATTTCCTACTGTTATCATTGTAAGTTACCTGTTTTGCCGTTAATATATTTTTATATACTAAAACAAAATAAAAACTTTCATTCATGCACTACTTCTGGAATTTACAAGCTCAACTCTAAAAAATAAAGTGATTTTTGGATATCGGGAATCAATATAGTCACGTTATTGATTCCCTGTATCCAACAATCTATATATCCAGCACTCCGATTTATCGTATCGTCCCCAGTTTCATAGTACAGGGTGGTCCTACTATAATTTAGTAAGGATAATAGACATTCATTTTTCACTAGTTCAAATTGGACACGGTGGCTGCCAGTTTTTTGTTGCATATCTTGGCTCGGAGGGGACCGGTAAATTACACCTTGGATTATATCCCCTTTGACGATGGGATATAAAAAATTTAGTGTTTCTTGAATTCCATATGAAGTTTCATTGAAGTGTTTGGCTGTATGAAAGCATGTATCTAAAAGAAACTTATAAGATGATGTAACCATTTTTTTCAATGTAATCTGGCTTAGATACAAAAAATATGTAATTAGTTTCTTGACCCCAATAGAGATGGTCGAAAATAAATTTAATTACTTTAGAAAAATTTATAGTAATAAAGAATAATTAATTTGTAAGATACTAATTTAACATCAAACACAAATTAAATCAAAATAGATGTTATTAATTTTGTTTTAATCGTTAAACATGTTAGTCTTGTAAATGCACGTGTAGTTTCTAATTCTTTGTAGTCTGCTTTGATTTTCACAAAGCTAGTACTAAACTACTTATAATGTTGAGTCAAAGACTTTGTCTATTTTAATTTCCAGTCAGGTGAATAATGTCTATTGCTTTTGACATTTCTTGCACCATCAAGAGAGGTAGGGGATAGTGGAATCTAAAAATTCCACTCACAACTGGAGCTGCCCGACTGAGGCAATGGTACCTGAAGAAAATCGTAGCCAAATAACATAGCTCCTTGCTATGTTGTCCCTAACGGTGAGCAAGGTTGCTAGAGCTCCGCGAGGAAGCGTTGTGTTGGCAAATAGGATAAGCATCACGCTATTGTCTCCTATGCTACCAGTTCAACTATTCCTCCTTGATTTTCAGGGTCGGCAACGCGCGAGTGATACCCCTGGTGTTACAAGCATCCATAGGCTGCGGTAACCGCTTACCTTCAGGCAGGCTGTATGCTTGTTTACCACCTTAGTGGTATAAAAAAAACCATCATAAATTAAAGAAAGTTGTAAAGACCGACTTTTCAATAGTCTTTCATATTTTATCTTAGGAATAAATTCTATTTTACAGAAATTCTATACAAAACCTGTGAAACGTTTAAGTTCTTCGTTAGCCTTTTTTACATCAAGCTTAAATTTAATTCAAAAATCGATACGATAAATAAACCTGTCAACCGTACTTCCATGTTTGACAATTAGGATAGTACTAATTATCATGTTGACTTGAACCTGTTCAAAATTTAAACTGGTTATCGGTACTGGTTCTGATAAAAAATATTTAATTCTAATGCTGACACTTTGTATTGAGACATTGATCTTGAAAGCAGATCTTTCATATTGATGTGCAAATAACATCAGACATCAGGGTGGTGTCGGAAATCGGTGGCGAAAACAAAAGTTCAAACCAAATCGAAGGCATCGACTTGCGGCTTTCCTTTTTGTAAAAAGTTATTTTTCTATCATAATATAAAGTTGTTGAAAATTGGAATCATCAGTCATTCATACTTGATATGAAAATTATGTCACAACTTTATATTGCACGTAAAAATACAGACACATACAACACAAGTCTATTCAGCAGAGTTAGCTAATAATGCAAAAATAGCGAGTCTTCAGAGTGACGAAATCTTACCCTCTCCTAATAAACAGGGCAATATTATGAAACGCGATGTTCAGGGGGTAGAATTATGTGCAGGGGATGTTTTACGATCAATTTCATTTTTACAGTCCTCTCGTAGTGCGATGAATCAAACTGAAGCATATGAAAGGTATCAACGAAAATTGTTATGTGTAAATTTTCCTGTGTTTTGGTTGGTAGCGTCACACTGGTGTTGGGTTTTCCATCTGTTTTTCTACTTTACTTAGCACAATAAATACTTCTGATCAGTAATATCACTATAAAGAATTGATCATTCCATTTTAAATATCAGTTAAGTTTTAACATTGTCAATGAAGCTTGTGTCTAGTAGTATCTAGTAGCGTCTACACCTACTTAAAGATTTTTACACAACAGTGGTATTTTGCCTAATTTATAATACTGATACTTTCTGTAAAAAGTTTCCTGTAGCCATACGAAAAGGAAGGCCAAACCCAGTTATAATTTCAATTCTTTGACACATATTTCGAATTCAGACAAAAATATCTTCTACAAACCATTACTCTTAAAAAATTTAAAAATAAACTCATCGTTCTGGTTTCTGACACTTACGCGAATATTAGACATTGAAATAATAATAATAGCAGGGCAAGATGGCTGGGTCTTACCACCTGCTTGGAACCCCATTATAGATTCCATAAAATCAAAATCCAAGTCCAAAACTGCAAGACCGAAGGATACGGTGAGCTCGTTCTGCGTGAATCGGATCGCCAATAATTAACAAAAATGTAAGGTAGCTGTTAGTAATTGTAACATTAAGACGTCCAACAACTTAGTCTACCCGTGACCATGGATGCTGTAAAGGATCCGAAACGTCGGGAATCAAATAATATCAATACAACGCGAAAAAATCCGTAAAAAGTAGTTTTATTTCAATAAACTCATCGTTATTCTTCTGTTTGATGGCTAAACGGCAATCGCACACAATTACACATAATTTCCTTGAACTCTACAACAAAATCACCAGCATGTAACCTATCAATAACGACATTAATGCTCTGGACACTGATATAGATAGTCGAATGTCAAGGATCACCAAACACGATTTTACTTTCAACCGAGTATTGACGCCTACATCGTGTAGTACACGCTTAACCTTTAAGATATTTAGTGTTAAAGCAGTTTCACATCGGCGGACGAGAGATTTAAACGATTCAAATTGATCTGTTGTTTCCTCTGGTAATAATAGGCTAACAGTGTGGTCGAAGTCCTACCGGGATTATTTCAGAAGTATAAAATGATTCGGACAACAAATTAAAATATGTTTTATTAAAGCTAGTAAAAATTACAGACACAATACAAAATGTATTTTTTTGTACACCGAGGCCATAACGCGCTTATGGGTCGATTATTCCACCGCCATATAACTATAGCGGAGGAATTTATCAGGTAAAAATTATCTGGTGGTAGAAATATCGGACCTAAGAAAATTTAAGATGAATATAACTCTTAAACATGTCTAATTTGGACAGCTGTTATTGGCAAGACAATTGAGAAAGGTGAGTCTTCTTCCAAAAAGTGCTTATGCACTTAGCAAATACACTATCATGAATATACTTACTGAGGATCAAAGACTACAATATATTTGCTGAAGATCTTGGATTCCTTCAACATAAATTATCCCAAAGGGTTTTTATAACAAGATATGATCAAAATGTAGTTATTACTTGAACAGCTGAATCATTTCTCTGAATTCGCCAATGTTATATCTCGCCAATTTTCTGGACGATTTTACTTACAGGTGTTGCAGTTGCAGAAAAAGTTGTAGCGGTCCAAATAAAAAAAAACGATATAATAGGTAATTCAAAATTGAAGTAACTTCTTTCATTTGTACCGTGTGAAACGACCCTCACATCACTTCCTTCGGTAGGCGTGGCTGACCGTAATCACTCTTAACTTTTATTCCTCCAGACTTATTTGCAATGGATCTCGTGGTTTTCCTGCAATTACAAGCCATTTAAATTCTTTAGTCTTAAAGTGATTTCGTATATTTTTCTTGCGTGTTACTTCGCTGCTCATTACTTTGTGTTGACGGCAAATTAATACTTGTCTGAACGATATTACTACTTAAATGTAACTTAGCTTCTATGTGATATTTATTTAACTAGCTTTACGTGGCCACGCGTTGGCTCGAAAACTTATTTTTAGTTACATATATTCATATCTTCTGAAACCTTACTAAACTTAAAACCCAAGATATTGAAATGGAATATCTTTACTTAATATTATAAACGTGAAAGTTTGTGAGTATGGATGTATGTATGTTTGTTACTCTTTTACGCCAGAACGGCTGAGTGGATCTGGATTTAATTTGGCCCAGAGATAGATTATAGTCTTGAATAGGCTATAGGCTACTTTTTATCCAGGTCGGACCCAATTCTGAAGTTCACGCAGCCAAAGTCGCGAGTAGAAGCTAGTAACTAATATTTAAGTTACAAATCCTGTTATCCACACCCACTTAACGGCTATTCAAGACAAACTTTCAAACAGACGGGCAGACAAATATTCTAAAATCGTTCATTACGTATCGTAAGTATATCTTGGCGGTCCAGCTAAAGTTTTTCGATTTATTTTGAAATCATAGACAAACACTTAAATTTTATTGATTAAGGGTATTAGTATCACAAATATCAGTATGTCATCCGTGGTCGCGCATTTTTTCTGTTGTATAACTATCAGTAACTATTTTTCCGAAATAGTCAATATTAATTCTGAAGATACACCACAATACTCCTTGAATTCGAATTTTATTTCAAGTGTTAAAGTGTTTAGTTAAAGTGATTATTGATTTTTACCGACTCGCTTCGAGGAATTATAATTATTGACATTTACACTAATGATTGCAAGTTTGATTTACATGGAATAACAATTCCTTACCCAAAAATGTTTGTTCTCTTGGTGAAAGCATCAACCTTTTCACTCAATTGTCGCATTACTATTAAGAACCCAAGTTAATTGTTAATCTGTTGAAAGCAACCGCTTGAAACACAACTAATTCGACAGGGCTTTTAGCATTTTCGTAATAACCCATTAAAAGTTCTTCATTGCGAGCTTTCACTAAGCTTTGCTTTAAAAAAATTGAGAAGCTGAAGTGATTAAATTTTATAAAAAATCTGACTTTAAATTTTAAGTCAACCCCGTCATCATTCGAAATCGTGTTATCCTACTAATATTATAAATGTAAAAGTTTGTGAGGATATATAGATATATGGAAGTATGGATGTTTGTTTCTCTTACACGCCAGAACGGAATCTAGATCAAATTTGGCACAGAAATATATTATAGCTTGGAATAACACATAGGCTACTTTTTATCCAGGTCGGACCCAACTTTATTCTTTAGTTAGTTATTAATACATACATACGCCTTTCTCCCACAGGGGTAGACAGAAACTATAGGCAAATGTCAGCGGCAGCGTCGGTAGAGGTCGTTCTAGAAGGACATACGCCGATCATATTGGTGAAATCCTTCAAAAAGGTGCGTAGCACTCGCAACCGACGTGTATGTATGAGAAGATGTATTAATGTGGAAGAAGCAAAAGAAGTATGCAAAAATCGTAGCAAGTGGCAGTCTATCGTTTCTGCCTATGGATAATAATAATTATTCATAAATTATTATATATCACTCGGTTAAACAACGAAAGGAACGATCGCAAGGAAACCTGCATACCTGAGAGATTTGCTCAACAGCGTATCAAATCTGCTAATCTACTTGCACTAGACCAGCACACACTAACCCTTCTCATTCTGAAAGGAGAACCGTGCTCACCAGTGATATCTACAGATGATAAATACTTTTCATCACAAAATGATCACAATAAAGAAGTTTGAATTAGTGACATAGTTTAAAATATATCAACTATAAGTACTACTTAAGTTTAAGATCAATAAAAGAGCAATTATTTATTCTCGATCCAAACATTATTAAAGAACACTTAACACTTAAACTAAACAGCCCAAACTTATACCAAAGTCCTACACTTTGAAAGTAATAAATCAATTTTATCAATTGTAAAAGCATTGCAGTGAAACCTGTTCGGAAACCAATTAGTTGCTATCAGAAACTAACTAATTAGGACGCTCGCATCAATTAACATTCAACTGCCTTCTGGATTTATTGAGAGTTCGTTATCGTTGAAACTTGGTTTACATTCGGTGTTGGTTTCATTTGATACTGTAAATATAGCTTAGATTTTAAGTATGACATCATCATCAGCCATATTATATCCCATTGCTTGGCACGGGTCTCTCTTAGAGTGAGAGGGATTAGGCTATAATCCACCGCACTAGCTTACTGCGGGTTGGAAGACTTCACACGACTTTGAGCAAATTTCTCAGGTATGCAGCAGGCATCCTCACGATGTTTTCCTTCACCGTTTTAAGAGAGTGATAGTTAATAATTAATACGCACTACAGATCTTTGCCTTAGAACTCCAACGGTCATTATGGCTATCGCTGCTTTTTGCTTTTTTTAGTTATGGCATACTGAGCAATAATGGTGATAGCAGTCCTTCTAACATTTTCATCCGCTTCGAGAAAGTTTCAGAACCATGATGGCTAAAAAGCCACGTACATCGGTTTTTCCAATATGAATCATATTGATATATCGAAAAAGATACTTTTAGCATTGCAGATTCTGTATCTTTACTATTTTTGAGTTCACCTAGAGGTATTCAGACGCTGGAAAATCCTGATAATTAGGTTGCCGTAAGCCGTATTGCCCAGAAATTGGATCGCGGACTTCGAATGGCATTCGCTTCCGGTAAAATACTGATTTTCAATCGCATCTGGTTAGACTGATAGCCGACCTCAACATAGATTAGTGTTATAGAAGGATCAATTAATTTATTTGTGACTAGCGACCCGTGCGCAGCTTTGCTTTCCTACTTTTTTCAGACTGTTATGGTAGATTAACTAAAACTTTCATACAAACCTTGTACCGACAGTAACGAACATAACAAAAAAAGAATCATCAAATTTGGTGCATTCGTTTGGAAGTTATGCGCGTACATACATATCGGCAATTCATTTTTATGTATTTACTAGCGGCCCGGTACGTGCTTCGCTACGTATAAAGCGAAATACAGCGGACAGCGGACAAAACCGAACACACACAAAAAATTTCATCAAAATCGGTCCAGTCGTTTGATCTAAACCATTCCCAGATCCCCTTGAACACACACAAAAAATTTCATCAAAATCGGTCCAGTCGTTTGAGAGAAGTTCAGTGACATACACACTCACAGAAGAATTATATATATAAAGATATAGATAGATAGACTCTTAAGTGTCATTATCTGACATCCCTAAATTGCACATTGTTTCAAAACCCAAATTTACCGGCCACAATTCTTGACGCACAGAATTTGCGTTCACTATAGATAATCTTGACACTTTAACCTTTCCAAAATGGCTGTTAACACACCATTATGGCGTATCAATTCGATCTAAGCGCAGTTTGCACGCAAAACGTAAATCTTGACAATCGACACTTAAATCATAAAGTCAATTATGTGTTATTTGTATATCCAGAATTTACGCGTAGATCATGTTGGATGGAAATTATTCCTGTTTCCTCTAAAACCTTGTAAGGAATTCAAATTGTTGAGGCAAGGATTTGAATCACAAGGTGCATCAAAATCATCCCTGTGTTATGGGTGAGAAATCTTCTGGTTATAAGATCTGCATCTGAAACAAACCTCAAATGCAAATAAAAGCAATCGCTTATTAGAAATTAGCCTAAGAGGTTTTTTTTACATTTTACTTCTCATCTTTAGTTTTTTTGCATTAACGCAAGCTGAATATTTTTTTTTTTAATTTGGTCCTTAAAAAAATTATATATTTAAAATTTATATCTTTCTCATCATAAGTTTTTAATAAATTTTTCTCTGACTTTCTATACAAATTTACGTACCTTGTACTATAAAACGTTCATTATTTTTCGGGCCAATTTCAAATAGACAAATAATTTAACCAGTAATAGCCGACGCTCGAAAACTATAGATTTCCTTCTGTGTCTAATTTTTTGCTTGGGGTGTACGGTAAGTCTATATAGGGATGATAAAATTACACAAACTCGATCTACAATACACACCAAAACTATTATTGACATTATGCAATTTATTCATAAATGCAAAAATATTACATACATACATACATACATACATACACTCACGCCTTTCTCCCACAGGGGTAGGCAGAAACTATAGACTGCCACTTGCTACGATTCTTGCATACTTCTTTTGCTTCTTCCACATTCATACATCTCATAAATACACGCCGGTTGCGAGTGCTACGCACCTGACCTTTCTGAATGCAAAAATAATATACGTTACCAATCCAACAGGTACCATTGGTCATTCAAAAATATTGTACCTATCTACATATATATAGAAATCCAAGGGAAAAATCAAATACTGTAAAATTATTAATTACATAATTACATTTTCGTTACTTTGGTGTATAATATGACAACATTAATATTTATGTGCACTTTTCGTTGACAGAGTGGTGCGATGCCCGACGTTTCGGACAAAAAACGCTTTTAAAACGTTTTCATTGTAACCACAATGCCGCCGAATGACAACTACGATTATTCTTAATACTTGAAGGAATAAAATCAACTTACTACGTAAAATCGATTTTAGAATTTGTTGTAAAAATTTATTTAATAACTCAACTCCGTCTGTTTTATTATTTTATTAAGAAGTTAAAACAATATAAATATGTTTGATTAATATGCGCTGTGTGATTCTACATATTAAAAAAAACTTTATCATTATTGGTCTTAAAATAATAAACAGGATCTTAAGGCGAATAAGCATGTGGATTTTTATATAAATTTATTAGTTATTGCAAAGAAAGTCTATAGATTTATAGATTATTCAAAATTACACACAGATACATATATTCAAGATTAGCATTATTAAATTTTATAATAGCTTGTCAATATTATTCGAGGTAGTAGCACAGAATTCAGTTTTAAATAAATTATCAAGTTCTCTCAGTCGTACTATATAAACCACTGGTCAACATATTCGATGATGCGCACAAAAAACATGGACAAAACCGCCGGTCGCCGACAAAGTGACGAACGCATAACTTTCGAGACCCTTACATTGTGGGCCCGCGATTAACAGTTAATAATACGGTGCGTCGAAAGTTTCAATGACCAGATATTATTCACGTTTTTTGTCTACCACTTCGTTACAATGAGGAACACTGTGCGAATTGTAGGGCTGCGCTAATCTGAAGCCGTGACTTTGAAAAAAAAATTGAATGCATTTTTTCAATGATTTGTAACGCAAGTCTTCGTTAAGCTGTAGTTAAATGTGACAACCCAGCCGGTTTTAGTTGTTGTTGCAAAAGAGAGACATAACCATTTTATGCCTCGGTATTGCTATTATACTTTCGCAACTATTGACACGTTTTGTGGTTTCAGTGACATGTAAATAACAGTTTGTGGTAACACGCAAACTTTATAAAGTATTCATTCGTGTCATTAGAGGCGAATAGGTTAAGGCCAAAATAAGTTAAGTTAGTTTAAGTCCACTTTTATAATGCGTACTGCTGAAATATGGAATGCGCTTCCCGAGTGGGTCTTCCCTGATGGATATAATCTGGGTGTCTTTAAATCACGAGTGAATCGGTTTCTTCTAGGCAAGCGCGCTCCATCGTAGATCGCAGTATCGCTTAACATCAGGCAAACTGGCGATCAAGCGTAAGCCTATCACGAATTTAAAAAAAAATGTATTTTATTAGTAGGAATGATTCATTCGGTATTATTTTGTTGAAAATTGAGATGGGGAAAACTCAATTGACGATGCGCAATATGTCGAACATTATTGTCATTCATTCATTCCGGTTTAAAAGGTAATGTAGCTAGTGAAATTACTGGGCATATGAAAAACCAACTGAGGTGTCAAGAACATGCGCGAATTATACCAATGGTGGTGCTAGCGTCTGTAGGCTGCGGTTGCCGCTTACCCTCAGGCAGGCCGTGTTTGTTTGTCATCTTATTACTTACGTTTTTTGTACAACAGTACGGTAAAATACAATAACAATGCGAGATATTTTATAACATTTCTTTTTCGAAAGTAAACTATTTTTTTTATTATTACCGTATTGATTAATTTACTATAAAAAAAAATCCTAGAATAATTGATTCTATGTCGATATTTTCACGCTAAAATTCCTGCAAACCACGGTTGTAATTTCAAAGTATCGGTTCAAAATAAACTACCATTGTAGAACTTTTAAATTTGAATATTTTGGTCAGAAATATAATTTTATAACCAAATAAACATAAAATTGCCTCTTAAATTAAAATATTCATCATCCAAGCTTTTATAAAGAGAAATATGTAAAACAACACAAAACGTTACGGTCAATGTAAACATCAATTGAAAGAGATAACTTTTAAATAAAATTCTAACACAAACAAATTAATTAACGGAAGGAATTATCGAGATGGCGTTAATTAAAGGCAAGTTGGAGGTTTACGAAACTTTGTATTTGGTCCTACTGTTAGCGATTAGCGATTAACCAAACTAAAAATCACAAAGATATTAATAAATCAGCTTTGCCACAGAGAGGCCTTTGGTCCGGTTCCCGATTCCCGTTTCCCAGTGTGATCAGATGCAGCTAAATATCAGTATTACACACGAGTCACGAAGTGACTGTTATCAGATCACTGGAATTTCTGATCAATACTGACATCCTAAGGATAATGTCGATTTAAGGCCTTTCCGACTTGACTTTTTTTTATGGGATTGGAGGGCAAACGAGTAGACGCATCGCCTGATGGTAAGCGATTACCGTCACTCATGGACACCCGCAACACCAGAGGAGTCACGAGTTCGTTGCCGACCTTTTAAAAGGGGATTGGGCCTCTGGTAACCTCACTCACTCAGCGAAATACAACGTAAGCGTTGTTTAACGCCGGTTTTCTGTGAGGCCGTGGTATAACTCCGGTCGAGCCGGCCCATTCGTGCCGAAGCATGGCTCTCCCACGTAAATAAAACTGTAAATGACTACCATTGACGACTATTATAGATGTTCTAACACAAACATACTTCTAAAAAAGCGATTCTATAATCGCTAAATTTGGTCTTTGGAGCCGCAACCTCAGCTGCATTCACCATAACTTGAATTCTTGCTAACTGAATAACAATGGGAAATGTTTTCTTAACCTTTCTATAATAAAAGATTTCTCGGAAGTATTTTTTAGCAATTTGAAATATGTTTTTGGCATCATAATATTCGATATGGTCCACCTTGCTACAGTTGCACTGATTACATATTCAAACACTTTAACATTTAATTTTCATTTTTTAAGAAAATTGCATTTAGGAATATGTCTTCCAGACATAATTCGGTAAGAAGCCTTCTTTATTTAGTCAATTTGGTGTACAATTGTTTAATCACTTATAACTATAAAGATAGAGATACAGAATAAAACATTTAATTCTGCATTCGTAATAAATAACAGACAATTAATCGTTAACTCTTTATTCTAAACATCTTGCATCCACGTACAAAAGAGGGATCTAACTATATAAGCCAGCACAGTTGAGTATAACTAATAGACTCACCCCTATTACGAGCACATAGGGCCTAAAATATACCGATGAGCAGCTGCGCATAAACCTCACTAAGAACACCTGTAAGCTAACTTTTCGGTGTGATGATGGTTAATTTAATCTGAGTTTCATTTAAATTGAGGTATTAAAAGAAATCAGAGACAAGTCGTATTAGCGGATACAGTTAATACAATTCTGCTCTGATTTAAAATGTTGATCCACTCCACTGACTCCAACACGTTTGTAGCGAAAAAACTGCAAATAAGACCACCACGCAGACACTTAACACTAAAATATATCGGTTGGTCCAATTTACAAGCGGAGGCGATAATCGCGACACAATGATAAGCCTTTTCACAAGCTTTTAAGGTGTTTGTTGAGCTATATTTACTGTGAGGAGGAGTTTGACAGGCGTTTATGAATATTAGGTGCTGGCCAGGACTGTTTACACATAACTTTAAATACCTGTTTAACTAAAAAACCGTTCCTAGAAGTCGAGAGAAACATTCGTACCATTTCTCGTTTATTTTACTTTCGGGTGAGTAAGTTGTAGTAATGAGATAGCGGTGTCGTTTGCAACTATTCTAACCATTACAATAATCCTATTTACGGCAAAGATTTTTTTTCTCTGTCTTAGTTTCTAAAATCTGTAGCATTGTTTATTAGATTAGATTTTTACAATTAGGTACCTATGTATTTATTAGACAATACAGGCCACAATGCTGTTCACAAAATTGACCCAATTCTAATTAATTCAAGATTGACTACTTACCTCGATAGTAATTTTTAATATCTAACACCCAGTATCTTCTATTGTTTTATGCTAAGAGAAGTGGCTTATTACGTACTATACACATAGATAATGTTCATAACCCATAATTCATCATTCTTACATACAATTTGGGTACATATAATACTTACATGATGGTTGAAAATTAATTTTGAAATAGGATTTTGCACTTTAAATGAGCACACCAGTTAATTTAATCTGCAGATTAACTCGTTTAAGCGCAAACTAATAACTTCTTCGCTTTAACAGTAATTTAATCCATTATTTATTTTATATTTATGTATATTTATTAATCAGGTTTAGGCTAATCTTGGAAGCTAACAGCTTCCTTCACGACTTTCATTTAGCATATTGCTATAGTAACCACATTTTTCTCTATGTGTGTGTATTACTTGTAGTGCTTACTGTGTAATTATTTTGGCGACATCATGACTTGTAAGACCAGAGGATCTATGAGGGATTTCCGAACAAGAAAAAAAAGGACCAAGACTTAATATCGTCCAACAGATAATTGAAATAACTTGAGTTGCACATTTTTCACTGGTATGTCTCTGTTACCATGTAATAGGGGCGAGCCTGTTGCCACAAATTCAAACTCCGAGCTTTTACTGAAAATTCCTAATGGTAAAACCCAATAACACCTTGCTCGACCGAAACTAAGATTTTACGCTCAACTGCCACGCTTCCGACCTCTACACTCAAAAATCTAATCTTTAATTTTGTAGTCAGTAGAAAAAAATACTTCACTAGGTTTTGCGCATTCGGAAAAGATAATGATATTAATTAAGTTCCCTTACATAACCGAACTTGACCTATTATTGCCTCGCGGTGTCGCTTACAATTGTGTCATTGTGTAAAACGAGGCGATGAGCACTGTTTTGATAATGAACACTCATGTTTAAAATGTTCTTCCTTTACTGACTCAATAATTATGGTTTCTTATATTTTTATGTAGATAGATTTTTAGCAGCTCATGCAAGTTGAGCACCATCTGTTGTCAGTCCCAATTGTGATACCAACAGCTATGATATTTGTTAGTGGTAATCAGAAGCCCGTAAAGCCTAACAACCAGTTTATTTTTAGGATATCAATTTTGCCCAGAATTTTAATATCAATGGCAAATGTATCGAAGCTCACAAAAGGATGAACCGATTTCAATTACACTTTTTTTATATCACCAAGGTGGCAAACAAGCATACGGCCCGCCTTATGGTAAGCGTTTACCGTAGCCTATAGACGCTTGCAACATTAAGGGTATGACTCGCGCGTTGCCGTCCCTGTAAATTACGCTTTACTTGGCGTGGGAATCGAGCCCAGGACCTTACCGTCAGCAGCCGCTTGCAACCACGAGGGAAAGCAAGTGTGGTTTTATGTCGGTACGACTACCGACATACCCTGCGGCCTCTCTAGGTGGCAGACGATACATGAGGATTTTCCGAATAAAAGGACCAATAATGCAGTTTTACTAATACTAATAAAGCAATATAATAAGACGTGTCTGTACTAAAGTTATAAATCTAGTCACAATCTCGTAAAACATAACCCTCGTAAAATCGCTGTAATCGGTTCATAAGTGAGTTGCAAAACCCAGTAATTTAGCCTAACGTAACATTATAATTATTTCATTAGATTTCATAACATAATTGGAAAAGTGCAAATTTCCTGCAATATGCGGTCCTATTAAAACTTTGACATGCAAATTTAAATAAATTACTAAAAACCTGGATAATATTTTATATACTATTTGACGGCACGAGTTGACGTATGGACTGACCGATTTCTTTCTGCACTTTGCAATTTTGTCTCCATGCTCTGAAACGGGTCACCGAACTGGCATTTTAACTTTCGTTTTTTTCGTGAATATTTCAAAATGTTACAGAGTTCAGACGATAACAATATAAATACATATTTGTGGGACTAGTAATGTGCATACCATCACGTTTGTATTTCCGGAAGGGTTAGGCAGAGGTGTACTTATGTTAACCCACAGTTCACCGATATATTTAGGTCCCATGTCATAGGATGTGAGCCTATTGAGGACTAGTAATAACTAGATAAATGCGGGCAACACCACAGGACACTACTAATAATAAATATAAATTGCATCAAAAGGTTTTTACCCGTTAAAGAGAAGCTATTTCGTATTTAATATTACAACAACTCGTACAACAATTCCAATCCATTTCTCAACATTCAACACCTCTTTGAACAAAATTGAACTAACCACGTATGGCCAGCTAAGTGCCATTAAAACTAATTACCAAACATTAGTTGCATCTATTAAGGGCTTATAATTACAATAGGTAGACGGGACATCACCCAACATCCACCTGGGTCATTACATAAGGTCATAGTCCCCTTAATATCGCCGACGGGGTCGTGGAACGATGATGGTAATACACAATTTTACGGGCCACCCTAGGATTGTGGTGTAAGAGACGGGATGTAGCGATAGTGGAGAGAATATAAGCGATTGTTTAAAACAACATATTGAAGAAAGGAAAAAAGTTTTTTTTTTATTTTGGACTCGGACGGACCGTGCGAAATCGTACGCACTGAAAACAGCACTTACCTTTCCTTGAGATTTAGTCACGGCCCTACGATTCATGATAATCTACGATATTATACCTCATCATTATTGATGACAGAAGCTGTTGCCATATTGCTTTGAAAAAGAAGCAAATTTTTTATACTTTGCCGATAAAGTAATGCTCTAGAATTGCATTTTTTTTTAAATTGAGTAGATAATCACCTCAACTTCTTCGCAATGCAAAACAACATAGATAATATGCGTTCTTTACATCCTACACAAATTTTTTGTTGTTATTTTCAATTAAAAACACTGTAACGGTAACATGCAAGACCAAGTCTTACATGCCATGAACCCTAGCTTCAAAATCGCTTCCGCTCGGGCCTTATGCCACAGCCTGACGTATGCACCGTCACGACCCACCCGCTACCTCTAACATAAGTGTGTATTTTAAATAGCCTTAACGATACACTGTTGTTATACACGTACCCTGTCGGCGAATAACAAGCGAACATAGAAATGTTGCGAATTGTTTGTGATTCTGAAGATTTTTCTTCTTACATTCTCTTAGTGAAATGTTTTTGCTGAAGCATTCAATGCGCCTTGGATAATGATGTCTAAAATAATGGGTATTTTATCATAGATTGAGGTAACAACTATTAAATACACAATTGACTCGGTTGCACGAAAGAAATTATTATATCTTTTGTATTGGTTTATATAATTGACTGCCTCATTAGTCTAGTGGTCCCAAGCGCGACTACTACGCTAGAGGTCCCGGGTTCCAGGTCGAGTGTATGTGTTATTGGGGTTTTCTATGAAATTCGCAGTAGCAACTCGAAGTCTGGATTTGTACCCGGTTAATAGCAATTGACTCGTCCCCTATTACATGGGATCTAAACATACCGGCGAACTGTGGTTGTACATTAGTAACTGTACATTATATCACGCCTGTATTCTGTAATACACGCGTGATATATGTATATGTTATGTTATGTTATTGGTTAATATGTTATACCGTAATTCTGTCCGATGAAACGGACAAAATATTAGGCTCTGATCTCAAATATTATTAAAATAATAACTATTTTATTATACAAGTACAGTCAACAGCACGTTATTGGTATCCAAAACTGACAAATTTCTTTAATCGATTTACAATTTAATCTCCAAATAATAGAGTTTATTATCCATTGAGGAAATTTGAGAGTTTGTAGTAGGTAATTTAATGTGCTGTTGACTGTACAAAAAAGTACGTCCTAAAACA
Source organism: Acronicta aceris (assembly GCA_910591435.1). Lineage (NCBI taxonomy): Eukaryota > Metazoa > Arthropoda > Insecta > Lepidoptera > Noctuidae > Acronicta > Acronicta aceris. The sequence goes on along the minus strand of OU342781.1, from coordinate 5,994,476 downwards.
TACCGGCAAACACCACATATATTAAGGATGTTACTAATTTTAGGCCATAATTAGAACTGCAAACAATTATTTAATATATTTAAAAATATAAAACAACACAGAAAAACTCATCAGCACCGGTTTTACATGTGAAACTTCTAGCTAGCCATGGTGATCATTGGATGTTGCCAACATGCAAATTAATCTTTAATACCTTAATGTCTGTATACTCTTGCAGCTCTAAAAACCACTTTAATGTCGCTTACGCCTTTTTAACACAGCATTAATATACTGTATTGAGTGCAATAACAACTGTAATTAAGAACATGTTTTGAATTTAATTACAAACGGTCATCAAGCGGGATCATTTCTCTACAGAAAATCTATTAGCTCTCTCGTGTTGGATGATGGTCAATTATTTTGTATGCAACAAGTAATTAAATAAAGTGTCGGAGAAAATGGAGTACAAGTACCAACGCCATTATAGATTACATTATAGGTTTGAAAATAAACGGTAAATATTTAGTATTCTTGATAAGAATCAAGAATATTTAATGTCAAAAATTGCCGAGCCTCCCGTAAAGGGTAACGGTTTTGAGATCTCAAATAGAACCAAATCTAAAGCTCTGGTCCTACGAAACCAAATTATTTCTCTTATATATAAGTTACTTGATATCTCTAAGTATTTAGGATAAGAGTAATTTGAAACCTGGGAATCCGGCAGAAACGCGAAACAACAAGGCGAAACAAGGTTCGATATAAAAACATTTGTTCTTTTTTAGATTAATCTTATTTAACATTATTGCTAACAATCACTTTGGGAAAGCAAACTTCGGGTCAAAAGAGTAATCACATCGATAAACCGACAAAAAATGTTTTGTTTAAAATCTATACTTATCTATGATAATATCCTCACATTAACGTGAACATTATAATCAAAGTATAAATAAAATCATGAATAACCAATACATTAACCAACATTGAAACCTTCGAAAATTCTATCCAATATTGATCCAATGTTTTGTCCAAGATCAAATATTTCCTAACAAGTCAATATTTCATAGTTCGTAGTATCACATAACCAGTACAAGTCCATCTCTGAATCATAACAAAATATATGATTCCGCTGGTCTCTCAAAATTGGTCCTTAGGTACACTTTGTCATTTAAATGGTTTTAAAGCTTAAACAGATAACAGGTTGGTTTAAAAGGTAAATGCAAGACATTTAAAGGCTATTTATCGTGAGATAAACGATAGTTCAATGGAATAGCACCTTTAGTTTTAAATGAGACTCAATTTATTATAGTTTTTTTAGTAACTTTAATAGAATGTCTTCGTTGTTTTTGACATCTTCTTGATTACTTCCACCCTTTTTACACTTCTTTGTTATCTTTTGAAGTGACTTCACGGGTTCGAAATCTTTATAGATGCAATGATGTTTATGCAATTGAAGCGGCAGTAACCAGGGCTTCGGACTTGCGATCATCTGGTTGCCGGTTCGAGACCCACCCATTGTACTACCGACGTGAACACACTCGTAACACAAGCATTTAGCTTTTGAAAAAGAAAAAAAATGGGCTTTTAATATTTATCTATTTTTTGATACTGCAGTATTATTAATGTAAGTAGGTACAATCCTTTATAATTATCATTTCAAATTCAAGGAAATTTTGAGATGACACTTTGCTTTTTACATAGTTATGAAAATATCAAATAATGTTTCAATCTCTTTTTACAAACTCAAAGTTTTTAATTAAAAGCAACACATAGGTCACTTCATAAACATGCTTTTAAATCTCAAAAATATTCAACAATTCCAAAATCTGTACATAAGGGATATTAATATGACCAATTATAAGGGGTCTTAATAAAAACGTTAGAAGCCAAAAAAAATCTAAAATTATCTTGACATTTTTTTATGTCTGTATGCTTGTACGCTCGTGACGTATGAACTACTGTAAGTAAATATATGAGGTTTTCAAAGTTAATTGCTGAAGGTCTAACTTAAAATCGGGTTCATGTTTCATCTTGATACGCTGCCTAGAAGCCGAATTATAAATTAATCCTTTTGGGACTCGTGTGAAACCGCGGGCAACAGTTTGTCCATACTATGTATATTCTTTGAACTAAAGCAACAGCAACACAAGTAATACAAATGTCTTTTAACTTTTGGTGGCGACAGCATTTCATTCAATGTAGCGAGCAATGGGATATTTTGTTCATGTCGCAGCCAGACTCAGCCAGTCGTCTTACAGTGTAACCACAGCCTTAACCTATCACGATTACGAATGTGTGTTCCGAGAAATTTGAGTTAAAAGTCTGCGAAATTTCAATATATTAAGTATTGAGACACAGTAGTGAAATAGATTCTACTACGTTTTTCAAATTATTAACCATACTAATAACAATGGAGAAAACATTTTTATGGAATGTATTTGATATTCAATTTCCTTTTTAACAGTTTAATGTTGCCATTTAAATTTAGCGTTTCAAGATAACCTGAAGTTTCGCAGATGGAAAACGCAATTTTGTTTAACAAAATTGCCAGAACCTATCTCCCTAATGTCTATATACATACAATAAGAGCATTAGTTCAACACTCTCGAGTCTCGACCCAAAGCAACGATTCGTTCGCAGTCAAAACAATCGACGACCGTCCGTCTGTACCGGTTTACAGTCAAGTATACACGCGACTTTGTCTGCATTAGATTTATTACTTACGTGGGTATTTGACGACCTAAATGGCAATCGCAATGGCATTCCGCCGTCACTTTCGTTTTGGGTTAAAATATTTAGTAGCTGCTGTACAAAATGTCAGAGAGGAATGCGTCCTAGAGTGGGAGTCGTTTTTCCTCTGGTTAAGAGTATCAGGTCAGACTTCTGTAAAATGATTGTTCATATTAGTTAACAAAACGAGTTATGAGTGGAGACCGCGTCTAAGCAAGCATAGTGTGAGACGCCCGGTGGTTACATGGAGTGACGCGTTGCAAAAGAAGCCGAAAATCGGGCTCTATTTCATTCACCGGAAGAAGCTTCCGAGGCATAGTGGACGAATACGGGCTGATAGGCCGTAGGTAGTAAGGAAAACACTATGTGATTTTAATCAGCAGGAGTCCTAGATAGAAGTCAGCTACATATACCCATCCAGACTTATTAAGAAATGTATACATTTTTATGTGGCCGAAAGGTTCTGAAGTAGCGCATTCAATTTCAATAGCAATATAATAATTTTTTTTTGACAGCCTTATTAGTTCAGTGGTCCCAAGCGCGACTGCTAGGCTAGAGGTCCTGGGTTCGATCCCCAGGTCGTGCAAAGTGTTATTGGGTTTTTCTATGAAATTCTCAGTAGCAGCTCGGAGTCTGGATTTGCGCCCAGTTAATGACAATAGGCTCGCCCCCTATTACATGAGACCTAAACATACCGGCGAACTGTGGGTGTACATTAGTACACCTCTGCCTAATCCTTCGGGGAATACAGGTGTGATGGTATGTTAAATTAAATTTTATGTTATTCTTGCCTGAAGCTAACATATCATGTCATAATTTTATGTTATAAGATCATACAATCATTGTTACATTGGATCATAAGCTACGGAGAAAGTATAATTCAGAACAATTCGAAGCCACTGTAGCAGTAACTTATTGGATTTAAAGATCACAGCCGTGCTCAGTCATTAATCTAGCTTAAGTTGAAGACAATGACACAAAAAGAGCAGCAAAGAGTATTAGTTTTTTTGTCATTATAAGCAGAACGAAAACTAAATTTATACTAATACTATAATTTAATAATAATATAGTTTTAAGTGGGAGAGCCATGCTTCGGCACGAATGGGCCGGCTCGACCGGAGTGATATCACGGCCTTACAGAAAACCGGCGTTAAACAACGCTTACGTTGTGTTCCGCCGAGTGAGTGAGGTTACCGTAGGCCCAATTCCCTTTTAAAAGGTCGGCAATGCGCTCTTGACTCCTCTGGTGTTGCGGGTGTCCATGGGCGGCGGTAATCGCTTACCATCAGGCGATCCGTCTGCTCGTTTGCCCTCCTATCCATAAAAAGAAGCTGAATAGTTTGTTTGAACGCGCTAATATCAGGAACTACTGGTTGGAATTGAAAAATTCTTTTTGTGTTGCATAGTCCAATTATCGAGGAAAGTTATAGGCTATATAACATCACGCTACAACCAATAGGAGCGGAGCAACGCGGGTGAAACCGGGCGAGCAGGTCGCTAGTTTTAAATATAACATTACAGTTCTAAGGATCAAATGGATCAATACGGCACCATTTCATGAATTTCATCGTAGGACCCAAAACTGAGGTATCATTAGTTTGGTATTTAAATCTTGTGATGTGTTAATTTTAATGATACTGGGAATATACTTAAATAGAATATTTTATGACATATTATGTAGTTTTAGTTGTATGCCTCACTGGGCGGCTGAGCATTCATATTTTATTAAAAATCTTTCATAGTGGCATGTGCTAGATACATAGTAACAGCTCATGCCGTGGTTAAAAGATTAGGTTGCCAGCAGATTAACAAGGCTTCAGAATGAAAATACAGGCTACGCTGGGTGGCTATTAATCCAATACCTATACTTTACACTACATTATATATTATGTACTACTGATGATTCCAAAATTTTATTTAGATCTCCGATAGTACTTACTTACTTCTAATATTGATCGATTAACATGTTAATACGCAGACAAAGACCACTAAATAAATCTCGCACAAGCTTGAATTCGGTATAAATAATCCTGCATTAAACTAGATAGATAAGAAATGTCCTTCATAGCATATGCAGTAGACATCTGGGCACTAAACACTGCAGTCATCACAACTGATTCACATGCACTTGTTATTGTCATACGATAGTTATGACAGCTCCAATTGATAAGAACTAGTTTAGTTTATGTAATGAATGAATCATTGTAATAGGTGATTTGCAAATTGTACTCAAATAAGCTGACGTAATCTGTGCGGTCTTTCGGTACGCTGAGATTATCTCGTATTTTCTCATGAACTGTATTTACATCATCAGCAACAATTGAATATGATAGTAAACAAAGAGAGGAGAGAGGGGCTAGCCCAGTGAGAATGTGTGAGAATTTATTCGAAAATATAAATTGATTCTAGTTTTTTGTTCATTTCTTTCTGAAAAAAGTAAGCGAAGACGTAAAAAGACGTAAAGTAACGTACATTGTAAATTCTTTGTGCTTTAAATCGAATTATATCGTCCGATTAAAACAAACCCGTATACATATAGCTGGTTTTAGAGAAGAAGAAAAGAAACATTGTTAGTTTAAATACATTTATTTGTTATTTATAACTTTTGAGTTTAAACAAATATACATTGTATCACAATACTTTTATTATGTAACCGATCTACTAATCCTCGTTGTAATAACAAATGCTTGAACAAACTTCCCTTCAACTGAATAGGATTTACACAATAGAGTAACAAAAGCAAAATGAACCCTTTTTACTTCATAGACGAGCTGTATACTTATTGAAGTTTACTCGACAGTATAATAAAGATGTTTTATAGAAAGTTTGAAGTTATTGTAAACCAGTTTAAATAGCGTCATAAAGGAAGTTGATACTTGAGTTCAGATCGATGAGATTATTTGTACGGAGCTCCCTTTTAAGGAGCTCATGATGACCGTACAATCCATTTAAAGCAAGCCACTGTGAGTTACCACTATCAGTTATTAGGCGTATGTAACCCAATAATACTTTGATAAGCGTAACTTACCAAAGATTATCTCGATGTGTAAGTATAGTCTGGATGTTTGTTTAGAGATACAATCAAATTACTTGAAATTTACTGCAGTGCAATCTGACTAAGCGTTACGAAGTGTTCCAAATGTTATTAACATGCATACATATAAACATAATCCACCCTTTATTTTATTCCACAGCTGGGCACGGGTCTCCTCTCAAATGAGAGGGATTAGGCTATAGTCCACCACGCTAGCCTAGTGTGGGTTGTCAGACTTCACACGCCGTCGAGAAAATCTCTCAGGCATGCAGGTTTCTTCACGATTTTTTCATTCACCGTTTAAGTCCGTGTTGATTAACTATGAATACGCACATGACTTCGAAAAGTCAGAGGTCCGTGCCTTTGACTCGAGACCTTTGACGTCGCAGACCATATCACTGCTTTTTTTATACATATATATACATACCTATATTATGAACACACATATAAGAACAGAAAATCGTACAAAAACTCATACTAAGTTGACTCATACAGGTCATACAAGTTCATTTTCTTACTAACACCCCAAACATTTTCTTTTACATGACACTAAGTACGCCAAATGGCCTAAACATGGCTAAAGCAGCTAATACTTCTCTAATGTGCAACGGAAATAAGCCTAGAAAACAACAATTTAGGAACAAGTTCTTAATGATCCAATAGCTTTGGAGCAAGGCTATATTGCTAGCTGAGCGATTAACTATATGGTAATTATGATTTTATATTACCTATTCAGATAAAAGACGCTATCTTCTAATTTCGCTGTACTTAATTAAATTATATCATCTGAACGCAAAACATTTCATTAAAATTATTCTTATAAAATAAAATTATGTAAAAGCATAGTTATCAAAATGTTTTGATTTAAATATCATTTTACTACGTGCTACGGTCAGACTACAGTCGCAGTCATACTATGTTTGAGCAAAACAAAAAATAAATAAAAATAATTATTTTATTTATCATTTCGATTTTCTATTGTTTCCAGAAAAAAAAGACTTCTTAATGGTGATAAGAATAAGTCTGCGAGCTAAAAAAAACTAAAATTAAATTCCAGAGCAATCCTTTTTTAACTCTTATACAAACAAACAAAATCCTAAAACAACTCGCCCTCAGTGATACCTCATGCTTAAAAATTTCTAATTTGTATCCAATGATAGACAATTTGTATTCCGCATAATTTCACCTCAATTCACACCTACCGCCTTAAGGGAAATCTGAGCTAAACCTCGAATGAACGGTAACTTGTAATAATTTAATAACATGGAACAGTGTAAAAACTTTTTGCAGGAAACAGCTGTCTTTAAAGGTGGCTACAGCGGAGGAGCTCTTTATGAAACGAAACACCCAAATTATAGGTATAATAATAATATAACTAAAGTAAGTTGACGACACGATTGGAGTAGCGGTTGAGCGATCGGCTTCTGCACCACGTGTTGTGGTTTCGATCCCCACACGGAGTAAATATTTGTATGATCTACAGTTAGTTGTTCCGGGTCTGAGCGTTTGTGTATGTGTAAAAAAATTGTAAAAAATTGTAAACTAAACTAAAGTTTGCAATTAGTCTAGTGATCCCAACCGCGACTGCTACGCTAGAGGTTCTTGTTTCGATCCCCAGGTCGAGAAAATTGTTATTGAGTTTTTCTATGAAATCCTCAGTAGCAGCTCGGAGTCTGGATTTGTGCCCGGTTAATGGCTACAGGCTCGCCCCCTATTACATGAGACCTAAACATACCGGCGAACTGTGGGTGTAAATTAGTACGCCTATGCCTAACCCTTCGGGGAATACCGCCGTGATGGTATGTATGTATTATATTATTCATAAAGAAGTAAAAACTTATATAATAATATACTATGAAAATTAGATTTGGCAATAAATGTATACAATAATTTATACCATAAATGTTTTTTAAACATTTGAAAAAGCATGTTAAAACATAAATCTATAAACATCTAAGGTCAAAGTAATATGTGATTAAAATTCATCGTATTTCAAATTAAAATCAACAATTAATTACTTTTCACAACCTATCACACTATCGCACGCAATCAAAGCTCCCACACATAAAGACCAAAGGACCAAAAAAATGCAAAAGGACCAAAAAAAATGATGTGTCGATCGAGCCCCCATAATTTTTACAAGCCGTGCATTGTATGGGAAAATCTTCCGTCTCCTTCCCACAGTGGGCGGGGCTTCGTAAGCATTTAATCACAGACATACATTATAATTACCAGTTGATGGTCTTACCTGAATGATTAAAGGTAAACGTCAACATTTCGAGTTTTTGGGATCTTTTTACTGATTTATACTAATCGTTTCCTTATAGGCTGAGGGTTTAAGTACGAGCACAAAATAAAAACTAATTAAAGAATGTTTGTATTAGGGATGTTTATACGAAACAGTTGAATATATTATTTTCTCACCATTACATCGGTCAATATTTTTTTTTTATGTTCAAATCTTTTTTTTTTCATTATATAAATCTGCATTAGTAATAAATAAAGCTCGACGCTTTAATTTTTCCCATAATATCAATGAAGTTATAAAAACAAATCACATAGGAATACAGATATTTACAAGCCTAAATTGTCTACAAGAATAAAAATAATTATTCCTAATACGGCACAAATCAAGCAAAACCAAATTGAAACACGACTATGTATTTATATCGAAGGCGAAAACAAAAGATGTCGGTATCGAATCCCGGCAGTTTGTTTAATTATAGGTTAATTTTAACTCGGCATTAACGAGATTATCGAGGCGGGCCTGTGCCAACGATGAGATGTTTTGTGGCCTTATCTGTGGTATTGTAAGTCTGTGGTTAAGAGCACGATATTGTTTATGAAGCAAGTTAATTGGATGATGGGAATATTTTGTGTAGATTTATGAATAATAAAGTAACATGGGCTCATTACTTTTCGTTCTTCTTTCGCGTATAGTAAAAATGATACGATTTTTTTTTGTTTGGCAATAAATCCAATTAAAATTGTAACATAATAAATCATTGTTTATCTTGAACACAATTATTATATCATAACACATTAATTAATAATTATTATATAATAATATACTTATTACACTCTATACTTACGAGTTTGTTCAAGAAAATTCTTAACTACAAATTTTCGAAAATTCGAAACAAACAGACACTATATACTATGTGACTTTCTTAATGAAAACCCACTCAATATAGACGTCATCTCTAAATGAAAAGCTATTCTCATAAATACATTTCAAGACGAGTATAGAAAATATACTAGATATTTAAATTGTAGTGAAAAGCGTATATTCACAATTAACACTGCGGATGCCGCGAGTAGCGAATGCCTGTTGTCGCGCGATAACCCACCACTGCCGCTCAAATGCACTATTCTTACGATTAGGGTTGCTACAGAATATTGTTCAATTTTGAGTAGTAATATTATTATTGATTTTTTTAATATTAATGTTAACACAAGCATTGTCACAATAGATATTAACAGAAGTGGGTGCATTTATAAACATAAATTATCACATTCACAAACACCCGGACCCGGAACAACTACCTGTAGATCAAACAAAAACTTGTTCCGTGCGAGGATCGAACCCACAACACGTAACGAAAAAGCCGATTGTCAAGTCATTATGCCAATCGTCAATTATTTTGCGGTATGGTAATCGTGTCGATATTTTGGGACCTTATTAGTCCTCAACATGATAGCAAAATGCCAAATCTAAATCAGTGGCAAATAATTAAATGCCTGAGTTCAATCCTAATTTAATATTGATTGGGTATTGTATTAATAATTTAAGTATTTAGTTATGCATAATAGTATTTTCTGTAGTGTATTTTATGTACTAACATTTTCATGAAATTTATCGTACATGCTGCCAAAAAGTACCCTTAAGGAAGACTGACTCTTGTTAATTTTGAAATGCCGAGTAGGCAGCGTTATAAATAGTGAGATATCTATTGATATTGAAGCTCCGCTAAAAATTGAAAAAAATATTATTTCAAAACGCGAATATCCATCGTACCAGCCCTGTTTTCTAACATTCAACCCATCGAGCGTCTGCACTTGCCTCAATAACTGTTTCTTTGTGTCTTCAGAATTTATACAGCATTGTCGAGATTTCAACATTCTTTGCACAATCGTGTACTAAATATTTCGTTGCTATATGCGACAATCTGAAAAGCATTTATGAACCGATTACTTTTACTAGTAGAAGCTTAAATAGTTTGAATTATTCAGTCTTTCTCTTCAAGTATGTCCATTTGCTTTTAAATTCAACAAATACCCACATGCTTACTAAAACATCTTCTACTTCATTATCCATAATATTATACACAATTCAGTATAAATAAAACAAGCATTTTAAAACTCATAATATTTTCATTAAGTTCTTGCCACTAACTACCTAAGGTTGCCAGCCGATTCAATCTAGATGTTATCAGAACTTATAAGAGGATTCTGCTAGGTATGCATAAGGATGGGTGTATTATAAAGATAATTATTACGAACTCATATAATTTTGCATAATAATTGCAAAAGTGTGTGGTCCTTCTGTCCGCGGGAGTCAATATTATTAAAAGAATTCTTTATATGGAATTTATTTTGCTGTCGCTCATTGTAGAGACTCCATGATAAATAAGACACAACAAGACTTTTTTTTTAAGTAAATCTACTAATGGTACGTAGACTTATACAATATTGACACATACAATTATGTTAAATATATACGAGTTTCTGCTGTTGAACCAAAAAAGCTCGGAGGTCTCTTTTACTGTACAATGTAATAAAAAGACTCGAAGGTGCTTTCCGTTAGCCTGTCTGAAAAGACAGCATCACATAACTACTTGCATCGTTAGGTCTTTAGGTCGTAAAAGACAAAAGTCGTGTATATCTTATTATATTTTAGTCCCATTTTGTATATGGCACTTAGAGTATAATTGTACCTATTCTTCAAAAATCCCATCTACTAAAGCAGCACAAGTAATGATGTTTTAATATACGCCATCAATATATACTAGTGAAGAGGCAAACATATCGATAATAGGATAATATCTTTCTTAAAAGTTAAAGTGAATTTACACTATCCGGTCTGATCGCAGCGCGCAGCGGTTGTACCTACTGTATAATAATATAATTTTAATATGACCATAAAGACGATAGGGATTTTTATTGTTGTTTTATAAGCGCGTTGACACGCATTTAAGGTATTCATTTTTATTGTAATATCGTTTTTTAAATGTCTGCAGGATTTAAATAACGGACTCGGTATAAGAGTGCTAACACAATAACAATTACTAAGAAAATAGTTTATAATGAAAACCACATAACATACCATCACGCCTATATGTACCAATGTACACCCACATTACGCCTGTATGTTTAGGTTACATGTAATACAGGCCGATCCTATTGCCAGTATCCGAACCGCTACAACTGAAAATTTCATAGTAAAACTCAATAACACTGTGCTTGAACTGGTAAATGAACCCTACACCATAGCAGTCGCGCTAAGGACCACTAGGTTAATGAGCAGTTGAAATAATTTCAATTGAAGTAATAGTTAGACAAAATCGAAATATCTTATAATTATGTTTCAAGGAGGAAAATCTCAAAATGAAGTCGATTCTGTATCATAGATTTGCACAGGAGAAAACTGAACGGTGCTGATTGCATACCCAGGTATTCACATACGGAATATCTTTAAATCCAACAGTTTTTAAAACCAATGCAATGATGTCTCTAAAAACTAATGTGTAGACACAGGAATGTCTTCACTTGCAACAAGTCAAGAACCACCAGTCCTTAGACTAGTGCATTTCTCAGGAAAACCAAAGAAGTCGCATAATAGTAAGACCACTTGGCATAGTGAATACTTATGCAAATAATCCCGATGAATGCCTAGCTTTAAGTCTCAGGTCTAAAAATAAACTTAAGTATCTATTAGAAATATATAATCGTAAAATATATGAAAGACTTGTGAAGAGCGTTGGAAGACTTAAACAAGTACTTCGGCAGTTAGAGTTTACGTAGCTATATTATGTACCTTTGTTGCATCTAACTTGTATGTAAGCTACCGATTAAAGAAGAATGAAATAAAATATGGAGAATATGGTTTGATAATTATTCAATTCCCACTAATTAATCACACCATATTCTCCGTAGACAGATAGGAAAATATGGGGAAAGAACAGATAAACGGATAATTATCTAATAATTTTCTAATCTACTATTTTTTTTTATTTAACCAATCTCTAAATAACATTAAATTTAAAGTACAAAAAACCCTTGCATCATCAAGTCCAACATATCAAGTTTATCAAGTTTCAAATCAATCAGACCTGTGGAAGTTGCTCACGTCTCTTCATTAACAAGAAAATAGCTGATAAATCTTCAAACGGCTGGCCAGATTTTATTAAATCGTAGCTACACGCTCGGTCAAGTTTCACCTTTCAAACTAAGAAAACGGAATCAATATCGATCCATTCATTTCAGAGCTACGATCCAACAAACAGACACACAGATACACACGTTAAACTTATAACACCTCTCCTTTTTTGCGATGGAGGTTAAAATATCGGAGATCCAATTCAATAAAACATACGACCAATTACAAACGTATTCCTTCTTACTATGTTATGAAAAAAGTAATTCGCTTATACCACACGCAGTCACTACATTCACAGTCATACAGCAAGTATAAAACCTCTTTTACAAAACCTGTTGAATATCAAATTTATTAAAATGTATCAGCGACCAAGACGAGTCACTTAGGCCTTAATGCAGAGGCTTTTGGCTCCTATTCCATACATAATACTTATCTAAAATAATTGAAATTTACTGGTTTGCATGGAATGATTTGTCGACTGTGACTGCAGACCAAAACTGAGCCTTTATTTTATAACTAAGTGTATATCCGCGATGTTACCCACGATGATCTTCATTTCCCAATTCACCTACGTTATATGGACCTGTGAAAATTTCATGCTTCTTGGCATGGTTTATGCTTTGCATTATTTAGTCAGATTTACCACCAAATATGCAATTTTAAGACGCCATTAGGTCTCTTGCTGGTACAGTCGGTTGAGTATTTAGTCATTAGAGTTTTATTGTACGAGTATAATATGTAACCTTTCAAGGCATAAGCCTTTTACTAGGTTATGAGGTAGTATCATGGCGTGTCCATCGCGCTAGCTTAATGTAAGTACAATTTCTATACAAGAAATTTTTTTTTGTGCTATAAAAAATATTCTATTCTATTCTATAGTTTCCGCTAGCCAGATAGTGACTGATTGATTTAAAAGAAAGCATCCAACATTGGACGATAATAGATTAATGATGACGATGACTCAAATAAAACTTTATTTATATGAAGATTTTTTAATATAAAGTAAGTCTTTTCGCTTTAAATTTGCACAATCTGAAATTTAAAAATATATCTAGATTTATTTGTATGGAAAGGTATGCGAGAGCATCTACTTAAATGCTTAAGTAATTATGTTGAAGATAACGGAGGCTGACTGGAGAGTTGCGAATAGTGTCCATTCAATAGTAGGTATCGAATGTCTAATGTATCGAATTCGATATTGATATAAACATTAACGGTTATATTGACATAATAACAGTAGCTCTGCAAGCCTTGTAGGACAAAACCGGTTTATAAAGTATTTTGAATCAATTTATTACCTCAACGGTCTAGGGCTGCGGCAGCGTCTGAGCGAGAGGTACTTGGTTTCATTCCCAGGTAAAGACTTATACGGTTTTCTATGAAATTCTTAGTCACTCGGATAGATTTGGCATAGAAGAGGAATACAAGCCTTATCTTATATTATGTATTAACATATGTATTAATCCAAATATCTCGTGCGTATAGTCAGTGCCATAATTAATTTGCATTTATTATTATTTTCCCAACAACGTGCAATAATTTTTCTTCTTTCTTTTCCTTTTTATGCGAGTGTGTGTACTCGGGTGGCCGTTTGGAAAACCCAACATCACCCTGCACTAATGTGGTTTATTTTAACCACGATTTTACACATTGACCGTGTTCGGCGTTCCAATTTGTGAAGAGCTCGAGACATGTCAATCAGCACAGCGGCGTATGCGTAAAATCAAAATTGGTAAAATAAAATAAACTTATACTAGAGCTTAAGAGGGACACAATTATACTTTTTCACTCGAACAAATATTTTGGTCCTTAAGTACATAATTATATTATACCGTTACGAAAAACCTGTTAGCCCAAGAACAGTATCTTATCAGGGTGACTTGATGATTTAATTGCCTAAAGATGTAAACTTATCTCGTCATTACTTGTAGAGCTAATTAAAAATGCAATGTAATCGACACCGAGTAACCTCGATGTTTGAAAAGCACTTATACTGAATGAAAAGGTACCTACACAATAAATATCATATTAACATCTTATATATATGGGGTTGTAACGAACACATGTCTCTTTAATATGCTCATTATTTAACGATTTCAATTTAAAATGTATTTGCGAACTTATTTGTGAGGCTCAATGAGTAATCAGTAAATCATGGATTCTGTTGATATTTGTATAATATAATATACGGATAATTGCCATGAAATGAGAATTTATTGCTACAGTAGCAAGGTCTTTGAGTAGAAGATCGATTATGAGACTGTCAGCTGAAAGCATGGATATCAAAAACCACAAAAGAGGGGTTCTTTTACGGTCCAAGGAAGATCCAAAGGTTTCTATACATAAATGAAAGACTACCTTTACATGTTTTCTAGTTTTTCTCCATGGAGTTTTGGGACAGTAGGTTGCTACGCACTAGATAAGATAAATGACAAGACACATCAGTAATAGTACACAAGATAATTTTCATTTAAAAAGAATTCAACTCAAATGTAAAAGAAAGAATTTAAAGCTATCAAAGAATGCAAGCCAATCATAATTCTAGGAAATGGTGAACTTCAACAGTAATAGAATTTCTAATCTAATTTTAAACTATCTACGTTAAGCAGTAGTACCAAGGTGGATATGCCATTGCATTACACAGACATCCTTGGAATTCCTTCAGAGCAACCCCTCCATGCCTCTGAAAGCACATTAAGCCCCAGGTAAAAAATATTTATGTTAAATCAACAAAAGAAAACTAAAATAAAAGGACAACCATAGAATGAAACCATAGAATATACTCGTGAAGCATAAAGCGAAGCTTGTACTGAAAGTACTCAAAATGTTTATTACAAATAATTTACGTCACTGAGAAGTCTTTTATATCAAAATCAAACTACAAAAAATCAAAACGGTCCTTGAAATATATACAAATAAACGTAATATGAGTTATTTAAACTACCAATTCAAAATTAATCTACGCCGTACCAAAAGACCAAAACATTATATACGTCAAACTTATGGAGTCAGTAGCGTTTCTATATAGATCTTATCGGGTCACAATAATTTTCAAAAAGGCATAGTATAAAATTATAATATTCATGACATGTCATAAACGGACATCATCATTATCAATGTTCATGTTATTAATTTCTTTACTAATTATACTCTAGATATTTCTTGTAGATAATTAAATTGTTCGATGCAATCGACAACAGCCGGTAATATATTTGGTGCAATTTATGAGCGATTTTGGCCATTAACTTACAAATATTTTATGAGAGAAGTTTGATTTTACACATTTTGAATAGTTTTATAATAGTCTGTCATTGTTTGTTTTTATAGTTATTAGGTTGAGACGTTTGATAGAAAGTTTTAATTTTAACAATTTGTATTAACAGAACGATTTCTTTCTCAATTGAAGAGAAGAGAACTCTTCACTGTTTAAATATCGATTTATAAAATCACACGGAAACCATTATTTACTGTGAATTTATTCAGAAAGAAAAACGGGTTAACTATAAATAGTACTTCTTTCTCATTATTCTATAAATTGTTTTTTTTTCTGAACTCATTATTTAACAAACCAAATCATAAGCACTGTTTTCTCTCTACTGACTGACTGACTCTACTGACGTCACTTTGAATACATTGTTACAAACTGTAACTATAGTAACTGTAATAACTGTAGTAACTATAGTTTTTAGTTTAAAAAAGCATCTTATAGCAACATTCATTCTTACAAAAAACATGATCCGTCTCCATATTCCAATTAACTTTGTTTTAATCCAGTTCGCCTTATTCTCGTATAAGTTTCTATCAAAAGGGTTTTATTGCTTTGTTTTTCATCATTCATAACATTAAAAATAATATCTATAGATTTTTATCACATACCACATCGCTTCTACAGATGCCAACAAACGTAAACATTGATGTCCTTACCTCAACACAGGTGGCATAATCCATACTCATTAACAAATCGTTAAAAAATAAAATCCTACGGCCACTCGCATACCACTTCTGTTTTGCACCACCCAACCTAAGCAGGGAGCTAAATTAAGTATTAAAATTCACAAGAGGTCCATGCTAATAGAGGACGCACAGTAAATTGTGGAGATGTTATCGCTTTAATAACTTCTTTGGTAGCAGTGTCTCAAGAAAAACGATTCAAAAACTTGATGGAAATGGAATTCTTGGACATTACGAGCCCGGGAACGGGTCCAAGACATTATTCATGTTTGTTAAGTGTTAATGGGCTCCGATTTTGTTTTTTTTATAATACATACATCAGGTGGATTTTTGACGATTTTGGGACGGAAGGACCAAGTGGCAAAACAATATGTATTGTTTACCTTTACACCTTATCACAATAAATTTAAATCAATTATTGAGAAGAATTCTTTCATTCAGTTATTAAAAGTTAAATCATTAATGACATCTATATTTCATATGAAATATGGATATAGATATAATTTAGCTTAGCTTTAGGTACCGTACCTAAAGCAAAACATCGTGCGGAAACTTGCATACCTGAGAGACGGCATATAAAGTCTGCCAGCTTGTACTAGACCAGGGTAATGGACTAAATAACTGATTGACTAAACTTTATTATCCAAAGTATAATTTAAAGAGTGCCAAATTAATTGTTTTCTATATCGTGCAAAAAAGAATTTGATTTGATTGTTGAATCATGAAATTATTTCTTAATAACTTACTACCAAAAAAAAGGTTCTTTTACGAGTATTAATCAGGATTTAATACGAATACTTGTATGAGTCATTTCCTTTATTAAAAACGATATGACTTATAATGTATAAGGGACAAAAAACAGAACAGGTTAAGTGGCTAAGCCAAAGCAATAAAAGTAATAAAAACCTAATAACGAAACATGAAAAATAAATTAATACAAATTCAAGGAACACAATCAAAACACATAAATCGTGTAAAATTATTATCGAGAAAAAAAGACGTTGCCCCAACTGTTGACAACCACTGACATCATTTAAAATTAATGGCGGTCGTAAGTTAGTTCGCTACCAGAGTCAGGGGTGGTCCACCTTTTACACTTTTATGTAAAAAAAAATAATTACAACTGTTTTGTTTTCGTATGGGTTCCTTAAATAACATACTGGAACTGATGAATGCCATTAACTTTGTCTAATTACTTTTATAACGTAAACATACCATTCCTCGAAGGGTTATGTAGTTATCCTATTTTTGTACACCCACAGTTTTCGCCGGTATGTTTAGGTCCCATGTATGCGAGTCCATTGGCATTAATCGGGCACAAATTCCAAACTCTAAGTTGCCACTAAGAATTTAATAAAAAACCCCAATAACACCTTGCTAGACCTTAGAATCGAAACCACGACCACTAGCGGAGCTGTCGCGCTTAGCACCACTAGACATATGAGGCAGTTCCTTGTCTCGTCCTTTTTTAAACCTATTCATTATTTTAAACATAATAGATACATTAAAATCTATGCATATTGCATATATAGGTATACTTATATCATGTATGATCAAAATCAACACCTGCAAGCCACAAAAATCACATAGTTGCAATGATGAAATTCGCTTACATTTTTTGGTAGAATTCCGTGCCTTTTTTAAGCGATTACCGCCGCCAATGGACACCCGCAACACCAGAGGAGTCACAGTGCGTTGCCGGACTTTTAAAAGGAGATTGGGCCTCTGGTATCCTCACTCACTCGGCAAAACATAACGGTCGAGCCGACCCATTTGTGCCGAAGCATGGCTCTTCCACGGTAAAAATGCCTTAAAATTTGAAACGGATGGAATGCTGTATGAAACTGGCTTATGTTCGATTCTTTCAATAGAATATAATTAGAAATATTATACTTCTATCAGTTTTAGAAATTGACAGATTTTTAAAACAATAAGAAAACTGAACTTAAGGGTCCGATGGACCGAATTTCTCTTACGAACGTAATACCGAAATAAATCGTAATTCAAACACAATTTAATCAAACTCTGATATTATTCAGATTCCGATACCGTTAATCTAGGTTCCTACTCTACCATTTCGTCCAAAATACTTCACTCGAAATAAATATAAGCAAATAAAATTTTTGATAACTTTACCAAGTTTAGAACGATTTTCCGGACTTTTATTTCCAGTGAAATAGTAGTAAACGAAATAGTACCGTAGGAACCTAGATTAACAGTATCCAAATCTGAATAATAACATAAATTGATAGAATATTGTCTAGACTACGATTTATTTCGGTATTACGTTTTTGTGGACAATTCAAGCTCCGCCGGACTCTTAACACCTTTGGACTATTCTACACGTTTATAATAAACTTCTATGTACAAAACAATGTACACAACTATTCACCAAAATAAATGATTACGACAAGAAACCTTTTAAATACTTGGAATATCTTAACGCGTGTAATATGCCTTATCATTAACAAAGGTGCTACTTTTATCACTGTCATTTTCCAAGTCGTTCCTTTATCACTTACAGTTAATCACTATTAAGTGCTTTAGTGTCACTCGTATTTTTATCGAGTCAGAATCGATATTCAATTCGATATATGGTCTAAGATATTTTTTAGTAAAGGAAAAAATTCAATCGCGGGCAGGATTCGAACCTGCGTCTTCTGGTTTGATATACCAGACGCTCTGACCTCTAAGCCACCGCGAACCCTACCCGCATGATTGAAATTTTGCCTTCACATTCTGAATTTACGTCATAAGGTGACGTTGGTGACATCTAAGAGAGGTAAGTTACCTTACCTCTCAACCGACACGACTTACTTTACAGTTAGTTCAGTGTCGTACGAGGCCACCTTACCTTTTAACTATCTTTTTGTGTTTTTTTTGCATTTTCCATGCTAAGATTATTAAGTTATTTTTTAGTAAAGGAAAAAATTCAATCGCGGGCAGGATTCGAACCTGCGTCTTCTGGTTTGATATACCAGACGCTCTGACCTCTAAGCCACCGCGAACCCTACCCGCATGATTGAAATTTTGCCTTCACATTCTGAATTTGAGGTCAGAGCGTCTGGTATATCAAACCAGAAGACGCAGGTTCGAATCCTGCCCGCGATTGAATTTTTTCCTTTACTAAAAAATAACTTAATAATCTTAGCATGGAAAATGCAAAAAAAACACAAAAAGATATGGTCTAAGATATTCGACATTGCTCTTTGACAGTTCTGTCTACCAAATCTATAATTTCTTATGTCATCAACCAACATAATAATAAAATTGTTTCTCTGACATAATAGCCAAATATTCTTCCAGATGCAATCCATAGAATATATACTTAATAGAGTGGTCATCCTTTCACTTAATTATGATGAATCTCTGGCATTAAGCTAGTAACATTGGTGTAGTATT
This sequence comes from Acronicta aceris, assembly GCA_910591435.1. Lineage (NCBI taxonomy): Eukaryota > Metazoa > Arthropoda > Insecta > Lepidoptera > Noctuidae > Acronicta > Acronicta aceris. Next base: position 5,975,004 of record OU342781.1, on the reverse strand, counting down.
TAACAGAAACCACTGGCGTAGCGACAGAGAGATGGGCATCTGCGCCACGTGTTGTCGGTTCGAACTCCACACTGAGCAAATATTTGTATGATCTACAGGCAGTTTTTTCGGGTCTTAGCGTTTGTGTATGTGAGAATTTGTGTTCGTGAACGCACTCACGATACAGGGCAAAAACCTAGCGTGGGCAACGTTTTTTTTTAAAAAAAAAACTGCTTAAGTTAGATATTTTTGATACAGGCACTCTTCTTCTTAGCTATAAATATATAGTAGAAAAAATATAGAAGAAAACTTCTTACTTAGTTCTAATCCAAATTACATACCTAGCTTAAAATAATTGATTGTTGAAAATGAGAAGATAATTATAACATTAAAGACACGTCTTTATTTTGCGTGTCCGATCATTCGACACCATCGTAATCACTACATAGTATAAAATAAAGTCGCTGTCGCTGTCTGTCCGTCCCTATGTATGCTTAAATCTTTAAAACTACGCAAGAGGAAGCTTTTAAGCTATTTAACATTACGCTACGACTCTTAGGAATGGGGCAACGTGGGTGAAACCGCGGGCGGGTCGCTAGTAGATCATAAAACACCATCAAACTTTTACTATTCAAAATGAAAGAAAACCTCGAACTTACTTTTAAAAAAGCTCTCAGAATCGAGTATCATGGTAACATTACTCAGTCCATCTGCGGCGGTAAGCCTATAACTCCTTCGCGGTTGCGGACAGTTAATATCTACTGTGCCGCTAAACAATATCCTATGGCTTGCGTTTCTAAATAATACACCATAATTGATTTATGAACTAACCGCAGCGAGGCATTTTTGTTTTGAAAAGTTTCTTTGAGGGTTCGAAGCGGAAATTGAAATGTTTGATGTATGGTGTTGGGTCAGGAGACCTACTGCTAATTAGAACAATATATTTTAGCGATTTTTGTATCTGTCTGACCGCTACTTATATCTAGAAGAATTCAAAGTCCTGACTTAGTGACTGACAGACATATACATAACTCATAATCAACCCGTTATACTGTTCCACTGCTGGGCACGGGTCTCCTCTCAGAATGAGAGGGATTAGGCTATAGTCCACGCTGGACTAGTGCGGCAGACTTCACATGCCATCGAGAAAATCTCTCAGGAGTGCAGGTTTCCTCACGATGTTTTCCATTGGGGATACAGACGCTTGAATCCTCGAAGTGCATATTTTTGGTATAGTTTTGCCACCTCTATCTAATAGAAGGCAAGTTTATTGCCAGAGTAACTAATAGATAAGACAAAGAAATAGGATCAACAAAACATAACATATTTTCACGCCTGTCTCCCATTAGGGTAGGCAGAGACTATAGATTTCCACTTGCTACGATTCTGGCTCACCACATTCGCTTCATCTACGTTCATTGACCTCCTTATTCATGATCGTTAGTTTAGGGTGCTCTTAACCTGACCTTAAGAAAGAAATAGGATCATCCCTAGAAATAGGACCTAAACATACCGGTGGGTAAACAGCTTTGGGTGTATTTGCTGTTACGTTTCTTATAACGCGTATCCGTATGATTATTTATGTAATGTTATAGTTTAAAACAGTGACATGACTCACTGAGGTTTTGTATTATTATTTGTATTGTACAAGCTGCTGTTGTCCGCAGTTTGACTCACGTCCCAAAAAGATGAACATACTATAAGTCCGATTCTACGCGGCGTATCTAGATAAAACATGCACCAGATTTTAAGTTAGACCTCTAGCAATACATCGGTGAAAACTGCATTCAATTGCAAGGGGTAGTTTTTGCGTGATGCGCGTACAAACATACAGATAGACAGACAATAATTCTAAAAATTGATATTTTGGTTTCTGTTGTTCTAATGAAAACCCCATAGTACTGTTTCTTTAATATCTATAATGTACAGACATCGGCCTGTTACAATTTTATTATAGGTATAGACGGTATAGATAAACTTTTTGTAAGTAGGTATATCTTCGAGGTGAATTTCTACAGAAAAAGATATGTGTAACAGCACATTCTGAAAACGGGTCCGGTTCTGTTCTCACGCGCTACCGAGAAATGGAGGGTTTGTGAGGAAAACCGTGCAAAATATTTGCTCTATAACGTTTTGTTCTTGATATAACGTATACACTGTCTTAAAAAAAACCTGTGCGATCCGAAAGCAGCATATAGGTATCCCAATCACATCACCAAATAAAATAAAAAACATTAAATATTTGTGATAATAAAGATAGAAGAAGAGAAAAAAGGATAAAATTCACGATTTCCGTGCTTAAATTACTGAAATCTCCCAATAGATAGCAAATTTTAAAAATGTGCTAAAACCATCATCGTCCTTAGTATGTTTGGCAACCTGTGACTATGTCAGTGCCTCCGTAAGCGTTGCCATTTAAGTTTCCTCATTTTATAAAAAAAAACCGATGCAACACACAGATACACACGATCTTTTTTGCGTCGTGGGTTAATAAACATTATTGTGTACCAATTTGAAAGGTAAAGTAGTATATTCACATTCTGAATTTACGTCATAAGGTGACGGCAAAATTTCAATCATGCGGGTAGGGTTCGCGGTGGCTTAGAGGTCAGAGCGTCTGGTATATCAAACCAGAAGACGCAGGTTCGAATCCTGCCGCGATTGAATTTTTTCCTTTACTAAAAAATTTGGTAAAGTAGCATTTGAAATTGCTGGGCAAATAAGGTTACAGGACCGAGATCAACAACGAACGACAAGATCAACAATGCGCGAGTAATATGCGTGGTTGCGGCTTATAATCAGGCGTAAGCTTACTTCTCATCTCCCTGCTAATATTATAAACTTATAATACTAGGACACGTTTGGCGTAGCGGTTGAGCGATCGGCTTCTGCACAACGTGTTGTGGGCTCGATCCCCACACGGAGCAAATATTTGTATGATCTGCAGGTAGTTGTTCCGGGTCTGGGTGTTTGTGTTTGTGAGAATTTGTGTTTGTAAACGCACCCACGATACAAGAGAAAATCCTAGTGTGGGACAACGTTTTTTTAAAAAAAATAATTTAAAGTGTGAGGATGTATGGTTTGATACTCTTTCATGGCTGTACAGATTTAGATAAAATTTGACACAGAGATAAATTATAGTCTGAAATAACATATAGGCCATACTTTTTATCAAGGTCGGACCCAATTCTGAGGTCCACGCAGACGAAGTTACGGACAGAGCCTAGTATTCTTATTATTTATATTCATTTTCTTTTTTACTCCGGTTAAAATTATTAAAAGCCCGTAGTATCCCACTGCAGGGAAAAGGCCTCCCCACTCTCCGGCCACTTCTCTCTGTCTATGTCTTTTTGAAAAGAGTCCAGCTCATCCCGCCATTTCCGTCTGGGCCTGCCGCGTTGGCGTCTGCCGTTAAGTGGAACCCATTGGGTTTTCAGTTTGGCCCATTGTTCGTCTGACATGCGGCAGTTAGAAGCGGCGGTAGCTAATGGCTAGGGCCTCGAACTGGCGTTCATGTGGTTGCCGGTTCGAAACCCACCCATTACACTACTGCCGTGAACCCACACGTAACACAAGCGTTTAGCTTAGCACGAGGGGTTAACAAGAATACTAGTAATGTGCGACCAAAATTACTAGTAAGCTTTTTTTAAAAAAAAAAAACGATATGTCCAGCTCAGAGCCCAGTATTAAATAAAGAAAATCAAACCTATCAGCTGCTACTAAGATTGTCCTAAAAAAACACTGAATTACCGTGTTTTTGAATGCGCCAATGAGCAAGTATCTTTAAGGCAATAATCAAATTTTCTCTCCATATTTAGGTTAATTCTACGATTAACTGAACTTTAAGCTCCCCTTATAACTGGATCTTATATTAATAGATTCAATCAGCGCGACTCCTACGCATGAAAAAAATAATTAAGAACACTCGATTTAATATTAAATAAAACATAACGGCACATCTGATATCGAATACAGTTAAGTTTTATGAAAACTTAGCTGTTTTGGAGAATCATTATCGTGAACTACAGCGTCGGCAGACCGATAAAAGTTCAACACAATTAAACAGTAAGCACGGAGAGCACAAGAAGTTACAACAAACTGCCAAATTTCCCCAATGGATAATAAACTCTATTGTTTGGGGATTAAATTCAAAATGGATTGAATAAATTTGGCAGTTTTGTATACCATGGTGTGCTGTTCAGGTAGGTACCCCAAAACTACAGAAATGGTCTAAATAGTTCTTTTCAAAATCGTTGCCCCACACTAACATTTCTCCTTTATCGTTCGTGCGTTTACAAACACAATTGTTGTGTTTACAAGTCCTGGGTTCAATTGCCAAGTCGAACAAAGTCAAAAGTGTTATTGGGTTTTTCTGTGAACTTCTCAGTAGCAACTCGGTGTTTGTATCTGTGCCCGGTTATTGACACTAGGTTAGCCCCCAATTACATGGGATATACCTACCGGCGAACTGTGGGTGTATACATTAGCACACCTCTACCTAAACCTTCAGGAAATACCTCCATGATGGTATGCATGTTATAATTATGAAATCTATCAGTACAAATTATAAATTACTAGCTTCTGCGTGACTTCATCTGCGTGTGCTTCAGAATTGGGTCCGACATGGATTAAAAGCCTTTATGGTATTCCAGACTATAGTCTATCTCTTTGCCAAATTCCATCCAGATCCATTCGCCGTTCTGGCGTAACTGAGTAATAAACAAACACTCATCCAAACATTACGCATCTACATAATATTAGTATGGATTGCCAACACTGCACTCTCGTTGACACCCAATCACTCGGGTGCAGTTTTTATGGCCACGACTAACTGTAATGAATGAACCAAGCAAAAACGTGAATCAAACGGTTCTTCTATAATGATCTAATTTTTTTCCTGTTGCATACAAAAAGTACTTATAGCAAGTATTAGCTTATAGTATATTTTTCATACTGGTTTATTTACACAATATTGGACATCTCTACATAAGTACATAACAATATTTTATGCCATGAAATCCCTCTCTGATCCCATGTAATAGGGGGCTATTATCATTAACCGGACACAAATCCAAAGAGCAATGATAGCCTAGTGGTATGACCGTTGCCAAGTCAAAGGTCTCGAGTTCGAATCCAAGGCACGCACCTCTGACTCTTCGAAGTCATTAGTTAATTATCACGCGCTTGAACGGTGAAGGAAAACATTGTGAGGAAACCTGCATGCCTGAGAGATTTTCTCGACGGGGTGTGAAGTCTGCCAACCCGCAGTAGGCCAGCGTGGCGGACTATTGCCTAATCCCTCTCATTTGAGAGGAGACCCGTACCCAGCAGTGGGACTATATAATGGGTTGGTTATGTTATGTTATGGGCACAAATCCCAAAGTCCGAGCTGCTACTGAGAATTTCATAGAAAAACCCAATTTAATAACACGTAGCAGTCGCGCTCAAGACCACTAACGAGAAAAATTTATTTTATTGGATAATGTTATTGGTATCCATACACATTTTCTTCATACCTTCCTTTAAAGTCAATAAGCGAGCTCGACTACAACAGTACAGCCAGTGCGTGTCACTTGTCAAACTAAACGTCAAGCTATTGCGTTGTGAGATTGCCTATAGACTTTTGGCCGCCACTGTGTGTATGCTTGACACTTGTTTGCCATTTCAGATATTGCCCTACGTTGCGAAACTCTACGGATACCTACTGCTTGAAATGTGCCAATGGGCCTTCCAACGACAATCACAGAGCCCAATTTTCAACCGACTTCAAAAAGTAGAAGGTTCTCAATTCGACTGTATGTTTTTTTTTTGTTTTCTTTTGTATGTTTGTTACGCGATTACTCCGTCAATTAAGAACCGATTTTGATTATTCCTTTTTTGATCAGTAGATCATACTTCAGATGACTGAATTTTTATGGGACCACCCCATAAAAATTCGGTCAAGATCTGATCACAGAATTTAGAACAAAATGACAATAACACGTAAATGATAACGTCGTCTAGGTATACGTCAAATTTTACTTGCAACTAAAGATATTGAAATAAAATAACTTTTAACAAAAAGTAAAACCGACTTCAAAAACATAAAAATAATGTCAGGTGCACAACAGTTTCGGAAGTCGGTGGCGAAAGCAAAAGTTCAAACCAAATCGAAGGCACCGACATCCGAAACTGTTGTGCACCTAACATTATTTTTATGTTTTTGCAGGCGGTTTTACTTTTTATTAAAAATTATTTTCAGTTCTTCTCATCCAGTCGCTGCCGGCTGCTTTCCGCAAGTCATCTGTCTACCTGGCCAGCGGATATTCTCCACTACACTTACTTACCATAGTTCCTACATAGCTCCAACAATCATCTCAAAAACCCTAAGCAATCAAATAAATTAAAACAAAATTCTCTATACCCAGTTCGTATTTAACTTCAAAACTTATTGTTACATTTTATTGAGTCAGCCATATTGTATAAAACGTTCCATTTCACTCCGACGCGAGTTCAGAAGTCAAACAGAATGGTGCAAACACCGCAAGTTATAGAGAAAGTTGAGGTAGCGTATAAAGGAACTTTTCGTAGACTAATATTTTCAAATCGGTTGAGTTTGAGTTCGTTAGTAAATAGATTTGAAATAGCGTAAGAATATATTTTAACCAACTTAGAAATAAGAGATTGTATGAATATTCGCCAATCGCGAGTCTTAAAAAACATTGATTAAAATCGGTTCACCCGATACAAACTAAAAACCTATAACAACCCTCTATTTCGTCGGAGGTTAAGAAGAACATAGATAATTAATATTATAGAGAACAAAAATTCAGAAAAGACAGCGCCTTAATTATAAAGAAGTTATTTCGTAAATAAGAAAACTTAGTTTCTATTTTATGAGCCATTGTCGCGTAAGCTTGCGGTAGCAAGCTTATTATTACACATAATAACAATTTATAAAGCTATGTTTACAAAAGACTGTCTATTAACTTTTTTCTGCGAAGTTTTTAACTCCTTCCTCGTTGGAGACCACCAACGTATTGCTCTGTCATCATTGAACGTCTTAATAATTAAAGGGAATATTAATTTTTCATCTAATTTTCCCAAGAAGTTCGGATTGTGAGCGAGTGTGAGCTAGTCTGTTTTTATTTTTTTCTCTAAAAATAATTAAATCATTTTTAAACGTCATAGTTTTTAACCGTACAATCGTAATTGACTTTATTAATGAAAACAAAAGGCAAAGCATATTGAATATTTAATGATGCGTATACAATACACCCAATTATTTAAATAAATTTTATCAACCACCTGTCGATAAATAATTACACATTAATACATAATTCAGAACTTACAATAAATTACTACATCCCGACACATTGTATCCAATGTTCACAAAACATACAAATGATAGTTTATCGAAATCGTACAATGTTTTGATAACAATCTGTAGTGTATCAATGAGTTTGAACAATAAAAATAGTGATGTGAAACGGCGCAACAACCAATCTCATCGACATTTATCCACTGCATGACATTGGGGTTTTAGATAAATTAGTATTCCTAGATACGGCTTATTGGTGTATTTAATCAATGGGGGAATAATAATAGCTTGTAATAGAGATAAAGTGTAATAAAAGCTAAACGTAAACGTACTCGTATACTTCATAATATTTTAACACAGTGTAAGTTTCGTAGATTTTATTTTTAATAACTTTTACATATTTAATATGATGACTTACAATTTTACTGGTGAAAATCTGGACTTCTTATCTTTATGTAATTTTCAGATACGTGTATTGCCACTGTTTATTGAAAGAATTAAATAAATTATAAATAAATAATATATTGAATGATATATTACTAATTAATATATGTATATTAAACAAATGTCATTTCCAGTATTTCTATGGCACGTCACCGTTATCTGCGTTTATTCATTGCAACAGAAGGCCAACCCCAGCATAATTTGGACAGCGCACACTAACGCGGTAACGCATGCAAATTCAACCCCAACCCGTGAAATATACGACCAATAAATAAACACAGAAAGGGGTGAAATTAAATATTCATATACGGGTGATGGGTTGAACGGGTGAAGAGTGTGGTATCGATATTTTTTAGAATTGTTATAAAAATATAATAAATGTTACTGTTAAAGAAATATTGCATTTTGAAATATCCATGATTGAGTACAAATTCTCGACATTTAAAGTGACATTTAAATGCAATAAGCTAGCAGTCGAATCGAATCAAAAAAAGACTGATTAAAAAGGATAAATAATATAATTTGACGTTTAAACTTATGTTTTCATAGAATAATATATTTTTACATTTGGATACCATACTTATGACAATGACGTTTTACTTTATTATTAAAGAAAAAATACTTTATCATCTGCAAATAACACAGTTTGTACCATATGATATATCTTTCCCGTAACTAGCATGGCATTTAGTCAATAAACGTAAACGTTATGATTAGTTACAAACTTAAACACGTAAACACAAGAAAACGATAGTCACGTGATTATCATCTTATTACCTCAATAAATCTTAATACATAGTTCCTATACACCGCATTCTATTCCTTGCAGTATCGCATAAACTCCCACAAACGTACTTACATAGTCGTCGATAAAAGTATCGATAAACATAAAACAAGGTACGTCACTAAGGCAGTCCAATATCGTAATAGGCAGACTAAAGAGTGAGGCGACTTGTATAACATCACCAAATTAGCCAAACGATGTGCAATAGCCCTTAGGCGATTATAGGGTTGTCACTGGCAACGCATTAGTATCAAATTTAAATTTTATTGACGTCACGTTGCTTTTCCATATTTGAATTTGGAAATTATTTTATATTTTTAAGCACTATTTTTAGAAACTAGCTACCCTCACTATAATTTAAAATAAAACTTTAGCTGAGATTTAATAAAGTTAATATGAGAGACTAGCTGTACCCCGCGGTTTCACCCGCTAAAAAATTACAGACTTTCATACAAACTTTCACCCCCCTTTTCACCACCTTAGGAATTGAATTTCCAAAAATCCTTTCTTATCTGATGCCTACGTCATACAAAGAACACACCCTCCAATTTCAGGTCTCTACGATCAGCGGTTGAGGCTGTGCGTTGATCCTTCAGTCAGTCATTCAGGACAAAGCATTCTACAGAGATAAATATGTTATAATTATTAAATTAAGATTAAATGAAAATAAATTGTGACTACTTTATTGGAATTTCCTCATTCCTCAAATAGAATGTGTTTTGATGGTACTGTCATAACACATTAGGAAAATATAAATATTGCAATTTAAACCACTCACACTGGATTGACGGGTACATTAAAGAAACTAAAGTCATGAAAGTGCTATTAGTAATTAATGATATTAAATCCATTATATCACCCTACTGAACGTATGTTTTTTCATCACCACATTATTTTGGGGCGACTTCGAAATCTTGCTATGGTAGGTATTTGAAATTGTCTGTCGAAAAGAAATCATTTTGGATAGGTATCTGAAGATATTTCTCTAAAATAGAATGAATTAGGTACCTATACATATAAATATGTATTCTGTCAAAATCAAATGAAGGATTTCGTCGTATTTTTTTTTTATTCGTGATAGGCTTACGCTTGACCGCTAGTTTGCCTGATGTTAAGCGATACTGCGATCTACGACGGAGCGCGCTTGCCTAGAAGAAACCGATATGTTTTTTTTTTCTTTTTTTGTCGTATATGACAAAAAAAGTACCAAAGTTGCAAGCTTTCTAAGGAATTTTCCTTTTATTGTATCTAATCTCAAAATAAATTCATACATCTTTATTGTATAAAGGAAGAAAGAAGAACCGGACTGACTGACTGACGTATCAACGCACAGCCGAAACTACAGGAGCTAGATATCTGAAAGTTTGCATGCTGGTTCCTTTTGCACTGTAGATGAGAACTAGGAAAGGATTTTTGGAAATTCAACCCCTAAGGTGGTGAAAACGGGGATGAAAGTTTGTATGACAGTTCGCACACACTACCATGCGTTTGACATACATACACATGACATGACATCGTCATTCTATAGTACAGCTGTTATTCGCAGTTGACATTTTGACAATTATTTTCTTCCTTATTTATATTTGACTAAACACATTTTATGATATGAAATCTCCATGGTGTAGGTACAGTGGGCACAGGATATTTTAGAAACGAAAATTACCTAAGTACGGAGGCGAAGTACGGGAACTCTAAAATTATAATTTTCTCGGTCAAGCACAGCCCTAGCTGGAGTACACGGTACAAACGCTTAGTGACGCCTTACAAATGATTGTATCTAGAGAGTTTTGTTGATATATTACACTGGCAAATTGAATCGGACGCAATCTGGACGGTCGGTGGGTCGCACATGTGCTCTAGGATTCCCCAGAGTAATATGGTTTAAGATTTATTTAGTCGATTAAAAATTTAATTAGTTGATTTGTTTTCAGTGTTTTCAAATTTAATTGCATGACATACAATGACATCTGTATTCCCCGAAAGGCTAGCAAGAAATGTAAGTACTAATAATGTAATAGGAGCGAGCCTACTGCCATTAACCGGGCACAAATTGAAACTCCAAGTTATAGAGAATTTTATAAAAAAAATCCAATAACACTTTGCTCAACTTTGGAATCAAACCTAGGACCACTAACGTAGCAGTCGCGCTTAGGATCACTAGACGAATGAAGCAGTTTTTCTATGAAATCTATTATTGGATTTTTCTATAAAAATCTCAGTAGCAGTTCGGAATTTGGATTTGCTCCAAACGATTATTCGTTACAAATTATAATAATAATCTAACTAAAATTACACACCACTACTTACTATGCATAGGGTTGTTTGATCAAACATTAGCACAAAACATAATACAACTCTTTGTAATGTTGACACTTGCATGTTATCGTTTGTAACAATGTTGGCAGCCCTTGTTGAGTCTTCACGCAAAATGTTTATGTCAAATTTCGTTCCCAATTTTAAAACAAGGTTTTGAGACATTCGATATTTAAATCTAAACCATTTTTAACCTTTTAACACTCGCTACGGTTGATAATATTTGACGTTTGAAATTCGAAGAATAGTTGGCTTATAATTTATCTATTCACCGTTCTTGATCAGTTTTTAGATTTTTAGCAATTTAGAATATGTTAAATATTAATACTTTTAGGATAAAAAGCCCTCACTAAATAAATTAATAACATGGTTTCTCAATGTTCGTTATTTATCTAGAAAGTATGTAACTTAATTTAAACAACAACAAAACAAAAAATAGTTATATACATACACCTGTCACGAATAAAGAGGCTAGAGCTTCTTAGTTTTAAATTTTGAGCCTATTTAAAATATATAGAATATAAATAACATTGTTTAAATAGTCCGCTACATAGGCATTATTAAAATATCAAAACACGCAACAACAAGGAGTAAATAAAAAAAAATCGAAAATAATTATTAAAAAAACATGACTACGATGGCACAGTGTGCACACGAGTGTGCAGTGTGTGTCCGATCTCAAAATGATCAATTTTTTTTTATACCACTAACGTGGCAAACAACCATACGGCCCGCCTGATGGTAAGCGTTTACCGTAGCCTATGGACGCTTGCAACACCAGGGGTATCACGATCCTGTAAATTAAGAGGAATAATTGGGCTAGCAGTATAGGAAACATTCTGCATTGCATGACAGCGGCGGTAACAAAACACCACCGGTCCCACTGCCAACACAACGCTTCCTCGCGGAACTCTGGCCACCTTACTCACCGTTAGAAACACAACATAGCACGGAGCTATGTTATTTGGCTACGATTTTCTGCAAGGTGGAGGTACAGCCCCAGTCAAGCAGCTCCAATTGTGAGTGGAATTATTTAACTCCACTATGCCCGACCTCTCTTAAATGAGATAACATTCAAATCATTATTTTCGAATCATGTCTGATCTGGCGTAGCGTATTTCTAGATGTAAATTTGAGAAAAAACTTTGTTTCAAGTTTTTAACAGCATTCAATGCTGATATATAATTTTTAATGGGGAGAAAATTCTCGGCCTCGATGTTAACATCTAATGAGAGGGAGAGGGGAAAATCTCGCAATTTTAAAACACAATAAATGTTCCCCGCAATTGCCATCACGTTAGCACAGCCAACCCTATTCGACATTAAGTAAATAATTAGTCATAATACCGGTAGGTGGGTGCTGTCAGTCGCAATAGCCATTGTAGGGTTATGAGGGGTTCCGCGGTTGATACGTCATAATGTAAATGATGCTCTATTTGCTTGGAGGGCGCTCTAGAAAAGTGCGTTGTACAAGTTATTCAAATTACGAATTCAACATTATTTGTTACATCAATTTTATTTTGATTGCCAATCTGACACATTTGGTCTCAAATCTTTTTTTATCGGTAAACGAGCTGACGAGCCACCTGGTGGTAAGTAGTCATCATCGCTCATGGACACCTGCAACACCAGAGGAGTTGCTGAGCCCCTACGGACTGCAGACTGCCAGAGCCGCAGCAATCGAGGGGAACTGGCTCTTACGCGTAGAAGTCGAAACACACACCGAAATGCTTTACGACAGAATCCGATGTTAGGATGGTCGCCAACCAGTCAGACCCCAAGTGGTCCTACCGAGCTAGTGAGATATTTTCTCGCCTGTTATGAGTTGCCTATCTGGGTAGATGTGAGGAACTTTATTCTGACCCGTCCCCACGCGGGACGCATATTGCAATTAAGATTGAATAGAACCTATAAGATGTGTTTCTATAGAGTAATGATATAGACAGCATAAAAGTCCTTATTTGTCGATTTAACCCCCCAAAATTTTATTATACAACCACTATTCTGGCTAGAATCAATCAAAATCCTGTGATCTTCTATACTTATAATAAATCTGTAGAGAGGTCAATTCTGTACATGAAATATATTTCCAAAATAACTATCAGCGGATGATTAGTGATCGATACTGACGCCAAAAATGCAATCAGTAAAATTTTTGTCTGTCTGTCTGTCTGTATGTTCGTTATAGAAACAAAAACCACTCGACGGATTTCAACGAAACTTGGTACAATTGTTCTTCATACTCCTGGGCAGGTTACAGTATACTTTTCATCACGCTACGATCAATAGGAGCAGAGCAGTGAAGGGAAATATTGGGAAAATCATGAGAAAGGTTTCAAGCTATAAAACATCTCGCTACAACCCTTAGGAACGGGGCAACGCAGGTGAAGCCGCGGGCGAAGAACTAGGGAACAAAGTAACTATTCCACGCGGACGAAGTCGCTGGCAAAAGCTAGTCTTTAATATACTTCTCAAAATCAAAATTAAATTGAACATAAACTCATTCACGTAAATTAAACTACCCACTAAACTTCAAAAACCATTATAATATAGAGCAGAACTTAAACAACTGATGTCAAATATCAAGCCTTTACAAATATGCAATAAGCAGAGTTCACAATATCTTGTCAAATAATGTAGCTAAGTAATAGCAATTTGAGGTGGACATCCCATAAACTAAGGACACTCTTGTCTCCTTTTGTGTATTATTTTATGTATCTTTCTGTGTATTGTAATTTATAACTTCATATATATAACTTTAATTAAAAACATGAGCAAGAATAGGTTGATGGTAATAAGAGTAATCTCAAAATCAAATAGAATTTAATAATCTAAAAACTATTAAATAATTAAAAAGATTAACTGCCTCGTTAGCCTAGTAGTCCTCAGCGCGACTGCTGCACTAGAGGTCTTGAGTTCGATTCTCAGGTTGAAAAAAGTGTCATTTGGTTTCTCTGTGAAATTCTCAGTAGCTCGATATTTGGAATTTGTTAATGGTAATAGGCTCGCCCTCTATTACATGAGACCTAAACATACCGGCGATCTATGGGTGCATTAGTACGTCTCTGCCTAACACTTCGGGGAATACAGGCGTGACGGTATGTTATGTAAAAGCAAGAATAGTTCAGTGGTAATTATAGTAGCTACGAATTCAAACTCAAATGGGAATCAAATAATCTAAAAACTATGATCAAAAATATTTTCTGAATTGGTCATCCTCGGCATGCAATAAAGTGCTAAAATTTTGGTAATAAGTAACTACTTACTTACTACTTAATCTTATCAAATATTTTCAGAATTCAGACAATAATGTCACGACCTACAATAATGTCACGACGTAGTTCTTTCGAATCTAGATTAAATCCTATTACGGGCAACGTTTTCAAAAATAGAAGATTTTTAATTCAGTGGTGATGTTTTTTATTTATCACTAGCTTTTGCCAGCAACTTCGTCCGCGTGGAATAGTTACTTTGTTCCCTAGTTCTTCGCCCGCGGTTCCACCTGCGTTGCCCCGTTCCTAAGGGTTGTAGCGTGATGTTTTATAGCTTGAAACCTTTCTCATGAATCACTCATTTTCCCAACATTTTCCTTCACTGCTCTGCTGCTATTGATCGTAGCGTGATAAAAAGTATACTATAACCTGCCCAGGAGTATGAAGAACAATTGTACCAAGTTTCGTTGAAATCCGTCGGGTGGTTTTTGTTTCTATAACCAACATACAGACAGACAGACAGACAAAAATTTTACTGATTGCATTTTTGGTGTCAGTATCGATCACTAATCACCCGCTGATAGTTATTTTGGAAATAAATTTCATGTACAGAATTGACCTCTCTACAGATTTATTATAAGTAGTGTAGATAGATGACTGCGACGCCACACCCGGAGTCGCAGGCGCAGCGGAAGGACGTCAATAATAATAATACTTAATGACCTAAATCGAATAACCCTAAAATGATATGCACACAGCTACAAAATGTCAACTACTAACAAAAAAAATGTTACCAATTCTTAGTAAAATATTAGTTGCGGTCTGTTTGAAGTTAACGCCCCGTAACAACATGTGTGTGTTGTCCTCTTGTTTATACTTAAATATTCCCATTTATACTATTATTAGAGGCGTACAGGATGCAAGTACTCTGTATTGCCGTCCCGCATATGCTAAATACGGACCGAAAAACGGGGAAGGTGGGAAATTGATTTTATTTACTGGTTTCTGACGTGAATGTTAGACATTGGAATAAAACTACATTTTACGGATTTTATCGCGTTATCCTACTAGCTTCTACCCGTAATTTCGTCTGCGTTGACTTCAGTATTGGATCCTGAGTAGGATAATCATTCTCAGGTGCAAGTTCGATGAGAAAAGTGTTACTGAGATTTTCTATAACATTCTCAGCAGCAGCTCAGGGTTTGGGATTTGTGTCCGGTTACTGATAATAGGGTCGCCCCCTATTACATAAGACCTAAATTACCGGCGAACTGTGGATGTACATTTGAACGCCTCTGCCTAACCTTTCGGGGATAACAGGCGTGATGGTATGTTACATGTAAAACCAAGAAAACAAAAATACCAAATCAAGCAAACCACAATTTGGTATTGTAGCACCATAATCTGAAATCATTGATTAAATACAAAACGGATTCAAATTTAGAATTCGATTTTGGTCATTGCGCAGGCGTCTTATAAGCAATTTCTTGAAAAGATACCCAACATTATGGTACGGTGATTTTTTTTTTAAAAATCGAAATGCTCTGATTGGTAATAATTTACGTACATGGATAAAGGAGGTTGTTACTTAGCATAATTGGATCGTTTTGGTTGTATTTTTTTCTGACTAATTACTATAAAACTAAAGTGTCTATGTACTGAGGTAGTACCATGACATGTTATTGTGTTAAAGAGAGAGAGACAGAGATGCCGCTCTAATTGACACCATTGATATCAAAATTATTAATCAACCAAATCAAAAATACTGTTCCAAAACATTTTTATTATTTTTTTATATTTATTCATTTCGGCGGAAAAAAATGTGTGATAACGTTACTTATACGTCGGAAACTCAGAAAATTTAAATTTTGTCGAAATAATATTATATCAACATCGAAATAGGTATTATAAGGATATGAATAATTATGATACATGCAAACTTAGTGGTTATTGTCCTTGCTGGTTTCGGTATTTTTCACAAAAACACTTGTCGTGAATTTTACGTGCGCGACTGTACCAAGCGGCTAACATCAGTTATTTTGACCGCGTAGGTACATGGCGGCGAATCGGAGAGTGTAATTACTATTTTTTTTTTGTGGGATACGAGCAGACGGATCACCTCATAGTAAGCGATTACCACCGCCCATGGACACCCACAACACCATAGGAATCACAAGTGCGTTGCCGACCTTTTAAAAGGGGATTGGGCCTCCGGTAACCTCACTCACTCGGCAAAACACAACGTAAGCGTTGTTTAACGCCGGTTTTCTGTGAGGCCGTGGTATCACTCCGGTCGAGCCGGTCCATTCGTGCCGAAGGATGGCTCTCCCACGTCATAAAAAAATAACCCTTCCTTGCCAGTTGCCAGAAAAGATAGGCAGAGCTGTACTGAATTTGACATTTTTGCCTACTACCATTAACCAGGCACAAGTCCAAACTACAAGCTGCTACTGAGAATTTCATAGAAAAACCCAATAACACTTTGCTCGACCTTGAAATCGATCCCAAGACCTCTAGCATAGCAGTCATGTTTGAAACTGAAGAATTATAGCAGTAGGTATTACTCTGCCGAACCCTTCTGGGAATATAGGCAGGTTCATATCTCATTTTGTAAGATCTTACATAAAATTATCACCAATTATATTACGTTGACACATCATTATCAACTATATTATCATAATCATGCATAAATACATAACAGTGTAAGTAAACGAATCGTTTTACTGTTTATTTATTGCAAAGTGAGCGTTTGATTATATCTTATCATTGTTATATTGCAGTTAATAACCCATTTATTACTATGTAGGTATTTATTATCATAGCCTACGATCTATCTACACTTGTGCTATTAATTCTATAAAGGAATTCACATACCATCACGCCTGCATTCCCCGTAGGGTTGGGCAGAGACGTAGGTACTAATGTAAACCCATAGTTCACTGGTAAAGTCCCATGTAATAGGGGGCGAGTCTTTGCTATGACCGGGCACAAATCCCAAACTCCGAGATGCTACTGAAAATTTCATAGAAAAACCCAATATTACTTTGCTGGACCTGGGAATCGAACCCAAGACCTCAGTTAATCAACAACAATCAAGCGCACTCCATCGTAGATCGCAGTGTCGCTTAACATCAGGCGAACTGGCGGTCAAGCGTAAGCCTATTACAAATAAAAAAAAACTAATATGGGGGTCTTTATTAGGGCAACAGAATCCAAAATAACAATTTTTAGAATTCGAATTTAGAAGTCTGTCTGTCTGTATGTTTGTATGCGCATCACGCAAAAACTACTGCATGGAATTGAATGCAGTTTTCACGGATGTATTGCTAGAGGTCTAACATAAAATCTGGTGCATCTCTCATCTTGATACGTTGCCTAGAATCGGACTTATAGTGTGTTAATCTTTTTTGGACGTGAGTGAAACTGCGAGCAACAGCTAGAAGATAATATAATTAAAATATTTTAACAAAGCCATCAACCAAATATTCTCACATAAAAACAGTAAAACAAAATGTATGTAAGTTATCGTGCGTGTACAGATGTATAAATAATCTAGCTTCGCGCTTACTAGGACATGCGCGCACGCATCGTGTGACATCAAAGGGACACTGTTTGTGTACCGTATGTCTCCGTCTGGTGTTTATTAGGTCCTCGAAATGATATACACTTAAAATATAACTAGAATTATCTGGTAATTGGGTTGTTTTAACCAACTGTAATGAGATGAAGCAGATTAATGATTTTCGCGCATATTATATTTGATTTTTAGGGTACCGTACCTCAAAAGGAAAAAACGGAACCCTTATAGGATCACTTTGTTGTCCGACCGTCCGTCCGTCTGTCTGTCAAGTCCCTGTATCTCGGGTACGCGTGGAGGTATCTAGTTGAAATTAAAACCATATAGGTACTCAGGTCTACAGTCCCTTGAAGCTGTGAAAAAAATCAAAATTCTAAGTTAACGTAAAAAAAGATACAGCCATTTATGCCGCAATAAACGTATATTTCGACACTCTCAAGGGAATCACATTTTATAGGGTATTTTCCATTGACCTGGAACTATAAAATTTTGCAATTAATAGGTACTGTCTTATACTACAAGTATAGAAAAAAATCTGAAGACTATAATTTGTAATTATTTATAATACGTACCTACAAATTTGTACAGAACCCCTCGGTGGGCGAGTCCGACTCGCGCTTGACCGGTTTTTTATAAGCAAGCGAAGAAAGGCCTCAAAAGTTATAATAAAGTGCGGCAATAGCAGCCCATCATAATCCTAGCTATCCCTTAAATCGGAACACATTCATGTTAGCACATTATTTCTTACAATACTATCATGCCTGTATTCCCCGAAAGGTTTGGCAGAAGTATACTAATGTCACACACAGTTCGCCGGTATGTTAAGGCCCCTTGTAATAGGGGGCGAGCCTAATACGGCCAGAAATCGGAACTGCTACTGACAATTTCATTGAAAAACCCATTATCACGGGTCGACCTGAGTATCGAACTCAAGCTCAACCAGCGGTTCCCAACCTTTCTTGGACCAGGGACCAATTTGATTTAATTTTTGTTATCAGGGACCACAAACTTTATGTAAAATAAAATATACATAACATAACATAATCAACCCATTATATTGTCCCACTGCAGGGCACGAGTCTCCTCTCAGAATGAGAGGGATTAGGCTATAGTCCAGTGATAGCCTAGTGGTATGACCATTGGACTGCCAAGTCAAAGGTCTCGAGTTCGAACCCAAGGCACGCAACTCTGACTTTTCGAAGTCATGTACGTATTAATAGTTAATTATCACACGCTTAAACGGTGAAGGAATACATCGTGAGGAAACCTGCATGCCTGAGAGATTTTCTCGATGGCGTGTGAAGTCTGCCAACCCGCACTAGGCCATCATGGTGGACTATAGCCTAAATAAAATATGTCAATCTGAAATTAAACTTTAATCAAAACTTTTAAACATGAGTAGAAAATTTTTAGACCGTTTGCGGACCATGTTTTAAGTCTTGGGGACCACTAGTGGTCCGCGGATCACTGGTTGGGAACCCCAGCATTAGACTAATGAAGCATTATTTCTTGGTGGCAGAAATATATTTGGCAAAGCCTAACCCTGTAATAGGTACACGCGCTATTGTAGGTAATTTTGAAAGACAAAAGAAGTTCTTAGACGGGAAATACAAACTATTTACCAGTAATTCTTAAAACATGTAGTTTTAATGGAAAATAGGTTTGAGTTCACAAAGTTATGTGAAAACTTGACATAGAGTAGAATACAGGTTAACCAAAGTTAACACTGAACATCGATATTATAAATATCATCGATATTTTTAATCAACGATATACCTACCGATTTTTTTTATAAGTGTATCGAATTCATATCATTGATCGAATTTATATCTCTGTCTAGGGGTACAGCGCGACTGCTAGGCTAGAGGTCCTAGGTTCAATCCACTATTTTCTATAAAATTCTCAGTAGCAGCTCGGAGTCTGGATTTGTGCCCGGTCAATGGCAATAGGCTCGCCCCCTATTACACGGAACCTAAACATACCGGCGAACTATGGATTTACATTAGTACATCTCTGCCTAACGCTAACGAATACAGGCGTGATGGTATGTTATGTTTCGAATTCATATCAAATTCGATATATTTCTTAACGCAACTCTGATTTTCATATTTAATGTTACTGGTGCTTTTTTTTATATATACCACTGAGGTGGGAACCAAGCTCACGGCCCGCCTGATGGTAAGCAGTTACCGTAGCCTATGGACGTCTGCAACACCAGCGGTGTCGCTCGCACGTTGAGGACCTTGTAAAAACCTTTTTAGTGTTCCTCATGCTGTAGTCTTTTGGGAAAACCTCGGCAGGTAGCTCATTTGTAGCCTGATTGTGCGTGGGATGAAGTTCCGCTGGAACCGTACAGTTTTTTTGACCCAATTAAATCAGACGTTACCTGCAAACAGTATCTTCCAGGGCTATATTCCAAATATAGTTTTATTTTCCTCAAACGGTTATAGTTATAGCCGGTTGCAATTATCTAATATTAACCGCTTCTCGCCATTGACTTTAACGACCCACGAAGGATTATGCGCATCTGTCTGTCCTGTATCTTTTGTTTTATCCATAAAACTGAAGTTATGTTTACTTTTGAGTGCCATATTAGTCCAGAGGTCGTAAGCATTGTTACTGAGAGGATTTCAATTCCCAGGTCGAGCAAAGATTTTGTGGTTTTTCTTGGAGTATTTTGTCAAATAGTTTTTATATATAATATAATCAAGAGTTAATCGGTTTCTTCTAAGCAAGCACGCTCCATCATAGATCGCAGTATCGTTTAACATCAACAATCATCAGTGAACTGGACGTCAAGCGTAAGCCTATCAAGAATTAAAAAAAAATACCTGTTTTAATAATCTTGGAATAGATGTTATATCGTAGCACAAAAAAACAGATTTGGACAACTGAGGTGTTTCGACTAATTCTTCTTTAAAGAAATAGTGTCTTATGCAATTTTTTTTTTTTAATAGAGGAAATCAAAAACAGGACACTGGAGAATGGAAATAAATCAACTGAAAAGCATGAAACCAGAAAATATTCCTGTCTAAATTCAAAACAATACATTCTAAGAAAGGTAGGGCATAGTGGAATCAAATAATTCCACTCACAATTAGAGCTGCTCGACTGGGGAAGTACCTCCACCTTGGTGGAGAAAAATCGTGGCCGAATAACATAGCTCCGTGCTATGTTGTGTTCCTAACGGTGAGCAAGGTCGCCAGAGCTCCGCGAGGAAGCGTTGTATTGGCAGTGTGGGGAACTGGTGGTGTTTTGTTACCGCCGAGTCTCTTATGCTGCCAGCCCAACCATTCCTGCTAATTTACAGGGTCGGCAACGCGCGAGTGATAACTCTGATGTTGCAAGCGCCCATAAGCTACGGTAACCGCTTACCATCAGGCGGGCCTTATGCTTAGTTGCCACTTAGTTGTACAAAAAAAACTAGTAAAGTAATGTCCAAGTTATAGCCGCATGCTGCTATGATCTGTAGATGCCATGTATCGATTTGAATCCTGCCAGGAATATTTTCTTGTTTCATGCTTTTTAGTTATAAAATAAATAATAAAAATACTTTATTGACACAAATAACCTTTACGAAGTACTTAATTATTAGGTTACAAGTTCAGACTATATAACGGTGCCTTCAATAATGGAAACCCTGACTCCTAAACTAGTGGAAACCTGTGACTTAGGAGTCAGTGTTCTAATGTTATTTCGAATGATCCAGTAGACCATTATATATATTGTATATGTTGAAGAACCTAATTATATAATTGGATATCAATTTATTAAAAGCCTTTAATGTAGTTTTTATGTTTTAGTTTTTTAGCACAGTGCACTGCTATTGTAGGTGAGATTTTCAACGTCATCCATCATATATTTTAGAACACATAAATACACGATGACGTTTTTCCGCTTTTAGAAATTGTTTCATATCGAAAACCTTGCTACAGTAATTGACACTTAACTGAATGCTCGTCAAACAAAATTCACACCTGCATTCATCAAAATAAAACACACCATTATACCAATAAATTAAATGCATTTCTAATAAATCAAAAATAAATTTATGCCAAAGTAAACTCTATGCGTTACATAAATCTGTTTTGTTTTTCGAACAAATGTCAAACATTGTTCAGAGCAATGAGAAAATGTAAACAATTATTATTTACGTTAGGGATGTGCTATTTTTAGTGCGTTTCGAATATTTATATTTGGAAATAAAACAAAACGATTTTACTACAAACACGTTGCTCGTTGCGACATTAGTTATTGTTGTTACAAAACCTAAACGGCTGAAAGTTATGATTATTTTACTTAGTTTACCGGTAGGTAAAGCTAATATTTTCGTCTTACATTTGCTTTAGTTTTCTGTGTTTGAAATCGACAAAAACTGCACATTTGGGAGCGGTTAAGGTGGTTACTTTGCCACTGCGCCGCATGTGTCGTGGGTTCGATTCCCACCCGAGGCAAATATTTGTACCTATACATAGGTACATGTTCCACAAATATTTGTTACTGGCTTTTGCCAGTGACTTCGTCCGCGTGGAATAGTCACTTTGTTCCCTAGTTCTTCGCCCGTGGTTTCATCTGCGTTGCCCCGTTCCTAAGGGTTGTAGCGTGATGATATATACATTTATAGCTTGAAACCTTTCCCATGAATCACTCATTTTCCCAACATTTCCCTTCACTGCTCTGCTCCTATTGGTCGTAGCGTGATGAAAAGTATACTATAACCTGTGGTTTGGGCTGTGCGTTGATAGATCACTATGTCAGTCAGTCAGTCACCTAACGTAATAGTAGACAAATATAATCAGAAAGCTCCGAACTGCTAAGCTATCGGGAGTTACACGTGTTATTGTGAGTCAACCATAAAAGATAGACATTTGCTGTAGTGGAATATTTTTTATATAATTTTAAGGAGAACATTTCCGTCATACATGATTTCTATGTAGCTTTAACCATTAAGGCTGCACACGCGACGGAAGCTTAAAAAATGGAGTAAGTTCTCCTGTTTTCCCAACATTTCCCTTCACTGCTCTGCTCCTATTGATCGTAGCGTGATGAAAAGTATACTATAACCTGCCCAGGAGTATGAAGAACAATTGTACCAAGTTTCGTTGAAATCCGTCGAGTGGTTTTTGTTTCTATAACGAACATACAGACAGACAGACAGACAGACAAAAAGACAGACAGACAGACAGACAAAAATTTTACTGATTGCATTTTTGGCATCAGTATCGATCACTAATCACCCGCTGATAGTTATTTTGGAAATATATTTCATGTACAGAATTGACCTCTCTACAGATTTATTATAAGTATAGATAGAAGAAGATAAGTAGGTATGGGGGGTATTTTGTATCCAATAATTATTGTATTTGAGGTCATCTGCGACACAAGGCATGTCCCTAGTATAAAAATTAATTTAAAACTAAAATCCGTCTTCATGAGTCGTAATATGTACTTAATTCATGTTTAATACTAGTGACTAGGTCCTTAATAACTATTCATAAATATAAGATTAAGATACTGCAAATTAAAAATACTGACAAACTAACCCCCAATCAACTCTCAAAAAGCGACGAATCTACGGCACATACCTAACAGTAGAACTCTTTTATGTGAGAGCTATATCCCAAAAGGTAAATACCTACTACAAGAATTACCTACTTGTTAAATCTTAGACCCTGTTTGCGTCTTCCATTAAATCCATCCATTGAATTCATGATGTATATACCTATAGCTATATTACTTTACTAGCGACCCGCCCGCGGTTTCACCCGCGTTGCCCCATTCCTAAGAGTTGCAGCGTAATGTTAAATAGCTTAAAACCTTCCTCTTAAATCACTCTATCTATTAAAAAAAACACTTCAAAATCCGTTGCGTAGTTTTAAAGATTTAAGCATACATATGGACGGACAGACACCGACAGCGATTTTTTTTTATACGAGTACTATGTAGTGATAGGCACAGGTATCTAATAATATGACTAATACTTGCAGAAAGATATTATATTCGAAACTTTGAAAGAAATCATGCTGTGCGATTTTTGCTATCGGTGTGTAAAAAAGAGATCATACCAATGGTCCCACAGTGTACAAAAACCTTGTCCATAGTTTGTAACTATGAATAAGGTTTCTGTATTAGAGATTTAAATTATTTACTAGAACCACGAACTTCGTTTCGCCTTTTTTTTCTTCTCCTTCGAGTTTTGCGCTGAGCAACGAATTTTGCGATTCATTTTTATTTATATAGAAAACTTCCTAGTAGGTCCCATATAAATATGGTTGCGGTTCGACCATCGGTTCTCAAGATACACTACAAAAAGAATTAAAGTCGGTTTTCTTTTCCTAAAAAATATTGCGTTATCCTATGCGAGTTGTTTGAAACTCAATCAATAGTGGTTACGATATTGTAGTGCAAGGCATAACATATATATATATATATATATATATATATATATATATATATATATATATATATATATATATGTTATGCCTATATATATATATATATATATATATATATATATATATATATATATATATGTGTTATGCCTTGCACTACAATATCGTAACCACTATTGATTGAGTTTCAAACAACTCGCATAGGATAACGCAATATTTTTTAGGAAAAGAAAACCGACTTTAATTCTTTTTGTAGTGTATCTTGAGAACCGATGGTCGAACCGCAACCATATTTATATGGGACCTACTAGGAAGTTTTTTCTATCAGAAGAAAAAGAAATATCGAAGTCGGTTCACGATCTGCGAAGATATCGCCAAAAAAAGCAGCCGAATTGAGAACCTCCTGCTTTCTTTAAGTCGGCTTTAAAATCGGAATTAATAATAAATACTGCTTTAAAAACATACCTATTAACAATACAGTAAAAATAATTAAACAAAGAGTCGATGAAAAAGTTGAAATAGAAATTACGGTTGACAAAAAATATGTAGAGCGTGAAGACATGTTTGTAAATCTAAAATATGTTTAGTTTGTTGATCATATATGTGACACCATAAAAGAAATAAATAAGGCAAGAAATACATTAGATTGTATATAGTACCAAACGTCGTTAGACCAGAAACGTACTAATAAACTTTGTCATTACTGTAGACCAAATATTCATAAATATTAATAGACGTCTCAATATAGTTATTACATTGTTAAGTTGGATTTAAAAAATATATTTTACTTACCACCAATTGCCCAAAACAGCTTGCACTAGGAGCAATAGGGAGCACAAAACTTTCCAAATAAGCTTCATTTTGCCAAACTATACAAAGTCACTTTACAAACATCCTATTTCGTAAATAACTCGTACAAAAGTTAATTTCGAACACTTCACATTAACACCGCAAAATTGTAACAAACTAAAACTTTAGATTTAAGCCGCAAAACTCAAATAATTATAAACTAAAACAACCACTAAAACAAAAACCACAAAACTTAAATAACAATGTAATCACTGCAATGCAAACAGAAAAAAAATACAAAAAAGAAATTAAAACTTTTAAACAAACTTTTGCGAAAGTTTACTTTTGCCGGGCACTTCTTTAAAAAACAAAGCTTTCAACCGAAGATCCCATAGAGCGTTTATTAAAATTCGAACTGTTTGAAAAATCGAAAAAAGATTTTGTGTGCAGTCGTTTACGTTTAGACGCGACGCGCTTACGATCCGCGCGCATTGAAACACAAAACCAGACTGGCTTGCTTTAAGCCGTTTGTAAGTATTCCATAGGATTCTCAGTAAGGGGAAGGGTCGAATCGGAGGGCGTGTAGATGCAGTACAGTGCTGCACGAATTCATCCTTCCAAGCCCTTACTACGAACCACGTAAACTTAAGAGACCGTAATGCCGGTGTCTCGCGAAATGTCAACGTTCGTTTACGCAAAATAATCATCGAGTTCTATAAAGTTGCGACAACATGTAGTAACATTGTGTGCTGCAGAAAAATGTCTGGGACCATCAATTGTAAGCTTATCCTCCACTCATGAGTTTAATACGTTGAGTTATTATCATTTTTGAAATTGATTTGCTGATCGAAGGATAGGATTTAAATGCATAAATGCCAAACAAATTGTATTTATTACGAAAATTATGAGAACCTTTGGAGATTTAAAGCCGCATATATTTTAGTTAAGCATCAAGATGTTTAAGTTTAAATCGCGGATTGTGCTAGATAATGTTCAAATGGAAATTATCAGTGAGTATCAAATCACCGAACAGTATTATTCGTATTATAGGTACCTACGTAATATTATACCAAATATAAATTAAATATTACATGTAATAAACATTACAATCTCTTAATAGTTATCGCAGTGTCCTTGAATTGATTTACACTCAACATCTTAATAGGGATTCAACTTGTTGGGGTTTCGCAAGGTACCATTATGGGTCCCGCTTACTGAGAAAAGCATTCACGATCTTGTTAAGATTAATGTTCTCTATCAAACGACGTGCGATAATAAATATATATTACCATTTCGCGCAGTTCTAATTAAACATTGAACCTTATTAGGATATCTCGGCATTCATAATCTATCCAAAGATCTATGCGTAGATTTATTTTATCCTTATAAGTGGTGTAAAACTTATTAATCCAAATTTATATTCTTATTCCGAAGATAAGGACAACAGTTCAACAGCCTAAAGGACCTAATAAGAATATAAGTTTGACAAGGCCGAGTGAGGACTCATCCCAGAACTTTCTATCAGTATTATCTATTTTCTGTTACGCCTTGGTCCAGCACCATGGAACACAAACTAGCCTACATGAAAGCAATCTTCTCCACTTAACATATTTAACGTGTTTCCATACTTCACACATCGCTTTATCAACCAAAGCTTTTAGCAGATAAAAAATATTTAGCAGATGTCTTCAGTAACATACCTTAACAACTTAAACCCATAACTAATTTTAGAGAGCCAATCTAAAAAACCCATGGAGGGTAAAAAACGATAACAATAGGGCTTACCTGCAGCCATTTTGTTTCCCGTGTTTACGATCGCAGTAAAACTGTAATTGCAGAAGATCAAACGGACCGACGCGGACGGGCAGACTTAACTGTATAGAATATTGTAACAACCGTTGTGCGGTCTGTATTCAATCACAGAAACGATAATGAACCTAATGTCAAACGCAATAAGGAAAATAAAAATGTTATTGAAACTATTGAAGTTGGTGCAATAGATGCAACTAGTGCATTGTTAAAGGATTTTAAACTTTATGGAAGTCTTTCTAAGATTAATTGTGCAATTGATACAGTTTGATGATTTTTGCAACATGATCACAAAGATGTCAACTCGGATTTAGATTTACGTTTATCATTATAAAATGCAATTGTATCTTGATAATGTTAAAGTTGATAATTGAATGACGGATGAGAAGCAAGCTAAAAGGAATGTAATTCGATTTTCTTAACAATCTTAAGTATTTAAAGAGAATCATTTAGGTTAAAGGAACGACATGCTATAGGAAATAAATAAACTGACTCAGAGTAACTGTAGGGTGTCTTTACACTATACAATTCACTTTTGCTTTTTGCATTCAAATGTTTTTTTGTTGAACAACGTTGACAAGTGGAGACAAATAAAAGCATCTAAAAACTGGTATAATGGAAGTTTTTGTTGAAAAGAACCAATTTATTCGACCCTTTTCGATCCACTATCGAAAAAGTTGAAGCGACGGTAGCTTCATGGCTAGGGCATTGGATTTATGATCGTGTGGTTGGCGGTTCGAAACCCACCCATTGCACTATCAACGTGAACCCACTCGTGATACAGGCATTTAGCTTAGCAGGGGTTAACAAGAATACTAGTAATGTGCAACTCACATTGCCAGTAAGGTGGTTTTTTTAAATAAAACGAGGCCAAATTATTAAAATAATTGTAAGTTAATAATCATCGTCATCAGTCTGGTTTTCTTTCCTACTACTGAAAAAAAAATTAATGAGCTCGGAAGCAGTTATTTTGTCTTAAACAATCTCATATTTATCTATAACTTTCCAGTAGCCAACCAGCCAGCGTAGTAGACTACAATCTTACCTCTCTCATTCTGAGAGAAAAGCCATGGTCAGCAATGGAATAGAAATGGGATTTTTTCAATTGTATTGGTAAGAAATCCATAGGTAAAAATGACTAAAGTGCGATACGTAAGAAGAATTAAAACCAGAGTCATGCGTGTCATAGATTCTCACACTAACTTTACAAGCCACGAGGTCATAATCTAGATTAATCTTAACTCAAACATCCCTTTATTCGTCTAAAACTGATCCAAGGTTTCAGTGTAGTGCAAACGAACAAAATAGTCTCCAATTGTATCCAATCTACGTTAAAAGTTACAAGAATTGTTTCACACCATTATTTCATTAGCGCGTGCTAGAAATATTTCTGAGTCGATGTCATGGAAGAAGTAAAGATTGTCTTTGTTCCGCTACATGTATATAATGTAACAATAGGTACTGTGATGCAATGGAGAATATTCTGTAAACAGTAGCAAAATTATCGTAGAAGTTGGTTAAAGTATTTCAAAGTACTGCCGTTGCAACAAAAGGCTGCATTTTGTACTGTCAAACTTTATGATTTTGTCGCAGATAATTGTAATGTAAACACACAAAAGTTTGCTGACATGAAGTATGTAAGAAATATTTTGAAGATTGGCACGAGGCAGACGAAACAGTAGTTCTAAGCTGGCTAAAGATGAGAGGAGTCTCGATAACCATATAGATAACTTCGAGGACATATTGCGAATTTCTGAACTGAAGTACTTATTAAAGATTGTAAATTAATCATAACTAAAATGGAATGTAAGTTTTAGGTACTAACGATATTTTATTAGAAAGGCGTGAAAACTGTGAGACCTTTACTTTATTTTTATTTATTTAGAATTCTTAGTTAATAGCTAAACATAGATATCAATAGTGAGTGCAGATCTGAAGCACTGTTCCAGTCTTATTTTCAGCTAATATGATTTTTTTTTAAATTAAACTAAAATAATAAATACCAAGCATACGAGTATTAACAAGACCCGAAACATATTGACTTCCAAGAAAGCAAAGAAAGTCTAATAGCGACAAACTGATATAAGTCAATACATTAAAGTTGTTAGAAGAAAACTCACTGAAATATCCGCCAATTTCGTTTGCAGTTCACATAACAGGAGTTGTTCGGAAACTATCAGAGATAAGGGTGGATGTGACAGCAAATATAAGTTTGTCATACGGTAACTGCCAATTACGTCTGATATCTGTGTAGTAGACGGAACGACGGCAAAACAATAACATAAAAGAATCGATATTGAGAGATACAAATGAATAATCTATAAATGCCTTTAAGACTTTCATTTGAAGACTTAACAATGGTGTAGAGAGGGTAATTCTTTTATTAGTTTTTTGTAGTGTTTCTAGAGAGTCCATAATAGAAAAAAGATTTAGAGTATACGGTGATGATTTATAGATATTATTTATGAATACTATCTACCTTATGAGGTAAAATTTTTATTGACAGCTTATTTTAAAGTAAACGTTGATAACATAGTATGGATTGGATGGATTATAATTGTTTATGAACTGAATTTAACCAGCCTCTTCAACCGACTTCAAAAAGGAGGAGGTTCCCAATTCAACTGGTTTTTTTTGTATGTTTGTTACCTAAGAACTCCGACATTTATAAATTAATTTGGAAATTTCTTTTTATTGTTCTTTTTATTGATTAAAGAGGTCTTTTGAAGTGGTTCTTTTTAAATTTGGTAAAGTTCTAATCACAATAAACATCGTCTAGGTAAGTAAAATTCTACTAACCACTCAAAATGTTGAAATAAAATAACTTGTAATAACATAATAATGTAACATTTATGATTAATTATTTTATTTAACATATTTTATTGTATGATAGAGTATCCTCCAAAGTCTGTTTAGCCATTGATTCTAAATTACCAGCTCCTGCTCATATTAAGCACTCGAATTAGGTATTCGAGTGCTTAATTGCGATAAGAAAAATATTATATTCAATTTTAATATTTCCGTTGCCACCTCTATGCGTCGCTAGCTCTATGCGCCGAAGTTAATACGATCCAGTTATTAGCCGAATAATAACTCGACATATTCCATAGTCAGCCAGTTTCTTTGATATCATCTCTTACTATTTTTATTTTATTCATAGGGACTGTCTCTTTATTCTTTTGTTTACTCCGAGCAGGACCTCCTGTCTGCGTTCTGTAATATGTGTGTTTTTGTTTTTTGTAGGAAACTTTCGTCGGCAAAGTGAAGGTCGTTGGGAAGTAAATCATTGGATGAATATGGATTGTTCGTGCCCTATTTTTGGTATGATCCATGGCAGGAATTGGGACAAGTAAGGAAATTATAGCAGGTTGATAACAAATCTCTACCCGTGCATTAATGGTTTGTGTACCTATAATATTATATATATATGCTAGATACTTCATTATATTATTATTTAAGATTTATTATAGTTCGGTTAAATCAGTTCATATCATGATAAACTGTTGATCGATTTTCAAATGTTTTAAATTATATATAATACACACATATCTTTAATGATCACTGATTATTTTTCAGACATCAATATATAAATTAATTTTAAAAAAAAAACATTTCTAAATTATCCAGTATTTTATCTATGCCAAAATTTTAAGCACAGACATCGAGACATAGTTACTAATCATGTAAAAACTAAATTCAATGACCTAACCTTCTTATTTAGAGAGGAAACCCGTGCCCACCAGAAAATAAGTTAATAGTGCATAATTTAAACCATATGTCATAAAAGTCTAAAGATGCAAATATTATTTGGCACATATAGATACACAAAGAATTTCTTTATGCCTATCTAGGTTTAATGATTTTCTAGGAACCTATAACCTACGAGGTCTGATAACAAGGCTCAGGAAAAGTGATTGTTAACGACTTGGAGTTAAAGGGAAACCTTTAAACTAGTGACATAGTTCGATTATTGGTTGGTACGTTGACACGATAGGGTATTTACACCTATTATCGACTATTCTACTTTACTAATATAATTCATACTGTTTTTGGCAGATGATTAAAGATGTTTTATTTATTTTTAGATACTAACTTAACATACCATCACGCCTGTATTCTCCGAAGATTTAGGCAGAGATGTACTAATGTACGGCCACAGTTCGCTGGTATGTTTAGTCCCATGTAAAAGGGGGCGAGCCTATTGCCATTAACCGGGCACAAATCCAGACTCCGATGTGCTACTGAAAATTTTATAGAAAACCCCAATTACACGTTTCTCGACCTGGGGTTCGAACCCAGGACCACTAGACTAATGAGGCAATCTATAAATACTATTTGTGAAAATATTAGTATTTTTGATTCATCATCATCATCAACCTATATTCTTCCACTGCTGGACGTAAGCCTCCTAGTAAGAGCCCGATCTTCGGCTTTCCTCATCCAGTCGCTGCCAGCTGCCTTCCGCAAATCGGCACTCCACCGGGTCGGTAGTATTTAGTAAGGAATAAACTCGAAAAATACTGGACCGATTTTAAAAATTCATTCACTGAAATAAAACTACTTTTTACGGATTTTATCGTGTTGTATTGATATTATTTCATTCCCAACGTTTCGAATCCTTTACAGCATCCATGGTCACGGGTAGACTATCCGTGTACCCGTTCCGAAACATCGGGAATCAAATAATATCAATACAACGCGATAAAATCCGTAAAAAAGTAGTTTTATTTCAATGTCTAATATTCGCGCGTCAATAGGTGTCAGAATCCAGTAAATTCTTTCACTAATAGAATGGTACACTATCACTGAGTAGCTTATGCTATGTATATTGTTAATAAACATAACGTCACTTTAGGTCGCGACAACACGGGAAACTGCTAGTCCTATCTATACTTATAATAAATCTGTAGAGAGGTCAATTCTGTACATGAAATATATTTCCAAAATAACTATCAGCGGGTGATTAGTGATCGATACTGACGCCAAAAATGCAATCAGTAAAATTTTTGTCTGTCTGTCTGTATGTTCTTTATAGAAACAAAAACCACTCGACGGATTTCAACGAAACTTGGTACAATTGTTCTTCATACTCCTGGGAAGGTTATAGTATACTTTTCATCACGCTACGATCAATAGGAGCAGAGCAGTGAAGGGAAATGTTGGGAAAATGAGTGATTCATTAGAAAGGTTTCAAGCTATAAAACATCACGCTACAACCCTTAGGAACGGGGCAACGCAGGTGAAACCGCGGGCGAAGAACTAGGGAACAAAGTAACTATTCCACGCGGACGAAGTCGCTGGCAAAAGCTAGTTAATAATATAAACGTGAAAGTTTGTGCCGATGTATGTATGTTTGATACTCTTTCACGCAAAACACTTTGGATTATAATGAAACTTTACAATAATATAGCTCATACATCAGAATAACATATAGGCTATAATTTATAAAGATATTGTGGTAATTATGCAGGATAAATACATCTGCATAATATTAAATCAGACAAAAAAGACACCCTTAAGCATGATACGCATCAGTTTTAACTTTCATAGAGAAAGTTGATCAGTATGACCAACAATGAAAAAATCACCCCTTTCCCTAAAAGGGAGTATAAGTAACTACACTAACGGTGACCTATAGTTTGTATTATAGAACAACACTATTACAGACGCGGGTACTTTATTACAGAAAGCATTTTCCAGACTAAGAAAGCATCAAAATTCCTCGAAGATGTATTCTTCTGACTCAGAACATCTCATTCAAAATAGATTTTTATCACAACCATATGACTATAATCTAACCATATGCACGGTAAGTAAGCTATGGTTCAAATGGAGCAGTTTTACGGCGGCCTGGCGGGTAACTGTGGCCCAAATAATAACATGCTGTTCAGGTAAACGGGCGTCGTTTACACTGAACTGATTTTTACGCTAGGGATGGGGTTGTGTCGATATTTTAAGTGTTAAATGTCGATGAAATTAAATAACGAGGCAAAGTATTCTAATTAGCCGAACAATTACTTATATTATATAGGTAGGTATAGATAATACTAATAGTTAGTTGGGTTTATTCTAAAAACAATCACTTTTGACTGCCACATTAGTCTAGTGGTCCCAAGCGTCACTGCTACACTGGAGGTTCTTGGTTCGATTCCCAGGTCGAGCAAAATGTTATTGGGTTTTTCTATGAAATTCTGAGTAGCGGCTCGGAGTCTGTATTTATTGTGCCCGGTTATTGGCAATAGGCTTGCCCCCTATTACATAGGACTTAAACATATCGGCGAAATGTGGGTTTACATTAGTACACTTCTGCCTTACCCTTCGGGGAATACAGGCGTGATGGTATGTTATGTTAAAATCACTTTTTTATTCCTCTCCAAAGTTTCGTCGTGGATCGTGATCTAGCTATATCAAATTGCAACATTTCTTAGTACTTGTTACATGAAGTTATTATAGTTTACAGTCCGTTCGCATGAGATTGCAAAGCCTAATCATAATGTTTATCGATATTTTATGACACCTAGTTACATCATTCTTGTTCGGAATTAACTCATAACATTTATATTTATGCCTTGTAAAATGAATAAGAAACATTTAAGCATTGGTTATGAAGTAAGTGCTAATAATTTTGATTTGATATGTAATATACATACATATATAAATATCGTTAATGGTTGTAGTTATTACTTCGTACAAATTTCTTCCTTGACATAATCTGTTTACATCGATTTCATATAAAATTACTAGTTCAAAATACATTTTAAAACGAACACGAAGCTAAACCTATATTTTAAATAATATATGCATTACATTACAATATCAAACGGCTATTCATTATTATTATTCACGAATGTTATATTTAATTCAGATTTTTAAGTCAATTGTGTCAATAAAAATAGAATCCTTTTGCTTTTATAAAAATAGAAACGCTTTCTAGTGAACAAAGCGTTTTATAATAAGAGCCAAAATGCATTAGGTACACTATCTCAGAACACAGCGTGTTACATAAACAGTTAACATACCATAAATATTTTTGTCGGCAAAACCTAAAAAGTATCGATAAATATCCTCAACTAGACTTTCCCAACACTACTCGTTTATTTATTTATCAAAATACTGGCTTGTATCAGCGGTCAATCATCGCACTGTTTTCCTATCAATCACCAGCCCAAGCCAGACCCATCCGTCTTTATAAAACGTACGTGTAAACTTTCAAGTGTATATTGTACGTTTTTACTACCAATTAATATGTTTATCTCTATAAAACCAAAGTAATTTACGACTATAATAAAAGTCGCTGTGAAATTTGCTGTTTTCAATGGC
This sequence comes from Acronicta aceris, assembly GCA_910591435.1. NCBI lineage: Eukaryota > Metazoa > Arthropoda > Insecta > Lepidoptera > Noctuidae > Acronicta > Acronicta aceris. The sequence continues at coordinate 5,941,086 of OU342781.1, read as the reverse complement.
GATGATTGGCGTGACCTTATTACTGGTGTTTGAATAGATAGTGACGTACAGTGACGTCATTATGTTTTTGCGAATATAATATAAATAATATTTAGTCGCAATCGCAGGTGGAAACTAGTGTTACTTCATTATTCAGATTGTGGTTTCAACGTCCAATACTACAGTACAATTGTTTACATAGATCAGAATGAAAAGTTGGATTCATAGACTAAACACTATATAATAGTTTGAGATTGGATAAATTAAGCTCAGAGCATTGAAAGTCAAGTGGTTGCAAGTACAGCTATTGAGCATAAGTCCCGGCTTCGAAAGTAAAGCGTAATCCAACTTTTTTGATGTTTGATTTTTGTGCATTTAATGGCATTTAGTCTCGTCATTTAATACAGGTATTAACACTTTAGGCGCATTGTGGTACGTTATATTATCGGGCTGCACCTAGACCTTCGAAAAATACGGAAGGATAGGTAAAAAAAAAAAGATAAGCTATCTTAATTATTAGCTTTCACGGTGATAGAAAACTTTGTTTAAGTAGTGGAATAGTAATAATATGCCTTTCTTTCTTGAATCCATAAGACAGCATTTTTTGAAGATAGAAGTGCAATGGAATAGATCAAAATTCAACTAAACCGGAGATAATAATCCAAGAAACCTAGTTCCTATTAAATACGCGTATTCATCCATAAATTCCAACCAATCATTCATCGATGTTACCCCTCAATACTCATAATATAACGTTCCACGTTCAAACAATAACCGCTCAGTCGGCCATGTTGTTCCGATGACGTTTCGATGGACGCCATCTTTGCATCAGGTTGCATTTGAAATGAGAACAAAGCACATTCGAGTTTCCGCACAATAGAATGAATTTGATATGAAGATCGTTAATTCCGAGTTTAATTTCAGAGACCACACATAAGAATGAATGTCGATTATTTTAATGTACCTACTAGTCAAGGCACCGTATCATATTTTAATTTGTAAATGTACTTAATTGTCTACAGTCCACAGCACATCAAGTAAACACAAACTGACAATTTTTCCCAATGGATAATAAACTCTATTAATTGAAAATGGATTGAAGAAATTTGACAGTTTTAGATACCACTGAACTAGATCTCCAAACGGCAGCATGCATGGCTTCTGTACTGATTATTACAAAATCAGTAACTAAACTAACAGTCACTAAATAGATACCCACATAATTATAAAATATACAAGTACTGTTACCAAGAAAATGAAAAATATCACAGGAGAAAAACAATAGAAGTAATAAAGTAGGTAGAGGTAGGTAGAAAACGTTATAGTTAAATTTACGCATTCAACAGTAATACCACATATTCATATTTTTTTTATGGGATAGGAGGGCAAACGAGCAGACGCATCGCCTGATGGTAAGCGATTAACGCCGCCCATGGACAATGGCAACAACATAGGAGTCACAAGTGCGTTGCCGACCTTTTAAAAGGGGATTGGGCCTCCGGTAACCTCACTCACTCGGCGAAACACACTCTGTGAGGCCGTGGTATCACTACGGTCGAGCCGGCCCATTCGTGCCGAAGCATGGCTCTCCCACGTAAGATCATTCCTCCATTATCACTCATGTTACCTTAAAAATACAATAAAATATAGCATAGATTCATGAGCATATCCCTATGGTAAACTTAACTAGCCAGTTCGTGTTACCTATTTATGTTACAAACAATACATATTCTTACCTAAGTACATATTTATTTAATTAATTATTTAAAGTTTTATGTACAAAAGAAATGGTACACAAGGCGGATTAATGCCATATGGCATTCTCTACCGGTCAACCTTTGGGTCAAGTAGAGAAACATGTATTATGGTACACGAAGAAAAAGCTTAATATTAAGGATAATTCAATATAATTTTTACTTCACTACATACCTAGTATAAAACAAAGTCGCTGTCGCTGTCTGTCCGTCCCTATGTATGCTTAAATCTTTAAAACTACGCAACGGATTTTGAAGCGGTTTTTTTAATAGATAGTGTGATTCAAAAGGAAGGTTTTAAGCTATTTAACATTACGCTGCGACTCTTAGCAATGCAAATGCATTAAGTATAAACTATATATATAACATATTGTTTAAGTCTAGCTATTAACGAATATATATTATTATTATTTTTAACCTGCCTCATTAGTCTAGTGGTCCCAAGCTCGACTGCTACGCTAGAGGTCCTGGGTTCGATCCCCAGGTCGAGCAAAGTGTTATTGAGTTTTTCTATGACATTCTCAGTAGCAGCTCGGAGTCTGGAATTGTGTCCGGTTAATGGCAATAGGCTCGCCCCCTATTAAATGGGACCTAAACATACCAGGCGAACTGTGGGTGTACAGTAGTACGCCTCTGCCTAACCCTTCGGGGAGTACAGGCGTGATGGTGATGGTATGTTATTTTTGACCAAAAATGTATGCTTGCTTTATCACTAGACGGCAGCTTTTCAACTAATAGTTTTGTAAACATTTTTCTCTTAACAGTGAACTATTATTGTTCTTTTGAGAATACAATATATTCTTTAAACCTAAGTTTAAAGATATAATCAATTATAGTTATATATTATTGGATTTTTTTGTGACATTCTTAGTAGCATTTCAGAATTTCGATTTGTGCCCGGATAAAGGGCAATACTAGTGTTAAAGCAGTCATAGCCTAGTAATATGACCGTTGGGCTGCCAAGTCAAAGGTCTCGAGTTCGAACCCAAGGCACGCACCTCTGACTTTTCGAAGTCATGTGCGTATTAAATAGTTAATTATCACGCGCTTAAACGGTGAAGGAAAACATCGTGAGGAAACCTGCATGCCTGAGAGATTTTCTCGATGGCGTGTGAAGTCTGCCAACCCGCACTAGGCCAGCGTAGTGGACTATAGCCTAATCCCTCTTATTCTGAGCGGAGACCCGTACCCAGCAGTGGGACAGTATAATGGGCTGATTATGTATGTAAAGGGCAATAGTCTCGCCCCCTATAACATGGCACCTAAATGTATATGTCTACCTGTGGGTGTAACTGTAGGTACATTTGTACACCTCTGCCTAGACGCTTTAGCCAACTTATATCCAGTCCTAATAAGAGATATAGGAAAGACTGGCTGTACCCCGCGATTTCTTTAACCCGCTAAAAAATGGCGGACTTTCATACAAACTATCACCCCGAGGGGGTGAAAAGGGGGCGAATTGGGCTGGCCCCCTATTACATGAGACCTAAACATACCAGCAAACTGTAGGTGTATATTAGTACCTACGCCTCTGCCTAACCTCAGACGTGATAGTATGTATGCTAATATATCTTTATATATATAATTCTTCTGTGAGTGTGTATGTGACTGAACTTCTCTCAAACGACTGGACCGATTTTGATGAAATTTTTTGTGTGTGTTCAAGGGGATCTGGGAATGGTTTAGATTCACAATTGGACCCGGTAGGTGGCGCTGCAATCGAGTTTTGAGTTATTTTCAGGGTAGGACAACGTCTGCTGGGTCCACTAGTCTATATATAATAACGCTAAATTGTTCATAAAGCCAGACATACAGACCGAAGTCTCAATATAATAGAACTGGTTTTTATTTTAACTCCCTGTCCGGGACCCAGTACAATATAACCAATACAAAAAATACAGTACCCAATTATAAGCATAAGTAATGCATTATTTAACAACTTGTCAATATATTAAATGGTTTATGATAGGATTATCTTGTGTAATGTACTCAGAAAGGCCGCACGCAGGACCTCCGTTGAGAATAATTAATTATCGCACGATTACCACTTCAATATCTTATTCTAGTAAGTACATATATTATTTCTCTTAAATAAGAGGTAGGAACTTAAAGGTATAGTCAACCAAGGTTTATTTTTTTACCCGACTACGAAAAAAGGAAGGGTAATGAGTTTAACAGTCTATTTTTAATTTGAAAAGCCAATGAAAATATATTTTAGGGTAGATACCTACTAATTAATAACACACTAGCAATTTCATTTTAAACGAGGAATGCATTTCTTCCGTTTCTATAATAAAACATTTTTTGTATATCGGAAACCATCCATAATCTATCTATCTATACTTATAATAAATCTGTAGAGAGGTCAATTCTGTACATGAAATATATTTCCAAAATAACTATCAGCGGGTGATTAGTGATCGATACTGACGCCAAAAATGCAAACAGTAAAATTTTTGTGTCTGTCTGTCTGTCTGTATGTTCGTTATAGAAACAAAAACCACTCGACGGATTTCAACGAAACTTGGTACAATTGTTCTTCATACTCCTGGGCAGGTTATAGTATACTTTTCATCACGCTACGATCAATAGGAGCAGAGCAGTGAAGGGAAATGTTGGGAAAATTAGTGATTCATGAGAAAGGTTTCAAGCTATAAAACATCAGGCTACAACCGTTAGGAACGGGGCAACGCAGATGAAACCGCGGGCGAAGAACTAGGGAACAAAGTAACTATTCCACGTGGTCGAAGTCGGTGGAATAGTTACTTTGTTCCCTAGTTCTTCGCCCGCGGTTTCACCTGCGTTACCCCGTTCCTAAGGGTTGTAGCGTGATGTTTTATAGCTTGAAACCTTTCTCATGAATCACTCATTTTCCCAACATTTCCCTTCACTGCTCTGCTCCTATTGATCGTAGCGTGATGAAAAGTATACTATAACCTGCCCAGGAGTATGAAGAACAATTGTACCAAGTTTCGTTGAAATCCGTCGAGTGGTTTTTGTTTCTATATCGAACATACAGACAGACAGACAGACAGACAGACAAAAATTTTACTGATTGCATTTTTGGCGTCAGTATCGATCACTAATCACCCGCTGATAGATATTTTGGAAATATATTTCATGTACAGAATTGACCTCTCTACAGATTTATTATAAGTATAGAAGAAGAAGATAACACTGATACAAACTTACAACTTATTTCCTTAGATTATTGCTAAAACTTTTTAACAAGAAATACTTACCTACCATTTCTTGTATCCAACCCCTAAGCAAACTTAAAAAACAACATCAAACTTTAAGAATGTTTTCTATTCTATCACCTTTAACAAAAAACCTAATCGTACTTACCCATCCAAGTAGGTAAGTACCTACTTGCAGTAGCTTCCTCCACCCTCGACATCTTTATGCGTCCCAGCCAACACTTGCACAAATGCTATTAGGATCTAGCAAAACTTGGGTCGCATCACTAAAATACGCAGGTTATTGTGGGACGTCCCTATCTGCGGTCACCGGCGGACATTATCCGCGCACCGGTGCGATATCCGCGCGACCGCCGTAATAAGAAGTCAATATTAGTTGGGAGGGCGGATTTGTATGGGGTTGATAGTGTGGAGACGGATTTGTTAAAGATTCTGATGTTCATACAAACATTCAGTTCAGATCAAAATTTTCATACAAACATTTTGATCCCGATATAATTTGTTTTTCCGACAGAGCGATTTGACACCATCTGAAAAAAAGCTTCAGCCTCCTCCTGTCGCAGTCAGGTAAAAAATAGTGTTACGAGCTGGGGTTCGGGATAAATTTAATTAACACCAATTTCACCGAAACAACAAAATATTTTAATTAACTTGACAAACACACAACAGAAATTACTGAGAGAGTCACTACACAATCACGTATTGCACTATCACGTCGCACTTGTAATCACTTAACTTCGCTTCGATATTCACTTCACCGTGTTCAAAACTAAACTGCCCTGGCCGACCCTCACGACCAGTATTTATATGAGTCACGAAGATTCTAGAATCGAACAATCTCGATAGGTCCACAAAATACGAGTAGGTAAGTACCTAAGTACCTACTTATAAACAATAGACGATAAAGTAATCGTCTATTGTTTACAGTCATTCACCTTAAACCCGGCTTTTCTTCGAATGTTCTACGTGCTTCTACGACTTATCTAGAATCTTCGTGACCCATCTCCGTACTAATAGTTACTCGGCGTAACAATAGATTCGATTTTGTTCGTGAGGCAGAGGCGTACTACACATGTACACCCACAGTTCGCCGATATGTTTCGGTCCCATGTAATAGGGGGCGAGCCTATTGCCATTAACTGGGCACAAATCCAGACTCCAAGCTGCTACTGAGAATTTCATAGAAAAACCCAATAACACTTTGCTCGACCTGGGGATCGAACCAAGGACCTCTAGCGTAGCAGTCGCGCTTGGGATCACTAGACTAATGAGGCAGTCAATCGTCAAAAAATCTACAAAAGCGTGTCACACCAATGTGGAAGATTTTTTGTTGAATAGTGTAATTGGAAAATTTTACACCCGTCTAAAGCTCGCTCCATAGCATATTCACCCCAGAAAAGCTCGAGGCACCACGATAACAGGACTGGTTTACACAACGCCAATTAGACTGGCCCCGCGGCGTCCTCAGTGTTTTCACTGGCTAATTGTATCTACCCGCCGCCCGTGTGCACCGCACCTAACTCTGTTTACAGCACCACTGGTACTGTGTGTATATAGCCTTATGGTTTTGTATATGCTTTCGGTGTAACGTGTACATTATGCCCTTAATTAATAAAGCTGTTACGGAAATTAGGATCTGATATAAGATGATTATAATGGGTATTTGTGCCTTGTTTGGGAACATAATGCTTATTAATATTAAACAAATAACAATGTAAAATTATAGTTACAAATTTACTGTGTGAGCGAATGAAGAAATAATAAAACAAAAAAAAAATAAAGTTAAACAGCGTTAAACAACGCTTACGTTGTGTTTCGCCGTTGAGTGAGGATACCGGAGGCCCAATCCCCTTTTAAAAGGCGGCAACGCACTTGTGACTCCTCTGGTGTTGCGGGTGTCCATGGGCGGCGGTAATCGCTTACCATCAGGCGACCCGTCTGCTCGTTTGCCCTCGTATCCCATAAAAAAAACCCTGACTTTGAAAAAATCAACTGAAAATGAAACAAGTAAAGGAGTTTGCCCACTACATCGCCTTATACCACGACCGTACTAGAAACGACTCAGACAAAAAAAAATGTATTGAGAAATAAGAGACTAAGCCCACTAGACCGTTTTGTCACCGTCGCGTGCCATGTACGGAGCGTATCGGCTCCAGTAAAATATTCTCACCGACAATTTGTTGACGCTCCGTGCACGGCATACTCTCACACTTCTCAATACAAATAATATCTTTTGAATGGGAACCATACGGATAATTATGTTATGCGGATGATACGCGGATACTTCGGTCGCTGTTGATACGATCTATGAGGCATAGTAGTTCGTATCGTGATCGTTTCCGTACCTGATACGTTCCTAGTGCAGTCATGGTATGTGACGATTTAGTAGGCAAACTCCTTAAATATTCATATTTATAGGTAACTATCACTTTTTTATTTTATAGCTGCAGACGCACGTCCGTTTGTTTGAGCGGCTAGTTATTGTAAACTACGTCACAGATTTGTTGGTTGTGGTTTTCACTATCATTTAGAGAATTTATTCCAGCAGTTTTAGATATGCATTTATTAGTAGATACATTGCACTGTAGGAAGCCAGGATGAATCACTAGTAGGTAGGTATACCATAAAACATTCCTAATTAAAATCACATTTAGTCGTTAAATTTGAATTGATTTGATTTCAATTTCGATAAAATTATATGGGGCCATCTCTGAATATAACATGACCTATCAAACAAAAAAAAATGTTCAAAATCAATTATCGCGTAACAAAAATGCAAGAACATACATTCGAATTGAGAACCTCCTCCTTTTTTTAAGACGGTTAAAACTTTACATGATGGTTTAACAAGCGTCATAGACAGGTGAGGGACAACTCTGGCGTCTACATTATCAACAGTACAAACAGACATGCATACTTATGTGTTAGTTGAAATAAAGTACCTTTCATACTGTTAGCCTTTCTAGTTTTGGGAAATAGATACTTCGATAAAGATATAAATTTTAGGGAAAGAAAAATTCGACCTCAGACAGGATTCAAACCTTCGTCCCTTCGGTTACTTTGAACGCTTTAGCCACTAAGCTACAACCTACAAGCTGAGCCTGAGACAGAATTTCTGTTTCACAAAAATTTTTAGCATGCGTTGATGCCAAATATATTATCAAGTTTTGGAATAAGTTACTCAAAAATTAACTTAAGATCATGATACCTTGACGGACCTCATCGGCGGAGCCGGCTTTATATTATTATTAGTCCAAATAAGTTTTTTATGGAAAGTAGAATTGGAAAAGTTGCCGACAACATTGGAAAATTAGAATTGGGAAAAACCGAAATTAGTGCTTTTTTCTAGATTTAGAATTCTAAATTTCTAAATTAATTCTAAAATTCTAGATGTCTAAATTTAATTTTTAATCAGCAATTTAATTTTTTGTAAACATAGTCTCAATCTCAATATTGTTACACAAATATTATCAACTAGCTTTTGCCAGCGACTTCGTCCGCGTGGAATAGTTACTTTGTTCCCTAGTTCTTCGCCCGCGGTTTCACCTGCGTTGCCCCGTTCCTAAGGGTTGTAGCGTGATGTTTTATAGCTTGAAACCTTTCTCATGAATCACTCATTTTCCCAACATTTCCCTTCACTGCTCTGCTCCTATTGGTCGTAGCGTGATGAAAAGTATACTATAACCTGTGGTTTGGGCTGTGCGTTGATAGATCACTATGTCAGTCAGTCAGTCACCTAACGTAATAGTAGACAAATATAATCAGAAAGCTCCGAACTGCTAAGCTATCGGGAGTTACACGTGTTATTGTGAGTCAACCATAAAAGATAGACATTTGCTGTCGTGGAATATTTTTTATATAATTTTAAGGAGAACATTTCCGTCATACATGATTTCTGTGTAGCTTTAACCATTAAGGCTGCACACGCGACAGAAGCTTAAAAAATGGAGTAAGTTCTCCTGTTTTCCCAACATTTCCCTTCACTGTTCTGCTCCTAATGATCGTAGCGTGATGAAAAGTATAGGAGTATGAAGAACAATTGTACCAAGTTTCATTGAAATCCGTCGAGTGGTTTTTGTTTCTCTAACGAAAATACAGACAGACAGACAGACAGACAGACACACAGACAGACAAAAATTTTACTGATTGCATTTTTGGCGTCAGTATCGATCACTAATCACCCGCTGATAGTTATTTTGGAAATATATTTCATGTACAGAATTGACCTCTCTACAGATTTATTATAAGTATAGATATAGATTACTTACTGTCTCATTTATATGCGATCTAACAGTTTTGAGACAAATAAACATTATTCTTTTTTTTTCTACAAGATTTTTGTATGATTTTGGAAAGGACATGGTCTGCCAGGTCAACTATTTACCCTATGTAGTATATTTGATAGATACCAAATTGAACTATTCCTACATTCATAATCACAAACTCACGTATAAAATTATCACTTGATCCAAAGTACACTGCGCTTTACAACTCAAAGTGCATTATATTTGTAATAGTTTAGTACCTGCAAGCGGCACTTTTACACTTTATCGGTGCGACAATATTTGCTTGCTCGCCCTTACTGTACACACGACATACCACGACACAGAGGGGCTCAACATGCGGTTATGTTCGAGAATTTGATCGAATCCTGTAATAAAGGTTTGGCAGTCAAACTATGTTTTACTTTTCTATTACTTATATGATCGTGATAAGTAGCCAAAATAAGATGAATGAGGTGAACAAAATTCTATACTTACTTAGAATTGCTACTGCGCAAGAAAAATTAAACTTCCACAAAAATTGCGCCTGTTTCTTGTATTTTACTGTAATTTTATAAACACCTGCAGGGCCGGATTAAGAAGTTTGGAGGCCCTGGGGCAACAAAGGATTGGAGGCCCCCTGGGGTACCTGGGGCCTGAAAAAAATTATTTTATTTGGAAAATAATTAGGTATAATTATTTTCCAAATAAAATATTTTTTTTCAGAGTTGATAATTTCGGCGAAATCATAGCACCTAAATCACTTTTTTTGTCCTATCGTAAGTTATTAATTCGTAGGTAATAAATAAATATCTTCGAATTTTTACTTAAATATCTTTGAATGTTGACTTTGTATTTTTTTATGATGCTGCTATGTTATAGCTTTATGCTTTGAATATCTGAATATCTCCTTGCCTAGTAGCCTTTATTTTATCAAGTAGGTAGATCTTGATAATGAAAAAAGGTTGGCAATGTCTGCTCCAATACTTTCTATCATTGCCGACATTATGACTAAAATATAAGTTCCTCTATTAAATTGTTGGGTGCGTGGAGGCATATGTATTTTGTAGGTACCTACGTACTCTGCCCTCGTATTCCAGGGACACTGGCCAAGTAATATTTAATGACAACATAAAGCTACGCTGACTGACTGACAGACTGCCTCGTTAGTCTAGTGGTCCCAAGCGCGACTGCTACGCTAGAGGTCCTGGGTTCGATCCCCAGGTCGAGCAGTGTTATTGAGATTTTCTATGAAATTCTCAGTAGCAGCTCGGAATCTGGATTTGTGCCCGGTTAATGGCAATAGGCTCGCGCCCTATTACATGGGACCTAAACATACCAGGCGAACTGTGGGTGTACAGTAGTACGCCTCTGCCTAACCCTTCGGGGAGTACAGGAATGATGGTATGTATGATGGATGGTATGTATAAAGCTACGCTTGCCGCGGTCACTCTATGGATGGTGACTATTTTTGGTACTTCGAGACAATGGCGTAGCGTGGGGGGCGGGGGCATAGGGGGGGGGCATGGACCCGGGCGGCGCTTATCTTGGGGGTGGCGAAGAGCTCTGGATGCAGCGAGCGTCGTCAGTCACTGTATTACTTTTAAGACTACCTAGACACTTATTTACTCCAATCTATACAATGTGCAAGTAGAGATTAATTTAACAAATCTAAATATTTTGGCAATCGAACAAGAAGTACAAATTAATAATGACCATGGAAAATAGAGATGATGGAGATCTTGAAACTGCTTTAGATATCTATTTGTGTTGGAAATAGCCGAGCCAGCTTGAGCTAGTAAGTGGTGATAAGAGTAAAAATATCAATACCTACCCGACGCATATTAACTCTATCTGAATCGTAATAAAGATGATTTTTGATAGAATTCATAAACATTTATGTGCCTAATTTGCGCTAAAAATGCAGAAATTAAGTAACTTGTTCGTTCCGTTCGTGTTTATACACTCAGTGACATCTATCTACAGCACCAAACACTATTTAGTTATGCTTCCCTCACCTAGATGGCGTTAAATTAAGATATCGGTAAAAAGTTTTAGATCTACCAAAAATAAAAACGAACCGTAATTCTCACTCACTTTAATTATCACAAAACAATAGCAATCAACAACATTTTTACTGACCTGAAAATGTATTTAAATAATATGTACTTTAGTTACTAACAAAGTTACAAATAACTGTACATTTATTTACATTGACATCTTGTAACATCGACGTCTTGACCACTGACCCTTGATGCTTAGAACATAAGGTCGAAACTACAAGTAGTCAACTGCCAACGTAGATTAGTAAGAAATTAATTAAGCACCTCGCAATTGTCAGTTTTAAATTCCCGACTATTGTTTGGAAAAAAAAATGGAAGTTATTTTATAGGTTTAACCGGTTTAGAAGTGGAAAGGTAACAGTCAAAAATATTTGTTAAATAATATTAATTATGGGCTATATTATCGAGGCACAAATTAAATTCACACTATCATAAGAATCTATAGAGCCAAATACTTTGGTTTTAAATCAAATTCATGGCATAAAGTATTTAGAAACATTTTATGAAGAAATCAAACGCTTTGGTATAAACAACCTTAATTATATCACACAAAGTTCAATTCCCATCGTTACTAACGGCCGGTTTCTATATCCTATCTGTCATTAGATTTGCTTACTAGAGATAGGATTTTGACAGTAGCTGTATGGAGCTTATGTCAAAATTCTATCTCTAGTAAGCAAATCTTTCGACAGATTTGATATATAAACTGGCCGTAACTGATTTGAGACCCTTTTACCGTAGTTTTTTTTTTCGATATCGACTTTGTTTTTATATAGTTAAAGTTAATATTTGAGCGCGTAGTAATATTGCTTATTCCTTTGCTTTGTAGAACAAGGTATAAATTGACAAAGACTAGTCACACTGTTACTGGCTCTATAGTTCCGTCTCCTTCCAATTTTTTCTCGGTCGTTACACGATACTGTTCTTTTAAAGTTGTTGTTGACAATCATCAATATTTCTCATTTACTCACTTGGTGAGCAGTGGCGCTAGTGTATCATTGATCAGGGCCCAAATCTGCCATTTGAATTGTGTCAACAATGTAGTCTGAAGCGATTGAATGACTTTGATAGACTTGAGGATCTCGTGTCTGGTTAAAAACTTTTTTCATTAAAACATATCCTGCACTCAAATACACAAACTTTGACAAGATTTGGAATTACTAACTTTATGTCATACATGTCAAAGCTCTCTTTACTTTGCTGCCAAGATTTATTTAGGATCTTCTCTTAACATTCGACGCTCATTTTATTGCATACATATTATATTCTATTTCTCTTTTATTAATATCGTGCTGTGGAAACTCTTAAAGAAAAGCGTATTAATTATTGAGTATTGCAGTTGCAGTTTTTACTTTAAGGCTGACATGCTGAGACCAATCTACACTTCCATATATCAAAGACATACCTATGAAAGCATAACTTAAGGTTTAGAATCGTCTCTGAATAGGAGCAGAAGCCTAGAGTATATCTATGCTTTGCAGACACATAAATAACCTTGTTACATGTTATCCTTCAAGCAACACTAGCGCCATCTATCCACTCAATCTAGTACAATAACAGTATCAGTGTGCATCTCGTCTGGTCAGCTCGCGTGGTACAGACCAGCCAATGCATCCTGCAATGCCCGTAGACATGGTAATGTTGACTTGTAGCCGCCAGCCTTCTCTGTTTCATTCTCTGCTCTGTAAATTAATTTGATTCAGTATTAAAGTGATATAGATTTCCAAAACTTAATAAAGATCTGTCTTGAAGAAAATAACTGATTGACTGATTGACAGTCTGATTAACTGCCTGTTATTGACTGTCTCGACTAATTGAATAAATTATTACACATTAAATTTAGAATTTTTCATGACATAAGTATCTATAAACGCCTACACAAGAATTCGAAATTCACCAAAATAAAAAAATAATCAAAATGTCACAAGACTCGGTTTTCTTAGCAACCAAATCTTTGGGTCCTGTATCCGATTATTATATTGACAAAGATTTATAAGTAAAATCAAACATTCTATGCTATAGGTAACTTCTTTGCTAGTGAAGTTGTATACAGCAATGGAAATGAAATTAATGTAACGCTATTAATCCAGGGCAACATAAACGTGATTGGAGGGTATTCCCCCAAGTCATTGACTGGGACCGCACCTGATGGTATGTGTACAACACTACAATTTGATTTACCGCATAACAAATGCGGTCCGACACGCGCCAGTTGGTGTAAATCTTAACTCATTACAAATATTACTAACCTCACGTGTTGCAGATACCCGCTTCGTACAATATCCTCGATGGAAGGCGGCTCCGGCCCACACCGGTCGACTACGGCCGGCGGTTCATACTTGTACAAAGGTCCCTCTTCTATAAGCGGCAGCGCTTGTTGTGTCGATACTCGCGTAAATTTCACGCCCGTTGAGAATTGAGTAACCTGGAATTTAAATTATACTTTATAAAAAGTACAAATCCTCTTAAACAAGAAACACCACAATCCAAAATACTTATAACACCTGTTTGGACATAGAAATTAATTATTATTTATAATAATTATTTATTTATTTATGAAATATTTGTTCCATGCCTGAAAGTAATCATAGAAAGACTATTATAGCTCAGCCACTGTGTTGTATCCAGTATTCCTGGAGATTAGAATGAGTGTACCAGCACATCTTTGTTTTATACACACACAAAGTTACTATACAACTTGTCAAACTAAACTATGCATGCTGTAAAAGCTTTGTAACCAGTAGCGGGTTTACAAACAAGCTAAGTAGGTTGGGGTCTAGGGCGGCAGATTTTAGTGGCGGCAAATTTGGGGGAAATTGCCGCCAAATTTGCGTATTTTCTGTGATACATTTTCATTGACAAAAAGTGTGTAATATGTGTGTGTGATAAAAGTGTGTACTAGGATATCATATTGTAGAGGTTGGTAGGGGCGATAAAATTTGAATAGACTATGTGTGGCAAATGTGTAAATCCACCATTATTTGTAACACTTGAAAATTAAACCTTTATTATCATCACATCACAATTAGGTAACCATACCTTTGGCACTACCGGCAGCACTTCCTCTGGCTTACTAGCTTTATTCTGTGCGAATGTATTGAGTATTTCTTTGGCATCCCCCTCTGCAAACATAAGCTCATCAATAAGAGCCTCTTTCTCCCTAATCTTCTGTTTCTTTGCTTCCTGTTCTAAGCGGTTTATTTCAGCTCTCCGTAGTTCTTCCATTTGTTTTTCTATTTCTAATATCTCTTCCAATTCTACTTCTTCTCTTCCTATAATCAAGAAATAATTGCATGCCCTAGAATTTTATCATGCATGACACAAGCAGAGACAAATTGTAAAAGACAAATCTGTCAAAATGTCACAATTTTGATGTCATTAAATGACAATTTTGTCATGATAATATAGATGACTTAGACTTTCAAGTGGAGTGCTACGAATTTATGTCATTAAAAAATAATAATTTGCATAATGACTATAAAACTAGGTAGTTGAAAGACCAACCTGATTTCTAAATCAAGATGGTCTTTCACGCTGTAATTAGATTGCTTATTTTATGAGATATGAAAGTAAATGTTCTTAACAGTGTACCAGCACAATCCCCAAATCATTTGGGGTGGGGACAAGAGGATGATGATTATGTAAATATATTACTAAAAGGATGGCAGTAATATTAAATTTAACTTGTTTACAATAAGCAACATGGTAATATTATTCTGAGACTAATTACTAAAAAAGGTATTCAAAGTTACCTATTTTAGCCTTATTCTTCATAATAATCTCCTTATTATCTTTTTTGTACTGTTCTATCCTTTTATTGGTGCCAACAATATCAATATTATTAGTTAGATTATAAACAATAGTCTCTATTTCTTCCAAATAGTCATTATATTCCCGTAAGGTAGCAAAATCTTCCTCTTTCTTATTATAATCTTTGAGTACCCGTTTTCTGATATCAATCTCTTTCTCTACCATAGGGTCTTCGAATAATTGGACTCGGAAATTACTGCGGCGTAGAGGCACATTGCAGTCTGGGCAAGACCCGGACCCTAGAAAAAAAATTAAAAAAGCAAATGCTACAAATCTAAATTAAAATACATATGTACTAAAGAATCTTTTTCCTAGCTACACGTGGTCTCTAAAAACCTCACTATGGAAAACAAGGAATGGTTTCCTCCCAAACATGAAAATAATGTAATTAATTCTGTTATTATAATGTAAGTATGATATATTTTTTCTGGGACAAATACGTTCTTTAAGTTGGATATGCTATGAATACAGTCTCACTGTTTTTAATAAAACAGTGAAACGTAGTAAATAAGAAGTATACCTTTTAAAAACAGCAAATCAACACAGCTTTCACATAGAGCATGGCCACATACGTTTACCATCAACTTCAGGGATGGATTTCTGTATTTCGTTGTTTTACAACGAGGGCAAGCTTGATCGTCCATTTTTATGATTTATATTGTGTTTAATATCAAGCCGTTTTATATAAATAAAGCAGAAAATAATTCTAAAACATCTTCCGCCAAATACCTAACTACTGAATTTTCAGTTTCACACTATTGACAATGAAATGACAAATTGACAATTTATTGACAAGGAACTGAGCAGGGAACCAACCCAAGGAACATCAACGACTTTTTTGTTATAAACGGAATTGGGCTGTTACTGCCAGTGTTAGACGTTAAAATAATCCCGCTTTTCCTCTGAGTCTATAATATACTCGTACTATAAAAAAATATTACAGTCCTCCCGACGGAATGGAATTGATTTCATCGATCATTAGGCCGGTCACCGGTCGGAAAAAGATTTAAGTTAACGATATAGTTGTAAACGGCTTTTTTTGGCTCGTCGCGGATCTAACGACGGATTGATGATATTTTATCCTTTAATTTGTTGGTATTAAACGGGAGATATGGTATGATTTATTAGCCAGCAGACGCAAGTCTAGTGAATTCATATTACTAAACAGCCCTCTTCTTTTAAGTCCGTCGCTTTTGTCCGTGGCAAAAAAAAAATTTACTTCCCAAATGGCGTCAGTTTTCGAGTTCTAGTAAAAATAGCGAAAATGGTTACAGTACCCCCAAGATAACAATGATCTCTTTAATAATTTATCTATGATAGTAATATTAGGTCAGTGTCTCGGGGGTACCAACTTTATTATTAAACTATTTTAATCTGTGAGTAATATCTACCACGGCTGTCATACTGTCAATGTCACAAAGATATTCAGTCAGTCAGTATGTTCTCTTTACACACTCAGGTATGTACATTACGTACTGTTATACATGTTTACCAATAGCAAAAACGGTAAACAATAGTATCAGCCAATAGCAGAACAGAAAATTGACAACACATAACATAGTGTTAAACTAAAGTACCTATACAACAAATATTTTTGTGTTGTTTGAAACGATAGATTCTAATGTTTTACTTTTCATTTTCAAGTAAATAGTAATCATTTAGTCTCGAACTGAGTAGTGAATATGAATTTAGCTATAAGGCAGGTGTTGACGAAACAATCTTTTAGATTATGTGATAGGTTCGGTCATCGAAGTTTACCCAAACAGATCACTATAACCTCAACATGTCCTGTTATACAATGTCGAAATTATTCCGAGGAGAGGCTGGAAACTCGAAAGCTACCGCAGCTCATGGAATTTCCGCCTATAATATGGCCTTCATTCTTCAAATTTATAAAAAATTGGATGTTTGCAAACTTAATCATCAGACCGTATTTTGAACCAGAATTTAGCTTGCACGAGTTTATTGAAGCATCAAAACATGCTGTTCAGGTATTTATGTTCGCCAAAAAAGCGTAGTCTTTATTCAAACATATGACAATAAAGTGTGTATAAAAAAATTTGTGAAATACATACTCTGCCTGTCCAAATCAGCTGATCTAAAAATAAACATTAGGTATGACAAAATACCAATTCCTAAAGCACCAATTGCTTTGAAATCTTTAAAAAAGGAGTATTGTTAATGACTGTTTTTAACCTTCTTTTTATTGGCCAAGCAGACCATTTGCCTACTGGCATTGTGTCTGCTAATTACCATGGCCAATTAAAACTAGTAACTGTAGAAAGAAAGTCATTAACATCTACCGCCAGGTTGTTTCAGATGGCCTACAAAGAAGTGATTTCAAGTCTCTTGAAGGTCTAGTGGACAAGGATGCCATAACTGCATTGAAGTCGGCAATATCTAAGCTGTCTGTCACACAGAGGCAGCTCTTGTCTATTGAAAAGGAAGACATCTTTTATGCTTTTCCTTATCAGGTATTTATTTCATTTATTCAATATATCACCACCTTGTCATCATCATCCTCTACCCAATTTGCTTGGGCTCAGTGCAGTACATATTTTTCTTCCATAAGTACCTAACAGCTGTCATCATTCACTTCCTTTCCATCCATGTTCAAAACCTTTTTGGTAACATGCTCTTTACTCTTATTTATGACATGTCCATACCATAGCAAACATTTACTGCACAACTAAATAAATATACAAATCTAATCAACTGAAACATGATAGAATATACCAAAAGATTGTAACTGCATTAGAACATATGGACACCCCCCTATGACTACACATACACCCCACTTCCCCTTCACACCCTTTATCGATTGCTTACAATTTCAGAGGCATCTTTTTTTGTTAAAATGTTCCTGATTTTTTTCAGATTGGTGTAATGTTCGATGATGCAGATAAGCGCTGGGTCGAGATAACAATGTGCTACCATGTATTCAGAGGTCTCCAACATTTGAAAGACAGTGGTGACCTTCCTCCTATCACAATAGGGTAAGTTATAATTTAATATTATTGAGTTTTACAAAGCAGTGATAGCCTAGTGATACGACCATAGGACTACCAAGACAAAGGTCTCGAGTTTGAATCCAAAGCATGCACCTCATTGACTTTTTGAAGTCATGTACGTATTAATAGTTAATTATCACAGGCTCAAACGGTGAAGGAAAACATTGTGAGGAAACTGGATGCCTGAGAGATTTTCTCGATGTTGTGTCAAACCGCATTAGGCTAGCATGGTGGACTATAGCCTAATTCCTCTCATTCTGCGCGGAGACCCATGCCCAGCAGCAGGATAATGTAATGGGTTGATTATATTATATTATTATTGAGTGTTTACAAACACAAATTCTCACATACACAAATATTCAGAGTCCGTCAGTCATACCATCAGAAAGTGTATAGTGCATAGTTACTATGTTATATAGTTGCTACCTTATTATGTCAATGGATTAAAATGGATTGTGTAGCTTGGAATTTAAAAGGTGAATGTGATAACTTGCTAAATGTGCCTTGCAAAAGCTTATCTTTGAATATGAAGGTATGTTTATACTTACTAAGCCATGGTTCTATGTGAACGACTACAGCTAGCTTTTAATAAAAAAAAATACTTGATCTTGAATGACTGGGTTAGGATGAGGAGATTTTGACATTTTAATATTAACTCACAGAATAAAGTTATGTATATTTTCATCATGTGTGTTATCTCAAAACTTTGTGAAATACACAAGATAACATATTTTATCAGCTATGTAAAAGTCATCTATCTAATTATAGTTTTAGATAAACTCATTATTCAAATGAAAGTTAAGTAATGCTATTAAAGGTAGGCTAAAAATATTAATTATAATACTGTACCTATCATATCGGTATAGTACTGTTATTAAGTAAAAAATCACGAAATATTACAAAGGAGAGGGAGGCTGTAGTGATATATGACGTGTATTTATTATTTCATTGAACGCGCGACTTCTAAATCGAAAGCTGATTTTTTTAGATACTTTATACCAATTATACACGTGATTTTGGGATGGGGGTGAATGGATTTAGTTTAAAACCTCACCAACTGAGAGGAGGGTGGAGGGGTGTAAAGTTTTAACAAAAACATCACGTGATTAATGGACGACCCCATGTCCCACCTAAATAGGTGAAGAACATGGGGTTCTTCACCTATTTAGTTTAACCCTTTGACCACGTCAAAACAGTACAAGCGTGCGGCGCCAAGCTTCTAATTTCCTTTAGAAACCTGTCACCTGTATGCATCAATCGCCCTATACAATTCTTAACATAACATACGACCACACCTGCATTCCCCGAAAGGTTACAGAGGCGTACTAATGTACACCCACAGTTCGCCGGTATGTTTACGTCCCATGTAATAGGAGGCGAGCCTATTGCCATTAACCGGGCACAAATCCAGACTCCGAGCTTCTACTGAGAATTTCATAGAAAAACCCAGTAACACTTTGCTCGACCTGGGGTTTGAACCCAGGACCTCTAACGTAGCAGTCGCGCTTGGGACCACTAGACTAATGAGGCAGTCTAACATACTTTAATTATTTCTAAACTTTGTTACAGTGCACAGCCTGAATATCAAGATAAGATTTTTATACTTAACTACAGATTCATAAGAGAGTTTACCAAAGGTGTTGAAGACACATGGTGGGTTAATATCGTGAACCACTTCCAGCCACAATCGCTTATAAAGAACTGATAATAGATTAGATTCGATTGTATCCGTGTTATGAAGCTTCAGACAGTGTAAAATAAATTCAGTATATTGTTACAGGACCTTTTTTATTTTTGTTTGTAATGATACTTGGCTTTGCCATTGTTTACCCTGTTTTTTAAAAAGGTTTCTGAAATTTCCACACTGAAAATCCACTCAATATTGCTAACTTGTGCTAGGTATTTTTTTAAGAAATCTTTAGAACTGAGCATAGCAGCAAACATAATTTTACTAACACTTTTTTACAACACTGGTTTTTACAGATTAGGGAGTACTGTTACTCTTATAATAATTATAAATTTACATTATAGCACCATTTTTGCTTGATTTAGATACTTGTTAAAATACAACACAGTTTTCTTTATAATCCTGTGACACCTCTCGCAGTTTATTTAATAACGCTGCCGTATCGCCTGCAAAAAATAAATAGTATATTACTAGGCCATTTGGATACAAACTGGTAAGTTTAACTGTAGTCCCAGCCAAAGACTATGTAATAGGAGCTTTGTCGATTAAACATGTAGAAATGCATATCAACATGTTCTGCGATATTCAAAATGTAGATCCGGGGCTGGTTATGGGTAGGTGCGACAGTAACACCCTCTAAAATAAGTTTCTCTAAAGGATTTTTTTAATATAAGAACCTTAGAAAAACAGATACCTGTGGTAGGATCATACAGAGATCTCTTTTCAACTCCACACTGCACTTTGATAGGCCTTTGTTTCTTAATTGAGTGTTCAACATCTGCAAAATATTTAAAAAAAATTGTGATCTGATGAAACCAAGAAATAAAAAAGGCATATCACCCTTATCTGGTTACAAGGAAGTAGAAAAAAAAACAATTCACCATCTTTACGAAAAGAATCATGCTATTTTCAACTCTACCTAATAAACATAAGGATGATAATTAATCAACTGTTCAAAGGAAAATGCTTATAATATTGAATCGGAAATCAAAATCGTTAAAGAACTTTTTACGAAAACCTCTGCCTAGCTATAAAATAGATAGTAACAAAACCTCACCTTCATGGACCTTGTCCAGCAAGCTGCTAACATCAAAATCATCTCCAAGTCTTGTACACAGTGAGTTTACATACTGACTGGCTCCAGGCACTATCCTGTCTGTGTCACCAGTCTGCAGCTCATACGTCACATCACTGTCAATGGTAGTAGAACATTCTATCTGCAGTACTTCGTATGCAGCTTGGGCAGATTGTGTTGAGTATGTGATCAACAAGTTTTTGTGAACTGTATAGTCTTCTACGGTGTGGATGGATGCATAAATCTGGGGGTTTGAGTTTCTGTAAATGGAGTAATTGAAGTAACAGTTTGCTTGATCATATTCATCATGTCCATCTCTGTATTCCCCCAAGGTTTCGACAGAAGTGCGTTGCTGTACACCCCTGGTATAGGTACTCATAGGGGCAAGCAGTGCTGGATTCACACTCGGGGCTAATGCCCAGGACCGCAAATCAGGGGCGGCAAAAATCGGGTGACAAAAGAATATTTGCAAAGAATCTATCCATTTTATGCAAAATTTCTATAATGGAGTGGCATTTTTTATAGTGCGTAAAGGCGGCGCTAAGGTTAAACCCGGTAAGCCTATTCCCATTAATCAGAAACAAATCCCCACTCTGAGCTGGACTGAGAATTTCATAGAAAAACCCAATAACACTTTGCTAGACTTGAAAATTGAACCCATTATTCTCTAGCCTCTAGGTCTAGTGATTGGAACCACTAATGGAGTGGTTTATGCATTATGTATGAGGTAGCTAATAAATTATATAAAAGATATATATACTTAAGTTATTTTAATTTTAAGTGCCCTACAATAGGTAGGATAGTATAAGGATGACAGTCTTGGTGCTCATTTAAAGATCACAACATCTCAGTTTTTAAGATACCTAATATGCAAAAGGGAACATACTCCAGCAGGCGCTTTGTGATTTATAAGAACACTTACATAAGCTTCTAATTAAAATGATTGAAACTGTTTTTACTTGTAAAATGCATTCAACTCTATTTTGTGATTTTCAGTAATTTTTTATTCAATATACATGCTTTTGACAATATCAATCATCCATTGCAGAAAGACCTATAGAACACTTACCTATCCAAATAAACTCTACACATATCCATGATAAGTATGCCCAGTTCAGGCTTACACCTTGACATTCCATTTAACACAAAATTTTCAGTGACACAGTGCTCTAAATGTACATTTTCCGTGGGGCAGTCTGTACCCAGCATGCACTGGGTATTACATAGTTGAAATCCATGACCAGCATAGAAGAAAAAGCCTGGATCATTAAAATAGGTACACTTTATTAATATACAATCCCACTTGTACTCCAGAAATGAATTAATGTACATCCACAGTAATTCACCAGTATGTTTAGGTCCCATTCATAATATGGGAATAGCCTTTCAGTCCACTTATAACATGCATACTGCTAAAATATGGAATGTGCTTCCTGAGTGGGTCTTCCCTGATAGATATAATCTGGGTGTCATTCAATCACGAGTGAATCGCTTACTTCTAGGCAAGTGCACTCCATTGTAGATCGCAGTATCACTTAACATCAGGTGAACTGGCAGTCAAACATAAGTCTATCGCAAATAAAAAAAATTGCCACTAACCAAGGGCAAATCCACACTCCAAGATGCAACTGAGAAAGACCCAAAAACACTGCTTTATCTGGGTATAAAACAGTACATCATAGTACAGTTCAAACAAAATAACTGCATGTCTGAAATTAGCTATCATATAATGTATGATAAATCATTTAATGAAGTGTTTTTATGGAAAGTGATCATGCATGAAGTTAGATGAATGTAGATGCAGCGTAAGTGGTGTGCATTCACTTGCTACGATCCTGATCTGTGCCTACTGCAATGGGGGACTGGAGAAAAAATATATACATGTATGTTATTGTGGAATAATATCAAAATTAGTAAGGATAATAATTATAGATTCAAAATTATAAATACATAATTAATAATATAATAATTATTATTTTACCACATAATGAAATCTGACTAAAGCAAAGTTACACAGAAAAGAGAAGTCCTATAAAATGTAGATAAAATTAAATAAGTAGGTACTTACCTATTCTTCATACTTACAATATGAATTTCCTTCTAATAAATCAAAAAACTTTGTCAAAATACTTTTTAAATTCACACTTGTTGTGTTCTTAATTGTAACCACAATAAATCCCAAGTTTTTTAAATGAGTGGCCAAGGAATCACAGTCTATAGAGGGTGTTGCCAGTTTAGATAAATATGTATATTTATCATTAGCCACAAGAAGTGCTACTTTGGACTGTGGTTTGTAGTAAGTAGTTATTGTTTTAACATTTAAAGAAGCAGATATCAGTTGTTTGTAACGGTTTGCAGAGAATCCAGAACGGTCTAAAGTTTTGACAAGTGTTTCACCCGGTTTCTTTGAGTTGCTAAATGATATCCTGAAAAATTAGGACATTTCTGTGAAGTTATTGTACAAAAAAGGACCTTGTGTTACTAAGGACTGCATAGATATGGGTTCTTGTGAGCCCCCTAAGGCGACTATGACCGAGCTTATTGCTAGATAAAAGGACTTCGTATGGCTATGGAGTCCATAGAATGTGTTCTAAACTTCTCATCGTTCTTTCAGTGAACATGGGTAGAGGTTTCTGTATAAATAAAATTATGGATAAAAAATGTTTAAATATTAGTAGTAGTAGAGTAGTCACTTACTTTAGGTTAGCAAGTTTTGCTATTATTTCACATTGATGCAAACTTAGTTCTAAAGCATTAAGATATTCTCTATACGACAAGGTCTGCAATAACGACATTTTAATTACAAAAATGTCTAAACTAACTAAAAAAGACACAAACAACAATCACACTGACAACAATGAAAAATGAACATGAACAACTGTTTTTGACAAATTGACAGTCGGATCGGATTCATTGTCCACAGATAAATAAGGTAGGTAAAAAATATCGCTATATCATAATATCGATATTTTCTTTAAAAAAAATTGTTTTAATTATATCAGCGATATTTCTAATCCTCGATATGATTATTACATATTTATTTTGGAATATCAAATTTGATATTTTTTTTTCGCAACTTGTATTTATTGCTACTACACTGTGCGCTTTAACAGGGTGCGGATAACAGTTTCAGTAACATTTTGTTTCACTCTTGAAGGTTGCCGCGATTTACAAATTATGACTTAGTATTTTAGCTGTACCACATTCGTAATATATTAAATCATTAATAGCTGTCAATGACATTATATATTTAATATCATTGTAGCTGTAGTAAATTAAATTAAACTCAACTAGAATGTCTTAGGACCGTCATACAGTTAACTGTTACTCGCACCGCAGCATGTTGCGAGTAAAGCGCAAAGAGTTTTTATGTATTAACTTTTTTTTTCGTTCTCACATGTACCTTACGCACGTTTTGAATAATATGACGAGTTATCCAAAAATCGATTTTTATCACTCGAATTTTATAGCAGTCGATACTGATTTCAAACGTTGTATAACAATCCTTTCTACGCTGTATATAGATGACTGACATACATACCATCACGCCTGTATTCCCCGAAGAGTTAGGCAGAGGCGTACACCCACAGTTCGCCGATATGTTTAGGTCCCATGTAATAGAGGGCGAGCGTAATGCCATTAACCGGGCACAAATCCAGACTCCGAGCTGCTACTGAGAATTTCATAGAAAACCGCTAAAAAGATAACACTTTGCTCGACCTGAGGATCGAACCCAGGACCTCTAGCGGAGCAGTCGCGCTTGGGACCACTAGACTAATGAGGCAGTCATTAGTCTAGTGTACGCGTGTTTCGCGTATGCGTCGGTATGTGTCTTGGAAGACTCTGCGTTGCGCTGCACGAGCGACACCATTGGCGGCTCCGTAAGCCATCATGATGTCCGCATATTCTTCGTTAGAGAATGTCGCCATTGCAATAACAAAATACTCAACAAAGTTTAACAATAACAACAAAAGTTAAAAAAAACGTAACAAGAACCAATAACACTCAACAATAACAAAGTAACAAAATGAAAGAATCGCGGAGTACGGTGAACTAACACACACATTAGGTAGCAGATGATGTCTCGATGTCTTATCACAGACCAAAAAGTTTTTGGTCTGTGATAAAAAAAAACATGGCGATCGGCGTTGATACGTCAAAATGGAAACCTAGAAAAATAATTGGAACACCCGCTTCAAAGTTCAGGAATATACTTGGAGTATGCGTGATAAGTGTTGGATTAATAACTGGGGTATTCTTTCAGTATGTATACTTTTAACCTTAACAAATTTACATTTTGAGGTTATTATTGAGACTCCTCCAGTGTCATCCAAAGAGTACAATAATATAGTGGTGTCATCTGAAAATCATAAATGTTATTTTGCGTACTACGTATATTTCTTCAACTGTACGCAGGTCCGAAATATAGTACAGTACTGTATAGTATCTTAATATGGTCTGCGAGTCCACTATTATATTATTAATAATTATATTTACATTGTTTAAAAATATCAATTTATAATGATGATTTGGTCCGACCGGTTTTGGTCACTATCTTATTACTAGGGTTTGTATGGCCCTTCAAGTATCATCATCATAATCAGCCTATTCGTCCACTGCTGGACGTAGGCCTCTTCCAGTGAACGCCACAGAGCCCTTAAATTAAGTAAACTACCTATTGTTAAAGTTAGTCACCTTCTTTCTATAGATTACATGTAATTTTATAAACAAATCTATTTGGTGCATCAAATACCTATATTTTAGTCCTTATCTTATAAATAAATACCATTCTATTTTTAGTTTTACACCACTAACAAGTAACCTACGTAAAGCAGCAGAGACATTATATGAAGATCCCATAGAGGAAGTAGAAAGAAAACTCATGATTGCCAGTGGACTGCCAAACCGATCTGGAGATACAATCAGAAAGTTAATAGAAGATAGCCAAAGGCCTGATCGTCCCGACATATAAATATTATGAGCATAGATAATAGGTAATATTTATAATATAGTAATGTAGATAATAAACAATTCTGTTATGTTATTTGTTTTATTTTTCCTATTTCAGTGGATGTGTTACAAGCAAATACTTTTCCGGCCAGAGTGCTATGGATGAGAGTCTTTCAGACTTCCAGGAAGCAAAGAAAAGCTGCAAAGGTCCCAAACCAGCTCAAAAACCTAACAAACCTAAAACTAGGAAGGTTACTAAACACATCAAAGGCCAGAAAGATATAAGAACAGCTTTGAAAGGGAAGAAAAATGAACTTGTATCATATTCCAAGGAGTTTGAAACTGTCTGCAAAAAGTCTGGGCTAGATGTAGATCCTGAACAATTGCAGTTAGCTATAGCCTTATCAAAGTCACTCCAAACTGAATCTACTAGTAATACTGAACGTTTACAGGCACTATCATCACAGCAAAGAGTAGCAAAAATAAGGAAAACATTACAGGAATATGGTTTTAAAGTGCCTGAAGCTAAAATAACTAATAATAAGAGAAGCAAAAAGGCTAAAAGACATTATAAACTTCTTACTATTTCTGAAGAAGAAAAACATCAGAATATTACAAAGAAATATTCACAAATTATATTTGAGAATCTAGATGATTCTAGATTGGGTCAAAATAATTTTAATAATCATGGTGCAACTAATGCAAGAGTTTTCTTTATTGCCACAAATATACCATATGAGTCTATGAAAGATAATAATGTATTCTATGTGGAAGATTTGATTGAAAAATCTAGCACTAGTGGAACTTTACTGAGAGATTGGTCTGAAATTCCAGGAAGACCTGAAAGTCCTAAACCTTTTAATACTGACACAATGAACTTCAAAGATATTGATTGCTCACAAGATGAGCTTGATATTGTACTCAGTGGGTCATTCAAATCTGTTAAAAGTATTATTGCTACTAAAGAAATTAAATATAAGAAAGAATACAGAGAATGTAATGTGCCAAAAATAGTTTTAGATGAAGATGAAGAAAGTGTAGTTAATGAAACTAAAAACAGTGAGAATAAATCTCCATTACAATTTAAAACACCAGTCAAACAAGGTTTTGAAATGAAATCACCAGTCAATAAACAATTTATTGGAAAATCACCAGCTAAAGTATTATTACCAAATAATAAAATAATAGAGGTAAAATCACCCATCAAAGAAGTGTTGGTAAGTCGTAAACTCTTTGAAGATGGAACAGGTGTAGAAGTTGACACTGAACTAACAGCATGTAAGCAATACAGGAGCTGTTCCCCAGACATTTTTGATGAAGACTTTTCATCATTATTGGATAACACAAAACCGGTTAATGTTTTATCACAAGAGCATAAAACGAAAGTTTTTGTTGATGATAATTTCATGGATTTAACTCAATGTGCTAATGTTCTATCACAAAATACTGAAAAAACTTCTCAGTTATCTCAAAATATTACGAAACGGAAATCGAATGATTTTATGGAAATTACTGAATGTATTGTTGGTTCATCTCAACCTATATGCAAAGAAGTAAAAAATATAGATCTAACACAATCCCCAGAAGATAAAGTTGTAACAATGGAAAATGGTTCAGTGGTTAAAAATAATACAGATAATGTAGACCTTAGTTTCTCTGCAAATTTAGATAAAAACTCTAATGCTGGCATTAGTCAAAATATTACTGATGAACAGAATGAAACAGTATTTTATCACCCTGATAATACAAATAAAATAAATGATAATATCGATTTAACTCAAAGTTCAAATGAAGAGGACAAAATAATAACAGTTGTAGAAGAAAATTACCAGACACCAAACAAAAAGTTTGATAGCATGGATTTAACTCAATCATCAAACTCCACTGATATTGATGATTTACCATTAGTAGATGTAGCCAATTCACAAACACAACAATATTTGGATGACACAATAATTATAAATGAAGATGAATACATAGCTAATGGTAAGATAAAAAAACCTATGGTTTTTGAAAATGATGCACACGTTTTTGATTTAACGCAAGCTCACGACGATTCTAAAGAAAATAATTCCAATTCAATAGGAGTAGGAATAAGTAAAGAACCATGCAGTGCTAGTTTTTATGAAGATTTTGTGCATGATCATTCAGAGAACACAGAAAATACAGAAGACAATCCAGATGAAAATAACTCGCATAATACTATAAGTAAGGATTTAGATGATATAGACTTAACCCAAGCTTCAGATAAGTCAGAGGAAAGAATTACTTCACCTAGACCAGTTACAGCTTTTGAGAACATTCCCAACAATAGCAGTCTTGGCAAAAGAGATGATGTTTCAATTGATTATGATGAAATTTTAATAGATGACAATAATATGAATGAGAAAGAGAGTGAGAAGAGTAATAGCCTAGATTTAAAATACGATTCGTTCAAACCTGAAGCTTATATCGATGTAGAAATTGTATATGCAAATGATGCCGATATCAATTCAAGTCAAAATTCTGAAGCATTCAATATTTCAGATAAAGAATTAGATTATTCTATGCAGAAATCGAGACATTATGTACCTAGAGACAATTTCGATTTCGGTGGCATTTCTGTTCTAGATAATGTAACTAAACTTGGAAGTTTTAGGAAATCACTGAGTGAAGGATGTAATTCTATTATACCTACAAATAAAAATATTACTATGGAAGACAGTTTTCTACCTGAACTTAATATTAATGAAACTGTTGACAAATTCAGACATACAATATTAGTTGATACTCAAAATCTTGTTGCAACTAGTCCAATTAAGGTGCATGAAGTTTTAAATAGCAATAATGGTATAGTTAATATAAAAACACCGAAAAACACTGAATATGTTATAAAAACAGATGATGTTACTCCTATGGCGGATTACGCGTCTATGTCTACACCACAGAGGAATATAGAATTGGATAAATATGGATTGAAACCTTTTAAAAGAAAAAGAGGTAATAATAATTGAATGTATGTAGGTATAGTAGTAGATGTCGGGAAAAATCTCTCTCTTACATGGGTGAGCCATACTTCGGCACGAATGGGCTGACCGGAGTGATACCACGGCCTCACAGAAAACCGGCGTGAACCAACGCTTACGTTGTGTTTTCCCATTTTAAAAGGCTGGCAACGCACTTGTGACTCCATTGGTGTTGCAGGTGGCCATGGGCGACGGTAATCGCTTATCATCAGGCGATATTTTTCCTTGTTTGCCCCGCTATCCTCATAGATAAATAAAAATCAACCTTTGCTTACTGACACGTTTTGGTAGTCTAGTAGTGGGGTTTATATCTTATGTTTTTTTATACTTATCGTTTCATTACATGAAAGGATAAATATATTTAAGTCATCAATAAAAAAATAACTTTACTTTCCAGCTATACAAATCCTCACACACCTTTACAACCAAACGCACCCGACGATACAACATATATTAGACGAATACCAACCATCTCCTTCCAAAAAACCACGACAAGAACCAAACATACAAGATTCTTCACCAAAGAAACTGATAAAGTCACCCACACATTCGCCGTTGAAGAAAATTCCCGTAAAATCACCTTTGAACAGACATAACTCAGAACTATATCCATCGTCAAGAAAGACTGAAGAGTTAAAAAGAGATAGAGATATTTTGTGTGTTCCATCTCCTAAAAAGACTGATGGTATGGAAGATGTGTGTGGTTATGAAGTGACAAGTGAAGTTGCGGTTATAAAGAGTGTTGATTGCAGTCCATATGATTGGGTGTTTCAGAAAAGGGAAAAATCTAAGGTAATAATAATATTTTTTTATAAAAAAATATTCTGACGAGTTTGAACAGCGCTTGTGGCCGTTGTCTATGGATGGGTAGTCTGTAGTCATTCTGAACACATCGAGACCCTCCGTGCCTTCGAGAGCTCGTTAAACCATCGGTTCCCCTTGTTACATGAATGCTTATGATAATGGTTAATGGTAACCCAGAAAGTCTGACAACCAGGTATCCTTTAGGATATCGATATTTCCCAGTAATTGGGCTGCAAAGTTCTTGGGATATAAAATGTTGTCTATGCATGAATCATTATATCATCATCATCATCTACAGCCTGAATCTACCCACTGCTGAGTATAGGCTTCTCTTTGCTTATGCCACATTTTCCGGTCGTGTGCTAATCTTGTCCACATGGGAATCATATAACTAATAATAATTATTATTAATCAAAAGTTACCATTTTGGACCCCAGATGGCAGTATCGTAGTAAACTATTAAAGTCCAACATAGTTGTAAATTGATAAGATGGTCATAATTTATTCCACTGCTGAGCATTGGTGATAAAATCTTTTTTTCAACAGATACATTCATGCCGGGTTCCACTACACATAGCATTCCATAACTACGTATTAAGTCGTCGGTCGCTTAGAGAAGCTATACTCAAGTACGAGCCGGTTAATATTGACGTGATACACAAAGATTTAGTTGGATATGGACATCGATATGATCCTAAGGTAAGACAATCTTTGATTAGTGAAAGTATTGCTTAGAACTTTATCACGCTGAGAAGAGGTCTTTTTTATAAAAGTCAATAAAACCCAGCATTTTTTTATACCGTTAAGGTGGCAAACAAGCATATGGCCCGCCTGATGGTATGCGGTTACCGCAGCCTATGGACGCTTGCAACACCATGGGCACAGATAATAATATAATGCTGGTAACAAAGGGTATCACTCGCGCATTGCCGACCCTTTAAATCAAGGAGGAATAGTTGGGCTGGTAGCATAGGAGACAATAGCGTGATGCTTATCCTATCTGCCAACACAATGCTTCCTGGCGGAGCTCTGGTGACCTTGCTCACCGTTAGGAACACAACACAGCACTGAGCTCGGTACTTCCCCAGTCGGGCAGCTCCAATTGTGTGTGAATCAAGGGTAAACAGCCATAGACAGGTGCTTTTCTGTCCGTGTAGTACCGAACAGTCTGTTTGAGACACAAGATTGCACTTTGCTTCGACAAAGAGTATCTATGGAGTTTCTTGCCGGCTCTTCTCCATAAGACCCACTTTTTGGAACCGTGCATATAGTTTGACTTTTCAAAAGTACCTTTTTAATGGTCTAATTGAAATAAATAATTTTGACTTTTTTTTGAACCAGTTCTAAACCCATATTGCGCGTCGTGTAACTTAATTTGCCTCTTCAACTGAATCTCACGCAAACTTTCCAGCACCTTACCAATGACCGTGCCTAGCGAAATTGACCTGTAATTGTTTCTAACAGAATTGTCTATAACCGACACGTGCCCCTAATTTCAGAATGGGACTATTCTGACTCCTGGGTTTTTCTTAGACATTATTTTTGTTTGTGATGTGACATTAGAATGAAAAGAGAAAAGAGTTTGAAGTTCCCTGCATCTTTCTATATTTTTAGGGATATAGTTAATAACAAGTTCTGAAAATAAAATTGTTTATTAAATTTCATTTCATAATTGCAATTTATTTTTTTACAGGATCTCCTCAAATTCTTGGATAAGAAATGCATTACAGTAAAAACAACAGACAACAATTCTAGGAACAACAAAAGATAGCACAAACATAATCATGAACATTATTATTCTGTAAATATTGTAAACATAAAGTATTTTGTTTTATTAACAAATTATTTATTTTATAATAACTTGTAAACATAAACCTTCAAAGACAGATTAAAAAAATCTTTAGCTAATTAAATATCGTCCTTATTTAGTGCAGATACATTTGAAAGTCATGTACAGAGAAAGGTACTAATATTCGCAACAATATGTATATATATAATAAACTCTATCTGAACTACATAAGGATGATATTTAATTGTTACTGAATTTTTGAGCAGATTTTCCCGTAATGTTCCTACGGCAGTTCAAATTTTAACCTAAAAAACTTTAACCCTAGAGATCTTATTAAATCACAAAACCAGAGTTGGCTTCTTACAGGTTAGTATAAATAGAGTAGTTCCATAAATTAGATTATATAGATGCTTACTTCTTTCATTTCATAAGCTAAGGCATATACAAAGTCCTTAAAAAATATTCTTATGGGTTATTCTGCGTTTCCGAACAGATAGTCCAAAAATCCATATATTCAAGAAATAGGGAATTTCTTGAAGAATATCCGGAAATTATTCCAGTTAGGAATATTTTCCTGTTTCATGCCTTTTAGATTTTTTCATAGTCGGGCTCTATTAAGCTTCATTGTATGTCTTATAAAATGATAATATCGAAGTCTATATCTAGTTTCTCCTAAATATTGAACACTGGAGCTCCGAAATATTTTCCGAGAAAATTATAAATAATCTTGTACAAAAAGTTCAATTTAATTTACGTAAGTACCTCAAACAGAACAAACACTCACCGCACCTCCCTATCCCTATCGATACCCTACCACTCCCCCTACTTGGTTGTAGCGTTCGTTTTTTCTAAATTAGGGATGGGCATAAAATATCGATATATCAAAATGGATGGACCGACGATTTGAAGGTGGGCTGGCAGCAGATGGATGCGAGCTGCCCAAGACCAGGATGGTTGGCGCACCTTAGGGGAGGCCTACGTTCAGCAGTGGACGGCAATAGGCTGATATGATGATGATGATATCAAAATAGAGATATTTTATAAAATTTAGATATATATCGTCGATATTTTTGACCACGATATGTCGATATTTTTTTACCCACCCCTAGATTTATGTTACTAGATGAACTTTTTTGTAGACACAACATGTAACTCGCGCACGTTTTTCAAAAAGAATCGATATATTTCACTCGATATATTTTTATTTACCCATCCCTACTCTAAATAAAGGGTCATAAGAAGCAAGACAACATTATAAAGGCAACCCTACTTGTTCACGCACACATTTGCACGTGTGCAAACGTCGTGTTAATTTAAATGTACCTAGTTGTAATTGTATCGGAAAGGCACTATAATGAATAGTGATTATTAGATAATAATAAAGCCTATACAAAATAGACAGTTAAATTGAATGACGGGTTTTACATAACATAAAATACCATCACCCCGGTATTTCTCGAAGGGTTAAGCAGAGGTGTAATGTATACTCATGGTTCGCCAGTATGCTTAGGTCCCATGTAATAGGAGGTGAGCTTATTGTCATTAACCCGGCACAAATCCAAACTCCGACCTGCTACTGAGAATTTAATAGAAAAACATAATAGCACTTTGCTTGACCTGGGAATTGAACCCAGGACCTCTACCGTGCGGTCGCGCTTGGGATCCCTAGACCATCGAGGCAGTTTTATTGATCAAACATACATTGCGTCACATCACACAACTCATTAGCCTAGTAGTCCTGAGCATGACCGCTACGCTAGAGGTCCTGGGTTCGATCCCCAGGTCGAGCAGTGTTTATTTATTTATTTATTGCGGTAAAAGAAACATACAGTACTATAATTACGATAGAAGAGGAGGGTTGTTATTGGGTTTTTCTATGAAATTCTCAGTAGCCGCTCGAAGTCTGGACTTGTGCCTGGTTAATGGTAATAGGCTCGCCCCCTATTACATGGAACCTAAACATACCGGCGAACTGTGGGTGTACGTTAGTACACCTCTGCCTAACCCTTCAGGGAATACAGGCGTGTTGGTATGTTATGTTATGCCTCACACTTGTATTTTCCGTCATGATTCTTTCCTCGGACGCAAAGAATTCCTGCGGCTTTGACAAGTGATGTTATCGATTAAGTAATTAGTTAATGTGTGACGACATAGATGTCGCTGTATTCAAAAGATTAGACTCGTCCAAAACTCCACTATAAACTAAAATGTGTCAATCCGTAAAATCAGTTCAATATCAATGTAATTATTATACACTTTAGACTAAGTACTAAGCCAAATGTCATTTCTTTAATAAGCCCGCTTGCTGTATAACCTGTCTTGTTGCGTTGTTTATGTGGCGGAATCTGTCGGGCCCCAGTTGTATACCACCGTACCTGGAATATAAGGAGGATGAATGAGTGGCAATAGCTGGCAGTATTTGTGTCCTAGGCTAACTATGCATTGGCCGAGGGGTCCAACCATTGGGATGGCTCTGGCCAGAGCCGGAATGAATCTTACCTCAATTTGTTTTTATTCTTTCTAATTCATACATTACCTACTGCCTGTTGCCCGAAGATCGCGAAAAAATGTTTTTATTTTTTTTATGCATAAGGTAGATTATCCCTTGTCCCATCTTCGTTATATAAAAAAAAACATTTCCCAGAAGCCGATGACTCAGCTGCTACGTCAAATGTGCTGTCACCTTCCCACCCGCATGGAGAATACGCGCTTTGTCGTGAAATTGCGGAAACTAGCCCGCTATACCGCTGACCTACCCTACAGAAGTCTGTTAATCAGTTTTGAACACTTGTGTGCCCTAAACTGTCTGAAATTCTATTTTCAACTTACCATCGCGATACCACTACTAATGTATTCTTCTGATCTAATATCTGTAGTAAATGTAACATCCTGCCACCGGCGTGCGCCTCGCCATCGTCGTCGCAGTCCTGCAGTATGCTGGTACCTTTAGCTGTCTTCCGTTCTATGCGGTATGCATACATATTGTGTGTTGCGTTCATTATCTTTTTGTTTAGTTTCAGTTTTGTGAGGACGGCGCTGGAAATAAATAGAAAATATATGTAAAAAACCGTGATAGCCTAGTGGTATGACTGTAGGACTGCTAAGTCAAAGGTTTCGAGTTCGAACCCAAGGCACGCACCTCTGACTTTTCGAAGTCATGTGCGTATTAAACAGTTAATTATCACGCACTTAAACGGTGAAGGACAACATCGTGAGGAAACCTGCATGCCTGAGAGATTTTCTCGATGGCGTGTGAAGTCTGCCAACCCACACTAGGCCAGCGTGGTGGACTATAGCCTAATCCCTCTCATTCTGAGAGTGGGACAGAATAATGGGTTGATTATGTTATGTCAAAGACCCCTAGACAAGTTGTAGGTAATCTACTACTGAAATCAACACAAAATGGATGGATTTTTATATGAGACTCATGAAAGCTTATGTTGTTTCTATGTCGCAGACAGCCCCACTGTCTGTATCATAGTACACGATACACGATGATAGGATACACGATACTGCACACGTATCTGTGTATCCATATATCTGTCTGTAGCATCATAGGTCCCAATCATATGAACCGATTTTCATATAGTTGGTTTTTATTTGTAAGGTATGATCGCGAGTGTTCTTAGAAAACTGGCCAGCCATTTGCAGATCATCAGGTGCTTTATAATCACTTAACCTTTTGACTGCCACAGTAATGTATAGACGAGAAACCAAAATGTGTCCAGCACGCGACGGTCACGGCAGGGTGACAGATTTCTAAAGGAAATTCGGAGCTTGATGTCGACGTGGCAGTCAAGAGACTTTCATGAGTCTAATCAGTTCGAAATTTAGTATCCAGTTCGAAGTTTAGTATAGTGTCACACACACACACACACAAACACACAAACACACACACACACACAAACGCACACACAAACACAATTATCTTATTATCTTATCTATCTTATTATCCTGTTTATCAAACAATAAATTTTACTAATATAGTAAACCAAAACAATGTTAGCACATTATTAGTTAGCAGCAGAATATTTAGCTTACTTACTTGATATCCTCAATACAATGTACCTCAGCTGCATGACCTTGAAATGAACTCTTTCTATCCATAATCACCTCACCATGCGTTATATCAGGGCAGTTGATATCTAACTGGAAGTTAAATACACAAATATTACAAGATAACAGAGGTTAATGTTATCTAAGCCATATCTCTACTATTATAAAATCTTAAAAAAACTGTGTCTGTACATTGAAGATATTAAAACAAAACCAAGTGGGTTACAATATATAAACGTCTCCGAACCCGAAAATGTGAATTTTAGAATTCTTGTCTGTTTGTCTGTTTGTTACGGGTTGGCGCAAAAACTACTGAATAGATTTTATTAATAATAAAAAAGAAAAAAAAAACAATAATTATACCCATAAACCAAGAGACAGACAAGTCATATATATTTTTTTTATTTGTGATATGCTTATGCTTGACCACCTGTTCGCCTAATGTTAAGTGATACTGCGATATATGATGGAGTGCACTTGCCTAGAAGAATATCTACTGTATTTTATGAAAGTACAGCTTATAGTAAAAGCATTTTCTTTTAAAGAAGGTAACTATCTGTTCATACAATATACTGCAATAGGGTATAAGCCTTATATCACATACAAACTACACCCAGACTCAAAATAACTTTTTTTAAATAACATTGTTGGAATTTCAAAATCCACAAATTCAAAAGAGTATCTATGGGGTTTCATGCCAGCTTGTTTTGACTTTTCAAAAGTACCTATTTTAGTGATCTAATTGAAATAAAACACACACTTTGACCACCTCTTTATCATGCTGTGTACAACTAACATCTATTTAAAAAAAATGTAATATTGTCTCATGTAATACCTACAATATACATATTTTGTTAGATGCCTACATATTAAGACCTTTTCCAGATCAATAATTATTAATAATTCAAATAATAAACTCTTTTGTCAACTGTACCTACACTTAACTTACCAAAGCTAAATCTAAGGATTCCACAGCAGGAGATTTTGGTTCAGTCTTTTTCTCAGCTGGTTTAATAGCTTGCAACACTTCTCTGATTTTCTCCACCCACTGAAATATTACATTTTCACCAATATTCTCTCTGGAAAGGAGGATGGTAAACTTGATATATACTGTACAAACAGTTAACATTATCAACCCATTATACTGTCCCACTTTAGGCGGCGGTAGCCTAATGGCTAGGGCTTCGGACTTGCGATCATGAGGTTGCGGGTTCGAAACCGACCCATTGTACTACTGATGTGAACCCACTCGTAACACAAGCATTTCGCTTAGCACGAGGGGTTAACAAGAATACTAGTAATGTGCGACCCACATTACTAGTAAGCTTTAAAAAAAACTGCACAGGTCTCCTCTTAGAATGGGAGGCATTAGGCTATAGTCCACCACGCTGGCCTAGTGCGGGTTGGCAGACTTCACATGCCATTGAGAGAGTTTGTTTTACAAACAGTTGCTTCATCTTTATACTTTAGAGAGCTGCTTGTTTTTCAAATTCCATATTACTTGAATTTTCAAAAGGACTTCTGACTATCTTTAGCAGCTTCTGATATGAAAGTCCCTCAACAGACAAACTCAGTGACATTTTGTATTATTTATTTTGAGGTAGGCACAATCCTTGATTTTAATCTTCCTTGATCAGCATTAACAAGCCATTTTATATCCCACTGTGGAATACAGAGATCTGTATTCCACAGAGGGTTTCTGACATCTGTCTCAGAATTAGAGAAATTGTTTCAGTATTCTTATAAAACCCATAATGTTACTCATTTTGAGCAAATTACCTGCTAAAAGTTGTTAGGATTTAAAAAACTTTGATCTGTTTTTAATTTTATGAATACTCACAAATAAACTTCATCTAAAGTACTGTGCAGTTTAGTCTTGGCTTTCCGGTCCATCCAGGGTGCAGACAATTCATATTTTGGTGGCGCGAGGGATGGATAGTCATCAGGCATTGTCACATATAGCTTAACTTCATTTTTATTCTCTTCTATCCTGATGCTATACGACCTCGTTACTTCACTCTCTGTGATCCAGTCGTCACCATAAATAGAACTCAATGCTTCCACTTCCTCAGCCTAATAAATAAAACAATATTGAAGAATAGCTAATCAGAATCTTAAACATTATCTATGATTTTCTTAATATAACTTAAGCAGCTTGTACCTGCTTCGTTAAATTATCCGTTTCCATTGTAGATGTTTGTAACGAATTGCTGTTAAAGTAATTAAAACGATTTGAATATAAAAAATATTTTACTTTCTTAAAATCCACAATCATTTACTAGGCACGGCTGATACTGACATCAGATTGATCAGTACCTGTCAAGTGTGTCAACTCAATGCTGTCAATGTCAAGCATGCATTTTTTAGATTCGTTTCGTCTAGAAATATTTAGATCCTTTTTATATATGCGAAATTAACTTTGTTTGTTTGCTACAAGCCTGTACGGCAGAACCAATTGATGAATTTTGGTAGAGATGCATTGAACCTAGGAGAAAAGCAAGGGATACCTTTTGTTTAAATAAGTCCTTTGGTGTGCGAGTGAAACCGCGAGCAACAGCTAGTTATAGATACCATCAGCCATCTTCAATCCGACTCAGCAGTCGGGATCGGAATTCTACTAGTCAGAAATGTTTGTGTAATCTGATGTAAGCAGTAGGTAGGTATGTATTTAGTCTGCCTGCAGTTAGGTATAGATTTACCTGGAATCTAGATTTTTAGCAACTGCATAGGCTAGTTATTACTGACCTACAACATGAATAAGTATTATTGATCTCAAATCTAGGTTGGTAGGTAGATAATAAACACCGATACGTAACTCATAGGCCTTTATTAAATTCAAATCAAATTTGAAATTAAAATGAAACACAGATTCATATCTAATAACCTGGTGCCTTCTAATTCCCTAGAAATGTCGTGTGAAATGACTAATTTAGATTCAAGCAAAACAAAATCTATGAAATTACCGAGTTTCCGGTCGGTGGCGTATTTCCATAATACATCTATTACACACCATTTGCATATCGTAGGAGTTATTACGCATGGTATAATCTTGAACCCTGAGATTAAAAAAGGCGCGAGTGAACTTATGTACCTACGACTTTTTAAGGCGCATGGCGTCTTCAAAATGATAAACTCCGTCGTGTTTGGAGGCCTTATACTCTTACTCTTCTGTGGTGTAAACCGCGTTGCTCTTGTGTTTCAAAATCTTACAGAATTTCTCTAAACAACATCTTAGGGCAGTTAATTATTGACTGCCGCTGTGGGTAGCGAATATCAAGGGTAGGATATAAATAAAATACTCCGGTATTCCGACCGCATTGTTTCAATTAGGTACTGTTCCGTAATAAATGCTCTTTTATCTGCGAATTCTGCTTTTAAGTGATTTTCAGCTCCGCAGTTTGGGTAGTTAGTTATAATTATGCCAATATGTTAGTTGACTGATATTTTTTAATGGTCTCATAAACAGAAGTTGACCATAAACAGCCGAACAACAAAAACCAAATCATTATCGGTTCAAAAATAAGGAAGTTATAAGCATTTTAATTTTAAGCTAGACAGAGAGCTTACTAAGTACCTATAGCACGTTGTGACGTCAAACCGTGCGTGCGTCGTACAAATTCCATACTGACTTTCGTTTTGCGGGAAAGGGATAGAGCATCCCCACACAATCCCCACCAAAAACTCTAAAAGCTTCTTTCTTAGAACTTTATGACAAGAGGTATGCAAGAATCGTAGCAAGTTGCAGTCTATAGTTTCTGCCTACCCCTGTGGGAGAAAAGCGTGAGTGTATGTATGTATGTTTATGACTCGATTTAAATTATTTTTTCAGTCTAGGAATTATTTTTAATAACATTTATCTTATTATATTACAACAAAGTGAAACAAAGACCAGTTAACTACCCTATTAAGCGGTAAGTAGTCTTTAAATAGCCTAGTGATAATCCATTGGACTGTTAAGTTATTATACTTATATCTCGAGTTCTAATCCAAGGCATGCTCCTCTGACTTTTCGTAAATGATGTGCTTTTTTGCATTTTAAAATGATCTTTCGTTTAAACGGTGAAGGAAAACATCGTGAGAGAAGTCTGCTGACTCACACTAGGCGCGCTAGGAAATGAATAGTCATATAATGTAATATGTATTTGGTTTATTGTGCCATTTTCATAAATAAACAACTACTGTGATTACAATATATACAGATGCGATACTAACACTACAATAAAATATCTAACTATTAACACTAAACACTTAGCTAAAATAATGGAATGATTATTTTAAGTAGGATATTATACTAAATATGAACATGCCTAAATCCTACAGTATCACAGAATCATAAATATAATTATTTACATAATTATTGGGGGTAAAGGACTCTACCCATTACACTGTATCAGAAGACTGTATGGCGATAATTCCGAGACGATACTAAGCGTAAAATACATTCATAATAAGTCTGAATTTGACATAAGGTACCGTAAGTTTACAATTACATTCATCTCTGTTATTTTCACCCTAAAAGTGTGATAAGAGTCAGCACATGCCTAATAAAATATAGTCCTTATCTTTTTAAATGAAAGTGCGCATGTAATCAATCATCAGCTGCAAGTCCTGACATAGCATCGAAAGGATTTCCAAACTCTAAACTCCATTTGAATAAATTGCCGACGTAACTTATGTACTTTATCATTAGGAAAATGCTTGAGCAGTTACAATAGTCTCCAAAGCATTTCAGAGACAATTTACGTCATCCAACGGAAATATGTTTAGAGTTATTTTTCAAATTAATTCATAAGTGCCGAAATAAGGTCCCGTGATGGTTCGTTGTAGTGTGCACAGACCTTAATGGATCGGTTATACACACTTAGATATAAAAACTGTAGAAGTACTCGTATTATAAAATAGTTTGTAAAAGCTAAATATTGTTTAGATGTCAATGTGGAAATAAAATTATTATTAATTAGTGTAAGTTGTTCTTCGATATTCTATACAGACAATCCGGATATCGGAGCCCTATTTTTTAACATCTATTTTTTCCAATGCCTAAGTACTTAGTATAAATTAATTACAATAATCGATATACTTACAAGTAACAGAGTACTAACAAAATAATTTATTTTACTTATCAGGTATTAAATTTATGGACACATTACACAAATACCTATGTTTTAAAATATGGCATTATTTACAATATTAAAACTATAAGTACAAACATATTTAAACAATATCAAAATTAAATAAAAAAAGTTAATAAAAAAAAATTGACTGTCAGTATGCTAGATGGCGCTAGAAGGTATGCAGAAATTATAATGTTGAGAGTTTTTTACTTTACTATTTACAAATATATATCTACAATAATAACTATGGTTAGAACTAAAAATCTATGAGAAGACTACTTTACATTTTCGTCTATTCCGGAGGGGAGCCTACTGTCATCGAATCCAAACTCCGAGTTGCTACTGAGAATTTCATAATTTCTGCTCGACCTTGGAATAGAAATTCCACGATCAGCAGTCGCTCTTGAAACAAATATATTAATAAAACAAATTTGATTTTCTTCATTAATAACAACATTAATTTCCCGCTTTAATTTCGGAGCTTGCAGACTCAGAAAAGCAGTCATTCGAAACGCCACTTTGCACAGAGCAAAAACTTGCAGGTGAACTTCTGTTACTCAAATCCTGGTTACTCTCAATCATACTTCCACTGGGTTGCCGCAGAAAATTCTGGAACCCTATCGGATTCACATTGACCATTTTGTCCGGCTTTTTAAGAAGCTCCTCTATGGAATATGGGTTTTTCTTTTTCTCCTTTTCTCGTGATTTCTGATCATCGTCAACGTCGGGTCTGTCTGTACTATCATCGCTGGCTTCAACGGATATGTGCTCGGAATTTTCCGACTTCACTTCGTCCGGGTTTATTCGGTTTAGAAGGTCATTGTGTAAGTTCAATGCGTATGGAGAAAAATTCTTGGAGTCGTGGTACGGAAGCATGATTCTTTGCCATGGATTTATTGGGTAGGGTTTCAGTAAACCTTGAGCTTGAACCTGGTTGGCTAAGAGCCAGGATGTGGCTAATCTTCTGTCGTAAAGCTGTGTTGGGTCTGGGTGTTGTGGAGGCGGGACTCTGACGGCTGAGTGTGCGAAGTAGGGGGGGCTTTGCTGCGATGGCATGCCAGGGGGTAGGGATGTCTTCATTGACATGTATTCCATCATGTTTGGCGGTAATTCCGGTTGTGGATAGGGTTCTGTAACAATAGAGATATATTTTAAACACTCATGTAATTACGTCTAATTAATCAAATCGCAATACGACGACGCCAGTGTTTGGCTTAGGCCTAACTGTTTAGTCTTATATTTTATATTGATACAAATGCGTCATGCAATGATTTCG
Source organism: Acronicta aceris (assembly GCA_910591435.1). Classification (NCBI taxonomy): domain Eukaryota; kingdom Metazoa; phylum Arthropoda; class Insecta; order Lepidoptera; family Noctuidae; genus Acronicta; species Acronicta aceris. Next base: position 5,899,251 of record OU342781.1, on the reverse strand, counting down.
GAATTGGATTTTCGACAGTTCTGTCTATCAAATCTGTCAGACGGATTCGATTCTCAGTGGAGCAGGGAAAAAGTGTGTTCTAATAATTTCGTGAAATTCTGCATAAAAAAAGCAAAATGTCAGGTGTGTAAGGGCTTTTTCTGGCTCCGCACGAAGTGGTGTAATTATGCGTTGTGTGTCAGTCAGTGTAAGTATTTTTTTTTATAAATTAGAGAATGACACAAAGGAATTGAGCTTTCTTGTTAAACACCAATAACTTCGTTTATAATGACCAGCATATCTCAAATATGTCGCAACAAAAATGCGCCCACACATAGACAGGCCGGATTTAATGTCTTTTAAATATGTCCACCCAAGATTTAAGTGTAATTAAATAAAAAGAATAACAATTTAAATTACTAGAGACTTCCTGACACCTGTCGGAGAGACGCCGAGAATTTACGCCTATCTGCCATTAATTAGTTAATGATTCCGTTAATTTTTATGTTTTACGTTCTTTATTTGAATTTGATGTTTGAAATACGGTTCTATTCGCGTTATTTATTTGATTTTAATGTTTGATTAACGACTTTTTTATCTGATGGAGGTGTTAATAAAAAATATATATTTGATGGGGTGTCAAGTTGTTGACCGTCGTATTAAGTCGTAAAACGGTGACAAAGTAATCATTAGGTAAATTAATATACATGTTTGTTTTAAACTTGTCACCATGTGCAGGACGAAAGATAATGAAACATAGTGATAAAGATGTAGAAATACGAATATTTTACACATTTTTTTAATTATAAAGGGCCAGTTTATACTTAATACTTAATTCCATTTTTTAATCTAAACTAACCAATCAAATCGCAGGAGCTAGTTAATGCATTAATTGCACATAATATTATGAATAATAATTGTAATAATTTGAAATAATGTGTGTATATTTTGTATATCTGACTGTGGCATCGTAGCAAAAGCAAAAAGAATTTTCATAACATAACATAAAATCACGCCTGTATTCCCCGAAGGATTAGGCAGAGGCCTACTAACAATGTAGGTAGACCCACTGTTCGCCGGTATGTTTAGGTCCCATGTTATAGGGGGCGATCCATGTAATAAGAATTTTCGTAGTCTTTGAATCCTTACCATGTGCATTCCTCGTATCATCATCGCTCCACGCCAGGCCGCTGTTCCTCAGGATCCTGTTGACGCTGGACACGGACGGTATGGAGTGGGGCTCGCACACCCTCGCGCTCAAAAGCCTTTCGCGGATCTCCCACGCGAACATGCCAGGGTTCTCTTGCTTTAGTCTGAGGATCTTCTTCACAACAGTTGGAGTCGCAACTTGCTGGAAAGAAAAAGTTGCTGTTAGTAATTGGCGATAGGTTAAGAATTAGAGAGTGATTTTTCTATTGTAATAAGATGACAAACTAGCATACGGGCCGCCTGATAGTACGTGGCAATTGCAACCTAAGATCCCAACGACACCAGTGGTTATAACCCTCGAGTGTTGTCATCCTGAGACCTCATTTGTTAAGTCTCATTTGCCCAGTAATTTCACTGGCAGCATTACCCTTCAAACCAGAACTCAAATATTATCACATATTCATGACAATGCCAGAAGTACTTTGGTACTTCTAAGGCCAAGGTTGACGAACTCAGCAGCAGAGGTTTCATAGAGATGTTTGACGGCGTTTGAAGAGAAAAGACGTAGTTACTGTCAAGACCTAAGAAAATTAGAGTAAGAATAGATAGTAGAAAGATAATTGGACCAATAATCGCTAACGATAACGCTCGGGTCGTGGGGTCAAGTGCTCGTCTCCTTTTTTTTTTTATTCGTGGTAGGCTTACGCTTGACCGCCAGTTTGCCTGATGTTAAGCGATACTGCGATCTACGATGGAGTGCGCTTGCCTAGAAGAAACCAATTCACTCGTGATTTAAAGACACCCAGATTATATCTATCAGGGAAGACCCACTCGGGAAGTGCATTCCATATTTCAGCAGTACGCATTATAAAAGGAAATTTCAAGGAGATTGGTCGACATTTTACGTGACCAGAGGGCTGGCTTGTTTCTAGGACAGCGTATAAGCATTGTTATTCAGCTGTTGTTGTTAGTTCAATCCACACAGAGCAAATATTTGTATGATCTATAGGTAGTTGTTATGGATCTGGAGTTTGTGCATAAGACAATTTGTGTTTGTAAACGCACCACAATACAGGAGAAAATCCTAGTGTAGAACAACGTATTTAAAAAAAAAGCATGAGCATTATCATCAAACGTGACTAGCAATAACTGTAAGGTAGACATTCACTTGAACCGGATTTCCCCCATTAACGGTTTTCCGAATTTCCGAAACATGCGTCGCATAAGTACCTACGCATTGTTTGATGAAACTTGTTTGTGTTTCCGTGAGATCGGGAAAGAAATCTGAAATGTGACGTCATTAATCGTAGAAGTAGGTGGGTAAAAGTTTGCTCTAAGATTTAAGGCGCCTTCATTATAAAATGGTCATCCTCATATACATTTTCAACCGTGTTCAAGCAAAGGTTCAATCAATCTTTTTGTGATTTTTTTTGCATTTTCCATGCTAAGATTATAAAGTTATTTTAGTAAAGGAAAAATTCAATCGCGTGAAGGCAAATTCCAATCAGGCGGGTAGGGTTCGCGGTGGCTTAGCGGTCAAAGCGTCTGGTGTATCAAACCAGAAGACGCAGGTTCGAATCCTGCCCGCGATTGAATTTTTCCTTTACTAAAATAACTAAAGGTTCTATCAATCGAAGATTCCCAAATTATTTAAATGTTGTGGGTCGTGTTACTACTACTGAACTCTTAAGATTAAATGATTCCTCAAGAGTATATTATAATCAAAAACCATCAAAGTTACAGGAGATTTTACTTTTTGTAAAAATTGGTCCCTTACTCCTCTCTTATCCTTACTAATATTAAAAATACGCAAATTAATCTGTCTTTCTGTTTTTTGTTGTGTTTTCACATAAACTAGCAAAGCAATATTATTATTATTAAATTTAGTACAGAGACAGATTGGACCTTGTAGCATAGCCTACCCACCATGCATATCTACTCTTTTTTCAAGGATCCAATCTACCTCAATACTAAAATTCATCAAATTACTGGTTTAGGCGCATTTATGTAACAAACATTCGGACAGGCAGAATTACTTTTGCATTTATATTATTAACTAGCTTTTGCCAGCGACTTCGTCCGCGTGGAATAGTTACTTTGTTCCCTAGTTCTTCACCCGCGGTTTCACCTGCGTTGCCCCGTTCCTAAGGGTTGTAGCGTGATGTTTTATAGCTTGAAACCTTTCTCATAAATCACTCATTTTCCCAACATTTTCCTTCACTGCTCTGCTCCTATTGATCGTAGCGTGATGAAAACTATACTATAACCTGCCCAGGAGTATGAAGAACAATTGTACCAAGTTTCGTTGAAATCCGTCGAGTGGTTTTTGTTTCCATAACGAACATACAGACCGACAGACAGAGACAAAAATTTTACTGATTGCATTTTTGGCGTCAGTATCGATCACTAATCACCCGCTGATAATTATTTTGGAAATATATTTCATGTACAGAATTGACCTCTCTACAGATTTATTATAAGTATATAGATATAGACTAGCGGCCCGGTACGTGCTTCGCTACGTATATAGCGAAATACAGCGGACAGCGGACAAAACCATTCCCAGATCCCCAATTTCATCAAAATCGGTCCAGTCGTTTGATCTAAACCATTCCCAGATCCCCTTGAACACACACAAAAAATTTCATCAAAATCGGTCCAGTCGTTTGAGAGAAGTTCAGTGACATACACACTCACAGAAGAATTATATATTATAAGTATATAGATATAGATAGAAGATTATTATTCGGATTTAACTTAGCTTTCTACTGATAAACACCAGTCACAAATGAACAACAAACGGAACTACAGCGAACAGCAGAACAGTTAAACAGTAGATTGACTTGAGGAAGCTCCTGCGATAATGGCGATATAATAACAACGCCCGATGATGCGCGTACGCGAGTGATACTCAGAAACGCTATCATTTATATGTTTACGCACAGCTTACAGTGTGAAAGTCACTGTTTTTATGGCGCTGTCATTTAGTTACGTGTGTCAACAGTTCCTGGGTGTATGAAAGCTTGGAGACGTGACGAAGCCACCTATTGGAATCCCTATTTATTAATATGCTGTAACTAGCTGCTGTTGCCCGCAGTTCCTGCAGTTCACTCAAGTCCCAAAAAGATTAACATTCTATAAGTCCGATTCTAGGCCGCGTATCAAAATGAAATATGCACCAGATTTTAATTTAAACCTCTAGCAATACATTGGCGAAAACTGCATTCAATTCCATGCAGTAGTTTTTGCGGGATGCGCGTACAATACAGACAGATAAAAAATTCTAAAAATTGGTATTTTGGCTTCTGTTGCACTAATAAAGACCTCCCATATTAGGTTTTCTTTAATATTTTTAATGTGATTGTGATTTTTAATGTTTTTAATGTTTCAGACATGCGAAAATAACTGTGTCTATCTGTTATTATCACGCCGAAAGCTCTAAACCAATTTTGATGAATTTTGTTATAGAGATAGATTAGACCTACTAGACGGACATAGGATACCGTTTGTCTCAAAATGTTCTTAAGACTGCTAGTGAAACCGCGAGCAATTGTAACGCAAAAAAGAACTGCTGCCTCATTAGTACGCTACGCTAGAAGGATTTGATTCCCATGTGGAACAAAGTGGTATTGGTTTTATTCTCCGAAATGATCAGTAACAGAGTTTTGATATGTGCCCGGTTGATGGCAATAGGTTCGCCCATATTACATGGGACCTAAACATCCCGGCGATCTGTGAAAGTACATTCAAATTCAAATTCAATTTTTTTTTATTTCATAAGATGCGTACTTCTTAGTTCTACCTTTCGCAGACAAACAAGCATTTAAATACTATGTTTAAATAAAATATAGAGTAAACGGTGGTGCCTGAGCTAGTACATTTGTACTTATTCATTACACTTATACATATATTACATTAGTACAACTCTGCCTAACCCTTCGGAAAATGCAGGCGTGATGTTATGTTATGTATTACCTATCTAGAAATTCGAAAGTTTCTAAGTTTTTAGTAGACTCGTAATATTAGGTCATTCATAAAATACTCATTTCCTTCTGACTCGACAAAATTAAAATACGAAAGAAGCAATCGTGAAAATGATACCCCGAACCTTATCTCCCATATTCGAACATAAACAAACACTACCAACTTTATTAGTGTAGGAATTTTCATTACAACACTATAAGTATATCGTCTACTCGAATAATCGACTATCAGTAAAATGAAAGTCCGTGCGAACGGCCAGATGTGTGCAGTAATGACTTAGCTTAGTCCGTTGGCTTTGCTCATTAGTCGAGTGGAGTGTCGATATATCAGATTCGACTAAAGGGGTCCTCTATCGGGTTTTAATCTTCGCAGTGGTGTGAGAGGTAGCGGGTTTATTAACCATTATCGCAATCATGTTTTTTGGTGTAAGCGGAAAATGTAGAATATATTTTCCATACATGCATTCCTGAAAAGCGTTGCCTCAGTATTTGGAAGAACCGTAGTTCGCCAACCCACAGTAGGTCTAGGTACTAATGTACACCTACAGTTCGCTGGTATATTTAGGACCCATGTATTAGACGAACTTAGCTCCGAGCGGCTAGGCGGAGCGGCACGCTTAGGACCCTTTGACTAGTGAGGCAGTTCAAATAATATATACCTAGTTATAATATTCTTCTATTAATACAAACATACATACATACACTCACGTCTTTCTCCCACAGGGGTAGGCAGAAACTATAGACTGCCACTTGCTACGATTCTTGCATACTTCTTTTGCTTCTTCCACATTCATACATCTTCTCATACATACACGCCGGTTGCGAGTGCTACGCACCTGACCTTTTTGAAGGATTTCGCCAATAAGATCGGCGTATGTCCTTCTAGGGCGACCTCTACCGGCGCAAATTAATAAAAAATACAAACATTAATAATTAAAATTAAAACAAACATTACAATTTAATCAAATATAGTTAAGTAGGTACTATTTTATTTGTTTTTGTTATTGAAATAATTATCACTTTGACCGCCACGTCAAAACAGAAAAAGCGTGCCCTCGGCGCCAAACTCCTAATTTCCTTTAGAAATCTGTCACCCAGTCGTAACCGTGGCATGCTGGGCACAGTTTGTTTTGTCGTAAGTATATCCTACATGGAGGTAGGTACAAGAGGTTAAATTAGTTGAACAGTTATCATACATTATATCTGCCAAATTGTTTTCAGTTATAGTGTTTAAAACTAGTTTATCCAACTTTTTAACTGTATAGTTACAATAAAAACTACAATTAATTAACATACAAGTAATTTCGAAACCGCTGGCTACAGTTACATGATTGGATATAATCAGAATTAGATATCATTTCCAAAAGTGTTACATGAGAACCGATTTCTCAATTCGCAAAAACTCCTGCGCAATTAAAATTGAAAAGTAACAGACGTTTGATTCGAAATTCTTAATATTATGACGGAAGCATTTGAAACGCATCGATTATAATAATATGGAACGACCCTGGGACCATTATTATTGAGACCATTTTTTTACTTCAACTTTGCGTTAGTGGCTTTCAATAGCAACCAGCAACAAAGATTTTTTCTACCTCAAATTTAAAGCCTATTATTGCCTAAATCAGCAAAAGTTCCTTCTTTCCTCTTCATAGCCTATTATCAGTCTATTAAATACAGAAGGAAATACGTGTGGCATGAGGAAACCTGCATGGTTAAGAGATTTTCTGTGCGATGCGTGTGAATTCTACCAACGCGCAGTAGCTCAGCGTGGTGCAGCCTAACCCGTCTCTTTCTTAGAGGAGACCCGTGCCCAACAGTGTGGTAATAAGTGGGTTATCAAATATAATAATATATTGCGCAATGAGATCTAAAATAGCATAGGTACTTTGTGAGGAAATCTGAACTTTGATGTGTCAAATCACCTTTGACTTGCAGTAGGAGAACAATTGTTACTAGTCTGTAAGGAGAGGGATGATAATCATGTAGCTGCAGGTGAAAATTATAAAGCATATACTCATAATTAACCCATTATATTAAGCATCTACTAGCGGATTCAAAATATTGGACTACATCACGCTATCCTAAAAACACGTGGCAAATTACATTGCCTACTGAAACATTTAAAAAGGGACTTTTGTTTCATCGTCTGACCTCAAGAAACATTTGCCGATGTGTGCATCGATCGCTCAATAGTATCGATTGTAAATCTAATGGCGTAATAATCGGTTTCCTTCCAAAATTGACGCCTTGCGTTCACCGATTCCTCGCCACACCTCTACGCCATACCCCACTATTTACCCATTAACTTTGACAGGCTACTTAAAAGTCCTATAATTATTTTTTTTAAACCCACATACGTTAAGGTTGCGTTAAAAAAGTTTGTATAATGGATTTTCGGTGGTTCGAATTTAGATAATTGTCGGAATATTGATTCGATTTGAACAGATGTGATCGCTGAGGTGTTAGGAAATTGGTGTTATTATCTATATTTACAAAAAAATAGTAGGCTTTTGTAGAAATGTGAATATTTTGACAGTATATTATAGAGCAAATTTAATGCAGTGGCTGAGACATGGACATTTGATTGTCATCATAGGTTGTTACTGAGTCTTTTCTATGACAAAGACAGTGAACCAGGCCCGTCATGGAATACAGAGGGGTACTGATGTACACCCACAACCTATTGCCACTGACCAGGTACAAATCTTAGACCTACTTTTGGGACCTACTTTAAGGTTACGACCTTACTCCTACAAAATGTAGGAGAAATACTGTTACGAGCTGGGGTTCGGGATAAATTTAATTAACACTAATTTCACCGAAACAACAAATATTTTAATTAACTTGACAAATACACAACAGAAATTACTGAGAGAGTCACTACAGTATCACTTATCGCACTATAATGTCGCACTTGTAATCACTTAACTTCACTTCAATATTCACTTCACCGTGTTCAGAACTAAACTGCCTTGGCCGACCCTCACGACCAGTATTTATATGAGTCACGAAGATTCTAGAATCGAACATTCTCGATAGGTCCACAAAATACCAGTAGGTAAGTACTTAAGTACCTACTTATAAACAATAGACGATAAAGTGATCGTCTATTGTTTACAGTCATCCAACTTGAACCCGGCTTTTCTTCGAATGTTCTACGTGCTTCTACGACTTATCTAGAATCTTCGTGACCCATCCCCGCACTAATAGTTACTCGGCGTAACAATACGTTTCTCCTACATTTTGTCACTCTAAAAAGCTAAAGTAAGTACAAAAGTTTTAAAGACTTTGGTAAAACGGCGAAATCTCTGAATCTGTATATAGGGAAACTCCCAGTCATAGTGGGTGTCAATAATACAGTTAGAATAAATTAAATATTTTAAATACTAAGTAACATAAGTATTGTGTAACCCTCACCGCCGTTCTTTTAGGGATAGAGAATGATTTTTCACGATTCAACAAATAAAAATGGTGGCCTCTTTGACTATCCTTCCATGCAATTTAAGAGTGCTGACGTCATCAATATAATCCCGCGTGTAGATGGCGCCACTTACCCGACTAGCGAAGCAAGTTTTTGTCTTATTTGAGTGACAAGCAACAAGCGTTGGTGGACATTCAATTACACAGCCTATGGTTACTAAAAAAATCCAGGATAATAAAGACTAGCTACTAAAGTAGACGGGCCGATCCTGTTAGACTTCTCCCTGAATTTAACGTCAAAACTTAATAAATTCACCCTTGTTAAAAACATTTAGGAATCTATCAACGAATATTATCTTCCATCCGGGTACGCCTAGCCTAGACAGTAAGCACATACGTGTATCTCACGTTTTCTATATCAGATCAATATCAAACCATAAACTGTGGCTCACGATCGGACGGTCGAATGTAACCGCTTCACATTCCCCGCAACGTCACGGCCCGTTCCGTTGAACACAACTTTTTGTCCACTCCCGCGCATCAATCATGCCTTGACACATCCAATATATGTTTTTGCACGATGCCGCAACGCGCTAACTGTCTACGCGTGCGATTAGCCTTTCTTATTACGCACTACGGATTTCTATTAGACTTTCAACGTTTGATGGGGTGAAAGATAATTCAGTGGGGCGTGAGACCCGTTGGCTTAATACCTTAATGGCAGATTGATTTGATATTAATTCCAAGGAGGCATTAAGAGCAGGTGCCTAGGAGTTGACATGGAGTTTTTTCTCGTGTAATAAATGGGTCAACGTCGTGCTCATTAAGCTTGCATCCTATCAGGAACTAGGGTGTAATTACATGGTGTACGGAAGCTATTAAAAGATAGTATTAAAGTAATCTATATATCATTAGGCGCAGTTTTTTGTTGAGTATTTCGATTGCGAATAATTAATGCTTGTGTCAAGTTTCCATGTGTACTAATGACATGTGTCGGCTTTAAATATAGATTGTCGCCTGCGCCTCGGGTGAGCACCGCAATCGCTGATTTCATTCATGGGTTAAGATTTTTATCTGATTCCATTCATAGCTATTGTCAGGCTCTGGGCTAAAACTCTTCTGCCTTGGTTAGTAGTCTTTACTTCTGTCATACCTTCCTTCAATAATTAAAATAGCTTTTTTAAACCAATTTATTTGTCAAGCCAACACATATTTACGTATCTATCCTTTACAGTAGCTATTGTCGCATATATGGGAACAAACTTTCTTAGTCTACCACAAAGTTTTTTTCTGTAAAGTTTTTTTTATGAAAAAAGCCAGCCAGGCTGAATGTGAAAGTGCTAAACACTAGTTTACTGCAAGATATAAATATGTTTAAAAATAAAACCGAACATCTCCAGCCTCCGTCATCAAACATCACGTCTACCCATTCGCAAAGGAGATCACACCACTTAAAATGACATAAAAACTTTAATTACCCAACCTCTTCCGTTAAAGAGGTAAGGCACGTTAAGTTGATAATGATCAAGTGCGTTCGGAATGGCAATCTCGTTCGACCTTGATTGTCTTCCGAAAGCCTTGGGAGGCACGTTACCCTTCGTAAAAGGCCTCTGGAAGATCGATGGGCGTTTTTTGTAAAAAATCCACTATTTTGCCGCAGAATTTTTAGAAAGAGTAGAAGTTACGTTCAATTATTGTAAAGGACAACTATATTTATGTTGTCAAATGACATTGTCAGGAAAAAAAAATATATGAAGTAGATTTTTTGAAAATCCACGGTAAAAGTTAGAATTTTAGATGGAAACATTTACTTACGTAGACGAAGCTGCGCTCGGGTCGCTAGCAATATTACAAGGATTATGTTGCCTTTAAAAATAAATTATTGTATTTATTGCCAGTTCTAATTAAATTAGAAATATTAACAAATACAGGAACTCTTCCCTCCATTAGGAATAGTCTAGATTCCTGCGCGATCCAGTCATGGATCTACATTTTTTTTCTTCTGAACTATTTGAAGCATGGAGCACACTGCATAGAAATATGTTGATGAGCTCATTAAAAGAATTCTTGACACCTCAACGTGTCGTCAGCAAGCATGTTCTCTAGAAAGGACATCGTCATATATAGAAAGTGGTGATAAATTATAATATATAAATCAATGATTTTTTTAATGGCTTCTTTTTGTTCGATACGGTCTCTGCTTAAATAGGAGAGGCTATCTTTAAGCGGGAACTGGTAAAGCGGTAACGTCTATAGGCCTTAGGCACTTACAAAGTAAAGAAAAAGATCAAGAGGAAATAGATTTTATCCACTAAAAGACCCACGAGTCTTCTCTGAGAATGCAGAATCTCTTCTTGCAATAGGTTCATAAATAGCTCGATAAACATAACATACCATCACGCCTGTTTCCCAGAAGGGTTAGGCAGAGCTGTATCTACTAAAATGTACACATACAGTTCGCCAGTACATTTAGGTCCGATGTAATAGGGGGCGATTCAATTTCCTTTAAACAGAGACAAATCCATACTCCGAGCTGCTACTGGGCATTCCATAGAAAAATTTAATAAGACATTTCTCGACCTGGGAATCGAAATCAGGATCTCTAGCGCAGATTAGAGTAGATTTCTATTTTGGCATTCCAATGGGTTTACAGTAAAGATTATAGTAATAAATAGGAAAGTTTACAGTCAACAATGACATTTATTGTTGGTAGTGCAAGCGTGATATTTTGTTTGCATAAATGTTGACTCATCGGCTACGGTCATCGGAAAAATCCATTCCCCTCTGTTGGTTTATCATTTTTGAGGAGTGTTAATGTGTCTCTGTACATACCCAACAAGCCCGCCATGGAGAATAACACTTTAAAAATGCGACAACTTTCAATACCGTCGTTTTTAGGCTTCCGTACCACAAAAGGAAAAAAACGGAACTCTTATAGAATCACTTTGTTGTCCGTCCGTCCATCTGTCTGTCAAGACCCTTTATCTTGGGAACGCGTGTTGAAATTAAAACCGTCTACATTCCCTTGAAGCTGTGAAAAAATCAAACTTCTAAGTTAACGTAAAAAAAGAACGGCCTCAAAAAACGTATATTTCGACACTCAAGGGAATCAAAATTTATAGGGTATTTTCCGTTTGACTTGAAACTGGGAAATTGGCAAGTAATACCATCGTATACTACAAGTATAGGGGAAAATTGGAAAACTATACATTTGTAATTCATTATAATAATTATATACCTACAAATTTGTACGGAAACCTCTGTCGGCGAGTTCGACTCCCACTTGTCCGGTTTTTTTATTCTTGATAGGCTTACGCTTGACCGCCAGTTTAGAAGAAACCGATTCACTCGTGATTTAAAGACACCCGAGATTATATCTATCGGGGAAGACCCACTCGGGAAGCGCATTCCACATTTCAGCGGTGCGTATGATAAAAGTGGGCTAAAAGCGTTTCGTTGGGTTCGATCGTATTTTAGGGTTATGTCCCTTATAACTTATTGTCTAGTAGTTATAGTTGTGTACCTTATTTGTCTAGTGGTCTTAAGTGAGAGTACTACGCTAGAGGTCCTGGTCGAGTAAAGTGTTATTGGGTTTTTCAAAGAAATTGTCAGTAGCAGTTTGGAAGTTGGATTTGTGCCCAGTTAATGGCAATAGGCTCTCTCATGTGGTTTAAACATGTTGGCGAACTGTGTGTGTATTAGTACATCTCTGCCTAACTTTTCGGAGAATACAGCCGTGATGGTATGTTATGTCTCATTTTGCACATAAAAATTCGACCAATCGGACATTCATAAATGTCATTTTCAAACATTTTTGTTCAAATAATTATTGTTTTGTCCTTTTGTTTTTTTTTAACAGCTCAGAAAACCCTAGTATCGTCCTGATTGTCCTTCGCCTGGAAAGACGGTGTAAGTATGTCAGGGTCGTCCCGGTTAAAAACTAAATCCCTTACCGTACCTTGGTCGAGTGATAAAGGCCATGGGCCTTATTATCACCATTCACTACGAATTCACTCACAGAAGTAGAGTGCTGGCTTGTCGCGTTGAGGCTACCGTATATCGTACCGTGTATCGTAGTTTATTGAACCAAAATTCTAATTATGTTTCTCAATACCAAAATAAACGTATAAAACTAACAGCTGCAAAAAATATGTCACACTTAAACCTGACTACCCGTATTCCAAGTAAGACATCTTTACCGTCCACACAAAAGCTGCAATATCGAACAGCATGATAAAGTAGACGTATCAAGCAATAATTTCCAATATGTTTTATGGATCAGCTCAACGGTATTAAAAGGCGAGTAATAATATTGACAGCGTAATCCACGGGGTAACATAAACTGAATGTTATCGGTGCAAATCCGACTTAAGTTGCGAAAAGCCACGCGATCAATTCGGCTAGTGATGTGTTTTAGGTGATTTTAGATGTGTGATTTTGAATTTCGATAAATTAATTTTTTGTTTAAGTTAAATTAAGTTTTCATTTCAGATAAATTTATGTTTTATTTTAGCTAAATTAATATTTGCTTTTTGGTTGGCATTTCAAAAAATACGAAAGGAAATAAATATGAAATTAATGTTTGTGATTAACTTTGCACTAAGCATAAGATAAGTATATTTTATAGATTTTATGAATTTAAGGTCAGTATGTGTTTAAAACATAACGGTTCTTCTATAAATAAATAGTAATTACCGAGAAATAATTTCCGGTAAAACGATGGCTTTAGACGATCAATTAAAGTATAAATTTAATTATTTGTAGAGGAATCATAAAATGGTATTAACTTTACTAAAATATATTTAGTAAAAGGATTCACAAATCATAGAATAGTATCGTTAAGAAAAAATTGACAACAAACAGAATACCTAAACAATCTTATATGTAACAGAATCACAACGTAAATGTGTAAAATAAAATAAATTTAAATTAAGAACATCGACAGAAAAACTATACGACAAAAAGCGCAGCCCTTTGAAAACCAAAAATCAACAGCCAAATCCATTCATACCATCAAATTCCCGTATCCTGTCCGAACATCCCCACGTGAGGTTATTAAGGCCTAACTGATAACAGCCGCGATAGTTTGACATCGGTTGACAGGTGCTCGCCGCTCCCATGACCCGTTTGACCAATAGCACCATTATTGTTACAAATTACTCCTTGATCCGACCCCTGATTGTGTACGGAAGACCTAATTACGTATTTTAGTGTGTTTCCGAATGTCTTTTTTATGAGCTGTCATTTTGTTAATCATGGTTTTGGTTGTGTATCCGAATTTCACAGATCATTTTTCATTTTTTGGCGCGAAGTTTAGCTTTGTTAAGTTTGACATTTTGGATTTTAATTTTAATTTTTTTTTGCAATTTAAGTTTCGCGACACGTGGATTTAGACTAGATGGTGGTCCTTATTGCTTACAGCAGTAAAATAGGATGAAGGATTTTATAACTATTTGTTTTATAATTCTTTTTTAAATTTTATATATTTCATAAAAAAAGTCGCCATAATAATATTATGGAGTATTATAAACGGTCTTGCCTCCACTACAGGGTTTCATCAGCTTTAATATACGTATCACTAGTACAGAAGCTGTAACCTGTACTTACTCATTTTTACACGCGGCGTGTGCCTCATAAAGTTTATCTAGGTAAGCCCTTAAGCCATACTTATCGAGTATGAAAGAGGCGAAACAAACATTATTACTCGCATTTTATGTTAGGTGATTTACCTCGATGATATTATTTGTTTCTATAATATTCTTGTTACAGCATACTTAGTAGGTTTGGTTCTTCTCCAGGAGAAGAGATCCGAACACTAGTGATTGGCAAATTGGTACCTATCAGACCAACAACTCTTATATCGACCCAGATATCGCTGGAACTCTGGGATGAATTGGGAACTTTGTCATGAATCTTTAGGATAAACTATCTAAGATCAAACTGTGTAGCGTGCCCTCGTCTCAAAGTGAAAGACACATTTAGGTTCACTGGGCTGACGATGCAATTATGTAAAGAACATCGAAAGAATGATAAAGATGAGTTAAGTATATTACTGAAAACGATAAGAATTAATCTACAAATTACAGAGAAACTAAATAGTAGCGACAGGTCTTTCGAGAAATCCAGACGAAGTGGAGGTACCAACCTTACGACTTTATCAAAAAAGTATTATTTTACTATAATACGATAGCTTTAACGTACTTCTTTTTTAAAGATTTAAGATAAGTATAGATAAGCTTTAAGATTGTGTTCTTTTCTAACATTGAATTAATTTGAACAAATAATTTTATTTCAATAAAAAAAGTGTTTAAAAATTACACGACATTAGATCTTTGACGTAATTTTTACTAGATGGGACCTGCATTTCCTAACTGACGACCTGTAAAAGAAACACGGAATCAAGCTTAGAGAATCCTGGTGTCTTTAAAGCCTAGTCATGGAAGTAGTAAATATATATATGCGTTACAATGCAGTGCAATATCTGAAATGGATTTTTGAAGGAAGAGCTATAGCGAGATTGGGTAGACCATTCCCGGCTGACGGTACGCATGCATCAGTCATTGCGAAGCTCGACCATAATCTTAGGAGCGCAATATACTAAATGGAATGAAGGAAAGCCTGAGTACCAGTAGCCTCAGGTTTCTTTTCTGTTAGAGGTACTGATATTGGGTGGTTGAACACGATACGGTTCACAGATATCCCATTTCAGGACTAAAGTAGCATTTTTTCAGAACAATATATTTTGCATATTGTCTAAATCTGTTACTGGACAGGTTAGCATGACTATATGAATCAGTATTACTCAAAAAATAACTAATATTAGATTTCAGCGAACTAATCATCCATCTAAATTACAGACATTGTTCAAAACGTAAGCGTATAACATTAAAAAAGATAATTATCGAAAACACAAATTAAAATTCACACGTAACATAGTGTACGAACTGCCGCGCGTCAGTATTGCCAGATCAATTAAAAACACGTAGGGTAATGTGTTGCCAACGTTAAATATTTAATATTGCCGCGTTAATACTGTTTGACAAAGCTGTTAATGTCAGTTTGGCATGTATAGCGTTCAGGCGATGTCTATCAGTTTTTTTTCAATAAAATACAAAATTATTAAGCTAAATTCATAGTAACCGTTCGTTCATATTCAAGTTAATCACTAATTGTAAATACAGTTACTGATTAACGGGAAAAAGCAATAGGGAAATGTTTGTAGGTGTTAAAATAGAGGTAAAAAAATGAATTTACCTTTTAAACGTTTATCTATGCATGTCGTAAAGTATTGATATCTCATTGTAGTTTTCCATTACTTTATGTAAAAAATCCATTGTATATAGTTTTATAACTTATTCATACTCCTTAAACTCTCCTGACCTGTTCAAATGAGGATTGTAGGTACTAGTTCCATAGAATATTCCGTTTCCCTACCTTTTATCAAAAAACTACCATACCTAATTGCATTGGCAAAATGCACAAACCGTGTGGGACCAGAAGAAAAAAAAAGTACTCATAATACCTCAGAGGAAAGACAGACATTCCTCTGAGGATAATACCTACCTACTATAACTGTGACGTTATGTGCAAACGGCTGCGCAGACAGTTGCTCTCGTAAATATTTCGTATACTTCGATTATTTGCTTAATTTACATTACACACATTTATTTGACGGTTTGCGACGGAGCAGTTACCATTAACAGAACTATTTTTAACTCACAGTTTTTTTATCCAAAGCACAGCTGATAATATAACACTAGTCCAAAGTAACATACCATCATGCCTGTTTTCCTAGCGTACGCCCACAGTTCGCCGGTATGTTTAGGTCCCATGTAATAGGGGGCGAGCCTATTGCCATTAACCGGATCATTGACTTGGGGATCGAACCCAGGACCTCTAGCGTAGCAGTCGCGCTTGGGACCACTAGACTAATGAGGCAGTCCTAGAAATCAAATGGGAATCAAACCCGAAAGCTTTAGTGCAGCAGTCGAGCTTAGGACCACTATGCTAATAACAATACCAGTTAACGCCAAAATTAACATAAAAATGAAAACATGAAATATTTTTATTAAAATTCTGTTAAAAACGAAAACACAGAAGTAACAAAACCTCTTTACAAACGCAATAAAATTGCCAACATTACAAAACCATAAAAAATCCTATTCGTATATTTCCTTGCCGAGATCCAATAGATACCGCAAATGAGCGAGCACAAACCACGCTCAGGTAAAAATTAACCCCCTCGATCGCGACACTCGATGTATTAACATGTTATTAAGATAAACGGGGTCGCCCCTACCCCGGATATTAGGATTGATCCGATGTATTGTATTTAATTGGTTCGTGTTGTACGTATTTGTGTAATTGTGAACATAGTCGGTTTGTAACTCACGACACTTATAATAATCGATATGCATTGGTGATAGGAATTTTGTATAGAAAAATTTATAGAGTTACATATCCCTCTAAATTGTTCCTAAATTTAAATTCAGACGCGCGTTGTTATATCGGGGGTAATGTAATAGTATGCAACAAGAACTGTAGTTGTTCTTGTTGCAGTATTTTTTAAAGAAGAGACAATACCAGATAGCAAAGGCATAGTTAGTGCGCAATAATAAAATATGTGAGATAGTAAAAAAATGTCCTATAAAAAAAAACTTTCTAAATGAATAAGTGTAATCGAAGAAATACGAATCGAATCGAAGTTTTTGAAAAAATGAAAAAGAGAATAGTATGTACCTACTTATTTCCCTTTCCCCAAAGATAAAATAGGCGTCAACAAAACTTCTCGTACCCATCAAATCTTTCATATATTAGAGCAACTGTAATGCAGTAAACGTCAGTGGTAAACGAAGTTCGCGAATGCGTGCTAACCTCCTAATTGGCAATAAAATATGAAAGGGTTCACATCTCGGATGGTACGCTAAGATTGACACTGGAGGCGTATCTGGATCTCGAGGGAGGATATTACCTTAATTTAATGAATCTATCGGTAAATCATGAAGCTAAATAAAGCGCGAAGAGAAGGACAGTCACTGTGGGCAACTTTTACTCCATCTAAGGATATAGGATCTTAAGAAAATAATGGGTGCTGTTATGTAGTGAGCAGTGACATTTGCGTATATACAGGGTGATATTGAAAACGTCCGAAAAATAGGAATGGGTGGTACAGTTATAATGTGTTTATTATAAAATGTAATTCTAATTATCGAAATTATCCAAAAAATAATCTTATTTTTTATCTTAGACAGTCCTAATTAAGCTATTGTCTTTAGGTAGGCGTGAATTTTTGGTATTTAACTAAGAAAACACAAATGAATTATTTCATGCAAGTGTCAAAATATTTGTGGGGCGCGCCCGATCGATCCATCACTACTCACGTGAAAGATTAGCGATTTGCACTTACTATTTTTTTTTATTCACGAGAAAAATAGCAGTAGAGACGCACGAGGTGATGGAATTGCCAAACTCTCTTTACAATACTAATAAAAAAGTACAATTATTTTCCATAATTCGTTTTCTAAATTATTTTTTTTACACAAAGAATCATATATTCTAATTTGTCGCACCTATCAAAATTTTACTCTGTATCATTATCGTAGAAAAGTTCATGAGGAAACCGGCATTGCAAAAAAATGCCCGACAGTTTTCTCCGCGGTGTGTAGTCTGCCAACCCGCGCTAGGCCAGCGTAGTGTCTACTATAGCTAACCTCCCTTATTCTGAGGGGAGATCCATGTCCAGCAATGGGACAGTCAAGTGGTTAATAATGATAGTTTCATAGCTATACCAATTAGCTATGTAAGATTGGTCAATTAGGTGTCATTTGCTTAATTACGTCAATTTGAGTTTTACTCAGTCGCAAGATAGATGTCTCTACATTTATTGTAATAACATGACAAATAAACCTACACGCAGCCTGATGGTTGCCGGCAACCGTAGCCAGCTACAGAGCCACTTCAGCAACATCAGTAGTCATCAGAGAACTCAGTTGTTATATCTCCTATTTATGTTCAATAATTTAATTGGCTACATTACGTCACTTACTTACGTCTTTTCGTTTTACCGAAATATTCTGAAAAAAAAAATTATTCGAAAAGTTCTGAAATTGGTCGATAGTCAAATAAAGTTTGAGAACCTGTGGACAAGATACTTTGTGACGAAACTGTCCGTTACATTCGCAGCACTAATAGCGGTAGAAACGTTTGCAGTGACGGGAACAAATACTCGTGTCCACATGCGTTTGCGCAAGCGATTCATTACGGAGCGATCGGATTTCCATACGGTGTGTGTTGAAATCGATTTAGTTATAGTACGTTTACTGTGAACACTTAGATTTGTTGGATACGTAACGTTATAACTTAAAATACAATCATGTTTGTATTTCCTGAAGAGTAAGACGTATTATTTCAGACAGAATGGTATTAATTTTATTATTAATCAGTTATTTTCTTTTCCAAGGATAATCAAGTTATTTTCTTGAACTTAGCGTTGTCGTCGAGTAGTATTGTTTTGTTTTTTTTAAGCTATTGCATAGCTTCTATCGCGGGCCTTGAGCGTGGGGACCGAATCCAGAAATTCCGTAACGAAAAAAACCTAACACGCTTGTCTCTTTAGTTCAGCAACCCGCCTTTAGGTGGCATTGGTTGTATTACATAAGTTGATAAAAACCAATGCCACCTAAAGGCGGGTTGCTGAACTAAAGAGAAACACGCTTGTCTCTTTAGTTCAGCAACCCGCCTTTATTGGCGGTATTAAGCAGTGGTTGTATTACATAAGTTGATAAAAAACGCTATGCAATAGCTTTAACGCGGCAGTCCCCGAGTGCCACACGTCTTTTTTTTAAATATTCAATTCAACGAGAATAAAAATTAAATGAACATAAAATAATAAATGTAAACCCATATATATCGGTACAATTAAATTGTACCTCTAATAAATATACAAAAATACTCAAGCAGAACAAATATAAGAAGGAGCTTAACACTAAAATGCTGTGAAAGCTATGTTCAATCGCACACCGCCCAGCTATAAAGTCCAGTGGTACTCGGCTCCACTAATTACGGTCATTTGGCCATAAATACTGGCCATCGATCATAAAGACCATAACTTGCGGTCGTAAACTGGAGATAGGGACTATATGTAAATGTTTCCATGCAAATAATATCTTGGTTTGTTGGTTAGCCTATCGCGTTTGAAGGGTTGACCTTTAGAGTTTTTATTACTTTTCCGTAGTGCGATGCAATCCGAATTTAGATGACATAATGTGTACTTCTAGTTTTGAATGGTCTGTAATATAAATATCTGTAGGGCTCATAAGATAATTTTCAATACATCCTCACAAGATTCATATTAGAAAATTCTAAATGCGAAATTATACCAGAGGTAATTAATTGGTCTATGTTCCAAAGTCAAAGTCAAAATGTTTTATTTCAATTAGACTTTTGAAAAGTCAAACTAGTTGCACGGTTCCAAAAAGTGGGTCTTATGGAGAAGAGCCGGCAAGAAACTCCGTAGATACTCTTTTAAAAAAACATGATTACAATATTAATCTTTACAACTTTGCTTTAAATAGTTTGACAATTATGCAGTTTGATGTGTAAAATTTATTCAGTATAAGTAAGTGTTATATTTAGAAAGAAAAGGTCAGTCTCGACAGACAGTTCCCTGATTGGGTATCTCTATTAGCTAATATAAAATACAGGTGGCTACTTAATTGTGTTTATTTTTTTAGTTTTAAAACCGATGTGGTATGTTACCTATGACATTTCGTCTCGAGTTGACTACCATCAAACCTCAGTTAAATTTCAAGATCTTGATGAAATTACTTATAAGAAAAATACCAGATTTTGATTTTTCATATTCCTGTTATAAATTATTATTTTGATGCAATAACATTTTAAGGCAATTAGTATTAAAAATCGTAAAGCGGTCTATATTATTTTCTAATTGATAAAATTCGATCCCGTGGTTTTATGGCGGTTTATCATAATCCAGCGATTAATGGTGCGATCAGCCACAATTAGGATTGATCTCACCAAAACAGTCGCTCCTCATAAATCAATAAACAGCAATATTTAAGAAAAATTTATTAAATAATTATATACATATTTACAAACTAATTTGCTTAAAAAAATAACCAAGAGCTCAAACAACATAAAATAAAAAAAAAACATAACAAACCATCACGCCTGTTTTCCCCGAAGGATTAGGCAGAGGTGTACTACACCCACAGTTCCCCGGTATGTTTAGGTCCCATATTATAGGGAGCGAGCCTATTGCCATTAACCGGGCACAAATCTAGACTCCGAGCTGCTACTGAGAATGAGAAACCCAATAACACTTTACTCGACCTGGGGATCGAACTCAGCACCTCTAGCATAGCAGTCGCGCTTGGGAGTAAAATAAAAAAATAATAAAAATGATGTGTTTTTTTATTTCTGATAGGCTCACGCTTGACCGCCAGTTTGCCTGATTTTAAGCGACACTGTGATCTACGATGGAGCGCGGTTACCTAGAAGAAACCGATTCACTTGTGATTTAAAGACACCCAGATTATATCTATCGGGGAAGACCCAGTCGGGAAGCGCATTCCACATTATGCCTGCCTGCCATGTATTTTACCTTCTTCTTCTTTACAGCCTGAATCTACCCACTGCTGAGTATAGGCCTCTCTTTGCTTAGCATGTATTTTATATGCCCGTAAAAATAAACTGAAAATATGAAAAATTGTTTTTCATGCTACTTAAAAGTCGTCAATCAAAAACTGAGATTTTTTTACGGCTTTACACGACAGGAATAGTCTTACGCTAATAAATTACATTTTTTGGCAACTTGACCAACCCTAACCCTTCTAAGTGTTAGACAATTAAACAGCAAAACTCAAAAGCGATTCATTTGTTTACCATTTAGTACCCGACCCGCTATTACCGATGATAAAACTTTCGTGTAGAACCACAGTTAACATTAACGAACGTTCAAACGCTTGTAATAACTTTAATTTTAATTAAAAGTGGAAGCTAAACCGGCCGGTTAAACTACAGAATATGCTTCTGTAGTGATCACCAATTATAATAGAAAAAGCGTATCGTAATTTTTTAATCGCTGCACGGTGTAATCGGGCGTTTATCTCAAAAGTTTTCGCTATTCGTAACTGAAATAATAACGGTAAATATTTGTAAGAAAAAATATTGTACAAGATAGCGTGGTTTCCCACACTAGTAATTTGAATTGGTCAAATTATAAAAATGTGTACGATTTTTATGTGTTTCACGTTTTTATGTTATTGCGTTTGGGGCAATTTAGATATTTGTAGCGAATGGTTTTGGTATTTAGTTAAGCTATTTGAGAATATGAGCGTTGAAGGTTTTTAAGCATTTTTCCCTTGATTGAGGTAATGTGTACTTCCTAACTATATTTAACGCCTCATTGCCTTGTGGTTACTGCGTGCCCGGTAGAATTTTCATTACTTTTACGAATAGCAAATAAAACAGAGGGACCCACTACGAATTACATGTCAATTTGGTAATGTAATTAGAATATTATTCATCTATAGGGATCTAATCTAATGGGGCGCTATCAATTACACTTGGATTTGTAGTCAAACTCTGTTATTTAATACGGGGCGAAGCCCTAACTCATGTACAAGTCTGTGAATACTACCCTGCCTAGACAGTCTAGTAATATTTTAAATTTGTGCCGTTTATTCCCTTTATCAAATTTTAAACCAACCAGCACGATGAGGTGACACCTCTTTGCGGCAACCTCTACAGTACCGCAGTAAAACAATATTGTTTTAAAATTGAATTAGAATTGGCAATCACCCTAAACAGGTTCGTAAGAACTCAAGGTGCCTTAAACGATATTGTTTTAACCTTTTAAAACCGAAGGCTGAGCAAATTGTCCAATCAAACGATTTTTCACAGAGAAATCGTTGCTGTTCGTTCGTTTATACCTTTGATTTAAATATAGTGCTTAATTACCAGAGGTTATCGCTCTGGGTAATGGTCTCTGAATAAATTTAAAGACAACAATTTGTTGCAAAAACGAAAAGAAATTTTAATATACTTATTTATTCAGTAAAAGTAAATATTTTCGGTAAAGATTGTCTAAAAGATAATGCCTAAGGCAACATTACTGTCTTTATCCCTACTACACTCTTGTTCATTAAGTATAAATATTTTTTTTTTCAAAAAAGCTTACTAGCAATTTGGGTCGCACATTACTAGTATTCTTGTTAACCCTTCGTGCTAAGCTAAATGCTTGTGTTACGTGTGGGTTCACGTCGGTAGTGCAATGGGTGGGGTTCGAACCGGCAACCACATGATCGCAAGTCCGACGCCCTAACCATTAGGCTACCGCCGCTTCAGGAATGAAGAAATATCTAATTACATGAAAAAGATAAAGTTGAATTTGGCTAAGCATTAATGTCAAAGACATATTTAGCTTGAATTCTTAATCTATCATCATGTTTATTAACAGAACTAATAAATGAATGCAATATATTATTATGTTGAGGAAAATAATTGTATCACAATTTATTATCGGTTGATAAATTATGTCCATATATAGACTGTATTTCGTTTTCAACGAAGAACGAGTTTGCTAAAATTACAGGCTTTCCCCACGTTAGTGGGTGGATAGTCTATTAGATTGTCTGAATGTATCATCCCACGCAAATTTGGTTTGGTGGCGACAAACTTTCAATTTAATCCACTACTCGCTACCTCAAGAGACGTCTTTATCTCACCATTATTAAAAATCGCAATCCTAGCGTTAAATAAAACCGTGTCGATAAATATATGTACAGTCACAATAATTATCAATCCAAATAATCTATTCAATATTTCCCATGTAATTAGCATCGTTTACATCTAAAATGTCTACGAGAAAGCATATTTTCTCACAAGACCAATCAATAAGTCAGGACAATCAATTTTATATAGAGAATGATGATTTATATATACTAACATTGAAATAAAATGGCTGCATTTAGAAAGTAACAAAAGCTGATCAAGATTTTTTATGAAATGTCGAAAATTGTTTATGTTAAAGGCTACGCTATTATGTATACAATCAGCATATAAAACAGCAATATATAATCATAAAATGATTTAAAGAAACGCGAAAATATAATTAAAAAACGAAACGTTTTACATAATTCACAATTGGTTCCGATTTTAGTCTCGTGATGAGATCACTGTCGTATCGATATAATTCTATGTATATCGATTATAATCGATACGTACGATGGATCGAGTGGTACGTGACGTTTGAGCACCTTGATTAGTAGTCAATTAAGTGTTCCCATAACACCGTCAATAAAAGTATTCGGTGATTTCGAAGTATTTTGTTGTAATCAATTTTTTGATGTCGGCGTCCGTTTGTGGAAGAACAAATGGTTGTTTTATTGGCGTACCGAATTTAGTGAGGTCGGTGTCGAATACGCTTACCGGACTTCGCTGTGGGGTTCCGTCTGTTAATTGTAAAACCTTTCAACGGGACTTGGTCTACGTTTTACTGATTTAATATGAGAATTTCGATTTTAGTGGCAGATTCTTCATTTTATTTAATAATCATATAACTAGCTATGATCCGCAGTTACGCTCGCTGGCTCGGCTAAAGGTCGTAGCATGATTATAAATAGCATATAACCACCATCAAGGATTGGACTATCAAAAGTAAAAAGAAAATTTCAAATTGGACTGGTATTTTTTTAGATAAGGGAAGCGGTAGCTGTACCCTATGGAGACTATTAGTAATACCTTGGGGGCAAAATGACCAATTTTGATGAATTACAACACGTTTCAGCATAATGTTCCGTACCCAAAATATTTTCATGAATTGATAACATTTTAACACCCATATATTATAATTTTATTTGAAACTAGATCGAAAATCGTTTTCATCTTTATTTTCGACTTTGAAGTTCTTTCTATTCTAAACAGATGTAAGTGCCAAATGACGATGAATTGTTTGGAGATTAAATGGAAAATCGATTGAAGAAACTTGACAGTTTTAGATACCATAATGTGCGGTCAAAAGCACAATATCACTTCAATTTTTTTTTATTAACTTTTCGATGAGTTTCTATTTCTAACATACAGAACCGTAGCCAACCCGTCAGGCGCGCGCCTCGCGGGCGTGTCGAAAGGCCATCTCAAGAAGCCGAAAGTCGGTGCCGGTTAAAAATTTTATAGTTTATAATTACTGGTGATTGGCAGCGTGACCCGCTCGATTCGCCGGCTATCGGTGAACAGCCCGACAACACTGTTGATTTACATTTTTTTCCTCCCATGGTCTAACATTTGCTAAGACCGATCGACAATTTTCGGAGGATTTTAAGGTTATAAAAATACTAGCTTCTGCCTGCCACTTTGTCTGCGTGGACTTCAGAATTGGGTCCGACCTGGATAAAAAGTAGCCTATATGTTATTTCAGACTAGATTTTGTCTCTGTGCCAAATTTCATCCAGATCCGTTCAGCCGTTCTGGCGTGAAAGGGTAACAAACATCCATACTCACAAACTTTTACGTTTATAATATTAGTAAGGATGTAAGTATGTACAATTTTGACAACAAGGATAAAAGGGATTGTGAAATGAATTTAATTTTAAGCAATATACATACTAACATAAATTGTAACCTTTATCTGTAGGTACAAGTACATAGGAGATATTTTTAGAAAAAAAATGGGGTCTTTATAAAAGCATCAAAACAATTATCTTTAAAATGTTTGTCTAATTCCGTCCTGACTTATCGTGTTCTGTATAAAAGGGTAATGTTATTATGTTATAACAACAATTGACGTCACAAGACGACGACGCTCAAGTAATGCCATAGGCTTCAGGCCGTATGCTTGTTTGTCATCTTAGTAGTAATGAAAAAACAAGTTTAAATACAATACTAACACTTACCTTAGTCTTGCTGCCTCCAATTGAGCCAGGTCTAATAGACCCTGTCTCGTAAAACCTGGTGAGGATCTTGGACACGCATCCATGGGATACCAGCAGCTGCCTGCTTATGTCACAAGGCCTCACTCCCATGATGGCCAGCTCCACGATCCTCTTGCGAACCACGTCAGGAAGTGGACGGCCGTTGACGAACACGCCTCCCAACTGGTTGACGCCGGCCTGACCTATGGAAATTGAAAACCCTTTTATAGTTATGCTCGCCTGGTACTTTTTATTCTTATATCAATTAAATCTATATCTATACTTATAATAAATCTGTAGAGAGGTCAATTCTGTACATGAAATATATTTCCAAAACAACTATCAGCGGGTGATTAGTGATCGATACTGACGCCAAAAATGCAATCAGTAAAATTTTTGTCTGTCTGTCTGTCTGTATGTTCGTTATAGAAACAAAAACCACTCGACGGATTTCAACGAAACTTGGTACAATTGTTCTTCATACTCCTGGGCAGGTTATAGTATACTTTTCATCACGCTACGATCAATAGGAGCAGAGCAGTGAAGGGAAATGTTGGGAAAATTAGTGATTCATGAGAAAGGTTTCAAGCTATAAAACATCACGCTACAACCCTTAGGAACGGGGCAACGCAGGTGAAACCGCGGGCGAAGAACTAGGGAACAAAGTAACTATTCCACGCGGACGAAGTCGCTGGCAAAAGCTAGTATCTAATAAATATTTATCTATGTATATACATACATACTTATATGTATAGTATACCATCACGCCTGTATCTCCGAAGGGCTATGGAAGGATGTAGGTGTATTGATGTACACCCACAATTCGCCGTAATGTTTTTAGATCTCATGTAATAGGGGACGAACCTATTACCTCACACTTAGGCATTATCGGTATCGATGTAATTTAAGATGATTTGGTGAAAGACCAATCGATTTCTGTGATACGCGTCATGGATTCTATCACGCAGAGAGCAAATATATTTTTTTATACCAATAAGGTGGTGAACAAGCATATGACCCGCCTGATGGTAAGCGGTTACCGTAGCCTTTTAGTTTGGACGCTTGCAACACCAGGGGTATCACTCGCGCGTTGTCGACCCTGTAAATTAAGGAGGAATGGACTAAAGCCTAATCCCTCTCATTCTGAGAAGAGACCCGTGCCCAGCAGTGGGACAGTATAATGGGTTGATTATGTATGTTATGTTTTCTGTGTAGTTGGGCTGGCAGCATAGAAGACATGCTGCCATGCATGACAGCGGCGGTAACATACACCACCGGTCCCCCACACTGCCAACACAACGCTTCCTCGTAGTTTGTACCGTGTTTGACTATATGACAATTGTCATTGTAAACGAACCCATGACTCAGGAGAAAATGTTACTATACGGCAAAGAAGGAAGAATGAAGAATAATCAAAGCCGCCTACTCAATTTCAGTAGTTGTTTAAATCTTAACGGTTATAATTAGTCGTGAAGCGTCAATAATTGACCATCGACAGTCACCATGGTAATATTCCACGCACGACACGCGGGTAATACGGCACGCAAGTAATAAAGACTTCATACTTGTGATACCGACACTGGAAAACCCCGTGTGAACTAAAAATTACATATTTTATGATGAGGATAGGAATCAGTCAATTAGTATCCTTCTTTTCGGCTGCAAAAACTAGAAGTCATAAAAAATCTTTAATATAAATCCCAAATATAAATAAATTGAGATTAGGTATTTCCATAAAGATCCGACCTTCCATAAAGGTCCAACCTCAACTCAGCTGCTTCTCAGCAAAGCTGCAATTAGGCTTCACTTAATAATAATAATAATAATAATATTATAAATATTAGTCATAAAGAACGAAAGAAGGAAAATGTATCTATTTTCGCCCAAAACAACGTACGACATTTATTAGGGCCAAAGGCCAAATAATTATAAGCTAGTTTTTATGTTAATATAATTGGCCCTTTGATCCGATTGATATTGATTATGATTTTGTGTCATAATACTTTATTATATATAGCAGTGTAGCCAGTTTCTTTCCACTACAAATTGCTGTCAAAAATAACTCAACTCAGTATGACTAGAAAAACATTTAACAGATAAGTTCATATTTACCAACACAAAACCTTAGAACATTTGCAGTTAATCAAGAACAAACGTTTATAATATCTCAATTACAATGAGCATACCACGTTCCCCAATTCGGCACTCCACCTGTCCCAATTCCGGCCTAATATTTATTTGATTGCCAAAATTCATATCATCTTGCCGGCCGGTCCGCCAATTACGGAAAAAAGGACCAATTTTCTTTCGTAAAAAGTTTAGATCCATAGATATTGTCGTTGAAATTTATTGTTCATGTCGTTAATTAAAGAATAATGAAGTTGGTTTTATCTATTTTGTAATAATTATGAGTCGTATAAACGGGATTAATAGTCGCTTTGTAATCTGATATTGTTTGTTTTATGTATATTAGTTTTGTTCTATGATAAGCATCACTATAGCGCTGTTTCGTTTGTCGAAAGGAACGGACAGTAGAATAAAAAAAAATAGGATAACTGTACCTACGCTAGTTTAGATATATTATATTATTATTATTATTCAGCCGTTGTCGTCCCACTGCAGGGCAAAGGCCTCCCTACCCTCTTTCCACTCCTCACGACTCAAGGCTATTTTGGGCCAATCCTTCCTAAAGAAGTCAAGCTCATCCCGCCATCTCCGTCTAGGTCTGCCGCGTTGTCGTCTACCGTTATGTGGGACCCACTCGGTAGTTTGTCTAGCCCATAACTCATAGTTTAGATATAAAATAAGATAAAATTGTATATTAAATCTTCAGGTCTATTTTTGTATACCTGGTACATTATTTTCGCATGTCATGCAAAATAATAAACTCCTTAATAATTGCAATAAGAATCTCTATTGGGTTCAGCGTGTAAGAAAATCTAATTTGCTTCCAAGATTGTGCTACTATTTTCATTCTGCATTTTAAAGATTTTATTGTTTCATTAAAACCTAATGAAGTAGATATGCGCAGCAGAGGTCCTTTTAACAAAATCTCACGGTTATCGCCACCACCCGAGAGGACCAAAACTTCACATCCACGAAAGCATTGATCCATATAGTAAGAAACATGGGAATAACCATCCATTCGATACGGAAACATAAATAACCAATGCAGTAGATTTCGCCAAAACATCTTCACACATCCATATAAGCAATAATCCGATTATAATAATGATATCTCAGACTAATTTAGCAATAAACCAACCCACAATGCGCATACGTCATTTAAGAATAAGAAAAATCAATCACTTTTAATACCTCTCAAATCTCATTCTAGGCAACCTGATTTAAATCCTGGCACCTACGTTAACTGCCACTGTTAAGCCAGCCCATTATAAAGCAATAAAGCAATCAGTCGCAGCCAAACGGTTTACAGTCTTAATGCCAGAAAATTTAGCGTTCTAATTTGTCTGTAGTAATTTGGTTTTATGACGTTTTTCTTTAAAGAAGACACCGCTCCCGCCTATACGCCATTTCACGGGTGATGTCGCGACTTGCGCTCCAAGGAACGGATGCAAATTACTTCCCTTGCTTTACGATTCCTCTTTCAGACCGCTTGTTGTAATGATAATATAGTTTCAAGCTGATTTAGTCTTTAGAGCTAACTATTAAAATTTAATTTTGTTTGACTGCTGCGCGTGTCATTAAAAGAAAAAAGTATAAATGCAATGGTCTCCGCTGTGTCGATAGGTCGATTCTGAGAAGCTGCTCGTCTGTCGTGTGCGGAGATTACTTGTTGATCTTTAATGCTCTAGACATTGCAGCTGCATTATCCAGTAGTAGTCATAATACGCCAGGTCATGCCCTGCGTGTAATATGACTCAGGAAAAAAGTTGAAGTCTTAGAGTCGAGATAGCATTCTCCGAAAATCTTGGAAAAACTCCATTGTAGAGACTTTTTGTTGATCAAAACATCTTCAAAGAAATGTGGGAATCGAGAGAGTTAAAATAAAATAAATTTTGGTTAACTTGTAACCTATCTGTGATCTTATGCTAGTAACAGAAGACTCCAATTCAAATTCAAATGTTCGCCGCATCAGAGATCATTTCTGTCCATTATTTAGGCTTGGACAAAAGCAAATACTACAAACAGCTTAACTTTTCTGTTTTTTGAGTTTTTAAGAATCTATTTATTTATTTATACTCCTATCCACAATAGAAGTAAGATTATAAGAATTAATAGCAAGTCGAGGATCAGATGGAGATGGTGGATGACCATTGGAACTTCTCAATGGTTATTTTAAGACTGGTGTAGGACCGAGAAGTATGGTCAATAACATGAAACAGGCTATTGATGACGATGAACTCTCAGTAGACCAAAATTCAAACCAGTTCAACATTACACCACACCAAGTTGCACTTTTTTTTCAAGCTCCAACGAAAGTTTAAAAAAAGACCAATAAAACCAGTGTGCAGATAAAATCTCATTTAGTAAAGCGATCGTAAACGTTTAAGGCGAGACTCACACTGGACGGGATAACTGCCTGTGTTACATCTCCGTATTATAGAAAATTCAAATGTTTGTGTTTTTCTGTCACAATGTTGGTTTATAGCTGTTAGACATGTAACATAATCGTTAAAATTCCAATTCCTCTACTATAGTGACTGTAAAGGAACCCAGATACGTGGGAGAGTCATGCTTCAGCACGAAGGGGCCGGCTCGACCGGAGTGATACCACGGCCTCACAGAAAACCGGCGTTAAACAACGCTTACGTTGTGTTTCGCCGAGTGAGTGGGGTTACCGGAGGCCCAATCCCCTTTTAAAAGGTCGGCAACAAGGTAGTTACATACATACATACACTCACGCTTTTATCCAGGGGTAGGCAGAATATATAGACCGCCACTTGCTACGATTCTTGCATACGTCTTTTGCTTTTTCCACATTCATACATCTTCTCATACATACGCGCCGGTAAAAAAGTAGTTTTAGTGTAATAATCATCATATATAAAGAAAAAGAAAGAAAATGTTTTTATTGACACAGTCATGGACACTGCACACAGTAACATAAAAAATATATTTAACTATATTATACCTAAAATAATTAAACAAAGACTTCCACCATTTTCCACGAGGATGGGTTATATGCCACCTGCATCCCACAACTCTCAGCGACCTTTAGGTTACTATTCCATCTTTTTGGAGGCCGTCTTAAGGCCACTTTATTTTTCGGTGCATATCATAGTAAGCAGAAGTTTTTGGAATATTATTATCAACCCACTTAATATCAAGCACGAGTTTTATCTGAAAAAGATAGAACTCCACTTTCTACCTTCTTTTAAAACTGCGAAAATCATTAACAGCCTTGCCAAAAGACACAAAAAGGTTTTTACCACCCTGAACTCGCCCGTGTCGTTGCGTTTAATAGTAAGCGGTTTACGGTCTCCGTGTGCGGTGCGTCCAATCCCGCAATACCGGTAGCTTTAATTTCGCGCCAATCGAGAGCATGATATTGAGCCCTCAAATGGCTGCCACTGCGCATTAGCAGTGTAGCACCATCTTCAGAATGTGAGCTCGTAGATAATGGAGATTAACAATGTAATTATTTTACTATTCCTAGTATCATTGCAATTCTACAGCGTTGTCTATAGTAAAGATAATCTTGTACATAAAACTTCTGACTGACAGATAACGCATTGGTAAAAACCGGTGTGTAGATAAAAAGCATGAAATTTTGCGTAGAACTTCCTTATATTATATAGGATGACTAACTTACTAGGGGAATAGAAAAAGTACTAAAGATAGTGTGTAAGTGTGATATCATAAAAGTATAATTTATGGGGCTTGAGAATATCGAGAAAACACTCAAGAATTTAGCTATCTTCATTATACATATAAATTATATAACATGATGTTCTTTGTAAGTTATATAATATAATAATAAACTAAGCATATTATTTTATTTATTTTATACATAGGTATAGGTACCGCCATAATTTTTTCCTAAGTGTTTTATTTAGACGACGCGTTTTAAGGATTAGTTCAATGTTCATGGGATCTTCTGCTGTTTAATATAGTAGCGATAAATAATTTGAACAATGAATGAAAGAGACGGGTAGTGCAGCTTAGTACGCACGTTACTCATCATTATTCTAGCCATCTCTTTCTACTTTAGTCAAGACGTTTGTCTATAAGGGGTAATGTAAGGGGTTTTTAATGGTTTTTTTAAAGAAATAACCGCCACAGCAACGGTTATAAACATGTCTAACAAAGTTATTGGCTAAAATGAACCTGATGGTTTGAACGAAAGCCTGGATAATGGAAGCGTGTTGACTTTCATCCGCAATCCATTGATTGTCATCCGGGGCATTGCGGGCAGACAATTCAATTAGATCTTGATTCAAATTATTTATAAACTAGCTTTTGCCAGCGACTTCGTCCGCGTGGAATAGTTACTTTTTTCCCTAGTTCTTCGCCCGCGGTTTCACCTGCGTTGCCCCGTTCCTAAGGGTTGTAGCGTGATGTTTTATAGCTTGAAACCTTTCTCATGAATCAGTCATTTTCCCAACATTTCCCTTCACTGCTCTGCTCCTATTGATCGTAGCGTGATAAAAAGTATACTATAACCTGCCCAGGAGTATGAAGAACAATTGTACCAAGTTTCGTTGAAATCCGTCGAGTGGTTTTTGTTTCTATAACGAACATACAGACAGACAGACAAAAATTTTACTGATTGCATTTTTGGCGTCAGTATCGATCACTAATCACCCGCTGATAGTTATTTTGGAAATATATTTCATGTACAGAATTGACCTCTCTACAGATTTATTATAAGTATAGATAGATGACAGAGTGCAAAGGACCATTAATAATTATAAATATTATCACTTCTTGCAATACTCTAGTTAGACTAAATATCAGTAGATTTTTCTATCATAATAATATATTTTTATAGAGGTTCAAATAAGATTATATTGGATTAATTTAACTTTTAATCGGAGTAAATTGAATAGATTTCGATCTATCGAATCAAATACGGATTTTTTACAATAAGTTATATTTAGATAACCTTAAATGCAGTTTTGGTGTGCTTAAAATCTATGGATAGGTTTTAAGGACATATTTCTATCTTTAAACGTCTAACATAGATATACCTACTAGTCAAAAATCTCACATTGTATGATTTTAAAGTACTGTACGACTCATAAAAGCTAAGACCAGCAGAGAAATAACTTTATTTATACTAAAAGATGGGCACAATAATATTTGATCAGTATATTCTGGGATTAGCTAGCATTTGTGTTCCTAAAGATATCTTCATAAAACTTAATGCAGACATTACGAGACCATGATATTACGGTACTCGTATAGTTAAGTATTATAGTTAAATACGGTATTTAACTAGGTTTAATTTTACACAAAACTTCCTGCTTTTGTTCTACTATTTCTAACGTATAAGCTTGATTGATTATTTTTTTAATTGAAATCGATTTTTCATGAATTTTATCCCGATATTTTGGTATTAATTAATTCTGATGTTTGAGAATAATGATGGGTAGACTCCGGAAATAGTAACGTCAACGCTTTTATTATTCGAATTTGGCAAATTCACGAAAGAGTTTACACCGAGACTTAATTAGTGTTTTATTCGGAATAAAATTGGTACCGTTTATTTTCTCACCCTTATCAAATCGGCTAAAACATATTTCCGAATCCAACAAAGATCTCAAGTATATACATCTCGAAGTAAAAAAGATAGCCACAGGCTCAGACAGACACAAACCTAGCGTAATGTAAATTCGTGGAACCCATATAAAAGATACGAATTGCACGCGTCTTGATCGCTATAACGTTAATATGCTTCCAGTTTTACAATCGGCCGGTTGTTAAACTCGCGGTTTTTTTACCATCCGCGTCCGTATATCGACCGTATATCGCACAAGTTATTGCGGCTTTTACAACTTGTGACTGATTTTACAACGCCGCCTATTGCCGCGGTATTAGTGGTACGGGTGCAACGATTTTTCCTTTCGTCTCATGCTTTAAGGCGAAGGCGTTCGCTGACCTAACCAAATTACAATTTGGTTTTCTTAAAAGTAGTAAGTGCGACACAAAGACCAACTTTAACGGACCCAAAGACCAACTACACTCGAAACACCGTGTGGGGACCGTGGGGGTTAGAATACTGTTCCTGTATGAGGTGTGACTCCAACGTAAGGATGGTCGCCAGCCAGTCAGACCCCAAGAGGTCCTACCACCGAGCAAGTCAGATATTTTCACGCATCTTACGGGATGCCTATCTGAATGGCAGTGAGAATATTTAGTACAAGTGTAGGCATAATAATTGTCGCCAATTAAGTTGAAAAACGAATTAAAGTTTTTATATGGCGGGCCCCGCGAAAGCTTCGCCTTAAGTATTGATGGGCGTTTAGACGTCAGGCGAGACTTGGAGTAAGCGTTCACTACATTACTTTGTAAGTTCGATTTTAAGTTTACGCTGCTGACGCGGCGCCTCTTTCTGAATTATTTAGTAGTTACCTATCACTTTATTAAGATCTTTAGTTTCTTCGATCATGAACCACTACACAAGACCTTCGTCAGGCTTTGATATAACCATCGTTCCGCGAATTTTATTATTCAAAATCACTGACCTCCATAATACGAGTATATAATATTTTACTCCATAATTCTCTATCGCAGTCTTTCTCAGAGTGGGTGATGACGCCCCCTTGTGAGCGCTGGAGGGCCCAGAGAAAATCATATTATATTATATTAAATAATTAACAAACGTAGCGTAGGACGCCCTCTGGCAAGATGGAGTGATGATTTGCGAAAGGTTGCTGGCGGAAGCTGGATGCGACAAGCCGAGGACAGGGTGACATGGCGCACATTGGGAGAGACCTACGTCCAGCAGTGGACTGCTATAGACTGATGATGATGATGATGAAATAATTAAATTACAGTAAGTAATAATTGCCATTGTCCTGTTCAAGATGTGGTAAAGTTAAAAAAAATAAGGGGGCGCTAAAAAATTGTTGATCCTTAAAGCGGGCTATAAACGAAATAAGTTTTAGAACCTCTCCTCTATAGTACACTAGAATAGAGTAATAATATATTGAGATCAGTGTTTAAAATCCATTCTGGTAAAGTGCTCTGTCACTGAGTCGGATAAGTTTGTCGCACTGTGCCAGGTACCTAGTTATTATTTGGTTAAATACTTTTTGGAGACATAAAACTTCATCTTTACATCCAAATTGAAACCAAAATATCCTTCAATTTTTGACAATGACAGTCGTAAACCCAAATTCTTCTCAATTTATTTTTGTAAAGTGGTGTTTTAAGGTAATAATTAGTAATTTTGATCATGGACCGGTGTCGTTGTGAGGACTACGCGGCAGCTGTGAAGAAATTGAAGTTCTTTACTGTAGGCACCCACAGGCCTGATATAATTGAAAATTATGACAGTAAGTTTAGTATTCTAAATGTTAATATTTAACAGCGAATCGGTTTCTTCTAGGCAAGCGCACTCCATCGTAAATCGCAGTGTCGCTTAACATCAGGCGAATTGGCGGTCAAGCGTAAGCCTATCGTGAATAAAAAAAAACAACTGCAACAAACCTTTTTGCTGTCATCCTTTTTCCTAATAGAGATGCTATAGGCTTTGTGAACTCATTCCAAACGGCCCCTAACCCCTGACCAAGCCCAGACTACAAATTTTACAGTATATCGACACGCTAAGGGTAGAACCAACTGACACTAGAAGCACAATCACTTTTCTATCCTAAAAAGTGAAAACTGCATCCAATTTCGTCCAGTCGTTTTTGATTGATTCCCAGGTCGAGCAATGAGTTTTTTATGAAATTTTCAGTAGCAGCTCGGAGTTTGGAATTTTTGCCCGATTAATGGCAATAGGCTCGCCCCCTGTTATATGGGACTTAATACTGGCGAACTGTAGGTAAGTGTAGACATTAGTACGCCTCTGCCCGACCCTCCGGGGAATACAGGAATGATGGTATGTTATGTTAGCTTAGTGTTTGGACTTTTTATGTATTTAATACACCTCTGCCCAACCCTTCGAGAATACAGGCGTGATGGTATGTCATTGTATGTTCCCAGAAGGTAAATACTCCACAGTATGGGTACGACACCAAGTAGATCATACCGACCTAAAGTTCCTGAAGCCTAAAGCGTTCAAGCGACTGACTCCCGAAGAGTTGCCTGAGAACAGCATGACGAAACGAAGTCGACAGATAGAACACATGTGGTGTCCATTCATGACCCCAGTCAAGAGATAGATCAGCTGTTAAAAGGCACATTTCACCATTAGCAGTCGCGCAGTTATTCACCGAATAAATTAAAAAATGGAACGGAACTGCAGAGTAATTGAACGGGAATTTATATTTAGTGATAAGCAGCCTTAGAATGCATAAGAATAAGGAAGGATTTCCTTTGTGGCAATGCAGAAAGAGCTAATAATAAACCTATTTCAATTTAAGAACTGTCCAAAAAAATTATTACTTTTTCTAGATTACTAGCGCAAAGAATTTTTCAAAAGTTACGTTCTATGTGGCACGAAAATTTTCTATTATATTTTAAAAAGACAATTGCTATGGATTAACAAATAAAAATCTTTGTAATAATTTACTATGGGCCATCACAAATTATTTTTGTGGAATCTTAATCGCAGGAGCATTTTTGAAAAGGAATAAATTTTAAAATTAAAAAAATATTTATGTGTTTTATTAAACAATGTACCTACATAAGTCTGATTTCTTGAAGTCACAAGGCTGGCTGCAGAGCTTTTAGTTATCTGTAATTCAGTTCCGAGCTAAGCTTTATTGGTGTTTCTAAAAATCGAACTGGGTAGTCCATGCATGTTTAATTTAATTGCAATAAGATGTAGTTTTATGAATACTTTTTTGAAACGGTTTTTTAAGCTATTGCATAGCTATCGCGGGCCTTGAGCGTGGGGACCGAATCCAGAAATTCCGTAACGAAAAAACCCAACACGCTTGTCTCTTTAGTTCAGCAACCCGCCTTTAGGTGGCATTGGTTGTATTACATAAGTTGATAAAAAACGCTATGCAATAGCTTTACCGCGGCAGTCCCCGAGTGCCACACGTCTTTTTTTTTTCTTAATTGGACGTAGGGTGTTGATTCAGGGAATCTTCACAGCGTAACCGGACTTGGTGGCGAGGCACGAAAGCCTTTAGCCAGGAGCAACTTATAACTAAGCAACAGCAGCTAAGGCCGTCCCTAACGGGACTAGAACCTCGGCTTAGGGCGTTGCTCGAGGGACAGCTAGAGACGGCTGGATCTCTTTTTGCAGACAAATAGAAATGGTTTGGTCTACCACTGCCTCATTAGTGTAGTGGTCATAAACCCGACTGTTACGCTAGAGGTCGTCAGTTTGAAAAATGTGTTATTGGGTTTCGGTATGAATTTTTTGTAAAAAATGGTAGCCCAGGACAAAAAGAAGTGTATGGAGATGGAGGAGAAGGCCTATGTATGTTTTAAGAGAGGTAGGACATAGTGGAATCGAATAATTCCACTCACAATTGCAGCTCCTCGACTGGGGAAGTACCTCCACCTTGCAGAAAATCGTAGCCAAATGACATAACTCCGTGCTATGTTGTGTTCCTAACGGTGAGCAAGGTCGCCTTAGTGGTATAAAAAATAAATGTCCAAGGAAGGAAGAATTAAAGGCGATGATGATGATAAAATTTTTAATAGCACCTCGGAGTTCGGATTTGTTCCCGGTTACTGGCAATAAGCTCGCCCCCAATTACATGGGTCCTAAACATACCGACCAACTGTGGGTGCACTTCAGCTTAACCCTTCGGGAAATACAGGTGTAATGGTACGTTTTGGCCTTCCATTTATTGGTTTTTTATGCTATACAATACCTATCTATATGCTTATCAAACACGACACTCATCCCGCCACAGAATATAAAATCAACACTTTCAAAATGCTATAAAAATCCAGAAGATGATTTGTTCCCAATGATTCTTTTTAACAGAGATACCGTTAATACATCGATAAACATCTTTACGATTATTATACAAGATTTTTCAATAATTAATGAACAATAATAAAAGGAAATAAAGTTTACGATATAAAATTGTAACATAGTTGTAAACGTTGAAGTAGAAAATCGAATGTGATGCTTAGATTCACTTGATATAGAGCGGGTAATTATCAAAATTGTTGTTCGTATTAATGTGGACTTTACTAGTAATTTTTTTTTAAAACATTGCCCCACACTAGTATTTTCTCCTGTATCGTGGGTGCGTTTACAAACACAAATTCTCACATACACAAACACCCAGACCCGGAACAACTACCTGTAGATCAAACAAATATTTGCTTCGTGTGGGGATAAAACCCACAACACGTGGTGCAGAAGCCGATCGCTCAGCCGCTACGCTAAATGTGTCGTCATTCAATTTGAGCGTTCTGCGTTACTTTCTGATGTGAGATCAATCGTCAAGATTTTTGAGAATAACTTTCACGAATTTTCATTTTTAACAGTCCATTTCAAGATGTAATAAGCGTGTTCCATTAATTAGTGAAGACGATGGAAGTTGCTACTGTTTTAGGTATAGTCAATAATATTACCTATATAATATATAAAGCTTTTAAAGACGGTTTAGTCATGTTAGGACAATGGCTTAGGTTTAGTAAAGCCAATCCGGCGGATCCCGGTATTTTTGAATGCAACGCTTTTTTAAAAGAAATTACATAAACATAGCATACATACCGTCACGCCTGTATTCCCCGAAGGGTTAGACAGAGGCGTAGTAATGTACACCCACAGTTCGCCGGTATGTTTAGGTCCCATGTAATTTGGCGAGCCTATTGAAATAACAGAAAATCTGTATTTTTATTTGTAACTAGTTTATTAGAAACATTTACGCTATTAGCAGTTGTTGCAAGTAGAATATTTAGATTTTAAAAAGCATAGAACTAGTTTAAAGATACCTAAGTCTCGCCTAGTTTGAAGGTCTTCTTTATAAGACTTTTATACACCTACTTCCGAACTCCAATAGAGAAAACAGAGGAACTCATTCATCTCCATTTTTATGGTCCACAAAAATTGTTTGAATTTGCCGAAATAGTGTTTAAATGTAAAATGATACTGTATATAAATAGCATCATTTCAATATTATTCGAATTTTATTGGATTTTGCAAACAGTATTCTTCGTGGGTGGCATGTTATGGTCACTGGTTTCTCACTACAATTTAGTTAAATTGTAGTGAATAACAAGTCTTACACTTTATTTGTGTAGGAAAACGATTATCTATACTTATAATAAAATTGTAACAGGCCGATGTCTTTAATTATAGATAGGTAATATTAAAGACTAGCTTTTGCCAGCGACTTCGTCCGCGTGGAATAGTTACTTTGTTCCCTAGTTTTTCGCCCGCGGTTTCACCTGCGTTGCCCCGTTCCTAAGGGTTGTAGCGTGATGTTTTATAGCTTGAAACCTTTCTCATGAATCACTCATTTTCCCAACATTTCCCTTCACTGCTCTGCTCCTATTGATCGTAGCGTGACGAAAAGTATACTATAACCTGCCCAGGAGTATGAAGAACAATTGTACCAAGTTTCGTTGAAATCCGTCGAGTGGTTTTTTTTTCTATAACGAACATAAACAAAAACTATATACAGACAGACAAAAATTTTACTGATTGTATTTTTGGCGTCAGTATCGATCACTAATCACCCGCTGATAGTTATTTTGGAAATATATTTCATGTACAGAATTGACCTCTCTACAGATTTATTATAAGTATAGAAGATAAACTAATATGGTAGGTCTTTATTAGAGCAACAAAAGCCAAAATAACAAACTTTTATCTGTCTGCCTGTATGTTTGTACGCGCTCTACGCAAAAAATTCATGCATGCATTGCATGGAATTGAATGCAGTTGTCGAGGATGTATTGCTAGAAGTGTAAATTAAAATTTGGTGCATGTTTCATCTTGATATGCCGTCTAGAATTGGACTTATAGTATGTTAATCTTTTGGGACGTGAGTGAAACTGCGGGCAACAGCTAGTGCATAATATTTTTTATCATGACTATGGATTCATTTTATGTTACTTTCATAATCTTAATAATTTAATGTCCATCAAAGACTACTTCAACAGCGTATTCAAAGTTCTTCAAGTGCTTTACATAATAGACCTGTATAGACCTTCTATAGAGCCAAATACATGCCTGCTCGAAGATATAATTATAGCCGACAAAGAGATGCTGATATCCAAAATACGCTGTCAACTAGTGAGACAGTACTCAGAAAGGCAGCATGGAATAGACCATAGTCCGCCAAACAGGCTTATGTGTATTTTTGTTTATACAGTCCCCTTGAGTATGGGACAAGGATCTTGTTTTTTATTCGGCTTACGCTTGACCGCCAGTTCGCCTGATTTTAAGCGACACTGCGATCTACAATGGAGCGCGCTTCTACGCTGAAATGTGTAATCCGCTTTCCGAGTAGGTACGGTTGATAAAAGTGGACTTAAAGCGTCTCGTTCTGGTTTTTGGAATGTCCACCATGAATTGATCTTTTCAGGACCAGAATAACAATAACCGGAACGCACCATCAGAGCAAAGTGAAAATTCCTTTCTAATCCAGATAGAAACAGTAGTCACTTCACCATACGACAACTTTGATCTCGGTTTTAACAAGCCCGTGGGAAATTTGGAAACTTTCATACTACATATATATGTGAGCTTTTTGATATTTGATAATTTATGTGAGTGGAATTTCGCATATATTACCTATAGAGAAGGTACCCCATATTCTCCAACTCGTATATCGCAGACTAGCCCTTTTCCAATAATTCCTTTCACTTTTCTGCGTTTATTTATAGATAGATAGATAGAGTATTCTTTATTGTACACCAAAAGACTGAGCGAAAATACACAAATGTTACATGAGTAAATACAATTGGCGGTCTTATCGCTAAATGCAATTTCTTACAGACAACCATTGGATGGACAAGGGTTGACTAGAAATGACAATGGGCGGTTGCAGGTGTACATACATAATAAATAAATAAATACCTAGAATGAATAATAAATAAACACACATCTTTGATGCAAAATATTTATACTATACATACAATATAAATAAAAATATTATACTATCTATACTTATAATAAATCTGTAGAGAGGTCAATTCTGTACATGAAATATATTTCCAAAATAACTATCAGCGGGTGATTAGTGATCGATACTGACGCCAAAAATGCAATCAGTAAAATTTTTGTGTCTGTCTGTCTGTCTGTCTGTCTGTCTGTATGTTCGTTATAGAAACAAAAACCACTCGACGGATTTCAACGAAACTTGGTACAATTGTTCTTCATACTCCTGGGCAGCTTATAGTATACTTTTCATCACGCTACGATCAATAGGAGCGGAGCAGTGAAGGGAAATGTTGGGAAAATGAGTGATTCATGAGAAAGGTTTCAAGCTATAAAACATCACGCTACAACCCTTAGGAACGGGGCAACGCAGGTGAATCCGCGGGCGAAGAACTAGGGAACAAAGTAACTATTCCACGCGGACGAAGTCGCTGGCAAAAGCTAGTCCTTAATATATTACTAAATTTATAATACAATAATATAGTAACCATTTAGGTACAAGAGGCCAAGTAATGCTGCTTCACCATATGCTTTATAGGTATCCAAACACAGAATAATCTCAGCGTGCTTCTTAATTTTAGCGGGCAATTCAAATATATAATGTTTATTATTCAACCATTAATTAAAGCATATCCACACTATACTCATCCGTGTCTGGTCATCGCGTCGCGTCGCGCGTTCCCGCTCAATAAGTTAATTTGGCGTCAAACCTCAACGCTTGACTTGTCGCGTTTAAATACCGTTTACAAAGCCTCTCGCCCGATAGATGTGTTCACCTGATAGTGTAGGTGTTGCTTAATGTTCGATTTGGAAATTATACTCGGTTATTTTTATAGTTACGCGGTGTGAGGTAGTGTTGCCGTGATAGTGTGTCGGTAGCTTATTAATTCGTGTTTCTTTTTAATTATTTGAGATGAGAGATGTTTTTGTTGTTGTCTTGCGACTGCTTCGCTAGAGGTCCTCGCTTCGATTGACAGGTCAAGCAGTGTTATTGGGTTTTTCTATGAAATTGTCAATAGCAGCCCGGAGTTTGGGTTTGGTCCCGGTTAATGGCAATAGGCTCACCACCTAACCACCATAACATGGGACTAAAATATACTGACGAACTGTGTCCAAAAGGATAGGTTAAGACAGAGGTGAACAAATGTACACCTCTGCCTAACCCTTCGGGGAATACGGGCGTGATGGTATGTTATGTAAGTTCAATTATTTTATCGTTGCCTTACCATTATAGCTGTAGATTATGCAGGCGTGTCTGCGAATAATATCACGATTTATTAAAAATGTCACTTTTAATGATCCCTGAGCTTTCCTGCTGCAGAAAGACATCTGAAGAAAGTGGAATAGTCAACTCGTCAGTTGATGAAGCTATGTTACTATGCTACTGTAAGTCGGCTTCAAGGCAGCGTATCAAGACAAAACATGCACCGGATTTTAAGTTAAAGAGTTCCAGCAATACAAAGCTGCATTCAATTTTTTTTTATGGAATAGGATGGCAAACGAGCAGACGGATCGCCTGATGGTAAGCGATTACCGCCGCCCATGGACACCCGCAACACCAGAGGAGTCACAAGTGCGTTGCCGGCCTTTTAAAAAGGAGAACGCTCGAATTCCAGGCAGTAAGTTCTTGCGTGATGCGTGGACAAATAAATAGACAGACAAAAAATCTAAAAATTGTTGCTGGCTTCTGTTGCTCTAATAAAGACCCTCCATATTAGTTTTTCTTTAATATCTATAATGTACAGACATCGGCTTGATACAATTTTATTATAGGTATATAGATGTACTATGTAAAGATGTATATTTTTTAAGACGATATATTTTTAAATTGATCTACGCTAATCGCTAAGCCCACTGTGGCAGGCATAGGCGCTTCTTTCTTTGATGCTGAGCTCATATTGGGTCATCATCAGTGTCCGCCTGGATCTCAACTAACAATTCACGACTCGGAAATCACAACCACTACCACTGAACCATTGCTGTCGAGTAATTAGCTCTCAAACTTACATAAAACGCATTCGAATGGGAGCTACTAAGTAAAACCTATTTCCGTGTAATCTCAATATTTCCAACGCAACTCTCGAATAAGTTTATACCGAACGGCTCTTAATTACGTTCACCAATTTATTCTTCTCCAAAATTTACTAGCCTTGTTCATATTCAAATCAGAATCCCGGAAACATCGTGTGTGATCTCCTAAAGACGTACGAAATCATTCAAAATGTTTCCAAATGCTCTGATATCATCACTTTTACAGAAAATTATTACTATGGACGAGATATGTATCATGAAAATGATATTTTATTGCTAATAATCTATTTTTCTCATTTTTATAACTCTTATTTTTGAGATAGCAAGGTTGAGAATGTGGTAGAAAGTTGTGTGTCACATTGTAAGCGGTCAATTCAGTGTGAGCAGATGTTAATAAGGAACTAATGTGGTTGGAGCATGTTTAATGTATTAGAATCGAGTAAGTGTTGATGCGGGTGGGCTGACTCGATACGGATCCGATTTTATCTCGATACGAGATTTGGACTCGATTGCCTTAATTACCGTTAATGGTTGTGGACGGTGGTAAGGTACCAGGGTGTGCATGTTTTCGAATTGAGAGAGACTTTCCGTTGAAATGTTGTTAAATGGAATGTGTACGTTTTAGGTGTTAATGGCTT
The DNA here is from genome assembly GCA_910591435.1 of Acronicta aceris. Lineage (NCBI taxonomy): Eukaryota > Metazoa > Arthropoda > Insecta > Lepidoptera > Noctuidae > Acronicta > Acronicta aceris. Next base: position 5,855,960 of record OU342781.1, on the reverse strand, counting down.
TGAATGTCATGTACGTACCTTTATAGGTGTATATTATTATTAGTAGTTATTATTAACACGCAATGTGAACGTTTAAAAATTAGTTGTTACATAATGTAGTTCAATTTGCGATAAAGGATAATTATGAGTGTAATTATAAATTCCTTTGGGTATACTTTATGTTTGTGCGTGTGATACTGTTTTTATTAGGATCATATTATTAGGAATCAAAATTTGAGAATAGGGTCAATATTTTTTATTTCATAAATGAAGTTTTATCGCTATTATTTTACTGGCTTCAAACCGAGTAGCACATCGTTTCTACGCGCCAGAATGATTGGTAATGCCAAAAAAAACCAACAGCGTCGTATTGTCACGAGATAAGAGATATTTTATTTGTAAAAATATTAATATATACATTACGAATAGCTTGCAGTGTAAGGTATTAAAAAATAACATGTTTTACTATACCTATATGACGCACAAAATTTAATTAAGTATCTAGTCAATTTCTTCAGAATTGTTGTATCTACCAAACCTGTCAACGTGTCATTGGACGACCGTTTTGATACTATTTAAAAAACAGACGACGCCCCTGGACTATCCGCCGATATTTGATTACGTGGCAATCCTTGTCAAGGGGTTCTTTGAAACGCTTATGATTTCAATGCGTGAGGTAAATTCTTGTTCCGACGATAAGACAAGGCTGCTCTTCGGTCTCTTTAATGTTTAAACGTTGGGGTTAATTAAGATCTGAACATTTTCGTATCCTACCGTCATTAGCTACTGGCTTGATCTTAACCGTTGATATACGATTCTACTTAGCGGTCAATGTATTTCAGTTTCGTTGATAAGTAAGTTGAGATTGTGTTGAAATGAATACGGTTTTCGCTACGTGTGAGTTCTGGCTATGAGATCGGTTTGTTCGTTAATTCGATTTCGGTTTCGGCGATAATTTTGTGTTTGTAAATATCTTTTTTTTATTTCGTGCAAATACTGTCCAATTTATTTGAAGAAAAATTCGACCATAAGCAGGATTTGATCACACATCCTCCAATTTATTACGCCACATTACAATTAAACTACTGAGAACTGGCTGCTGAGATTGAGGTCTTGAATCCGATTCCTAGGTCGCAGTGTCATTTTTTTCCAGTTGGTTAGGATTCTCATTAGATTCTCAGAAGCGGCTCGGATTTTGAATTTGTGCAATTGTGAAATAGGTTGGCCCCTATCACGGGGACCTGAAACATACAGGCAGTCTGTGGGTGTATGTTAGTACACCTCTACACCAAAATAGCTTAAGGGTCCGGCGGAGCTTGAATTTCCCACAAAAACGTAATACCGAAATAAATCGTAATCCAGACAATATTCTATAAAATTGTGTTAGTATTCGGATTTGGATACCATTAATCTAGGTTTCTACGCTACTATTTCGTCAACTACTACTTCACTTCACATAAAATACCGGAAAATCGTTCCAAACTTGGTAAAGTTATCAAAAATTACATTCGCTTACATTTATTTCCAGTAAAGTATTTTGGAGGAAATGGTAACGTCCTACGTTACCATAGAATAACGGTATTGGAATCCGAATAATAACAGAATTTGATTAAATTGTACGATTACGGTACGATTGTACGATTTATTTCGATATTATGTTTGTAAGAGAAATTCGGTCCGACTCTTAACACTATAAAAATAAAGAAATTCAATTAAACTAGGTATTTTACCTGTGTGTGGCATTCCGGCGCAAAAATATTCTGGAAGAAAAAGACAACATGATTAATAAATAAATACATAATTAATTAGATGGCGAGGAAGAGCAGACATCACAGAATAATTATAGTCAACTGTTGGGACATCACTTAAATATCGTGAGAAGGGAAGGAAGGTTAACTCAGTAGATACATACAGATAAAAATGCTATTTATATCTATATAAATTTATATTTATGTGGGGATTTGAACTATTTGGGTAGGAATAAATTGGCTTGGAATAAATCTTCAGTTTATTTTCGTATTTGAATACGTCTTCACTCTCTGGTCGTCCTCTTACATCTCCAAGTCATAATCCTTCTACTGTCATTTAACTGTCAACTGTCAGCTGTCATCTGTCAATCTTTTTTTTAAATCATTCATGTCATCAAATCATACGTACATTCTTAACATTCATTCGTGATCTTACTCACACCTTAAATATCGGTCATAATATTTCATCTCTTTTACTCATTACGTTCCAGTCCTACCTATATATCTATATTTAAAGGTCAGGTGCGTAGTACTCGCCACCGGGCGGCGCGTGTGTATGAGAAGTTTGAATAAATGTGGAAGAAGCAAAAGAAGTATGCAAGATTCATTGCAAGTGGCGATCTATAGTTTCTGCCTACCCCTGTGTGAGAAAGGCGTGAGTGTATGTATGTTATCTATATATATAAAAGAAAGTTGTGTTAGTTACACTATTTATAACTCAAGAACGGCTAAACTGATTTGGCTGAAAACTGATAGGGTGTTAGCTTAAAACCAGGAGAAGGACATAGGATATTTTTTATCACGTTCCCGTGGGATAATTTAATTTTACATTTTTACCAACCTAAACCCATATAAACTGTTATTTTGATAGTTGTCATAGTTGCCACATAGTATGATGGTTGTCATTGTTTGAAATCGTGCATATAAAAAAGAGTATTTAATGTGTTTAAACTATTTTGCTGGAATGCAGAAAAAAAAATTGATGTCAATCGTCTATTTGGTGCGACCTAGAAGAATGGATTCAGACTGGAGTCAGTAGTCAAGAACATGATAGCTATTTCATAGAAAAATGTTTAATTGGGTTACTGGATGGTTTAGATTCACAATTTGAGCCGGTAGGTGGCACCGCAATCGGGTTCTACGATTTTTTTTCATATATAGGGCAAGACATGGGAATGTGATGAATGGAAGAAAAGGACATGCTGCGCCGACGACAAATAAAGAGCAGGAAGATGATGATACAGGGCAAGACAACGTTTGCCGGGCCCGCTAGTATCTATATAAATAATAATGCCTCATTAGTCTAGTAGTTTTCGCGACTGCTACGCGAGACGTCTTGGGTCGAGCAAAGTGCTATTGGGGTTTTCTATGATGTTGTTTTAAATTTTGTGATCAAATCAACACCAAATTTGAATGAGGCCACTTCAGGAGTAAACTCTTTCAAATTAAAAAAAATATCCAAATGTCTAAATCACAGAGTTCTGAAGTAACAAACATACAAAAAAAAACAATATAGTCGAATCGAGAACCTCCTCCTTTTTGAAGTCGGTTAAAAAAGAGGTAAGTATTGGAACGGTTATCAGACACAGCTTAAGTATACTGGAAATGTATAGCTTGATGTGTATCCGTGTGTACAAAATATAAATTATCGTTTATAGCCATTTTTGTATTTATCGTTTTGTGTTAACCTTGTGTATCCATAAATCATTTCAAAAACAGTTTTCTATTATAAGCATTAACATTTGAAACACAAAGCGAAGGTCATTTCCAGTAACACTACCAGAAATGATCTATTCCCATCCAATACCAAGAGCTAATACCATTTGGTATTAGTTTATTTCCGAATTTATATTCTATTCCCAACGAGTACTACATTTTTTTTAATGAAAAATATTACTAACGAATGCCAAAACGTGACTTTTTGTACACTCAGCTACACAAAGTTTTATTTTATTTTCTAACATTTACATACTCTACTATTTTAATTGAATGCTAAAAGTCTAAAACTTTCCAAACTAACAAATAAGTAGTTCAAATGAACCATTTCTCTTTACCTGCGAAAAAGGGTCGATGTTGTCTTTTGTTTTGTAATTCGAAGCAACCAATCAGAGTTGAGTGCAAAATAAGTCTTGTTCTCAGACAGACAACTCGGTTCAGTACATTTCCATGCCTGCGGCGGGTGGTGCATACTCAGTGAAAGTGATATATTTTTATAAAGTGAGTATTTTAGTGTAATTAAATTGCTATTTACTTATCTTGTGTTTCTATTTTTTAAATAGGTATTATCATAGTAGGTAGGTACCTAATTAAAAAGAAGCAAAGATAGAGTTTAATGTTTGAGTAATACCTATTTATGTTTTATATATATATATATTTGTTCATCACATGTATATGTTTATCACAGAAATGGCTGATGAATCTGATAATCAGCCTTCAACATCTTCGGGAAACCCAGGAGGACTGACGTTTATAAAAAGAAATGGTGGCTTGGTTTTGCTGAGAGCTGGTTACCAGTACACTAAAAAACGGCAAAATAAAAATGGATGGAGCCATTGGAGATGTGTGAAGGTTAAAGAGTGTAGTGGATCTTTGCAAATTAAGGTATGTTTTTAGCATCTACATTGATATTTTAGTTTTTAGTCAGTCAATCAATATTTGTATTGATATATTGCTGTCTCTGCAGGATGGCAATATTTCCAATGAGAAAAATCATAGCTGCGAGCCCGATGAAGTAAAGAACTTGATGGCGAAGGAACTAAATAATTTACGAGAAACGGTATTAAAGTCTGATTTCACCCCAATACCAAGGATTTATAACACATTTAAATCCCAATTCTCTGAAGCTGAACAGGATTTGGTGAAAAATATCCCATCATTTCAAAACACGAAAACAAAATTGTATAAAGCAAGAAACAAGGAAGCTGATGTGTCTAAAATAAAGTACAAATCAGTAGATGAAGTAGAAATCCCTTTAAAATTTCGAGATTTTGTACTGTATGATTATAAAGACGAGTCTAATACCCGAATAATTATTTTGGTCCATCCAAATCAATTAGCGCAAATGGCAAAAATTAAAGTTTATGAATGTGATGGGACGTTTAAATGTTGTCCTGTGCCATTTGTCCAGTTATATTCTATCCATGGAGATCTTGGAAGCGACGAAGAACACACTCGCATAGTTCCTCTAATTTATGTTTTACTGAATTCTAAAACAGAAGAAACATACAAAACTTTATTTGAAATTTTGAAACAAAATATTCCTGGATGGGAACCCTCTAAGTTTATGACAGATTTTGAACAGGCAGCAATGAACGCCATTTCAGCTGTCTTTCCCTTAGTTGAGGTAAAAGGGTGTTACTTTCATTACTCCAAAAATGTATGGAAAAAAGCAAAAGATCTGAATCTGACGAAAGATGCTATCACCCGAAGACATGTAAGACTTTCATCTTTACTGCCTTTACTTCCGCGAGACTTAATACCACAAGGCTGGTGCTACATTATGGAAGATAGTCCTGAAAGTGTCGCAATTGAAGCATTTAATAACTACATGGTGTCGCAATGGTTGGAAGACGAGAGTTTTGTAGACACTTGGTGTGTTTATGGTGAACGCCATCGAACCACGAATTCCGTAGAGTCTTGGCATATGAAATTAAACTCCACTGTGCCCAAAAATGCCAATTTATATCAGCTTCTAAAAGCTCTGAAAGAAGACGCAGATTTGCAATCAGTGGTTGTTAATCAATACATGACCAATGCACCTGACGCAAAGCGACGTGCAACGGAAACTATAGCGAAAAATCGGTGGATAACATACGTTACTGACCAACTCCGTGAACAGAAAATTAGCGTTGGTCACTGTTTAGAAAAATTAAGGGTCTAACTTCTATTTGGTGATATTTTAAAATTAAGCTGATTATTACCTACTTTTAAATGTTAGCTAATTATTTATATTTGATGTCTTTGCCAAAAAAAATGCTGATTTATTACTACTAAGCTACATAATTATTTTAAAAGTTGATTGTCTGTGATATTTTATAACTACTTGTAAGTAAATTGACCATTTTTGATGTTTCTTTCCAAAAACGTTATTACATTTGAAGTTGATTATCTGTGATATTTTATTATTTTGTTAGATTTTAAGTAAATGATTCATATTCGATTTTTTGAATTTTTTTTTTACGTGATTTATTATTATGAATATACACAAATAGTTACATTAAAAGTTGATTATCTGTGATATTTTATAACTATTGTTAGATTGTAAGTAAAATATCCATTTTTGAAGATTTTGCCAAAAACATTGTTACATTGAAAGTTGATTATCTGTGATATTTTATAATTTTGTTACATTTTAAGTAAATTATTCATATTCGATTTTTTTTAAATGTTTTACGTGATTTATTATTATGAATATACGCAAATAGTTACATTAAAAGTTGATTAACTGTGATATTTTATAACTATTGTTAGATTGTAAGTAAATATCTATTTTTGAAATTTTTGCCAAATACATTGTTACATTAAAAGTCGATTATTTGTGATATTTTATATAATTTTGTTGGATTTTCAGTACTGTAACTATTCATATTCGATTTTTTGCCAAATGTTTACGTGATTTATTAAGTCAATTATAGCATCACCATATATAAATCGATTGTCTGTGATATTTTATACTCGAGCATCGCTCTGTACTTTTACATACTAGGTAAGTATCACAGTTAATTAATAAGTATTGAAAATTGCTACTATTTGATTGTTTGTATATAATATTATAATTGTTGGACTTGGAATAGTAAAATAAAAGTATCTAAATCTCTAAAAATGACAAAATAAAAGAAATTCAATATTTGATTTATATTCAAACCCTAATTTTGATTAAACATTACTTAAAATCACTCAAAGCATTTTAATTTTACTGAACCTGACTGTACCTAATTTCTTCAAACTTGTTTTGGTATTGGTTTTAAAATGTGGTACTCGTTGGGAATAGAAAATAAATTCTGAAATAAACTAATACTAAATGGTATTAGCTCTTGGTATTGGATGGGAATAGATCCCAGAAATATACATTAAAAAATATAAAATTATACAATTGAAAAACGTCCCTTGAAATTTATACGGTCGAGTAATATTACCTACTTCTGTCCCGTAAACATGGTAATCTCGCTGTATAATCGGTCGCGAGTCAAAATTATAAGCCGCTGTGACATCTTTATCGGTTTTCTAGCGCGATAATTGTGGCAGGGAAATGACGTGACCACGGTAGAGGTTAAATATTGACTGAAAACTATAATTTTTCCCCGTTTTATATTCACCGAAAAAAAAAAGATTAAGAATTTTAATATTAATTTTTACGCCGTTTTTTGTTTTTTTCGTAGCGTGAAGTTAAATAGTATTTAAGCTTTAAAAAAAATTGCAAATTAAGCAAAAATATTTAATTAAATATAACTGTTAGTTCCAGAAATTAGCGCGTTCAAACAAACAAACTCTTTGACAAAACAGTATATAGTATAACTATACCTACCTATAATTTTATTCTGTCCTTTTACTCTTTTTTAAAGATAACAAGCTAGATTGTATTGGCTAAATAAGCGGTATTCATAGATATTTTAATGTGTGTATGAATCCTTACTAATATTATAAACGTGAAAATTTGTGAGTAATGGATGTATGGATGTTTGTTACTCTTTCACGCCAAAATGGATGAACGGATCTGGATAAAATTTGGTACACAGATAGATTATAGCCTAAAATAACACATAGGCTTTTACTTTTTATCCAAGTCGGACCCAATCCTGAAGTCCACGCAGACAAAGTCGCGAGCAGAAGTTACTAGTTACAAATATCTTTAAGAAGTATGTATACCTATCTATAATAAAGATAACTAATTCGGGTGTTTTATGATTATGGCAGAAGGAATAGTGCAAAGTAGATAAGTATCTTTTACATTATCTGTCTTACTCTACGTGATAATTAAGTGTGATTATTGCACTTCTTCATACTTAGTTCAAAACTAATTTGAAAAAAAAAAATACCATTTTTAACTTTTCCTCAGCTACGTAGAAGCAATGATGTCGAAAAATTATATTAAGTAAACTGTCACCAAAATTTACAGAAACATATTGCTATAAAAGTGACCTAAAACAAAAAACAACGTTACAATACCGATCCGCAGTCGCGCGTCGCCGTGACGCAACAAAACGAAACCACGGTTATGATTACAACCGCCCATTACGTACGATAACACCCTTAAATCATAATTTATTCAAATTAAAAATACTTATCAAAATGTGATGCGGTACTAAATCAAGAATTAAGTGAGTGGGTGCGTGTTACGCTAAAAATCGATGCTATCGCGATGGTCGATCACCGTGAACATTCAAAAAGAATTACGTACAATAAGACGCTTTAAGCACGCGAATATCATTTTACACTAAAAAAAAAGTTCATTATTTTTCGGCCAAAAATATTAAAATGCTTGTTTTGGTATTGTGTCAGATAAGCCTCTGTTGTGCAACAAAATTGATCACAAGTTTCTATCAATAGTGACCCAACTCGCAAAGACAATTTAGTGGGGAGTCTCTACTGTCAATAATTGAGATACCTCTGGAATTCGAAAGTCGTTCGGTTTTCGCAGTATAGGATGATTGTTAGCGTTTGTGTTGCCATGGATCTTACAGTTTATTTCGGTATTTCTCAGAGATCGTCAGATTAGAAATACCGGCTCCATCAAGTACAAAATAATGTGTTAATGTTTTCAAAAGTTACAGAAAGATAATTAAAATAAGTTTATTTTTAATTAAAATATTTTTTCAATTCCAACCAGTTCCTGAGATTAGCGCGTTAAAACAAACAAACAAACTCTTCAGCTTTAATTAGTATAGATAAGAAAAAAAACTATGTATAATTTACTCGAAGAATGTATTATTAATCATTGCTACCTGAAAATTTCTCGCTGCCTTAGAAACAAACATAAAATGTAGAGTGACCTAATCCAAAGACCGGATTACTTAGTAATTGATAAGCCTCTCCATTAATTAAGATATAATACATCACCATAACTAAGCCCCGTGACTTATTTATCATGATTTACGTCCCAGTGCATAATTATTTACTGCTTCATTGGTCTATTAGTCGTAGTGTGAGGTCCTGGATTCGATCCCCAAGTCGGCGAGTAAGTAGTACTTATATATACTGTGGAAATATTTTTGTAGCAGCCACAACTTTTTATTTGTCTGTGGTAAAATAATTATGATATGTTCTGTACTGCTTCATTGGTGTATTATGTTCAATCCGAATATCAAATCAGTCGATAGATTTGCTTACTAGAGACAGGATTTTGACATTAGATCCATACAAGTAATGTCAAAATCCTATCTAAGGTAAGCAAATCTATCGATGTATTAGTTATTGGGATTGAGTGAGGTCGTGAATTCGATCCCTACGTCGGCGAGTAACTAGTACTTATATATACTGTAGAAATATTTTATGAATATAGAAATTTTTATTATAGAAGCTTTGATTTGTGTAATGCAGAATAATTATGATAAGTTTACAATCAATTACAAATGAATCCTATTCATTTCAATTGTGGTTCTGGTTACCTAATGTGGTAGGTATACACCTGTGCTCAACGTTTTTGGTGAATATAGGCGAAATAATTGAAAACATTAGAATCAAATTCGAAAAATCGGCTTCTGCGCTACGTGTTGTGAGTTCGATTCGGTCTGGGCGTTTGTGTGTGAGATTTTGTTTTTGTAAACGCACCTACGATACAGGAGAAAATCCTAGTGTGGGGCAACGTTTTTTTTTAAAAAAAACATATAAAAAAAATATCAGATGCGAGATTAGTGTTGGTTCAAACATAAAGTGGCATAGGGGCGTACAGTCTACCAAAGTGTGTGATCGATTCTTGATACGGTAAACATCAGAATCTCGTGAGTGACTTCATTTTCATAACATTTCTGGTACCGAGTGCACAATGGTAAAGTTTAGTGGAAAACATATCATTATGTTGTTATTTTAGTAAAGGAAAAATTCAATCGCGGGCAGGATTTGAACCTGCATCTCCTGGTTGGATACACCAGACGCTATGACCTCTAAGCCACCGCGAACCCCACTCGCTTCATTGATTTATTGCCGTAAATTCAGAATGTGAAGGCAAAATTTCAATCCGGCGGGTGGGATTCGCGCTCCAGGAGTCGCAGGTTCGAATCCTGCTCGCGATTGAATTATTTCTTTACTAAAATAACTTTATAATCTTAGCATGGACAATGCAAAAAATATCACAAAAAGATATCATTATGTTGGTAGGATAGGCATAATCATTCTCTAGTTGGTATATCTTTATTTCATATTTTACTAATTGCTTGACATAGGATGCGTTCATTTTACGTAATTGTTATATTAAATAACCAGTTTGAGTTTTGTACCTTTTGAAAGAAGAAAGGAAGAAAAGGGCTGTTTCAACGATTTACATGTACGAGTAATTTTACGTTGCGTAATAATTACGTTACTTGGAAGATTAAACCTAGATAAGTTAAGAATACATAATAGTAATTAAAACTACGCATGCAATCTGTGTGCGAGTTCAAAAATAGCGCACGGTGCGAGCGATTTAGTAGCTTATAATTATTTAGGGGTTAAATGAGTGTGGCTACGCTTAATTCGGGCACCGATCAGATAGTGTCCACTGTACGTACTATTTTGCATAACAACATTGTTTAGTGATGTCATACTTACTACGAGTATCGACATCGATATTGGCGATCACTATAGACCGCTTACGGTCGCAGTGATAATATAGTCGCAAATAAATTATAATAAAAATGTTAAGTACGGAAGTGACCGGAAGGATGCGCGTCAATCAAACTCGCTAGTTGGTTGCACACTATTTTATTTCCGAGAATAAGGAATATCCCCGCGGCGCGGGGGGAGGCGGGACGCAGCCCGCGCTCGCATGCATACCTACTTACGTACATACACAACATCCCTTCCCCTTAACTTAGGAATTACGGTAGACCTTATTCAATGTCACTTATGTCCTGGCCTGTTGTTGGTGTGGAGAAAATCGGACTGATTGCAAGTCGCCTTTGAGTTATGGCGGCGGCGCGCGGCGGAGTCACCGAAGTACTAGGCGACGTCGCTCCTTGTCCAGAGTCCGTTATCGGTTCTCCTTCTCCTCCCTCTCCTCCAGTCTGTGCGAAAGGTTCGGAGTTGGTGGTAACAAGCGGCGCCAAATCAGGCACCAGGTCCGGGTCCCAGTCCTGGTCCTCGCTTGATGAAGACGAAAAGTTCAGTCTAATTCTTATTTGATCTTTGTGTCTGGTGACGTCACATCCCAAAGATGGCACATATACCGCGTACATAATATTGCCGATTTTCTTCCTAATGATGCCTTCAATCCAACTGAATTTTTTATTATTTGTATTTTTAGTTATCCATACTTGTTGGTTTTCTTTAAAGTCTGCTCGGTGTACACCGCGGTAGTTTTTAGCCTGTAAGGACTGATTGCGTTCGACGGTTTGAGCTAGGTCTGTGGACGAAGGTGACGGCGCGATTGGGTTCAGTAGATCTAACCGTGAGCGCAGCGCACGACCAAAAACTATCTCCGCGGGTGACTTGTCTGTGGTACTATTTTTAGAGTTCCTGTAATCGAATAAAAATTTAGAGATTTTTCCTTGAATAGATTTTTTATTACAGCCCTCTAAAATTACAGTCTTAAGCCCCTTTTTAACAATTTTTACATAACTCTCGGCTTGTCCATTACTAGCCGGGTGATACACAGGCGATAGGATATGTTCGATGCCATTAAGTCTACAAAAGTCCTTAAATTCTAAAGACGTAAAGGATGTACCGTTGTCACTCACCAACGTGTGTGGAACTCCAAAACGAGACATAAAATCGTATAACCTACCTATAACCGCCTTTGAATTATATGTTGAGGACATATCGTAGCATTCTACCCATTTACTATAGGCGTCCACAATAATTAAAAACATGTAATCGTGAAACGGCCCTAAGAAATCTATATGAATACGGTAAAACGGGTGCGGCGGCAAAGGCCAAGGCGCGAGAGGGGCGTGCGGCGGTGCGGGGCGGAGTGCGCAGCATACGTCGCAGGCAGCCGCGACCCGCTCCAGCGCTGCATCCACGCCAGGAAACCACAGCCGCTTTCGAGCCTCTGCCTTCATCTTTACCACCCCGAAATGAGAACTATGCAGTTCCCTACATACGCGTTCTTGTAAAGACAAGGGAATAACGACCTTATGTCCGCGCATTAAGATACCATTTTCGAAAGATAACTGTCCCCGACAATTGAAAAATGATTTTAAGCCTTCGTCATTATTTTTTCTAGGCCAGCCGTTTACAACATAACGTTTGATAATGGCTAGATGAGCATCCTGAGCTGTCTCGCGACGCATATCGCTTAGTGTCACCGGCAGGTCCCCGTCCACTACAAAGTTTACGTAGGTCGCGCGATCCTCGCACTCGGCGAGCTCGTCCGATGCCTTCATGACGTTCGGACTCCCGCACGCCCGAGATAAATAGTCCGCGCTGTTATGTTTGCTGCTGATATACTCAATGGTGTAATTATACGCAGATAAAAATATAGCATACCTTTGCAGGCGGTTGGCGGACACTTCGGGGATGCCTTTGTGGGGCCCGAATATAGTCAATAGGGGCTTATGGTCAGTACGTAGCACGAATGGCTCGGAACGACCATATAGGTATTGGTGGAACCGTCTTATACCAAAAATTATCGCAGTTGCTTCCTTTTGAATTTGTGCATAATTCCTTTCCGCTGACGACAGCGTCCGCGAAGCGAATGATATTGGCCTTTCTAACCCTTCTTTGCCTATTTGAGATAATACAGCTCCTAACCCTGTCGGTGACGCGTCTACTGTTAATATTAACTTAGCGTTCGGGTCGAAGTGTGCTAAGGTCTTATCGGATGCTAAAATGTTTTTTATTCGTACGAACGCGTCATCATGACTACGCGACCATTCCCACTTTGTATTTTTATTTAATAAATTAAATAATGGACTTAATACGGACGACGCGTCCGGCACGAAGTTCCGATAATAATTAGTGAGACCTAAAAACGACTGCAACTGAGACACGTTAGTCGGTTTGGGAGCTTGTAATATAGCTTTCACTTTATCGGGCGACTTCCTAACTCCATGTCTATCTATGACGTGACCTAGGTACGATATCTCATCTTTAAAAAATTCACATTTACTCATCTGTACTGTTAATTCCGCATCATTTAAGCGTCGTAAAACCGTAATGAGTCTCTGCCTGTGTTGATCTTTATTTACCCCCGTTATCAAAATGTCATCCAGGAGAAAGATAATTCCGTCAATCCCCGAGAGCAAGCATTCCATCGCGCGTTGGAAGATGGCTGGTGCGTTGGATAACCCAAACACCAACCGAGTGAAATTAAAAAGACCGCGGTGGGTATTAATGCATGTTAACCTTTGTGATTTTTCCTTTAGAATAAGTTGGTTGTACGCCATAGATAAATCAATTTTACTGAACTGTACTCCCCCGTGTAATTTAGCTAACAAATCATTTACCGTCGGCAATGGATACTGATCAATTATCAATTGTTTATTAATAGTAACTGAGTAATCAGCACACAACCTTATGCTACCGTTCTTTTTCAACACCGGTACCACAGGCGACGCATATTCAGAGTGTTCAACAGGCTTTAAAATACCTAGTGACAGTAATCGGTCGAGCTCTTTGTCTATTTTTTCTTTTAGCGCGTAGGGTACTGGTCTAGCTTTGAAAAAAATCGGTTTAGCATCTGGTTTTAAATGTAATTCAATCTTATATTTGTTAAACGATCCGAGATTATCTGAGAAAACTTTAGGAAACATGTTTATAAGTTGTTTATCAATATTAGTATTAGACTCGCATATTGCTTGCTGTTGTTCGAACACGGCGCGTACGGGTGCCGACGCTGGCGCTAGCTCCAGGTCGAACTCGCGAATGAAGTCACGGCCTAACAGCGGCGGTCCGCCTGCGCGTACTACGTACCCGTTTAACGTATGTGTACGCCCAAGATATGAAATAGGTAATAAAACAACTCCGATCGTTTCGATTTGTTCCCCTGTATAACTAAATAATTTTTTGTTGGTGACTGACAATGGCAATCGCTTAAAATATGTATTATAGGTTTCCTCTGAAATAACACTTACTGCCGACCCACTATCGATTTCGAACTCTAAGGCATGACCACTGACCATTACACGCTCCGTCATAGGTTTACCCTTCACGCACCGAATATTGTAAAAATACTCACCGTCGTCGTCTCCTTCGTCCACAGAACCTTCATCCACGTATTTCACTTTGCCCTCGTTAGGACACACTTTACGCAAATGGCCTTTATTACCACACTTTTTGCACTTATAGTTTTTGTAGCGGCACTGGTTTGACTTATGATTAGTGAATCCACACACACTACACTTTTCCTTCTTGGAAATGTTGAAGACGCCGTCCGGGCCCGCTGCGCCGGTGCCGCTCGCGCCCGGCGCTGCCTGCGACGAGGCCTGGCGCGCACAGCGCACGCTCTCTGCCAAGTCGATGGCCTTCGCGAGGGTCAGCTCCCGCTGGTCCTGCACGAAAAGTTTGTCCCGTTCACGTCCTGCCGCCATGCCCATAATGAATTTATCCAGCAAGGCCTCTTCCAAATTTTTGAATGCGCAGTGAGTGGCTAATCCTCTTATCCTGGCCGCCCATTGAGTGTGGCTCTCTCCTGGTCGCTGCGTTGCCGAATAGAAAATAGATTTCTCGGCAAATCCAAACCTTTTTGGTGTGAAGTGGTCGTCGAGGAGTTTGACTATCGCCTCGTAACCTAACTCTTCCACCTTGTTGGGTAACGCCAGGTCACTTGCAAGTTTGAATGTCGATTCACATAATGACGTTAATAATATCGCCCTCCGTTTTATTGTAGCTTTGTCCGTTTCAGAGGTTATGTCATTAGCAATGAACCACTGATCCAACCGCAACTTGAAACTATTCCACTCTTGTGACTGGTGGTCGAAGGTGGAAAGAACACCATATGTCGCTGCCGATGCCATTTTTCGTTAAGGAACAAAAAAAACGAGTCCGCTCGTCGCCACGTGTTAAGTACGGAAGTGACCGGAAGGATGCGCGTCAATCAAACTCGCTAGTTGGTTGCACACTATTTTATTTCCGAGAATAAGGAATATCCCCGCGGCGCGGGGGGAGGCGGGACGCAGCCCGCGCTCGCATGCATACCTACTTACGTACATACACAACAAAAAAGAAATGACATCGGGAGAAAAGTATCATAATACAGGGAAGATTATGGACAATAAAGACGTCTTAAATACTCAATACGTGTGTTAAAGTCTTTAAAAATTTGTTAATTGTGTTATGTCACTATCGACAGCTAAAGTGGCATTAAATACAAAGTGACACCCTTTGAAGATGACAGTTAATTTACATAATGTTTGTCAACATCAATGTGGTCTAACGGATAGTTGAATAATTTTACGAGTTTTATAGTCTAGGCTTGATGATACTCAGTTAAATTACGTTTCAAATCACAGTGACTCTATATCGATAGTTTTACTCGATTTATGGGTAGTCCCCTCACTAATTCGCGAGGTGTCACGCCAACCTACGAAAATGCGCGCTCATATATCTAGGGCCGGATTTCAACATTTTAATTGAATTTAAATTTAAATTTGACAATTTATTGTTTGTTTAACACACAAGCATTTAATGAAATGTTAAGCCTGAATATGATTATTTTCGACCAGTTTTTTGTGGGTTATGTTTCATTAGTTACTAGAGACCCGCTCGCGGTTTCATCCGCGCTGCTCAATTCCTAAGAAGCGTAGCGTGATGTTATATAGCCTATGTTACTCAGTGATAATGTAGCTTTCTAACGGCAAAAGAACTTTTGAAATTGGTCCAGTACTTTTTGAGCCAATTCGTTACAAACATACTTACATACAAATCTTTCCTCTTTATAATATTAAGTATAACATCTCCAAGGCTTAATAAGATTTGTGCTAGACGCAGATCATCAATTATAATAGTGTAATGGGTGGGAATCAAGCTTTTGCATGTTAGACCATACCATTGTTTTTGAGCTGCCGTTGCTTTATATTTACACAATACACCAATGGTGAAAATCGAGGCTTTGCAGGAAACCCTTTTAATCTTTGTTTTTAAAGTATAGCAAAGATGGATGTCTACAAGTACGTTGCGTGTTCAGTTATAACCTATTGCTTGCCATAGTGGTACACGCTCACACGCATCGTTAAGATTTAGTTTCCACCTAAATTTACTTGAAATAAGACATTAAATAAATCCTTTTGCAATAAATACCAGTTAATCTATGACTATTCATTATACAGGTAATATAACTAGCATCAAAAACAAAAAAAAATGCATAAAAACATCATAATATTAACAAGAACATAAAAATCCAAGTCCGTGCCTAAAAACCTTTCACAGGGAGGGGCGAGCGTATCAAAAAATATTATGAAATTATTAGCATAATGCCGTACGACAAAATGGTTATATTACAAGGCGCTGTTGGGTCGACACGCTAAACCAGGCAATAAATGACGGACACTGTACCTGTTTCGATTAATAACACGACTTTTAAAAGGCATATCAAGTATAATCACAAAACTAAAGGAGTACCTACCTATTTTGGATGAACCAATGGTCAACTTTGAAAGGATATTCACAACACTAGCAATAGAGATTGATAAATATATAGGGTAAACTATATAGGATGAGATGTGAAGTTTATATTATAGAGAAATTTAGAAGTTTACATTATTTTTTACTGCCTCATTAGTCTAGTGGTCCCAAGCGCGACTGCTACACTAGAGGTCTTGGGTTCGATCACCAGGTCGAGCAAGGTGTTATTAGGTTTTTTTATGAAATTCTCAGTAGCAGCTCGGAGTCTGGATTTGTGCCTTGTTGATGGCTATAGGTTCGCCCCCTATAACTTGGAACCTAAACATACCGGCGAACTGTGGGTGTCCATTAAGTACGCCTCTGCCTAACCCTTCGGGGAATACAGGCGTGATGGTATGTTACATTATTTTTATAGTAGATACATTATAGAGAAAATTTCAAACTTAAAAATTAAAAACTTAATATGTTACTCTATAGTAACATATTAGCCTAAGAGTATCTTTGCTGCACTTGAAAGGGGTAGGTACACTTAGTCTGCAAAGAAGTATTGGGAACTGGCTGTTACACGCAAAAGTCGAAACACACACCAAGATGCTTTACGACCGACTCCGACGTAAGGGTTGTCGCCAGCCAGTCAGACCCCGAGAAGTCTAACCACCGATATTTACACAACATTTACTTACGGGATGCCTATCTGAAAGGCATTGAGGAACAGTGTTCTAACACGTCCTCATACGGGGTAGAGTTAGTATTTTGTTTGAAATTTAAGGGCAGTGGAAAAGTGAATCTTTAAAGAATGACAATTTATATCAAGTTATGGCAGCGTGGAATGCATCAACGCAAAGACACAAGAGATAGTAGGCTATTTGGGTAAATCTAAATTGCACGGTTGAGTATGAGAGTGAAGGGAAATATAAAATTGTAATCAGTTGAGAGGTATAGTGGTATAACATAACTAGAAATAAACATGGGGTCCGGCGGAGCTCGAATTGCCCACAAAAATGTAACACCCAAAATAAATCGTAATCCAAACACAATTTTATCAAATTGTGTTATTATTCGGATTTGGATACCGTTATTCTAGGTTCCTACGGTACCTATTCGTCTACTACTACATCACTGGTAATAAACGGCCGGAAATTCGTTCCAAATTTGGTAAAGTTATCAATAATTAAATTTGCTGAGATATACATTTATTTCCACTGAAGTATTTTGGACGAAATGGTAGAGTAGGAACCTAGACTCAAGGTATCTGAATCCGAATAATAACACAGTTTAATTAAACTGTGTTTGAATAACGATTAATTTTGGTATAACATTTGTACGAATAATTCGGTCCACCGGACTCTTAACCATAAATGATAATGAAAATACAAACAATATTATCATAAGACATACCTACAACATGTAGAAAGTAACACTGTCCTATTTACAGACCCATTTATTATTTTATTAAAGAATGGTAACTATTCAAAAATTGGTAACAATTGTTTTCGTAATTAATTGTACGTTTGCAAATTGTATTGTTACTTGACA
Source organism: Acronicta aceris (assembly GCA_910591435.1). NCBI lineage: Eukaryota > Metazoa > Arthropoda > Insecta > Lepidoptera > Noctuidae > Acronicta > Acronicta aceris. The sequence continues at coordinate 5,838,003 of OU342781.1, read as the reverse complement.
GATCCAGGTGGCAAAAATCCTCATTAGTCTAGTAGTTGTACGCGCGATTACTACGCTAAAGGTCCTGAGTTCGATTCCATGGTCGAGCAAAATGTAACTAGATTTTTCTATACAATTCTCAGTAGTAGCTCGGAGTTTGGATTAGTTTCCGGTAACAATAGTTTGGCCCCCTATTCCATGGAACCTAAACATACCGGCGAACTGTGGGTGTATATTAATATACCTCTGCTTAACCCTTAGGGGAATACAGCGTGATGTTTATATTTGTACAACATATTTGTATCTGTGCTTTTCTCCCTACTATAGTAAATTCATTTCACAAACAAAATAGAAAACATTATCCCTACGAAATTTGACGATATTCTACTGACATTGAGTCACTTTACTCCTCATATGTTGTTTTTTATTATTATCCAACACTGTAGCTGTAATGTACGGAATAATAAATCCAATTTTTTTAAACTCCCTTCCTTATTACCGTTTACCTTTCAACTACAGAATATGAATCAAGTTTTTTACCGCTTCATTACCGCTTCATTTCACCCGCTACCAAGACACTGTTACCTTAAAAACGCGTGACCACAGATTACGTAAAGTATCCGTATCAACAAAAGTTTTGCGTGAAACCACGCGTGCGTGTTATTAATAATTTGTGCATATTTTACACTTAAGCAGTTTTTATCGCGAGTGTACCTAAACAGGGGTATGTTGGGATCATACGATTTTACGATTATTGTTCCGTTAGTCAGTCAAGGTTTTGGTTCAGGGTTAGTTTTTAAAATGATGTTTCGATTTGGTGATAAAATTTTATTTTTTAAATAGTTCAATGCAAAATCTTTACTGTGACCTCGTTTTAAAACGATTGATGAATCAGACCTTGTATTAAAATTGATGACAGAGACGTTAGTTTTGTCTCAAAGAAAACATTATAGATGACTTTACCATCTTTTAGTTCCAGATGTTGGTTTTGTTTTCCAAAACATTGCTTACTATTGATTCTACAAAACTTTAAGTAAATAACGGTCTTGACCGATATTACATCTCAAGATATTGTTAGCTATCAAAACTAAAATAAAAGTGATTCCAATTTATTGTAACATTGTTACAATGTTTAACTATTTACCGTATAATATATTTAAAACGCATTCCACGCCTTTGATTCTAAATAGACACAAAACAAAAAATAAACACCTCACAAGTTCCCTAAGAATCTTTTGAAAAAAAAAGTGACATTATTAACCGCGAAATTTATACGTAAAGGATACTCCTTTATCTATTCCTAGGAAGATGTATAGCGTTATAAAGCCTAACGTGGATCACAGAAAGCATTTTCATTTTTAAAATATTAGTACTTACTGTGTTACTGTTTTAACATATAGGTAATATAATTCGTAGAATGCTAAAGTCTGCAAAGTGAAGATAAAAAGATTTTTATCTTCACTTGTTACTATTTGGATTTTCTCGTAAAACCTCAAAAGATGCATTGAACAACTGTCGCGATCCTTAAGATGACCTCGAAATTATTTAGCTAAAATTGCTATATTATTATTATTTAGCTAAAGCTAAAATTGACATTATACAGTATAATGACAATTTTAGCCGTCTGTTATTAATTAATTATTTAACAGATGGTAATTTAAACATTTATCCCAATAAATAAATAAAATATTCTGGAAAAAATCCTAATTTAATAAGTGACGTTATTGCAGGCATATCTATCTTGCTTCTACGGTCCTTGGTCCTTCGCGACGGTCAGAAGCTAAAGACCACACGGCGATATCTTCACCCGTCCACGAAGCTAAATTATACGCTCCGGCAAAACAATGTGCGTTCTGTGAATGGGTTCCGCCGAGATTCATTAAAGGAGTTTGAATATATTAATTAAAAAAAAGAACGTTTTGAAACAGGATTCTAGAAAATTTAAAGAAACGTATTGTTTATGAGTATTGACGTTACATCAATTTTGGCTTTGTGCGAAATCTCATAATATTATCAGCGTATAAAAAAATATTTTTGGTCTTAGGATTCTGCACAGCTGAAAAGTTAGTTTTTTCGAGTATTTTTCGACCAAAATAATAACCTTTTATCATGATTACTCTTTACCTATTTGTTAGGGCTCATTTGCATTAACATGCACTATTTATCAAAAGTATCTTTGAATCAATTAAACATTATTAAAACAAAATAATTCCGTTTTGCCAAAACAAAACGATGATAATAAACACACACAAACGTTTACACCAAACCGAAAAACTAAATCCCATTCAATCCTTAAATCAATCTACACTTCCCGCAACTCAAACAAAATTAATACACCCAACAAAAAGGGTAAAAACACATCTACTGATTGTGGCTTTAAAAAACAAACTGGTGAATTGATTAGCATAACCCGACGCCCTGGGGACCCCCCACGGGTCAACTCTCAATTAAGCCACTTGTCTTTTCACTCGCACGGTGTGCCAACAGCCTTATCGCGATCGTGTGGCTGACTTTATTTTCTGCTGAATTTTATACTAGACGCCTCGCGTTGCGTTTTTTTTTGTCGTTTTGCTTTTGTTTCTACTAATGGTTTGCATTTATGGATGATAATGATGACATCAGATTTGTTGCTTTTGGGGTTTTGGTGGCGGGTTAATGAGTTGTCTATTGGGATTGTTGTTGTCTATTAGACCTTATTAGAGATCATTACATGGTTAATGAATGTAGATGATGCAAAAGTGTGCCAGGATCGTAGCAAGTGGAAATCTATTGTCTCTACCTTCCCCAACAGGAGACAGGCGTGGAAATGTGTATATGTTAAAGGCCACAAATACATAATCATGATAAGGATGTCCACATGAGAGGTACAAAGACAGAACGTCTTAAGCTTTGAAATATCTTTTAGGCCTAATTATTAAGACGATAAAAATTTACTAACCCTTATAAACATAACATTGGATTAATGATTCCAGAGTTTACATTTAAATTTTCTATTAGAAAACTATAAAATTTGCATTTTAAGATATAACATCAATTAATTTTAAGGTGTATTTTCTTTCTAACTCATTGAAAGCGATCGCAAATGGGACTACTAAGCGATTCCCAGACCGAGCAAAATAAGTTACAATTCTAAAGTCCTAACAACTGAGAGTTTGGATATCCAAACGCAGTTCCGTATCTTAAGGGACTTAAAAATTTTCCCGACAAACTATGTGTGTACATCAGCACACCTCTTTTTATCTTCCTTTCTCAATATCAGGCGTGATAGTATGTTATGGTTATTTTCATAATATCAGAGAAATCATCATAACTTGTTTTGCTGCTGGGACAATTCCGACCAAATGAGTAAAGTCTCTTGGTCCGAATAAAGAATTTGAACAAAAAGAATTTCACGTGCATTGCCATACAAATGAATTTCTAAAAGCCTGATTGGAAATCAAGATGCGTTTCGGTTTTGTTTGAAAAACACTTTTAACTTCGTGGGTCGGGTTTTGGGCTGTATAATTAATGAAAACTCCCACATCAACCACCATATTCGTGGTCATATCTTTTTGTTTGCTATACCTTCTTTAGCCCCGCCTTTATTAATATACAGTGGGTTGAAAGTGTGACTTATAGTTAACTAGAATTCCCGTGCGCAGCTTCGCCTGCGTAGGTAATTTGTGCTCACAGGTTGCTGACAGGTGCCTAAATGTGGTCTGTCTACTTTTGTATAAGGAAATGCACTCAGTTTTTACAAATAGGATATGGGTTTCGTAGGAACAGAGTTGTTGAACGGGTAGAAACATCTCTTTAACGGGTGCCTAAATCAACACTCTGTATATTGCAGCCTGTAAAAGACCGAGCAAATTCCTTACGGACCAATCAGTAATAGTTATTTCTGAAAACATTTCATAAATGGTACATGATGTATTCCAAATTATAAATTCAATTATAGAACAATAAAAAAACTCTAGAATAACAGTTATCGAAGTATCTAGTTTATTACCATGTTCGTTCAGATATTTTTCATCATTAAACTTTTTGTTGGTGATGCCAGACTAATGAAACATGTGCTAATAGGCATGTGCTGAGTTTAGCACACTGATCATTTAGCGGTAACTGTTGAATATATCTTCATTACCGACACTAGTTACGGGAACGCCTAGCAAGGAGTTGGGAGCGTGTTACACCGAAGCATAATTTGTTTGGTTTTGTTTTATGTGTAACATTTGCTACGCTTGTGTTTTTCTATTTCTTTCTTTGATTTTTAGATGTATTTTTTAAAATTATTATTATACAAAAATTATAGATCTTGATGTCGAAATCAACAAGGTTAAAGTAACTTTTACACTAAATCTACCAGTTTTTTTTTAAATATAGCTAAAAACTATTTCTACTACCTAAAACTAAATTCGATTTTTTAAGTCAATCGAAAGAAAATCTGCCTTAATTAGCAGCACCAATCGTCAAACCTGTTTTAATTTCAAGAATTTAAAAGCATCAGGCCTGGCCCCTAACCCGTTCAATTACACTTTATTAATTCGCAACAATTTTCCGTTCCCTCCCACATAACAGTTCGGTGTGACACGCAGCGTGGATGTACCGGCTAAGATAAAGATAGTGCGACACCGCCGTCGCCTGCGCATTTGCATATATATGCCACACAACGAGACCACCCTTAGCACAACTATCAGACAATTTTCACCTCTTTTAGCACTTAGCTTAGGCCTAGTAGATTGGTCAATTTTTACGCTTAGTTTTGTGAAGTCGTTAATCATGGAAATCTGTGATAGCTAAGTAATCATTACATGAGAAATTAGTTTGTTACACATTTGAAAAATACTTTATATTTTCCTTTAGCTACAATTTTTTATTAATTTCTTGCCTCTCTCATGATTTTTTCTCATTTCTTATATTATGGAATATATATATTTTATTATAAAAAAAAATAGAGTAGGTCACAGAAGTTTATTTATTTATTTAAGTTTGAGATTTCTTAAAATTACATCTTATGTTATCCCAAAAAGCATAAACGCTGCACATGAATACATACCTTTTATACAGCGACGGAAACCGATTGAGCGACGGCAATCAGGAAAAGTACCTACCTCATTTAATTTAATTTGGTCCTTGGGTACGAATCAAATACCATTTCGTGTTAAATGGTTTTGGTCCTATTGGTTTTCTAAAATAATCGGGGATATAATTATCTTTCCTTGGCAATGCATGCTAAATTGCATTAAAGTCATTTGCTTACCAGGTTGACTGACGTCACAAGCTGATATGTAACACAACATACTCCACTACAAACACGACAAAGAAACATTTTACCAACAAATTTTATCAGAGCTTCCATAAAACCCAAAGTTCTAATTAAGCGACTAACGGTGCCTTTTAAAAAAGGCTCTCATTATTTAGTTTGACATAAGGAAAACTGTGGAAAATTTGCATTTTCGTGCGGCATGAAACAGGCTTGATACGGGTGAAGGTTTTAAAACACTAAAATTTTTTAATGAATTCGCACTAAGATTTACATGCGCACGCTTGAGTAAGGCGCTCCAATTTCATAATTAATACAGTACTCGTGATGAAAAAAGTGTTTAACTTTTGATTTTTGTTTGGTAACACTGTTTGCTAATGTTCCTTTTTGGAGCGTTGATTTGTATAACGTTAACTTAAAACTAATAGTATGTTTTATTTATTAGACTTGAAAACACTGGCTAAGTAGTTTTATTCACTGAACTTACTTCGCCAACAAAATGCTATTTGATATTTGGCATAATAACTACACGGTTTATCAAGACTTAAAATTAAAATAACTATTCAATACTTTCAAAAAATATTGTTCCTAATGTATGTTAATTTGATATACCTATCATTTCAAAACAGAGACATGATAGTTAATACATACATACCCTCACGCCTTTCTCCCACAGGGGTACGCAGAAACTATAGACCGCCACTTGCTACGATTCTTGCATACTTCTTTTGCTAGTGCATGATAGTAAATATTTCTTCGAAATCATAAACATGCTTTAGGCTCAAAGGACCAAACTAACATCGTGCGTTGGTCCTTGTTCATCATGATCCGCGTCGCCCCACGGCGACCATCATTATCTACCAATTATTTAAACAAGACGGGAATGAACAACAATTACGATTTGCGAGTAGCTAAAGCATCATTACAGTTTGTGTTTTCTTTTTGATGGGAAAAGAATTTAGCCTACTGTATTAGGATATATATATTTTTAGGTATGTGAGAAGATATCCCATTTTAATTTTAGAAATACTTAATTTTCAAAGATTAATTTTTCTTTTACTATGTCAGAAGTAAAGGAGTGCGTTCCTTAAATAAATAGTTAACAATATTTCTTGGTAATACCTTATCAATCAAGTTTAAATTTTATTAAAAATCCTTAAACTTAAGAAAATTTATGTAAAATTAGCAGATAATTTACTCACATTGAAATTAATAAATATTTTGTATTTCCATCTCTGCCAAACTCGTCTATGAAGTACATATTCTCATTTATTAAAATAGGTATTTGTTATTGCAAAACACTAGTTCATTAAGATAATTTGCGTAACTTAATAAATGAGTAGTAATCTTTTTGTGATTTTTTTGCATTTTCCATGCTGAGATTATTAAGTTATTTAATAGTAAAGGAAAAAATTCAATCGCGGGCAGGATTCGAACCTGCGTCTTCTGGTTTGATATACCAGACGCTCTGACCTCTAAGTACTGCACTGAACTAACTGTAAAGTAAGTCGTGTCGGTTGAGAGGTAAGGTAACTTGCTTCTCATAGATGTCACCAAACGTCACCTTATGACGTAAATTCAGAATGTGAAGGCAAAATTTCAATCATGCGGGTAGGGTTCGCGGTGGCATAGAGGTCAGAGCGTCTGGTATATCAAACCAGAAGACGCAGGTTCGAATCCTGCCCGCGATTGATTTTTTTCCTTTACTATTAAATAACTTAAATGAGTAGTAAGTTCTTCATGGAGCTAGCAGATATATAGCTACATTCGTTCTTAGATCGTAAAATAGTAGATTTATTGATATATGAACGGAATTCCTTTACCAATTATTATTTCTGGATACATTTATTAAAAAATACTTTAATTGATGACGTTTTTATGATCAACTAGTTAGTCTTTATGGTAAAAATACATACATTTATAATCTTCGTTGCATCATGTGAAACGAATAAAAAAGAGCTTCGGAGCACGTCCAAAGTCCGTATTGAAAAATAATTATTTAAAAAATACGTCATCAATTCGTATTTTAAAAATAAATAATTTTTTTAAAGCCTTTCCAGTCGACTTCTATTCTATTTTACACGAAGAAACTAACATTAGACCTCTAAGGTCTCCAGTTGAAGTCCTAAGTCTTCTGACTGATCACAGCAAGCGCAGCTTAACCTTGCTGATCCATCATTCATCAACATAGTTCTTACTTAAGTCCACTATTCACTTTAAAAAAAATACAATCACACACAAAAGTTTAAACAAGTTATCAATTAATTTAATAAGAGTGCCCACGCGTCCACGTTCGAACACCGGGTGCGGACTGCTGGTTCCAAAAGTAATGATACAATTGATTCCTCATAATAACAGTGTAATTTTACCACAATACCACTTAAGGTGCTTGCTCTCACTCCTCATTCCATACAAAATACATTATTGCAAATCTTTAAACATATATTTTTATTATGTATAATAGATTGCGTAGCAATGTTTAGTGCAATAAGGACCCATTATATTTTTTTTTTTTCAAAATTGTATTTTGTATGGAATGAGAAGCAAAAGGATCTACCCTAAACCATCTCGAGAATAATACAGAAGAATTTCGTTCATTGACCAATAATGAATACCTACTTTGACCACTGTGTCGTATCTGTAATTGGTACTGTGCAAACTAAGTGGATCGTTGCGTAATTTTTGGGTGGGTATTACGAAATTACTCGATATTATTACTAATACGTTATACTGTTATTACTTCGAATACAGGCCCAAGCGCATTGGAAATTACTGAATCCTTTACTAATTAACCTTTTGTGTATGTGAATGTTAATACAATATTATTTTCACACAAAACAATATTTTTGATAGTAACGAAGCTAGATATTTAAATTTTAGATTATTCTTCGTTTTGTATTGTATTGCTATAAGTAAAAAAAATATCAACTTGACTATACTTTACCAAATTGAAAAGAAATAATCAAAGGTTAGGAATCTGGCTAATCAGGTAATGAATGAGTTAGACATAAAATTTGACTCTAAATCTGTAACCAAATAATTGTACCATTATTATATATGGTGTTTTTTATGCAATAGGGGGCAAACGAGCAGACGGATCGCCTGATGGTAAGCGATTACCGCCGCCCACGGACACCCGCAACACCAGAGGAGTCACAAGTGCGTTTGGGGTGAATTGGTATCTATTGAAGTCTGGATAAGAACGATTATAAATTATTTATCGTCTAGCGGACCCCGGGCACCATTAACTTGTTGATTTATTTTCACTACAGTATGAACTATAATTATGTAGCTCATGCTAAGACAAGAACAGTAATAATATAATCTTGTATTTTGTTCTACATAAATCTCGAAGTATTTATTTAATTACTACCCCTAACATTACTAAAAAAACGGGGGACATCCCCAATACACTATCACGAACTTTCGTAGAAAGGATAATGTTTTAAACGAAAAATGGTATTACACGCTAAAAGAATAGCTAACGTGGGAGCTGGCGCTCCCACGATAGCTATTCTTCAGTACGAATGGGCCGGCTCGATTGGAGTGATACCACGGCCTCACAGAAAACTGGCGCCAAACTACGCTTACGTTGTGTTTCGCCGAGTGAGTGAGGTTACCGGAGGCTCAGACCTCAGTCTCCTTTTAAAAGACGGGCAACGCACTTGTGACTCCTCTGGTGTTGCGGGTATCCATGGGCGGCTGTAATCGCTTACTATCAGGCGCTCCGTCTGTTCGTTTGTACCCCTATCCCGTTAAAAAAAAGAATTCTTTCATGATAAAAATAAAAACTTATATAAAAAAATATAATTAATTGTACAATAAAATAAACAAAATAATAACAATACCTACCTAATAATTATGTAAATTGGCTAAATGGTTATTTTAAATTTAAGTTTAACGTTCATAATTTTATGTCCTACGAATGTAATTTGTTAGATAATTATAATAATTATGTTGATTAATATTTAATAAGTAACTTATGGTACCTATCTATGCTATTCTAAGCTATGCTCCAACGGGGTTTCATGTTGCTACTTACCGATTTTTTTTTTATATTAACACATGAAGCAATTTTGAATTAAAACCAAAACTTTTATTTTAATCGCAAAGCGTTGTGTGCTTGCTTGTACTTGCTCTTTTAAGTTATTACCGTAGGCATAATATTTTTATCAAAATTTTAAACTTTGCAACTACAAATTTAATGTATGAAGTGTTTTTATAACTTAATTCAACTTGGTTATACCATAAAATTTGTTTTATTTTAACGAGCTGGTTTTAAGGGCTCATTTTATATGTCCAAAAAATATAACTACATCTCTATTTTAATATAAACTAACAATGTTTTACATTCTACGTAGGTATAGATTGTTTTGTTAGAACAAATTCATAATTTGACCATTTTACCCGACTAAAAAAACATTATTGAAATCATTTCCAAAGATTATCATATGTGTAACGAAGTGTACAATTATACAATTCCTATTACGTATTACAAATTAAAATTGCATAAAAATAATTATCGTATTAATGTATTTTATTTTCATTTCCGTCACGGTTTTTCTTTACAATGCAAGTAGATCTTCACACACTAAGGCGTTTCAGTATTATGAGTTTAAGTCACGAAGAGCAATAATATCGTGGAATTAAAAACCTACGTAATATTAGCTGTTGACTTTTACTAACCTAATAAGTGTTCAAACTGACTGTAGGGCTCCCAACAAGGTTAAGCAATTCAAAAGTACCTTTAATATTGGGCTAATTGAAATAAAATATTTTTCTTTGAGTTTGATAAAGTCGTACTAAAGGACCAAAAAGATTTAAATACCGAGGACCAAAAACTGAAAAAAATGCAAAAGCAGATTGTGCCCTAAACCAAAAGAATATGTAAGAGTACCTACTCCAGTTCTGCGTCCACTGTTTCTTCTGTGAATATTGGCGTGTAATATAAGTAACATTTACTTATAAGCTAGTCTTTTCAAGAATGGTGTTTAAGTATACTTGAACATACGACTGTCAACGAAATAAAACATAGACAGTAACATCAGCTTAAACCTAATTATTGTTAAACACACGTATGCATTTTACAAACTCCAATCATTCGCCCGTGTCTTCCGTAACCAAGTTTTGTATCCCCTATAGCTATGAATCTTATTTTCTTGACCACTTCTGGCAAATTAGCGTCAAATTAAGGTTCCAGTAATAACACTTCCACCGTAAAAGAGACAGATTCGAAGCAGCTGTCTTAATAACTATAAGAAATATAATTTTCTTACAGTAGCACTGTATTCCTTCAGGCTTTGGCAATTTGGTCCTAACACCTCGCATTTCCAAAGACTTAACACTGTGATTTGGACGCTTTTCGCAAATTTGACAATCACCACACTTAGTTGACACCATACGCACAGCCGGCGGCGTTTGCCGCTGGCAAAATATTAGCAAGTTTTATTTTCAGCTCATAAACAACAACTCCAAAGAAATCGAAAATGGAAGTAAATTTTGCCGCCTGCAAAAATAAGTTTGCAAGACACTCTTGCTTTCAACAAATTTCGTAGCATCTCCTCCTTAATGCCAATGAACGAGGAATCATTTAAGGGGCTTTACCTCATATTTGGTGCTAATTTCGCCGAATTACAGGGCGAGGTGCGTAAGAAACTGCGAAAATTGGGTGCTAAAAGTGGGAGCCGGTGATTATAGCCTCGTTACGTCTGAACGGAGTGTGGAGAACACGCGACCAATGAAATCGACACCGTCTTCGATTACAGTAGCTCGACAGAGCACGACTTAGTACATGTGAATAAAAAAAATAGAATATACTATGGATGGCCCGATTGGACCTAGAAAGAATTCGCGCTGAAATGTTTTTATGGCCTCTTTGTAATTACTCTATTTAAGATTTTTCTTAAGAACCCCTCATGCTAAGTTAAATGCTTATGTTACAAGTGGGTTTACGCCGTTAGTGCAATGGGTCTGTTTCTAACCGGCAACCACATTATAGCAAGTCCGGCTACCGCCGCTTTATTAAAAGAATTTATCCTTTATTAAAAGGATTTTGCCGACCTCAACATTACGGATTACCGGTTAGGATGATAATGTGAAGTTCGAGCTTCAACTATAGACTATAGATAGCCAAAAAACTAACAATGGCTTTTAACAACTTACTTCCCATATAAAACCATAACATTAAATGCAATAACTGCTAGTCTAGCCAACTAAACGGTTTAGTCCAACCCCCGTTGATTTTTACGACGGCAACACTCGTAAAACACAGTAAATACTTAATAAAAGTAACGTGTTCAATTATTACTGAACTAGCTGCCGCCGTTGTTTCTTACGGTGATTTCTTTACAAGTTTAAAATTCTACGGTCGTAAGACAGCTGATTAGGAAACAGAAATCATATTTAATTAATATGCTTAAAAAATATGCTAAGATAGACAGGATTATACCAAGCAATGCCTTGAGTTGTGCATTTAAAGAGCTATAAGACTGATAATATTTATAAATAAATTATACCTTGCATCCTGAGCAGTCGGCTCCAATATCAGAAGAAGACAGAAGGTGTTCGATCTCGAAAAATGGAACTATTTAAATGCTTACCAGTGGGGAAACATTGTAAGTCAATAATTATGTCTTTTAGAAAGTATTGACGAGAGTAATAGAATATCAATATAATCAAAGCATAAATAAATCATAATTATTATACCCCCGAAGCGTTAGGCAGAGGTACAGAGCATTTACACCCAATTCTATTACATTTTTAGGTCCTAAGTAACCAGAACGAGCCTGTTGCAATTAACAGCGCAGAAATCCAAGCTTCGGGCTGCTACTAAGAACTTCGTAGAATAAAAGACAAGTATTAAAGTCAAAACATGATAATAATATTTTAAAGTAGTGATTGTAATGGATAGTTCTAAAGTGATCCAAACGAATGATTAAACGGATAAATTTAGAGAATCCGACTCCTTTTTATATCCGACGCAGGAATAAAATAAAATTTAATGTTAAATCTTAAACTTGGTTAATGTGTTATTTCTAATTAATCTATTCAACAATCAACCACACATCATCCAGAAATCCCTACAAAATTTCATAAAAGCGTTTTGTATCCCAGACAGAGAAACGGGACACGGACTTACGTTTTATAAGAAGTGATAGCGAAGTCATTCACATTGGGGCAATTATTAACGTTTTCTTTGGCGGTGGGAACACTGTGTGGGATATCAAAGCATGCAAAGCTGTATGATTCGCGTATATCCACTGCGAATTAAGCAGCGGCTAGATGAAAGAGGCGCGATGCTTTGACGTTTGGTGCAAATAATGAGTGTTAGAGATTTTGTATAAAACATATTTTTTTCATTTAAAAATGTCATTACAATTCATGCATTGGAGTTAAAAAATATTTTTTAAAGTTGGTATGAAGTTCCATAGTTTCATTTCGATAACGATTGTCGAGAACATATTTTTTTAAAGTGAAATTTTAAATTGTTTTATTTAATTCTCGCTAGCTCTTCTACTCTGTACCTACCATAAAATTATCTAAATACGAATAAAGAAACGCACAAATAAAGGTGAAGCAATGGTTGTTAATAGACAAAAATATTAGTCCCACGGACTGTCACTCCATGACGAAACATACATCTATCATATAGAGTTAGGAGAGTGTAAATTATTTTATCTAGACTCACGGATTTACTTGTTTTCTTAAAAATACTGCAGGTAAAAGGACCAGACATTTTAGATATACGGATCATAGGACCAGACCGAATAAAATATTGTAAGGTAAATAAGTTGAGGACAAGGAGAGCAAAGATCGAGCTTAAATATTCGCTTTCCTAGATAGAGGAGTAGCCTAGCACACGAACATAGGCTGATGATGATGAAAGCAAATAAGAAAGTCTCTGTTCCCGCTACAGCCTCTTCTTTTTACCACCGCATTAGTTAGCAACAGATTAAAAAGCGCGCAACTGACATAAGAGTGTAACAATTGTTGGTAATAGACAACAGTCAGTCCCACGATGTGACACACCGTGACGGTTTATATACATCGTAATTATAATTGTGTATGTCTAAAAAAATGTTTTTCTACGGTCCGTAACTTAAGTAACTGATAAAAGTTTTTATTTTGTTTATGTAGCTGTATATGGAACTTATATTCTGTTGCTGTAATATAAACGTAGTCATTTTCATAAATATTTTTTTAACTTTTATAGATCTATAAATCATATTTGGATTCTATTTTTGAGGAGCACTCAAATATTGAGGGAAGGAGTTTTGCCTACAGAATTTAATGATAATAATAACTATTTAATCTTTAAAGACTAAGTTAATTGATGACTATAATATAATTAGTTAATAAGTTATTATTATCATCTATTTAAATTTGAGAATAGGTCCGTGATCTTATCCTCCTGTAGGCAAAACTCCTGCGAAAAGAAGCTTCCTTGGCCGACCACGATTTAATGTCCGATCATTAGGACCAGAGCCGCTTTGCCTCTTAGGCCTAGGTTAAATACTGTTTTTCTATCTTTATCAATGTTTCACTTAATTTTGTTGTCATTTAGGAACCTGTTGTGTGGTTTTTCCATTCTTTCATCTGATACAGTACACTTCCGAAATGGTCCTGTATAAGATTAATTGGTTTATTATTGGTTTTGAAGCTGCAATATCCCAAAATGTTTGAAGTTGATTTTTTCTTCTAACAAGTTATTTACTATAGTTATATCTTTAGTTGGTACTTATTTGTAAATACGGTTTTTTCGTACAATTTACTCCTAAGTCCTTTTTAAGTGCACTCTTATCAGGGATAGAAGGTTTAGCTTTTGCAATAATAACGAACAGCCCAAAACCAATGCTATGCTTAGAAACTTTATAAACTTATATTTAATTTAGGGACACTCCCAGGGAGATAGGGAAAAATAAAATAAACAATAAGTATATAGTAAGTATAATAACCTAACAGACATGGTTGCAAAAATCTTCCATCCGAGGCCTATTATTTTTTATTTTGCTGGGTTTTATCTTCCTCTCTGAAAAAGGGATTGTACCATTATCCTCCACACAGATGAAGTCTTTCTCATGACATTATATAAAAGAATTGAACTGATTCATCCTTCTGCCCTGGTGCCTTATCATTTCATACCCTAAAGATGTCTTTTAATTATTATATGAATTTTTAAAGCTTTGGATTTACAATATTATCCATGAGATTTTTTTTAAAACTCATCGGTCCCTGGTCCCCAAGATTACCCGATTTGTAACCTTTGAAAGAATATATATATATTTATATATATATGTGCCTACATATATACTTTTATAGCTTATTGATCCACATGGCAAATTGGCAAAATAAACCGACCTGCACTTGTAAAAAATAGTACCTCATTCATGGCGAACCATCATTTGATTAATTAATAATAACATAGACAAATGCGTTTTGCGTTTCTCTGTTCTTTTAAAGGGTAGATACTTCCTAAGAAGTACCTACAGAAAAACCCCATATATATTCGTAAATTTATTGGTGTTAAGATCTTTTAAGATACTGTATCATCCTTAGGTCCTTGGATGACCTTTCCGTTTGACAGTTCATAAAGGTTTAAAACAATTTACAAGAATATGGGCAATATCATCACCTTTAAATGTGATCAAAATCATATTAATCATAACGTTGAGGGGTGAGAATAGTTTTTATGTGTAGATATTTCTATGTAAATTAATTTTATTGAAAAACGAAGACCATTTCGTTTCGTATTCGTAATTATCTTATTTTATTGGGCTAATAATATTTCAGGAGGATGTTAATAAAATGTTCAGTCGAAAAAACTACTGACTAAAATGATTTTCAATACCTACCCATTCTGCAATAATGCTTTTCTATTACACAGAAGTTAAGCCTGCACTAGTCTACAGACTTAGATCTCGTCGACAGAATTCTAAGATAGGAACAAATATAACTTATAATAATTCTATAAAAATAGTCAATGCAAAATCTAATAAAGAAGATACTCCTACCCTTTATCTTATCCCTTCATCAGAGCACGCGTTGATGTCTTTTCTTAATAGTAAAGGAGATTCAAGCACCACGTAAAACAAATCTTTACAAAAATTCAACTGCGATTCATTATAATAGGTTTGTTTAGATTTTTGAATTTACTATAATTTAAGTAGGTTGTTATGGTATATTGAATTGTTGATTTTTAAATGATATTTTGAGTCTCAAAATTGTTTAAGGCAATACTGAGGATAGAAAACACATTCTGCTAAGTTGTATAAAAAATATTATCATGATTGCCTTGATCTTATTAGAAATACCAAAGTAAAAAAAAGAATTACTGTGTATGTGTGAATAATTTCTGTTTTATACATGTTAAATAAATACATAAATAATCAAATTGTGACTATAAAACATTATAAATAAAACAAAAAATCACTAAACTCACCTTCTCACGTGAAAACAGTTTCAATTCTTCAAATCAAAACAAAAATGTGTCCATTATTCAACATAAAAATACACTCTTAAAGTCCTTACCAAAAAGTTTATACTTAAAATTGAACTTCACAAAGGTACGAAAAAATTCTAAATTCAAATCACTCGAAAAAAACACTTGAAAAGCGGCAGTTCCGAATTCAGGAAGCGTGCATTCGGTTGTGCTTCACCCGTAAGCTCGGCGCGATGCGTGGAGCGCTTGTAACGGACCGACCGTGTCCGTAGCCCCGCCCACCGCGACCGAACCGGAGGGGATACACCTCTTAGCTTCTTCACACTTCCCTCATACCTACTAGAAGGACCAGTTTTTCTTGACCTGCCCCGCCCCGAAGGACCAATATGGAAACAGACTTTTGAGACGGAATTGCACGATTTTCATAGCTCTTTATATGTCGGACGACGTTTGTAACGGATTAATAAGATGATGCAAGCTATTTGAAACTTTATAGTAGTTGAGATAAAAGCCATTTGCTTGGTGTTTTGGGACGGTTAGTGAATGTGGTATTCTCGGGGCGGAGAGCTAAAGACTGTTAAATAGATAACATTGCATATAGATACGTAGATTTAGCGAGGAAAATGTTAAGCTTACTGAGGAGATCGTATTAAAATTTTCCTATGAACTTTGATCTTTTTGCTATAAGGATAGAAAACTGTATATTCACCCGCATTTAGTTCACGTCATAGCTAAATACATTAAGATTTAATGCATAACTTTCAGAGCATTATTAAATATCAAATAACTTATTATAAACCACTTCTTTGTTACGTTCTCTTGTTGTAATAACAGGGAAATAGGGAATGAGGTGACATATTGTCCCAACGAAACTAGACACTTTGAATTTCCTGAGTCAATTATACTGCCTTCGAGCTTACATTAATTTATGTTACCTCTCAACTACTCCAACTGGTATTGCAAAATTTAGTCATTTGTGAATTTTCTACATGCAATAAAAGCCAGAAATATTTGACGGGCTATCAAAGAACATAACATGCGATCACGTCTCCATTTCGTGAAGGATTAGACAGAGGCATACTAATGTACATCCACAGTTCGCCGGTATATTTAGGTCCCATGTAATAGGGGGCGAGCCTATTGCCATTTACCGGGCACAAATTCCGAACTCCGTGCTGCTACTGAGAATTTTTATTTTTCCCAATAACACTGCTCGACCTGACAACCGAACCCAGGACCACTAGCGTAGCAGTCGCGTTCAGGACAACTAGAATAATTAAGCAGTAGGCTAGCAAAAAAAATACAAATAGATACTATTTCAACTTCCTTTGAGTAATTTTTACCATTTTTCATAGAATTTTATGCAGACAGTACATTCTTAGATCCACATTCTTAATAAAAAAATATCCAGAATAAAACCTTTTTGCTATACCTATCATAAAAACCCCTTATTGTGAGTGTAAGCGCATCGCGTATTATGTCAAATTACGTACATTATTTATCGAGCGAGCACAGGGCTGTGGGTGCTCGTCATGTGAAACGTCCGTCTGTCTGTCTCCTTGTTTTGGTCTAATTAACTATAAACTAGCGATTTTATTATTTAATACAAGAGTATTAAATAATAAAACATACATTCACGTCTTTTCCCACCGGAGTAGACAGAAACTAAAGACCGCCACTTGATTCTTGAATACATCTTTTGCTTCTACTGGGAGATCGTCGTTCTTGTAACTTACTTCCATATTTGTTATTCTAGTATATATTAGAGTATTTGTCAAACTTGAACCACGCACTCTCATAAGACAGCGTTATACACTGTGCTATTCAAATTGCTCGCTGTTATTTATAGCCACTGACCTCTATAAGACTCTATAAGTAGAGATCAGTGTATAAAGCTTATCTCCACAATACTCTGACTGTATTATTCCAGATTACTGACGCTTATAACTTCTGCTCTTTGACAGGACACAACAAAATACGTCATATGGATAGAAAGTGTCGCTTCTCTGTGACGCTTGCGTTATTTCAGATTGCTAACGTTTATAACTCCTGCCCCACGGCAAGCAGGGCCATCTTAACTCATTCCGGGACCTCAGGGCACACCAGAATGTGGGGCACTGTTGGAAAAAAAATCCGTTTGTATCTTGAAAACTTGCAGAACTTTTAGGGAAGTCACAATTTTTATTTTGGAAAATCTCTGCCCCTTTTTCTAATTTTTTAGTAAACCGACAGCCCAACAAGGAAGCCTTATAAATGATGGCGAAATATAAAACTAGGTCCATAATGTAATTTGCAATTATTATTACCGTTTAGTTCTCCCAGACAATCGAAAAAAAATGAAAATGAGGGAGTCCATCAAAATTATTTACTAAATCAATCTAAAATAGAATTTATTGTATAAGCCAATATACTGGCTTTTCGGGGCCTCCGTGAGAGTTGGGGCCCTAGGCCCATGCCCCGTGTGCTGTTATGGTAATGACGGTGCTGTCAGCAAGACACAACAAAATACGTCATGGTATTTTTTTTATGGGATAGGAGGGCAAACGAGCCGACGTATCGCCTGATGGTAAGCTATTACCGCCGCCCATGGGCACCTGCGACACCATAGTATAAACTAACTAGGCTGAAGGCAACACAGAGTTGGGTAGAAACAAATAGCTAAAATACCTTATTAATTGATAAACCTATAAATAACTTACAAATACTTTAATAATTTAATCTAATTTCAATACAATCTAACAGAGCAACTATTTCACACGAAATCCGAAGTAAAAAGAGAGCGAGCAATTGGTGTCCAGTCTTTTTATCTTCTCGTACTGACAGTAGCTAGGTAAGTGATCACGGTCGTCCGGTAGGAGGCGCTGGGGTGGCTGCTACCGGTCACTGGGTTGCCAACACGGCCATGCTGCACCGTGCCAGCCCCGGGCACGCTCACTCCACCTGGATAATTATTTTTGTAGCAGTCGAGTAGGTTCGATTCTGTAAACATATACATATATCACTTGTACAATTATGCTCATAGTTTAACAATAACCCGAGTCGGTCATCATGTCAAACAAGGCACGATTCATAATTAGCAAGTCTACTCGGCCCCAACGTGAAAATTTCCTTTAGACTTAGGTAATTTCACTGTTTAGATTCTCCCAGCTCCAAGATCCTCATCGTCAGGACGCACCTTTAGGCTTAGGCTACGTCCATCTATCTTTTTCAGATGCACCTTTAGGCTTAGGCTACGTCCATCTATCTTTTCCAGATGCACCTTTAGGCTTAGGAAACACCTTTGACAGATTTCAATTGACATGAGTATCAAGTGCTGTCGAGTGCTAGTAATGTCACAAAAGCTATAATGTGCCAGAAACAAGTACAATTTATGTCATAATAATAATAAACTTGACAAATATTTGTAGCAAAAATATTAGAATGCAGTAAACCTAAACGCTGAATGGAGCAGAATAATTAGAAAAAATAAAAGCATTATTACAAAAATAAATATTTTGTGACCCACTCGCGAGTACATTATGTCATGTCGTTCCGTTATATTTCTGTCTAATAATATATCACAATCCGACAGTTCGTTCAAAACATAAAACTCCATATTTTCTAAGTTGACCGAATCGTAATTTAATATTTACTTGAACTTTTGTAGATATTTACAGTTTGTATGCTATTGTTTGAAAACTCTTGCAAGATCACAGGGGCGCTAGGGTAGCTATTGGTATCAATAACTCTCTACACAGATTTTCCCTAATGATGGAACAGCTACTACCAGTGTCAATAAATGCGGAACACATACGTGTTTGGACAGAGGCATTATCAAACAACATTGACTGACATAACTTGTACAGTTATTAACATTAACAATATGATGGTTAGGTACATTGGTTACATTTTGCAATAAAAACCAATACCGTTCGGCCATCCCAATTTCAATTGTAAATTTCAGTGATTTTAGCCATGATCACCTTTATCACTTGTGTAATGATTTTATAAAATAATGACAAGACATTTATATAGGTTTCCTTATCACGAGCGACAGATGGCGCTTGTAGTTGAACTATTCGTTATTAAACGCCCTTTTTATTACAAATTAGTCAAATATAAGTAGGTGTTATATTATCAATTTGTCTGTGTAATCAATTTATAACTATTGCTAAATTTAAAGATAATCTAATGTATTTAAATTAATCAGTTGATCATGCGTAC
Source organism: Acronicta aceris (assembly GCA_910591435.1). Lineage (NCBI taxonomy): Eukaryota > Metazoa > Arthropoda > Insecta > Lepidoptera > Noctuidae > Acronicta > Acronicta aceris. The sequence continues at coordinate 5,818,141 of OU342781.1, read as the reverse complement.
TGTGTACTTCGCTCTGATTGGTCTAACCCAGCTGAGTGTTTGCCTACGTTTAAGAGTGGGGAACATTCGGCTGGTAACAGATCAACCTGGACTGAGACATTCGATTCCGAGGCGTTGAGCAGTAGACATAATATCTTATAAGCCAGTGCTGTTGTTGTATAATTGTTAATAATTATTGAGCGATTAAGTGATAAGTGATTGTTGATAATTACATACTGTTGGATGAATAAATACTTGTAATACTCAGTCTGAAGTGTATGATTCGTCACATTTCAGAAGTGGGATATGCCTACAAGAAAATCCACAGATACAGTAATGTTGAGTGACGTATGTCTAGAGGTTATGTGTGCCTACAATAGAAAGCCAAGTGTGCTTGAGTTACTAGAGGCTATGTATGCCTATTTAGCCATGTGTGCTTAGATTGTTAGAGGTTATGTGTGCCTACAATAGGAAGCCAAGTGTGCTTGAGTTACTAGAGGCTATGTATGCCTATTGAGCCATGTGTGCTTAGATTGTTAGAGGTTATGTGTGCCTACAATAGGAAGCCAAGTGTGCTTGAGTTACTAGAGGCTATGTATGCCTATTGAGCCATGTGTGCTTAGATTGTTAGAGGTTATGTGTGACTACAATAGGAAGCCAAGCGTGCTTGAGTTACCAGAGGCTATGCATGCCTATTGAGGCATGTGTGCTTAGATTATTAGAGGCTACGTATGCCTATTGAGCCACGTGTGCTTAGATTGTTAGAGGTTAATTATTTTTATTTTATTTATTTAATTTTTATGAGGTACATATTAGGTCTTACGAAGTAATATAAGCCCCACAAAACTGTACAAACAGTTTGACTGTGAGATCAATTTTAGTCTTAATAACATGTAGGTAGGTACATAATTAGTAATGGAGTGCACAATTAATGTTTTATGGTAGGGTATCTATAAGTTATTTTTTTTTTATCTACACGCAGTTTTATAAATCTTATTTGGATATTCTCCAGTTTATCTATATAGGTTTTTAAATGTGAGGCCGTAGCAACCAAGAGCATAATCCAAAATAGATTCCACTAAAGAAGTATAAAGTAGTTTTAGTATACCAGTAGGAATAGGAGTTATGTGTACCTACAATAGGAAGCCAAGTGTGCTCTAGCTACTAGAGGCTATGTACGCCTATTAAGCCAAGTGTGCTTAAAGTTATTTTGGCCAAGTGAGTCAAAAGTTTTGGGCCAAGTGTGCCCAATAGGAACGGAACTATCCTCAGACGCGTAAGTAAAGCATGATTTATACTAAGAGAACAATTAAAAGAATTATTATGCGACTAAGTGCGTTGCAAATAGTTGTGTATATACCCTCTATTAATTTTATAAATTGGAAATGGGAAACATTTATTGGAAGACGTATATTTTTGATTGAACTTTTCATGCATAACTTCGAATTTATGGAGCTATTAATTTTAACCAGTTCGAGTAGATATTTTAGTAATATAAAATGAATTTAATAATAATAGTAAAAAAAAGGAGCTTTTAACTTGTTAGTGTCAAATTGAAACAATACTTATACATTTTTATGTTTTGAGGCCATGGAATCTGATGATACCAATGAATGATGATGAAACCAATGAATGCATACTCCAGACGAAGAGCCGCCAGTTTAGTCGTACAACCATTTACCAAATGTTATACCGAAGTTCAATCCCTCCAGTAAATCTCAGAGTATTGAAGGTTGTTTATGAAAGGTAAGTGTGTAATATATGAATGGGACGAGAAGCGGACCATAAATTTTGCCCGACAAAAACTTGTCGGGCTAGCAAAAAAAAAAAAAAAAAAGGGAAAGGTAAAGAAATATTGGTACGTACAAATTCAAATCTTTATTGTTTTCATATATAACTAGGATGTTACGAGTTACAATAATGTGTGTCAAAATGAAAAGGTACAACATGAAGTAATGAAAGTTTACGTGAATATTTTTATGATAAATTGATGCTGATATACAAGCTGATATGATATTAGTGATAAAAAGGCTGTAGGTTGTGCAACTCACGGCATTTATGATAAATCCATTAGAAATGGAGCTCAAGCTTTAAATTGTAATGAACCGGAAAGACTCGCTACATATTCTCAGTTCTCAGCATACCTAGTTAGAACCTATTTCTACAAATAGAAAGCGTCATGAACTCATGATCATACCTCGCCTTCGACTTCAAATGATACCTCCAATTATTTGTTTTAATTGTCGTCGTAAAGAACACTCTTACACCAGATGTCCCAAGTCCCTTGACAAGCGTCTAAAGTGTGACAGGGCGCTAGAACGAAAATTGCAAACCGATACCGTTAATTCCATGAATAGACCCAAAGTCAAGCGATGAAATAGAACGTAAAGTCCTTACAACTTCTACACACAGTAACAGTAATAACAAGTTTTACAAACGGGTAAATAATCGAGTTTTCGTTGGGATTGATAGATTATTAAGATTGGGTATAGTAGGACCCACTATTTGGAACCGTGCACCTAGTTTTGGCAATTCAAAAGTACCTGTATTATTAGTTTATTTGAAATGGATGATTTGACTTTTGACTTATGTAATGCGTGAATATGATGCAAACAGCCTTGACCCCGTGAAAACTGTGTCGAGATTACCTATAGTCAAGGGTTTTGGTGGTGACACCCGTATATAGTACGTTCTTAGGATTGATGAAATCGAATCGAATGTAGAAGTACCTGCTTATGGTTAATTATGGGTTTATACAGACTGCGTTACTCATTGGATAAAATTTTAAAGTCCTGAGCTTCGCAGCAAACTAATGATTTGAGCCCCTTAAAGCTTACCTTATCGGATTTCATTCAATTAGCCAGAAACAAATCGGAATTAGTTGAAGTTTCGGATTTAAGTTCTTCTTATCCTGGGAATGTTTATATAGAAGGTTATAATAGTAATAAACTTGGCAAAGAATATAACTTACCTCAAGGCACATATCGTCTAAGCATGGGTAAATGTCACCTTATTATCAAATTTAGCTAATCAAACCCTGAATTTTCCCAAAGAATTTTGCCCAAGATTCGTTGCATTGCGATGCCCTAATTGCAAAAGCAATGCCTTTTGAAAAAAAAAAAAGAATTATATGCCCTAACAAAATCACGAGAGATATTACTGACTTGACTCCTTTGATAAAGTCTGAAATCAAAGTCGGTCCCTCAAGTTGGCAAATGGATAAGCCTTACCTACGCTTTATCGCAGTCGTATCGTGATTTTTTTTGCATTTAACTTGAGCGAGATAGGTTGTAATAACTCTATTAAAATGAACATAGACTTGCTTAATGATAGACCTAGATAGACACATAGACCCTATCGCTTATCGCACTTCGAGAGAGGACAGGTACGAGAATTTATTGATGACTTGTTGCGAAATGATATAATACAAGAATCCGATTCCGATTGTGCTAGTTCTATAGTATCATTTGGGTAGAAGATCAATTTCAAGCATTAAAATAAAAGTTTGAGTAATAGACCAACACTAGCCTTATACAATCCTAAACTTGATACGGAGTTGCACACAGATGTTAGTTCCTTAGGTGTGGGAGAAATATTAGTACAGTGGCAGTCTAGCCTTCGGGTACTTAAGCCGGTTGCTTATTTTAGTAGGCAGACGACACCTGAAAGGCGTCATTTACAATCTTATGAAATTTGAAGTTTTGTGTTTATCTGTTGGGATTAGAATTTCAAATTGTAATAGACCATAATACGCTCCGAACCAACCATACTAACCAAGCGAGTATAGACCCGGTATTCGTATGACACGTGTCGATGCATTAAGCCGAAATAACATTCTTTGCTTTCTGACATTAAAGACGAGTCTTCTGTTAAAGTATCGAGACTGACAATTGGATATTAACACTACAAATGTAGATCCAGACATTTCGCGTATACTTAAAAATTCTTAAGCCTGAATCTGACGAAGAATCTAAAGATATTAGGAAAAATTATGTTATTAAAAATCATAGAGTATAAAGAATTGACGATGAAATACGCCTAGTTGTCCCTCGTAGTGCCCGCTGGAAAATATGCCGTTATAACCATGATGATATAGGACATTTAGGCATTACTAAAACGACTGAGAGAATTCAATCTGTCTTTTGGTTTCCAAGGCTGCGGCGATAAAATTCGGTACATTCGGTACGCTTATAATAAAGATGATGCATCCAGACAAAAGACTGAATAATTGTATCCTATAGAAAAAGTTAGCGTCCCATTCCATACAATTCACCTAAACCATCTTGGTTCGTTTGTAAAGAGTAAAAACGGCAATGCCTAAATTATTACAATAGTTGATTGCTTTACAAAATATATATATGTGAAAGCGGTAAAAGACACGAAAACAAAAAAAAATGACTTTGGCTTACCATCTCCAATAATACCTGATCACGAGCTTTTGCGACAGTCATAGCACTAAACATGTCCCTATCGCTGTAGTTTGTCGCAGGGCAAAAAGTCAAACTGAAAGATATAACCAAACCATCTTAAACGCATTAGCAAAACATAATGACGAAAATGACGAACGCAATTGGGAAATGTGTCTTGGCAAAATCCAATGGGGTGTAAATAATTCAGTTGATTCTTCTACTAAAAAGACTGCCATAGGGGCTTTATTTGGCACCACAATAAAAATACCTCGAGAACTAAAAGATATCCTAAATGACGATGTATTTAAAAAACAGACTAAATAAACACCTATTACAATAATGTTATTACATGTACACGCTAAAAGAATTCTTTGAAGATAAAAATAAAAGATAATTAAATTATAATTAATAACAATAAAATCTTTGTGCAAAAAAAAAAAAAACATTTACCAAAATAATAACAATACCTTAAATTTCTGTAAATTGACTACCTAAATGGTTATTTAATTTTAAGTAAAAGTTTATAATTTTATTTTCTAATATTGTAATTTGTTAAATTATAATTATGTAATTAACTTGTTAGTACCCATGTATTCTATGCTGTGCCCCAACGGGGTTTCATGTTGATACTTACCAAACTAGAGATCTATGTATATAAATTACACATGAAGCATTAAAGAACTTTGACTTTGACATTCAGAGATAGTTAGAGTAATAAGTTCGATGTTGGAGCTGACATTATACAAAACATGTTACAAAGCGTAAGAGATGAGGTCGTACTAATACTAAAGTCGCGAAAAACACTATTATGATGCCGGTAGCACGCCTAGAACCTATAAACAAGGTGATTTGACTAAGGTTACCAGAACTGACTATAATAATAAAGGCAATAAAACTTTTTAAATTCATAGATCTGATAAAATCACTGAAGTTTTGGGCAATGACAGATATAAAATCACTGAAATTCCGGTTTTAGCAAACGTAGAGATTCATTTAAGAGCGTCGTTTCCGCTGATCGTGTTAGACCTTATAAAATATAAATAAATATAATGAAAATGTAAATATAAATATAAATTCGCCTGACCATAAAGATTCATCAGATCGTAATAGTAGCCCATCTTCTGAAAGCAATAATGATAACGACAAACTATTTCATAGAAAGGAGTCGGACATCAATGAATAGCCGAATGTAATGATTTTGCATTTTGATTCGTGTTTGTTCAAACAGTTTAAGCATGTAATATTTCTGTATGTATGACTTATGTTATTGAATTACGATAACGTGCGTCAGGAGATCGCACGTTGTCGGATGGCCGAATGTAATGATTTTATAAAATAATGACAAGACATTTATATAGGTTTCCTTATCACGAGCGACAGATGGCGCTTGTAGTTGAACTATTCGTTATTAAACGCCCTTTTTATTACAAATTAGTCAAATATAAGTAGGTGTTATATTATCAATTTGTCTGTGTAATCAATTTATAACTATTGCTAAATTTAAAGATAATCTAATGTATTTAAATTAATCAGTTGATCATGCGTACTGTGTACTTCGCTCTGATTGGTCTAACCCAGCTGAGTGTTTGCCTACGTTTAAGAGTGGGGAACATTCGGCTGGTAACAGATCAACCTGGACTGAGACATTCGATTCCGAGGCGTTGAGCAGTAGACATAATATCTTATAAGCCAGTGCTGTTGTTGTATAATTGTTAATAATTATTGAGCGATTAAGTGATAAGTGATTGTTGATAATTACATACTGTTGGATGAATAAATACTTGTAATACTCAGTCTGAAGTGTATGATTCGTCACACTTGCATCAACATCATCATCATCATTATCATCATACAAATTTAGACATAAGCAAATTGGTCAGATTTCACCAAGATACAACATCACGGCAGCATTCCTGCCTCGATTCTCCAGCAGCTACTGAAGCTACGGATTGACCTCCGAAGCTAGCCCAGTAGTTGCACTCACACGTAATCACTGCTCAGTAATCTGTAATTTCACATTAGTAGGGACCCGCCAATGGCGGTAGATTTATTTTATACCAAGAAATTATTGCATAACTCTTTCCAATCAGAGACTTCAGTATTCCAATGTTGTGATTTCACAAGTATCATTAAGAAATAACGATATAAAAACCAGTAACAAATTACCTATTGGTGGGTACAATAAAATATTTAAACCGGGACATATTTAGTACACATAATTATATCCGTTAACTTTTTTCGAAGATGAACATTGTGCGACATGTGCGATTACCCTCATTCTCTCATAATGACCATAGCAACAAATCTTAATGCAATTTAGCAACGATAAAATATAACATTTCTACCGATTAGTACTCAAGTGTAGTCACTCGATTTTATATATTTTAAATCGAAGAGTCAACACAAAGATATGTTTTTCATTAAACTTTACCAATGAACATTCGATACCAGAATATTGTCAAAATTAAAACACTCACCAGATTTTGGTGTTTACCGTTTCAATAATCGATCACAAAATTTGGTAGACTGTGCTCACCTATGCCATATTATGTTTGAACCAACGCTAATCCCGCTTCTGATATAAACTAACTAGGCTGAAGGCAACACAGAGTTGGGTAGAAACAAATAGCTAAAATACCTTATTAATTGATAAACCTATAAATAACTTACAAATACTTTAATAATTTAATCTAATTTCAATACAATCTAACAGAGCAACTATTTCACACGAAATCCGAAGTAAAAAGAGAGCGAGCCGTTGGTGTCCAGTCTTTTTATCTTCTCGTACTGACAGTAGCTAGGTAAGTGATCACGGTCGTCCGGTAGGAGGCGCTGGGGTGGCTGCTACCGGTCACTGGGTTGCCAACAATAGGAGTCACAAGTGCATTGCCGACCTTTTAAAAGGAGATTGGGCCTTCAGTCCCCTCACTCACTCGGCGAAACACAACGCTTATGTTTAACGCCGGTTTTCTGTGAGGCCGTGGTATCAATCACTCCGGTCGAGCCAGCCCATTAGTGCCGAAGCATGGCTCTGCCACGCAAGAAATTTATATATGGCTCTCCCACGCAGGTATTTATATATTGTTGGATAGACTGTCTCATTTGTATGTGACGCTCATGGCGCTTGCATTATTCCAGAACGCTGATGCTTATAACTTCTGCTCCTCGACAGGACACAACGACATACGTCACGGTGTTTAAACACCGCCCGATACGCTGTCTCGCTTGTCCGCGACGCTCATTGCTCGGTAAATAGAACTATAATAAGCGATGTAATGTATTAACTAGATAATGTCATGTAAGCCCTTGAATAGGGTTAGTTGCAGTTTATTCAAGTGTCTCTCGTTAAGAGGGTCAAAGGGTTGGCACAATTCTAAGGGAAGCGTAAGAAGAAGAAGACACAAACAGCTTGAAAGTTTAATAAATTACGGGTAATTCTAGATTTTATTCAAAGGCCAAATACCTAACATACATAATAGAATTTCAAGAAAATACAAGTAAGTACAAATAACTATGTGTTATACTTTTAGGGAACAATCTAAATGCAACAGGTAACATCGCTTTGAAACTGAAAGTAATTTTCCGAAACTTTGAAACGTAAATCTACCAATCCATACAATGACGCTGACTCGTATTCTAACTGTTGATAATATTATTATGACTAGTATTTGGTTGTTTCAACTGCAAAATAACATACCATCACGCCTGTATTGCCCAAAAGATTAGGCAGAGGCTACTGTACACGAGTACTAATGTACACCCACAGTTCGTTGGTATGTTTAGGCTCTCTAATAGAGGGCGAGCCTATTGCCATTAACCGAGCATAAATTCCAAACCCAATAACACTGCTCGACCTGGGAATCGAATCCAGGACATTAGCGTATAAGTCGCGCTCAGGACCACTAGACTAACGAGGTTATTGATTATTTATTTTCTTTTTGTTCCATGAATTGGAAAACACAAGGAAATACATCACTATCTACAAAAAGCACTATGTAATACCATCGTCAATCCTGTCGTTTTCAAAAACAAAAGTACATTCCAACCACACATATGTAAAGTCAACCGCCAAAAGTATGAACCTATAATGAATATAAAATATAATAGGGATGGTTTTCCAGGTGTATGTAATTAGTGCACCAAAGTGTTTGTCGGAGTGCGTCGCTCTATCTCGGAAACAATCTGCGTTGTTGTGGCCACCCTCAAATTATGGGGGAATTACTGGACATTGCGCACGAGTGCTGCGTACACTTTGGACATGGGATAATTTTTCCTCACATTACGGTCTACCGCCCATCCATTGTGAAATGGACAAGCTATCTAAAAATGAAAAATATGTACTTGTGAAAGTGTCTTTAAAGACTTTTTTTACAGAAATAAATATTATTTAAAAAAGACATCATTGTCAACCCTAGGTGCTGTAATTTTTTTTTTAAATAGTTGCCTCACTCTAGCGTTTTCTCCTGTATCGTGGGTGCGTTTACAAACACAAATTCTCACATACACAAACGCACAGACCCGGAACAACTACCTGTAGATCATACAAATATTTGCACCGTGTGGAGATCCATCCACAATAAAGTACGTGGCGTAGAAGCCGATCGCTCAGCCACTACGCCAAACGTGTCCTCAAGCTGGGCGCCTCCTGGATGAGACGAGTTAGGTTAGAAAGCACTACACTCCTTAAAATATTTTAATTTACGATTCGATTAATGCTCTGTTCAAGTACCTACGCGATTTACGAAGCAATTAGGTACCTATGTCAAATTTAAGTTAAATATTTTGGATTTTTTTAAAACTTTGTTCTTCCATGTCACAATAATCTGTTTGAAGTACTGAATGAACTCTTATTTACACAAATAACACAATTCAATTTAATTTCTTTGATACAACGAAAACTAGTATATAATATCACTAGCAGATTCCCTTGTGTGACGAATCATACACTTCAGACTGAGTATTACAAGTATTTATTCATCCAACAGTATGTAATTATCAATAATCACTTTATCACTTAATCGCTCAATAATTATTAACAATTTATACAACAACAGCACTGGCTTATAAGATATTATGTCTACTGCTCAACGCCTCGGAATAGAATGTCTCAGTCCAGGTTGATCTGTTACCAGCCGAATGTTCCCCACTCTTAAACGTAGGCAAACACTCAGCTGGGTTAGACCAATCAGAGCGAAGTACACAGTACGCATGATCAACTGATTAATTTAAATACATTAGATTATCTTTAAATTTAGCAATAGTTATAAATTGATTACACAGACAAATTGATAATATAACACCTACTTATAGTTGACTAATTTGTAATAAAAAGGGCGTTTAATAACGAATAGTTCAACTACAAGCGCCATCTGTCGCTCGTGATAAGGAAACCTATATAAATGTCTTGTCATTATTTTATAAAATCATTACATTCGGCCATCCGACAACGTGCGATCTCCTGACGCACGTTATCGTAATTCAATAACATAAGTCATACATACAGAAATATTACATGCTTAAACTGTTTGAACAAACACGAATCAAAATGCAAAATCATTACATTCGGCTATTCATTGATGTCCGACTCCTTTCTATGAAATAGTTTGTCGTTATCATTATTGCTTTCAGAAGATGGGCTACTATTACGATCTGATGAATCTTTATGGTCAGGCGAATTTATATTTATATTTACATTTTCATTATATTTATTTATATCTTATAAGGTCTAACACGATCAGCGGAAACGACGCTCTTAAATGAATCTCTACGTTTGCTAAAACCGGAATTTCAGTGATTTTATATCTGTCATTGCCCAAAACTTCTGTGATTTTATCAGATCTATGAATTTAAAAAGTTTTATTGCCTTTATTATTATAGTCAGTTCTGGTAACCTTAGTCAAATCACCTTGTTTATAGGTTCTAGGGGTGCTACCGGCATCATAATAGTGTTTTTCGCGACTTTAGTATTAGTACGACCTCATCTCTTACGCTTTGTTACATGTTTTGTATAATGTCAGCTCCAACATCGAACTTATTACTCTAACTATCTCTGAATGTCAAAGTCAAAGTTCTTTAATGCTTCATGTGTAATTTATATACATAGATCTCTAGTTTGGTAAGTATCAACATGAAACCCCGTTGGGGCACAGCATAGAATACATGGGTACTAACAAGTTAATTACATAATTATAATTTAACAAATTACAATATTGGAAAATAAAATTATAAACTTTTACTTAAAATTAAATAACCATTTAGGTAGTCAATTTACAGAAATTTAAGGTATTGTTATTATTTTGGTAAATGTTTTTTTTTTTTGCTCAAAGATTTTATTGTTATTAATTATAATTTAATTATCTTTTATTTTTATCTTCAAAGAATTCTTTTAGCGTGTACATGTAATAACATTATTGTAATAGGTGTTTATTTAGTCTGTTTTTTAAATACATCGTCATTTAGGATATCTTTTAGTTCTCGAGGTATTTTTATTGTGGTGCCAAATAAAGCCCCTATGGCAGTCTTTTTAGTAGAAGAATCAACTGAATTATTTACACCCCATTGGATTTTGCCAAGACACATTTCCCAATTGCGTTCGTTATTTTCGTCATTATGTTTTGCTAATGCGTTTAAGATGGTTTGGTTATATCTTTCAGTTTGACTTTTTGCCCTGCGACAAACTACAGCGATAGGGACATGTTTAGTGCTATGACTGTCGCAAAAGCTCGTGATCAGGTATTATTGGAGATGGTAAGCCAAAGTCATTTTTTTTTTGTTTTCGTGTCTTTTACCGCTTTCACATATATATATTTTGTAAAGCAATCAACTATTGTAATAATTTAGGCATTGCCGTTTTTACTCTTTACAAACGAACCAAGATGGTTTAGGTGAATTGTATGGAATGGGACGCTAATTTTTTCTATAGGATACAATTATTCAGTCTTTTGTCTGGATGCATCATTATTATAAGCGTACCGAATGTACCGAATTTTATCGCCGCAGCCTTGGAAACCAAAAGACAGATTGAATTCTCTCAGTCGTTTTAGTAATGCCTAAATGTCCTATATCATCATGGTTATAACGGCATATTTTCCAGCGGGCACTACGAGGGACAACTAGGCGTATTTCATCGTCAATTCTTTATACTCTATGATTTTTAATAACATAATTTTTCCTAATATCTTTAGATTCTTCGTCAGATTCAGGCTTAAGAATTTTTAAGTATACGCGAAATGTCTGGATCTACATTTGTAGTGTTAATATCCAATTGTCAGTCTCGATACTTTAACAGAAGACTCGTCTTTAATGTCAGAAGGCAAAGAATGTTATTTCGGCTTAATGCATCGACACGTGTCATACGAATACCGGGTCTATACTCGCTTGGTTAGTATGGTTCGGAGCGTATTATGGTCTATTACAATTTGAAATTCTAATCCCAACAGATAAACACAAAACTTCAAATTTCATAAGATTGTAAATGACGCCTTTCAGGTGTCGTCTGCCTACTAAAATAAGCAACCGGCTTAAGTACCCGAAGGCTAGACTGCCACTGTACTAATATTTCTCCCACACCTAAGGAGCTAACATCTGTGTGCAACTCCGTATCAAGTTTAGGATTGTATAAGGCTAGTGTTGGTCTATTACTCGAACTTTTATTTTAATGCTTGAAATTGATCTTCTACCCAAATGATACTATAGGACTAGCACAATCGGAATCGGATTCTTGTATTATATCATTTCGCAACAAGTCATCAATAAATTCTCGTACCTGTCCTCTCTCGAAGTGCGATAAGCGATAGGGTCTATGTGTCTATCTAGGTCTATCATTAAGCAAGTCTATGTTCATTTTAATAGAGTTATTACAACCTATCTCGCTCAAGTTAAATGCAAAAAAATTCACGATACGACTGCGATAAAGCGTAGGTAAGGCTTATCCATTTGCCAACTTGAGGGACCGACTTTGATTTCAGACTTTATCAAAAGGAGTCAAGTCAGTAATATCTCTCGTGATTTTGTTAGGGCATATAATTCTTTTTTTTTTTTACAAAAGGCATTGCTTTTGCAATTAGGGCATCGCAATGCAACGAATCTTGGGCAAAATTCTTTGGGAAAATTCAGGGTTTGATTAGCTAAATTTGATAATAAGGTGACATTTACCCATGCTTAGACGATATGTGCCTTGAGGTAAGTTATATTCTTTGCCAAGTTTATTACTATTATAACCTTCTATATAAACATTCCCAGGATAAGAAGAACTTAAATCCGAAACTTCAACTAATTCCGATTTGTTTCTGGCTAATTGAATGAAATCCGATAAGGTAAGCTTTAAGGGGCTCAAATCATTGGTTTGCTGCGAAGCTCAGGACTTTAAAATTTTATCCAATGAGTAACGCAGTCTGCATAAACCCATAATTAACCATAAGCAGGTACTTCTACATTCGATTCGATTTCATCAATCCTAAGAACGTACTATATACGGGTGTCACCACCAAAACCCTTGACTATAGGTAATCTCGACACAGTTTTCACGGGGTCAAGGCTGTTTGCATCATATTCACGCATTACATAAGTCAAAAGTCAAATCATCCATTTCAAATAAACCAATAATACAGGTACTTTTGAATTGCCAAAACTAGGTGCACGGTTCCAAATAGTGGGTCCTACTATACCCAATCTTAATAATCTATCAATCCCAACGAAAACTCGATTATTTACCCGTTTGTAAAACTTTTTATTACTGTTACTGTGTGTAGAAGTTGTAAGGACTTTACGTTCTATTTCATCGCTTGACTTTGGGTCTATTCATGGAATTAACGGTGTCGGTTTGCAATTTTTGTTCTAGCGCCCTGTCACACTTTAGACGCTTGTCAAGGGACTTGGGACATCTGGTGTAATAGTGTTCTTTACGACGACAATTAAAACAAATAATTGGAGGTATCATTTGAAGTCGAAGGCGAGGTATGATCATGAGTTCATGACGCTTTCTATTTGTAGAAATAGGTTCTAACTAGGTATGCTGAGAACTGAGAATATGTAGCGAGTCTTTCCGGTTCATTACAATTTAAAGCTTGAGCTCCATTTCTAATGGATTTATCATAAATGCCGTGAGTTGCACAACCTACAGCCTTTTTATCACTAATATCATATCAGCTTGTATATCAGCATCAATTTATCATAAAAATATTCACGTAAACTTTCATTACTTCATGTTGTACCTTTTCATTTTGACACACACTATTGTAACTCGTAACATCCTAATTATATATGAAAACAATAAAGATTTGAATTTGTACGTACCAATATTTCTTTACCTTTCCCTTTTTTTTTTTGCTAGCCCGACAAGTTTTTGTCGGGCAAAATGTATGGTCCGCTTCTCGTCCCATTCATATATTACACACTTACCTTTCATAAACAACCTTCAATACTCTGAGATTTACTGGAGGGATTGAACTTCGGTATAACATTTGGTAAATGGTTGTACGACTAAACTGGCGGCTCTTCGTCTGGAGTATGCATTCATTGGTTTCATCATCATTCATTGGTATCATCAGATTCCATGGCCTCAAAACATAAAAATGTATAAGTATTGTTTCAATTTGACAACAAGTTAAAAGCTCCTTTTTTTTTTACTATTATTATTAAATTCATTTTATATTACTAAAATATCTACTCGAACTGGTTAAAATTAATAGCTCCATAAATTCGAAGTTATGCATGAAAAGTTCAATCAAAAATATACGTCTTCCAATAAATGTTTCCCATTTCCAATTTATAAAATTAATAGAGGGTATATACACAACTATCTGCAACGCACTTAGTCGCATAATAATTCTTTTAATTGTTCTCTTAGTATAAATCATGCTTTACTTACGCGTCTGAGGATAGTTCCGTTCCTATTGGGCACACTTGGCCCAAAACTTTTGACTCACTTGGCCAAAATAACTTTAAGCACACTTGGCTTAATAGGCGTACATAGCCTCTAGTAGCTAGAGCACACTTGGTTTCCTATTGTAGGTACACATAACTCCTATTCCTATTGGTATACTAAAACTACTTTATACTTCTTTAGTGGAATCTATTTTGGATTATGCTCTTGATTGCTACGGCCTGACATTTAAAAACCCATATAGATAAACTGGAGAATATCCAAATAAGATTTATAAAACTGCGTGTAGATAAAAAAAAATAAAATAACTTATAGATACCCTACCATAAAACATTAATTGTGCACTCCATTACTAATTATGTACCTACCTACATGTTATTAAGACTAAAATTGATCCCACAGTCAAACTGTTTGTACAGTTTTGTGGGGCTTATATTACTTCGTAAGACCTAATATGTACCTCATAAAAATTAAATAAATAAAATAAAAATAATTAACCTCTAACAATCTAAGCACACGTGGCTCAATAGGCATACATAGCTCCTAACAATCTAAGCACACATGCCTCAATAGGCATGTATAGCCTCTAGTAACTCAAGCACACTTGGCTTCCTATTGTAGTCACACATAACCTCTAACAATCTAAGAACACATGGCTCAATAGGCATACATAGCCTCTAGTAACTCAAGCACACTTGGCTTCCTATTGTAGGCACACATAACCTCTAACAATCTAAGCACACATGGCTCAATA
Organism: Acronicta aceris; assembly: GCA_910591435.1. Classification (NCBI taxonomy): domain Eukaryota; kingdom Metazoa; phylum Arthropoda; class Insecta; order Lepidoptera; family Noctuidae; genus Acronicta; species Acronicta aceris. The sequence goes on along the minus strand of OU342781.1, from coordinate 5,803,116 downwards.
GGCATGCATAGCCTCTAGTAACTCGAGCACACTTGGCTTCCTATTGTAGGCACACATAACCTCTAACAATCTAAGCACACATGGCTCAATAGGCATACATAGCCTCTAGTAACTCAAGCACACTTGGCTTTCTATTGTAGGCACACATAACCTCTAGACATACGTCACTCAACATTACTGTATCTGTGGATTTTCTTGTAGGCATATCCCACTTCTGAAATGTGACGAATCATACACTTCAGACTGAGTATTACAAGTATTTATTCATCCAACAGTATGTAATTATCAATAATCACTTTATCACTTAATCGCTCAATAATTATTAACAATTTATACAACAACAGCACTGGCTTATAAGATATTATGTCTACTGCTCAACGCCTCGGAATAGAATGTCTCAGTCCAGGTTGATCTGTTACCAGCCGAATGTTCCCCACTCTTAAACGTAGGCAAACACTCAGCTGGGTTAGACCAATCAGAGCGAAGTACACAGTACGCATGATCAACTGATTAATTTAAATACATTAGATTATCTTTAAATTTAGCAATAGTTATAAATTGATTACACAGACAAATTGATAATATAACACCTACTTATAGTTGACTAATTTGTAATAAAAAGGGCGTTTAATAACGAATAGTTCAACTACAAGCGCCATCTGTCGCTCGTGATAAGGAAACCTATATAAATGTCTTGTCATTATTTTATAAAATCATTACACTTGTAACACTCTTTAGCGGCAAAAGTATGGGATTATCTCATCATGATCGAATGACAATCTCATAAATTTTTGTAGAGGACAGCAGACTTACTCTTGAAAACATTACAATACCAATCCAAACGTGATCGGATTCCAATGTCAATTTGGCTGTCGGGCGATTTCGTACTCTTGAGCACAAATCCGTTAACCGTGTATCGGCATCCAGATTGGGCAATGGTTGGGTCGTTTCCCAATCCTATTTAATTCACTCAATATCACCGCGCAATATTGAAACAATTTGGCGCTAGTCTCGGATTCAAGAGTACGAAACTTGACGAAACGGCACAATTCCAATGTCTAAGTATCGGAATTGAGTTCAAGAGTAAGCCTCCTGGACTACTGAAAGGTGACTTTTTCTTAAGTCCCAATTCACAGTTGTCTAACCAGCACAGCATGTAAAATTTGAAACGTAGTCACACGCATCTGCCTTCCGTCTCCAAGTAGTAATTACTTACAAATAACAAGAGAGCATAGCCACTTTAACAACTTTCCTTTTTGCAATGACGTATTCACGTCAAAACTTACAGATTATTTTAACTAAATGAGTTATTCCATAAAACGTCTGTATCATGTTTTACTGGGAAGCAGATGTTTTTATTATGTAGAGATAAATTATATGAATTGTGGCGTACAGTTTAATTACTGAAATAGCTGCGGTTTCTCAATTTTTCCCCACCCCTAAGGGTCGTAGCGTGATATTAAAAGTCTAAAACCTTCCTCATAGATCTCTGTCCATGAATGAAAACCGTTTGAAATTCCAGTAGTTTTAGTGTTTACCGCGTTCAGACAAACGTGGCAGGGGACTTTGTTTTATAATGATGTATAACTGACAGCTCGTAAGCGTTTCAAAATTGTCAACCCACATACACGTGCATTTTCATTGCAAATCTAGAATTGAACCTGTTACCAATTAGACCATTGTCTACTAAACAGAATACATTAACGTTGTAAATTTATACTGTCTCATTAGTCTAGTGGTCCCAATCGCGACTGCTACGCTAGAGGTCCTGGGTTCGATCCCCAGGTCGAGCAAAGTGTTATTGGGTTTTTCTATGAAATTCTCAGTAGCAGCTCGGAGTCTGGATTTGTACCCGGTTAATAGCAATAGGCTCGCCCCCTATTACATGGGACCTAAACATACCGGCGAACTGTGGGTTTACATTGGTACGCCTCTGCCTAACCCTTCGGGGAATACAGGCGTGATGGTATGTTATGTTATGTAGGTTTGTAAATGTATAATTTGTATGGAAAGGTGTAAATACATTTTCCTTGGCTACGCGGACCATCTTCTCTTCTCTGTCGCCACACTCTTGGCAGTGCTCGTGGTCGTCATGACAGGGGTGGTGGTAAGCTTCACAATACGTCGCCATTCTTCTCGTACTGTTGCTTGCCTCGTGCATTCATGGAGTGGACCATTTAGTGCAGTTTTGACCTGGTCGGTCCAGCGCATAGCTGATCTACCGCGCGCCCTGGTGCCCTTTATTGTGCCCTGAACCACGAACGCGCACCTACGTAATACTAAACATATCCATATGACGTTTTTTTTGTTTTTATGGGATAGGAGGGCAAACGAGCAGACGGATCGCCTGATGGTAAGCGATTACCGCTGCCCATGGACACTCGCAACACCATAGCAGTCACAAGTGCGTTGCCGAACTTTTAAAAGGGGATTGAGCCTCCGGTTACCTCACTCACTCGGTGAAACACAACGTAAGCGTTGTTAAACGCCGGTTTTCTGTTGATGACGTACTATCATGCCTGTATACTCTGAAGGGTTAGGCAGAGATACCTATAGGTACACAATTCACCGGTAGGTTCCATTGTTATAGATATCGAGCCTATGCCTTCACTGAGACGCTTAATCAAACTGCGAGATGCTTCTGAGAATTTCCTATTTTAAGTAATAACGTTTTACTTGACATGAGAATCGAACCCAGAACCTTACGCTCAGAACTGTGCTTGACCGACCATTAGATCAGTGACGTTTTCAAGACCACACACTATTATTTAAATTAACTTCATTATAAAAGGATTAAAAACCGTATCTTAGTTACTTAATTGTACCTTAAAATTCTCAACATACATAATTTCCATGACTATAAAACACACAATCGCAAAACAAATCTATTCAGATACGACCTTATTCATTTCACTTGGAACTAGGTCGCGGAAGAGAGACGTGCATACCATACTTCATACATTAAACAGAGACAGATATATTTCCCCCGCTGCGATGTGTAAAAAGGCGTGTCTAAATAGATAAATTGTGACGTTCGCGTTGTGATCGCAATGAAACTTGTTTTTATTTACATTCTATACGCTCGAATAGAAAAAGGTTGCTAATTAAATATGCTATTCCAATACAGTTTGTATTATCTTGGCCGTTTGATTAATGTTGGCCATTTTTTATAGTTATCTGTTTCATTGATAATTATGTGTCGATAATTTACACGTATACACACACATACACGTCTTTATGTAAGAGGAAAGCCACTGACTGATTTATTATTACAAATCAAGTGTTTGGTTCAATAAACTTTAAATTTGCGTAAACAGAAAAACATACGATTAAGTAGGTACCAAAATTAATTAATACAGATACGTAAAAATATAAATCTAATAATATTTTTAACAAATAATATATCTAATAATATGTTTTGTTGCACAAAATTAAGAGTAATTATTATTATTACTATTTTTTTAAATAAATTCTTCGAATAATAATAATTATTGTGGATAATACGTATTTCTGTCTCCGGAGCTACATCACCCGGTGGGCAATTTTTTTTAATATATTGAAATGTTCCGAAATTACCTAAATTATAAAAGGGAGATAGAAATTTTACTCTTGCAATTTTAATTAGGTACTATTGAAATGTACCAGGTAGGTATGTACCTAAGCACTACGTATTGGCCGTTCTATATCTTTACCTAATAAATGTTACGGATATAGAACTTACATAATATTAACAAAATGCCAACAGACTTCTATAATGAACCTATTAATAATTAATAAAATACAGACTCCATTTCTTCTCGAAAACATAAGCAATAAATAATAATAAAGGACATTTAATTATGAGCATAACCTCGGTAATTTACCAGAACAACACACCCAACGAGTCGCCATCATTATTTTTTTCTAGGCGATGTCATAGTTTTTACCACTGTCCACGTGCTACGAACAAAAACGAATGCTCAGTGCGCACACCTTGTAGCCGATCACACTAATTGATTATAAATTACGTACTTTTGATAGTGTTATTTTTTTTTTGGAATGTGTATAAGGCTTCGACAGTGTTTTTTTTTGTAATTAGGAAGTCCTGGGGGTGGAAGGACATTGGTTCATTTAAGTGACAGTTATTATGCTTTGGGTTTTTTGGGTTACTGTACAGAAGTTTTTTGTAGAGGAAAACAGATAAATCGAGATATGTTGGCCTCACGACCGGCTTAAATTAAATTGATGGTGTAAGGAAGCATGGTGAACTAAAATCGGGAGCCCTAAAAAATCGCTTAGGATCGCAAATCGAAATTAAAAACACAACAGAAAATTCTATTGAACATAGGCGCCGGGACTCTAGTATGTAATAAGGTCGGTGCCCAATCATATATGATCTTTTTTTAATTTTGGCCTGTCCATCTGAAATGTTGTCTTCAATTAGCTTTAAAACGATTCAAACAATGCGCATAGCACCGCATGGTATACCAAACTAGTAAATCATCATAATATGATTCACATTGTAAAATTGAGAAAAATTTAAATCATCACGATTCTTAATATAAATGCTAAATGCAGCCTGTTTGGTAGGTACCCTGATCCCTTACATTCTGAGAAGACCGTGCTGAGAATGGGCTATATTGAACAAACGTTTTCTTCCCAGCAAAAATACTAGGAGGCGGTATACTTCGGACGTTTCGGGAGCTGTCTATAATGCAAAAATGACTTTGAAAATGTAGTATCCCGTAGATTTTGACTATTGACTGGCTAAATATCTTGAAATTATTGCTACAACTGATAGACACATTATATAATACTAGCTTCCCGACTTTGTCTGGGTGGACTTCAGAATTGGGTCCGACCTGGATAAAAAGTAGCCTATGTGTTATTCCAGACCATAATCTATATCTGTGACAAATAACATCCAGATCCTTTCAGCCGTTCTGGCGTGAAAGAGTAACAAACATCCAAACATCCATAATCACAAACTTTCACGTTTATATTATTAGTAAGGATAAGTAAAAGAAATGAAAGGTATTGTAACAAGGTATTGCAAAAAAAGCCCAATTTAACAGATTTTTTTTTCTAAACCATGCGACCTTATTAAAAATCCACAATCCTTTATCCAGCCTCTAAGCAAAAACCTCTGGCCATCATCTGTCAACGGTCACCTGTCAAATTAGCCTTCAAGACATTTTAATTCGATGTTTTTAGCGTTTGCAAAGGTTTGTAAGCTTATAACTTTGGTATTTGGTATCTGTCGGGGCTGCAGCATATTTGTTTTATTGCTATATGATTGGTTAGAGTCAGAAAGTCAATTAAAATCATGTGGTGCACCTGTTTGAGTTAGTTTTCTTGATTCATGTTAAAGGTGCTGTGGCAAAGATTATACAATTAAGTTATTTTGCAACGAAAACATTTTTTTATACCACTATGGTGATAAACAAGCAGACGGCCCGCCTGATGGTAAGCGGTTACCGTAGCCTATGGACGCTTGCAATACCAGGGGTATCACTCGCGCGTTACCGACCCTGTAAATTAGAGGAACAGTTGGGGGTGGCAGTATAGGAGACATGTTGGTGTTTTGTTACCACCGGTCCCCCCAACTGTCCCTGTCCCTCCAACACAACACATCCTCGCGGGGCTCTGGCGACTTTGCTTACCGTTAGGAACACAACATAGGTTATTTGGCTAAGATTTTCTGAAAGGTGGAGGTACTTCCCCAGTCGGGCGGCTCCAATTGTGAGTGGAACTAATCGATCCCACTATGCCCTGCCTCTCTTAAACAATTGTTGACATTGGTAAAATAGTCGCTATCGATTCAAATGCCTCTATACGAAAAAAATGCTTTGGAACGTTTCCCCTCATTAGATGTGGTCCTTCAATACGTTAATATACCTACACCAATAATATATACAACTGTGTCTCATAACTTCGATTCCCGAGTCAAGCTAAGTGTTATTGAGTTTTTCTATGAAATTCCCTGTAGAAACTTGGAATTCAGATTTATGCCTGGTTAAAGGCATTTCCCCCTATTACATGAGAATGAAACATACCTACCAGTGAAATATGATTGTAAATTAGTACATATCTGCCTAACCCTTCGGAAAATACAGGCGTTATGGTATGTTATAATCCTTTACAGATTACAAGTAAAAAAAAATACGAATAAAATTTAATAAAATGAGGAAGCTTCTATGTGAAGAAAGAAAGAAATGTGAAAGAAACGTGATGTGGTCATCACATTAAAAAAAAATCTAGGTTTTAGGAAAATTTCGCTATGAAAAGAATTATCTAGGTAAGTAGATCATCTCGATCCTTTTACGGATCGATTTTCTTGACATATTGTAAGGTTTGGCAAATCGATATACTCGTGTGACTCTTAATTTTTTTTTAAGCTTACAATATGGGTTCTTGCGAACCCCTCGCGCTAAGCTAAATGCTTGTGTTACAAGTGCGAAAATGAACAAATAACAAAAAAAAATTAAGCTAATCGAAATCTATACTTATAATAAATCTGTAGAGAGGTCAATTCTGTACATGAAATATATTTCCAAAATAACTATCAGCGGGTGATTAGTGATCGATACTGACGCCAAAAATGCAATCAGTAAAATTTTTGTCTGTCTGTCTGTCTGTCTGTCTGTCTGTCTGTCTGTCTGTCTGTCTGTCTGTCTGTATGTTCGTTATAGAAACAAAAACCACTCGACGGATTTCAGCGAAACTTGGTACAATTGTTCTTCATACTCCTGGGCAGGTTATAGTATACTTTTCATCACGCTATGATCAATAGGAGCAGAGCAGTGAAGGGAAATGTTGGGAAAACAGGAGAACTTACTCCATTTTTTAAGCTTCCGTCGCGTGTGCAGCCTTAATGGTTAAAGCTACACAGAAATCATGTATGACGGAAATGTTCTCCTTAAAATTATATAAAAAATATTCCACGACAGCAAATGTCTATCTTTTATGGTTGACTCACAATAACACGTGTAACTCCCGATAGCTTAGCAGTTCGGAGCTTTCTGATTATATTTGTTTACTCTTACGTTAGGTGACTGACTGACATAGTGATCTATCAACGCACAGCCCAAACCACAGGTATACTTTTCATCACGCTACGATCAATAGGAGCAGAGCAGTGAAGGGAAATGTTGAGAAAATGAGTGATTCATGAGAAAGGTTTCAAGCTATAAAACATCACGCTACAACCCTTAGGAACGGGGCAACGCAGGTGAAACCGCGGGCGAAGAACTAGGGAACAAAGTAACTATTCCACGCGGACGAAGTCGCTGGCAAAAGCTAGTATGATAATATTTTTTGATGATAATTATTTATCTAGAATCTTATCTATACTAAGACACGAAAAATGTGCGGCTAATTCATTTCACAAAACTACTAACTACATACACTCCCAAAAAACTGGGACATATATTAGGATATTAAGTTAAATAAGAGAAATATACCAAACCCACTTATTTGTCATATTCATTAAAACATGATTGCAAAAACGGTGCCTTAATGATTGCAAAGCAGTAGCCAGCCCCCGTATGCAAATACGTCCACTCAAGAGGACAGTCGTGTACAAAATAACAGAGTGTGTAATAACACTGGGTGCGCATGCGACTACCACGCGCCTGCGCTGTATTTAGGGTTGTCAAATATATTTTTCTGGTCTCCGTATCTTTATTTTTGGAGAACATCAAAATATGGTTTCTCAAATATTAAGACCCATTTCTATATCTATTGGCATAAGCCAATCCAAGGCATAGGTCTACTGATTTCTGAGACACGCGAATATTAGACAGATTTTCATTGTCGCGTTATATTGACATTTGATAATTACATAGATATAACGCGATAAAGTCCACTTTACGAATTTATCAATTTGGAAGAAACGTTTGGCGTAGCGGCTGAGCAATCGGCTTCTGCGCAACGTGTTGTGGGTTCGATCCCCACACAGAGCAAATATTTGTATGATCTGCAGGTAGTTGTTCCGGGTCTGGGTGTTTGTGTTTGTGAGAGTTTGTGTTTGTAAACGCAACCACGATACAGGAGAAAATCCTAGTGTGGGGCAACGTTTTTTTTTTTAAAAAAAAAAGAAAAAAAAATGGGTATCTTTTTTAATAGTCTGGTATTTAACAGATTTTCTTAAAATATATCATTACGATTCATCGATATATTACTACACTTTTTAAATAAATAGTTACCATCATCAACTTTATCTAGAAAATGAATTAGACATTTATTCCCAATCTCAATCTTTTTCCATATTTATAATGTTGCCATACTTGCCATAATTTCCTCACAACTTAGGTAGAACTATTATCGTGAATTCGTGACTTTTTGTTTTATAAAAAGTTAAATAACTATTCTTCTCATATTAATTGAGATGAGGTAGCCCTAGCTGAATTGAATTAAGATTAATGCTACCCGCGCCGTGTAATAAATTACCTGACTGTACTTTCTGCTTCACACATCCCTGTCGCGTCTAATTATGATGATAGATATTGCGAATTTTATTATATCGAGGTTAATAGGATTCATAGTGATTGTGTGAATACAGTAATAAATAAAATAAAATACAGTAAAATCTAGATAGGCTGAAAAGTCGTCTGGTAGGTAATGTCTAGGGCATTAAGACCGCCTTTGTACACTTCTGTACATATTGTATTAATTAACTCTAAAGCAAACATGTTTTTATTACAGATAAGTCGGCAAACGAGCTGACCAGCCGCCTGGTGGTACGTAGTCATCGTCGCCCATAGACACCTGCAACACCAGAGGAGTTGCTGATGCGTTGCCCATCTTTAAAAGCCCCAAGGGACTGTAGACTGCCAGAGCCGTAGCAACCGAGGGGAACTGGCTCTTGCGTGCAAAAGTCGAAACACACACCAAGGTGCTTTATGACAGACTCCAACGTAAGGGTGGTCGCCAGCCAGTCAGACCCCAAGAGGTCCTATCACCGAGTAATGTAGAGAGAGAGATGTAGTCACATTATCAAAAACAAACAGTTCCTCTGTAAAAGAGACCAAAGAATGATGGTTTTGATTGCTTTTGTTACTAGTCGTGAAAATACAGAATCCAAAATGAGATTCCTTACTTAACAGTACCTACGGTAATAAAATGGGATTCCGCTTCAAATATGTAAAATGATATGACAAGTAAGAGCAAAGCTTCTACAGACTTTGCTGCTTAGCCTTCGATTTCGATAAATTCAATATTATTATAAGTAATCATTGACAGCAGGTGCTAATAAAATTGGTAAGAAATTATTAGATTGAAATACTTAGTTAATAAGGTTCAATTAATGCATCGATGAAGGGTGAATGGTAATTTAATTATATTAATTTACTATTTGCGTGTGGTCTCTATTAATTAACGATTGAAATAGATGTAATACGAGTACAAATAGGAAATATTATGTTCCTGAGTAATTTTTAAGGATACAAACTTTTTTTTAATAAAAGTGTTGCCCTACTAGGATTTTCTCCTGTATCGTGGGTGCGTTTACAAACACAGATTCTCACATTAAAGCCCAGACCCGGAACAACTATCTGTAGATCATACAAATATTTGCTCCGTTTGGGGATCGAACTCGCAACATGTGGCGCAGAAGCCGATCGCTCAGCCACTACGCCAAACGAAGACACGTTTGCACTTTCACAAAGATGTTGAAACAATAATTGGATATTTAGATGAGTCCTGTAATATTCTGCCTGCGAAAATGTGCCATAAATCATCAAGGAAACCAAAAGAACATTGCTTTACCAAAATTGCATAGTTCTATTATCATCTATATACAACATCTTACGAAGATCCTTATATTATTGGTCACTGATGTATAGGTACAAGACTTTGTAAATTAGATTCCAGGTCCGACAGATAAGAATACAATTCCCTACCACTATTCAGATTGACATCCCGAGGAAACATCTAACTTACTCGTGGTCTAATTGGCTGGCACCCTTAGACCGGAGTCTGTCGTAAAGCACCTTTATGTGTTTTTCCACATTCCCAGTTCCCTCTTTCGATTGCTGCGGCTCCGTCACGGTAAGGCATCAGCAAATCCTCTAGTGTTGTGTGTCCACGGACTACATACCATCAGGTGTCGCCTGCTCGTTTGCTGACATAATTAATAAAAGAAAAATAGAATGACGGTACCTTGTATTGTTTTACTAATGTGAAAACCACTTAAATAAATTGTAACAATAGTTTAAAAATAAATAATATTTGATAAATAAATAATAATAATAAATAATAGATTTGTCCATATATTGTTAAGCCTCTTAAAATTCTAATAGAAGCTTTTTAAAGTTAAATAACACAAAACTAATTTGATAGAAAGCAAGAACCATAAAGACTGTAGTTACTTTATTATACATACATTTTTTTAAAATACAGTAAGGAAATCCTAAATGAAGGAAGAGGGTCTAGTTACAATCGTCCATACTTCCATGCCCCAATATCCTATACCGTGTCAAACATCGACACAAAACGAGTACCACCAACCGGGCAAGAATTTACGAGTCGGTATTACGTCAAATTATTATTGGGGACCTGAGGCACAATTACTCGGCGACTCAGCCAAATTGCTGGAGAAATTTATTGTTTTATTGCCACGCGCGCAGACATCCAGCCTCATTTGTTAATGAGCGGAAGTGAGAAGTGAGAAAGTGAGCGAGTTTATGTACGAGTACTTTTTTCAAAGTACGGAAAATCGTCATGGTTTATCTGTCACTTGGGGAGGCGTCATGTAGCAGGGTATTTCGGATTCGTACATACTAAAAACAGTACTCGCCTTCTTTGGCCCTATTGTCATAGCCACAGAATTCGAGACATTCCCCACCACAATCTTGACAGGATGTTGTCCTGGAGAATACGAAATAAGGCCTTGTCCTTTGAAGGGGCAAAGGGCGAGGCCTTATTTCGTGTTCTACTCGAAGGGGCCATTATTTGGTCGGCCTCCCCCAATCAGCCGTCCGTGTAGGTTAGTGCATGCACCAGTCCAACACTGCCTGGCATTTTTAAATGGCCTACACAAATATCCTGCTGATTTGTACTGTTGTACTTCACTTCGAATCGCTGAGCTACACAATGATTGATCCATGCTTGGCATCTGTTGGTATGGGTTATCTCAAAGCTGCTATGGACCTTTTTTCAAAAGGTCATTCCAGACACTGTCCTGCATTATGACGCTCATTAATATATTAATAAATACTTACTTACTTACCTATAATTTTAAAAGACACCATGATTCTCTGAGTTTGTTTCGGTGTTTCTTCCTGAGAAGGTCGTCTGTTAGAAAATGCTGCCTGGAGAAATATTTTTAGACACTACATCCCATCACGCCTGTATTCCCCGAAGGGTTAGGCAGAGGCGTACTTATGTACACCCACAGTTCGCCGGTATGTTTAAGTCCCATGTAATAGGGGGCGAGCCTATTGCCATTAACCGGGCACAAATCCAGACTCCGAGCTGCTACTGAGAATTTCATAGATAAACCCAATAACACTTTGCTCGACCTGGGGATCGAACCCAGGACCTCTAGCGTAGCAGTCGCACTTGGAACCACTAGACTAATGAGGCAGTCACTACTATGACTGATACCCCAAAACAAATCCAATCTAAAAATATTTTAGAATTGCAACCAACTTGACATCCAATGTTCCAAGGTACTCCGGAATCCTCTACATAAAAAGGCGTTACTTAATAAAACATTTCACTGTGTCATTAGCGGCTATAATGTCGATTGCTGACTCACGCGCAGACATGCCCACTTCGCTAAATATTCGTACTTATAATTACGGCTCACTGGAGTCTTTATTCGAGTATTTTGGGACAATTTCTTCTTTGTATTTATATGGTTCCTTACAAAATATTCATTAACTAGCTGTTGCCTGTGGCTTCACTTGCATCCCAAAAGAATTTGCTTACTATAACTCGGGTACTAGGCGTATCAAGATGAACCATGCACCAGAACTTTCAGTAATGCACCCGTGACAATCGTGTCCAAGTTCGTGAAGTAGTTTTTGATGCGAGATGCGCGTAAAGAAAATACAGAAATAAATATTATTTTTCTCTCATAGGTTACAATTTTTAACCCCAGACGCAAAAAGAGGCGTGTTATAAATCTAACGTGTATATTTGTGTGTCTGTCTGTTGCATTGTAGCACCCAAACGAATGAATAGATTTTTTTCAGTTTTCTTTTAAAGCTGACTTGATCGCGAGTTTTCTTATGATTTTAGCGAATCTAGCCATCCGTTTGAAGATCATCAGCTCCTTTCGGATTCATGAAGGGATGTGAGCAACTTTCATAGCTCTAATCAATTTGAAAATCGGTATCTATACTGTTACTTCAACGATGCAAGAACATGATAAACGGGGCCTTTTCAATTTTAAATTTTATGTTAGAGGTCCTGGGTTCGATCCCCAGGTCGAGCAAAGTGTTATTGGGTTTTTCTATGAAATTCTCAGTAGCAGCTCGGAGTCTGGATTTGTGCACGGTTAATGGCAATAGGCTCGCCCCCTATTACATGGGACCTAAACATACCGACGAACTGTGGGTGTACATTAGTACGCCTCTGACTAACCCTTCGGGGAATACAGGCGTGATGGTATGGTATGATGGTACTTTATTAGTATGAATAGAATAATAACACTATGAAATTGCATCTCTTAAATTTTCGTCTCGATAGCAATAATGCAAAATACTTATATCTTCTGTATGAGTAGATGTATGAATGTGGAAGAAGCAAAAGAAGTATGCAAGAATCGTAGCAAGTGGCAGTCTATAGTTTCTGCCTACCCCTGTGGGAGAAAGGCGTGAGTGTATGTATGTATGTATGTACTTATATCTGATCCACATAACCCTCCATTGGTCGACATAGAAACTCCAGTCACTTTTAGTCTTTTTGTTAACTGTTCTTTATCTTAATACCTTTATCGCTTACCTGTATCTCATTAAAAAATTGATAGTACCACTTACCAGGAACCCAAGAGCGCCATTGTAAAAGCGCCCAAAGCTCACCCACCGCACGCCGCCTGCGCACGCGCCGCACCTGCGCCCGCGCATGGCGACAATTTACGTTGATTGTATAGCCATTAACGTGAATATTAGTGATATTGGTGATATACAAATGACTTAATATTACATTCTATAGCTGTGTGGGCTTCTAATTAACATTTTGGGATTTATTGTTGAAATATGTCAACATAAATGGAACTTAGGACCATCACGACGGTATTCCCCGAAGGGTTACGCAGAGGTGTATTAATAATTTAACTACACCCACAGATCCACAGCTCACCTGTATCTTTAGGTCCCAAGTGGCGAGCCTATTGCCATTAACCGGGCACAAATCCAAACTCCGAGCGGCTACTGAGAATAATGTAATATACCATCACGCCTGTATTCCCCGAAGGGTTCGGCAGAGGTGTACTAATGTACACCCACAGTTCAGCGGTATATTTTAGGTCCCATGTAATAGGAAGCGAGCCTATTGCCATTAACCGGGCATAAATCCAAACTCCGAGCGGCTACTGAGAATTTCATAAAAAACCCAATAACACTTTGCTCGACCTGGGGATCGAACCCGTGCTATAGATTTCCAGTATGCACGGACCTTGCATTTATTTAATATACTTTATATACCGTGGGTACAAAGGCGGTCTTAATACCATTAAGCATTTTCTCCGGGATATTAGGATGATGCAGAGATAAATACTAAAAGTAGTAGATGCTTTAGAAAATCGCATTCAAAATCAAAATCAAAATGTTTTATTTTCAATTAGACCAGTAAAATTGGTACTTTTGAAAAGTCAAAATAACATGCACGGTTTCAAAAAGTGGGTCATATGGAGAAGAGCCGGCAAGAAACTCCATATACTCTTTTAAAAAAATCATTATTACAATATTATGCATTACAACTTTGTTCCAAATAGTTGCTGAGAATTCTGCAGTTCGATGTATAAGATTTATTCATCATACAATTTTTTTTATTTATATTATTATTATTAATATTTCATTGTTTAGGCTTTTCTAAAAGGAGAGGTCAGATATATACACTTTGATAGATACTTAGATAGAATATTCTTTATTGCACACCAAAATGTAATGCTAAGTAGTACATACCTACTTCCAAATATTAGTTGTATAGAATAGTACAAGGGGGCTCTTATCGCTAAAAGCGATCTTTTACAGACAACCTTTGGATGGACTCAAAAGAAAAAAATCAATGACAAAGTAGTATAAATGGCGTACATAAATAAACGAGTCAGCTGATACTGAAACTTATACACGATACTCTGTATATCTGAATCACATTATGATTCATCAGATACATTGTTTTTATGGGATAGGAGGGCAAACGTGCAGATGCATCGCCTGATGGTAAGCGATTACCGCCGCCCATGGACACCCGCAACACCATAGGAGTCACAAGTGCGTTGCGTTTAAAAGGGGATTGGTCCTCCGGTAACCTCACTCACTCGGCGAAACACAACGTAAGCGTTGTTTAACGCCTGTTTTCTGTGAGGCCGTGGTATCACTCCGGTCGAGCCGGCCCATTCGTGCCGAAGCATGGCTCTCCCACGTAAAAAATATTATATATATATACATCTACATCAAAAGTGGCCATGTCAGACCCTCCCTCCATGAGGCTACAGAAGCTCAGTTAGTGATTCTAAATGTCAGCCTAATAGTGTGTGGTCCTTAGTTTCTTTGTGAATGCATGGAGACGTAAACCTGACGAGAATATTACAAGTTTGTGACCGGACAGCGCAACTACCTCTGCGCTGTCACAAGAGACAACAAAATGAGTGACGTCTCAATGTTTGAATGCCTTATTTTTGTCTTATTTATTACTAGCGCCCCGCTCGCGGTTTCACAAGCGCTGCTCCGTTCCTAAGATGCGTAGAGTGATGTTATATAGCCAATGTTACGCAGTGATAATGTAGTTTTCTAACCGCAAAAGAATTTTTAAAATAGTCCAGTAGTTTTTAAGTTTATTCATTACATACAACAATACAAATCTTTCCTCTTTATAATATTAGTGTAGATTCGATTAATTATCAACTAAATGATGGTTGAACTTGTGCTTGAATCTTAAACGATTGTTTTTTCTATAAAAATGTATAATGTCTAGGTATGACATTTATGTGTCTATTATTTATGTACCTAAGGTACTAGAAAAAATATTCGTGGCAAGGTCTTTCTGTACACAAATAAAAAAAGACGTGTGGCACTCGGGGACTGCCGCGGTAAAGCTATTGCATAGCGTTTTTTATCAACTTATGTAATACAACCAATGCCACCTAAAGGCGGGTTGCTGAACTAAAGAGACAAGCGTGATATTTCAAAAAGTCATTAAAAGTTTTGGTATTTATCGAGAGATGGAAAAACTAAAAAGTATCACCGCTGTGCCGGTCGGAGTGGGGGGTGTTAGGTTTTTTTCGTTACGGAATTTCTGGATTCGGTCCCCACGCTCAAGGCCCGCGATAGAAGCTATGCAATAGCTTAATATTGTTTTTAATAAAGATTTAATTTTGTTATAATAAAGAATATTTAAATCAAATTACGTACCTACCTTTGAAGTGCTAGACAGACATGTGTCTTCATAAAATATACTGTAGTCCTAAGATAAGTTTGTTTGTTATTATAGGTACCTATATAAAAAATAAATAAACGAAAATAAAATAATCGTTCTCATCAAAATGCCTAAAAATGATTAGAGTAATTCACACTGAACACAACAGCATAATATACAAATTCAATCAAGCGCCACACTCCTCCATCACAATAATCAACAAGATAGCACTTTTATTCATTATTAATTTCGACACCACTATCACTAATCTCTTTGACTCGTGTAATCCGTACTGTAAATAGTTCGCGGGGGTTCGAATAATCGGACTGATTTAAATCGAACGGGAATCGAGTGAAGGATTCGAGATAGTAATCGATATAGTGGGAATCAATAGGATATTCGAGTATACAAAGAACCATAGATTAATGCTATCAGAAAAATGCTACTATAGTATAAAATAATTTATGGAAGATATGTGGAAATAAATAAATACATACATACATACATACATACACTCACGCCTTTCTCCCACAGGGGTAGGCAGAAACTATAGACTGCCACTTGCTACGATTCTTGCATACTTCTTTTGCTTCTTCCACATTCATACATCTTCTCATACATACACGCCGGTTGCGAGTGCTACGCACTTGACTTTTTTCAAGGATTTCGCCATATCGGGATATATTTATATATTCTTATTTTAAAATATTATTTAAGTATATCTACATAGCATAACATAACATACCATCACGCTTGTATTCCCCGAAGGGTTAGGTAGAGGCGTACTAATGTACACCCACAGTTCGCCGGTATGTTTAGGTCCCATGTAATAGGGGGCGAGCCTATTGATCCAGACTCCGCGCTGCTACTGAGAATTTCATAGAAAAATACAATAACACTTTGCTCGACCTGGGGAACCCAGGACCTCTAGCGTAGCAGTCGCGCTTGGGACCACTAGACTAATGAGGCAGTCCAGACTATATTAAGTATATCTATACTAAAATATAACCTAGGCTGTACCAAGATTTAAGTTCAGAATATGACATATTATCTTGTTCTTTTACAATACCTTAACAGGGTCATGTGCTCATTAATATAGTCTTATATGTCCTATATGTGTGTACATTTTGCAATAAATAAATAAGCGTGGGTCGTGGTTCATCCTATATCCCATTTGACAGGAAAAATAGTTGCTGAAAACGATGATCTGCTGAGCTATTTAATGGGAACTTATATTTTGGACTAATGGTTCTAATAAGCCTTAAATTTCCTACACTCTTTATACCAGGGAGACTAAAGTCACTTTATAGAACTTATCCAGTAAAAGCTGACCTCTGAAATGTACGAAAAACCTATACAATTCGAGGTCAGCTTATAATGTAATGGGATAATAATTAATCATCATGATATGAGACATATATGTAGATAAAGACGTCAAAAAACATATTATCCATATGAAGAAACTTAACTTAGTATGTAAAATCAATGCTTAGTTGAGCACCCCACCAGCAGATAATACTGTGCGCTATGAACCAGAAAATCTGTTGAGTTTCACACGTAGTGCGTCCGTCTGTCTGTTTGTCATGCGTGTAACAGGGGGCGGTAATATCAAAGTCGAGGGTGTTAACAAAACATCGTAAATAGTGAGTGATCAGTAACATTGGATCTATGAAAAAATTATATCAAAGTGTAATTGGGTTTTTCGCACTTGGATCCAAAGCACTTTGCTTTGTATCCATGTATTAGCAATCAAGAATCAATTAGCAGACACAATCAATACCTATAATAAAATTGTAACAGGCCGATGTCTGTGAATTATAGATATTAAAGAAAAACTAATATGGATCTTTATTAGAGCAACAGAAGACAAAATATCAATTTTTATAATTTTTGTCTGTCTGTCTGTACGTTTGTACGCGCATCACGCAAAAACTACTGCATGGATTTGAATGCAGTCTTCACCGATATATTGCTAGAGATTTTTTAAAGGTCGGCAACGCACTTGTGACTTCTCTTTTGGTGTTGCGGGTATCCATGGGCGGCGGTAATCGCTTACCATCAGGTGATCCGTCTGCTCGTTTACCCTCCTATCTCATAAAACAAAACTGGTGCATGTGTAACAGATTTTAAGTTAGACCTCTAGACACATTTATTTATACCTAGACAGATTTATTTTAAGTTAGATTTTAAGTCAACTTTATACGCCGCCTAGAATCGGACTTATAGTGTGTTGATCATTTTGGGATGTGAGTGAAACTGCAGGCAACAGCAACTAGTATACAATAAAACAGTTGTTTTGGCCCACTGGAGAGATACGATTACGTCAATTGTGGCTAAATTACTTCAAAATTAACTATTTTGGAGTCAGGGAGAGTAGTTTGGTTTCAGTTCCTCCGGTTGACCGAACGCTTTAGATAAGTATCATTTTGGGATTTTTTTACATTTTCCATGCTAAAAAAAAGTATAAAGTTATTTTAGTAAAGGAAAAATTCAATCGCGGGCAGGATCAATCAAGCGGGTGGAGTTCGCGGTGGGTTAGAGGTCAGAGCGTCTGGTGTATCCAACCAAAAGACGCAGGTTCAAATCCTACCCGCGATTGAATTTTTCCTTTCATAAAATAGCTTTAGATAAGTTCTCACAAACTTCATTCATTCTTTCGCTAAAGTAACTTTGAATTATTTACATTGCTTTAAAATAATTAAAATGTAGTATGCACCAGATTGTTTAACATAATCTGGAATTCTACAACTCTAAAACTACAGGATAGAATTTGAACACGAAGTGGTATTGAAGTCACAAACAAAACAAACATACAATTATGTACTTTAACAAACGTTGTAATAATCAATCATCAAGCGCATTAATATTACATCGGCATAATAAACCGTGTACCATCAACAACCCGGAGGCATCATAATTTTCAACAAAATTGTATTAAAATTTGACATAATCGATTATTCGAGACATCGTCATCGCATCATGATTTGATACAACGAGAGGTGATTTGTTTAACGCTCGTACAGGCTCCTTGTTTGCTTTTTCATTAAATCGATTTTTATCTTGTATTTGATTATTACTGGTCTTTAGGATAATGGAGATAATTATTTTGGTCAATGAAATGTTTTGTGCTATCTTCACTACATAGTATAAAAGAAAGTCGCTGTCGCTGTCTGTCCGCCCCTATGTATGCTTAAATCTTTAAAACTACGAAACGGATTTTGAAGCGGTTTTTTTAATAGCTAGAGTGATTGAAGAGGAAGGTTTTAAGCTATTTAACATTACGCTACGTCTCTTAGGAATGGGGCAACGCGGGTGAAACCGCGGGCGGGTCGCTAGTTTATTTATAATAAGCGACCCGTGCGTTCTCATCCATATTTCCAAATTTTCTTTTGGATTGTCACAAAATTTTCTTTCATAGAAATCTTATCCTGACAATTACGAACACAACAAAAATAAATCACCTGAATCAGTCGAACGTTCACAATTGATGATCTAATATACATGCGGCAATTTATTTAGATTTTTTATAGATTCTCATTATTATAGTTATTTCAACAAAAATCTTTGATACTCAACCAATGTATCTTTATCTGGTACGTATTAAAATATTCTAAATGTTCCTCAGGCCTGTCAACTGCACAGAATTTTTCTTTCGTTGTTGATACGTTACAAGAGTCACAACTGCTGTATAGTGTTTGGCATGAATTTAGGCCTTAGCAGCGGCCTGAACGGGTTTGTACTATAAAACACAGAAATGCTTAAAGGCAAGGCATGGTTATAGAAACTGCACCCAAGAATGTTAACGAAATTACCATCGACATTATTAGAACTCAGTAAATAATTTCAAAATATCTTGAAGGGAGCTGAAACAAGCGTTTAAGGCTAAATTATTCTAAAGAAGCAATTATATTTGGGGGAAAAAACATCGGTCCGGTTGACCACCCTGTATGATTAGTTGATAATTTTTAAGTTGGCAACACTTGCAGCCCGCGGCTGAGGCGTGCGCACGCGACTGGCGCGCGCCCATTACGCGCATGCGATTGGTCGACTTCTGTCTTCGAATTTCGAGTATCCGGGTTCTAAAATTAAAAATAATAATAGATTTTAATCTGTTCACACTTATGGATTAGATTATAAAAGAGCAGATGTTATTCTATACCAAAATTAGATAATAATTTAAAAAACGTTACACTTGTTAACTTAGATTTGGATGCTACTGAATGGAATCGATTTAACTCGTGTTTAGATCTATTATTTAGAGAAAAGATGTAGCTTTAAGATAAATAAATACCATGTATGATATGTATTTCTGTAAATAGATCGTTTAAAAACACTTTTATAGTATTTTTTTTAAAACTAGATGATGCTGGCATTTCCTGGCTGACGACCTCTGAGAAGAAACACTGAAACAAACACAGAGAATTATGGTCACTTTTATAGTCCACACAAGAAGTATATCAGATGTGAGTTAAACAAGCTAGGACAAAAGAAGAAAGAGCTAGAGCAGCTTTAAGTTGACCTGTCCTAACTGACGAAACGCATGGCTCCAATCAATACACTGTTGCATGTGATCAGTATTGTAATTAAAATAATTTGTATCTGGCATCTAGATATTTCAAGCAGCTTACTAGACATAGATTTTTCTTAAGTTACACTACAACGCTTGTACTCTGTCTCCGCCTCCGTATGCTGTCCTCTCTTTTGATCTCAGTTCGTTATCTGGCTGGAGAACATCCATTTCTACGATTTCTGCTTCCTGTCTCTAAAGATCTGCTCCAGTAGCTATTGATGCTCTACCAGATATGGCTACTCCACTATTGCTTGCCAACCACTTCTGTTCTTTACAAAGACTATATAAGTAGATATTAGTATTCATGAGAAGCAAGGCAGATTCACAAAATGACTACCGTGTGGTCAGTGTGTGCTAAGTCACGGAGCGAAACCGTAAGTTTGCGCCATTTACGAAATTAGAGACAACCACTGCTTTTTGTGTAACCATATTGGAAAACGGACAAACAAATTAATTATCTTAAACAATTTATTAGGCCAAACTGTCTTATTAATATGATCTACACTAGTCTTAAATGTAGAAATGAATGTTTTTCTACTTCCTGTTCCTTCCAGGAAGAAGTGGCAAATTTGGGCTAACAGTAATCTGTTAGTCCAAATTCGCCATTTCTACAACGTCGTCAGTGGCAATGCAGAGGTCGCTTTGATTGCGTTATATCGGGATGTTTTATTCTTTTCTTTCTTTCAATAGAAGCCAAAACACAAGTGTGGGGACAGGTTAGAATATTATTCGTCACTGCCTTTTAGATAAGCATCCCGTAAGAGACTTGAAAATATCTGACTTGCTCGGTGGTAGGACCTCTTGGGGTCTGACTGGCTGGCGACAACCCTTACGTCGTAGTCTGTCGGAAAGCACCTTGGTGTGTGTTTCGACTTTTGCACGTAAGAGCCAGTTCCCCTCGGTTGCTACGGCTGCGGCAGTCTGCAGTCCGTAGGGGCTCTTAAATATCGGCGACGCATCAGCAACTCCTCTGGTGTTGCAGGTGTCCATGGGCGACGATGACTACTTACCACAAGGCGGCACATCAGCTCGTTTGCCGACTTAATCCATAAAAAAAACATATTTAATCTTTATATTTTCGTTTGTCTGGTTTATGTTTCATCTTGATACACCGTCATGTTATATTAAGGAAATCCTTTTGGGACGAGAGTGAAACCGCGGGCAACAGCTGATTATATCTAAAAAAGTGTCTGCAAAGCCTTAAAACTGTGGTCACCGTATTCGCATCTAGATAATCGCCCCAACTGAGAAGTTTAGACGGCATGTGTGAAAATGTTAACGACCAACTCGCGACCACAACTGACTCCCTGATACACGAGTGATATAAACAAATATTTATTTATATAAATATTATTATTTATGGCTTGGAATTAAAAGACTAGAATGAAAACTTTGAAGAAAACAAAAATATACCTACTACATACTCATATAAACCGACAGCACAGAATAAATAATAGAACCTTTTTTTGTTTATGGAAGAAAACCTTCAAAAGATTACCAGTCTTCAAGGATTACACCGGGGTGAGAGGGATTCTTACCTACTAATATCACCCCGGTAGGCACTATCAGCATATGGAAGGGGATACTGTCTCCTCTTTAAAGGCCATCCCAGAACTGCCTTGGGCATCGCCTGTTCGCGCATATCCCCACAGAAACTGCAGAGATCTCCCCTGAACTTCACTGTGCACGGCAGCACCCTTCTCTAAGCGCCCGCGCCTCCAAAGACCAAATAATATACTAATATTTGAGCTTTGCAGTCGCGGGCGCTTAGTTTCGGTGCCAGTGGTTTCTGCCATAGAATGGCAGAGTGTAACCAAGTCATGGAATAATTTTGAACACATAAATAATCATTTTGGAAGTTCGGAATGTCGAAAATTCTTACAGATATTGAACAGGCCGGGTGATTCCAATCCAAAATGCTGACCCGGAGTCTGGACTTCATTTTTCCACGTAGGACATATAATTATACATACTTAGCGCAGTACACTTCTGTCTAATCTTTCGCTAAATACAAGTGTTAAGCATACATACATATATGTATGTATGTTATGTCGCTGTGACCACTTGCTCTTTTCCCATTCATTTCAAACGCAACATTATATCATTGTGCTATTAACTCTGCCTTATAAAGAGCTCTGTATAGATGAATTTACCGCTTATTAAAACACTTTGGATTTCACAAGTTACCATTTGCAAAGCCCATTTACACGATACGAATTTGACACGGGAATTAAAATTGTTTGCTGATTGAAAGTACTGGGTGGTAATGATGGCGTGTTAACGACTTTGTTTACTACAAACATGGTTATTTATGTTTTAATAGTATTTGATGGTGATGGTAAGTTATGTTGGTGTCTGGGCCACGCCATATCACTGAAATATCGATTCTAATACTATCTTCTTTCGTCTGATTTTTGTATGCACGCTATAAAAGTATGATAACTAAGAAAGCTTACACTAATACTATAATTATATGATGCAGCAAGTTTAACATTTTGCGATTTGTACAACCTCTATAACGATCAAATATAGGTTGTACAAAGCGCTAAATGTTAAACTTGCTGGAATAGCTTGAAGTGTTGTCATGAAGAAAAGACTTGGCAAGAATGGTATATATCTGGCACCCAATCAATATAATAATGAGGAAGTAAAAATTCTTTCTTCAAATGTCTCTTTATTTCCTTTTAAGAAAATAAAGTTAACAACAAAACCAGAAATAATGTACTAAGCGTAAAATGTGATGTTTTTTCGAACATCGAAAGTGTGACGTCCGTCGCGTCGCACGCATGACGCAAAGAAATCGTAACGTATGAACGCGAATCCAACGCCTTGTAAAGCGGCTTATATAAATCTGTAGAGCTCCACTTAACACCACGTTCCTTTCTCAATCGAACACAGTTCACTTTTTACCGTTTAGCTCCACAATCGGTATCCACCGTACAAAAAGTACCGAATCAAAATTCTTCGGCCCCATCTTTTATTTATACCCTATGTAGCGGCTAACAGGCGTAATTTTTTCCGGTAAACAATCAGTTTTGCCAGAAAAATGCGAGACGGGAAGAAGCTATAAAAAGGTTGGTTGTATTGTCAGCGATTTTTTTTGTGTTCTTGCGAATTCGGGCTCATAAATATCGTGATATGATGGGCGAAGGCTGCAGTGGAATGACCGACGCGCAGGGCTTGTACTAAGGTTATACGAAACGACTTCTGTGTACTGGTATTTGTTTAATCCTACTCATACAATTATATTTTCTTTACTACCCCATTAGACTAGGACTAGGTCCAGGTCGAGAAAAGTGTTATTGGGTTTCTTATGAAATTCTCTGTGGCAAATCCGAGTTTAGATTTGCGACAGATTCGCCTTCTATTGCATGCGAACTGTGGGTGTACAATAATAAACCTCTGCCTAACCCTTGCATGAAAACAAGCATGAAGATATGTTAATTTAAAAATATTGTGAAAAAATTTACATCGGCCATTTTGAATAAAACGCACTTTAGTGACTTAATGGTCCTTTGATCCTGTAGTATCTCCCTCTTCCCTCAAGGCATTTTACGTACTTGGGTGTGTTAGAAAAAGTCATCGGCGATTGTCTTAAGTTTAGTCTCAAACATGGTCAGGCCAGTGCAGGAATGATCCGAGCTAGACAAAAACCAAAGCCAAACATTACACGGAAAATGAGAAATATTTTGAAAATGTGTACATTTTTGAAGACAGCGTTTATTTTAATCCTCATAAGGTTAGCAAACTTTTGAAGAGGAATCGGATACTTTTCGCTAAAACGCTCTGAGAATATATGTTTTTTTTGTTGACGTGAACGCGTATGAGTCTGGTTCATCAGGCACCTTATGGAAAGTATAAACATACCATCACGCCTGTATTCCCGAAGGGTAAGACAGAGGCTTACTAATGTACACCCTCATTTTTTTTATTAAAGCATACTAGCAATGTGGGTCGCACATTACTAGTATTCTTGTTAACCCCTCGTGCTAAGCTAAATATGCTTGTGTTACGAGTGGATTTACGTCGTTAGTGCAATCGGTGGGTTTCGAACCGGCAACCACATGATCGCAAGTCCGACGCCCTAGCCATTAGGCTACCGCTGCAGGAGTTCGCCGGTATGTTTTGGTCCCATGTAATATGGGCAAGCCTATTGCCATTAACTGAGCTCAAATTCCAAACTCCGAGCTGCTACTGAGAATTTATTAGAAATACCCAACAACACTTTGCTCGACCTGGGAACCCAACCTCAAGTGTACTCGCGCTCAGGACCACTAGGCTAATGAGGCTGTTGAAATGAGAAAGTATAAACAAGGTTTAAAATAAAGCATGCTAACTTATCATATCGTCACGCCCGTATTCCGACACGAGTTAAGCAGTGGTGTACTAATACTGTATTACGTGCTACTATACTACATCCCCAATTCGCCGGTATATTTAAGTCCCATGTCGCAGCTGGTTGCCTTACTATTAACCGGGCACAAATACAACCCTCGAGAAATTCATATATTAAATTTCCAGTAGCACTTAAAATTTCATAGAAAAACCCAATAACACATTGAGTTATTACACGTAACTCAATGTGTCAACCTCAGCTCAACTCTAGCGTAGCAGTCAGGACTGATAGACTAATGAGGTAGCTTTGTATTCTTATCAATGATATTTACGTTTCCAAGGGTAGCTGAAGACCGTACAAAAGGACCAAAACACCCATTGGTCCAACTAATGCCTGTTACAGTCTGAACAGCTTTAGAAGGTAATCAAAAGCCTCGTAACATGGAAAATAACCTTCTTCACATTTTTGTCACAGTATAATTTTGCGAGTACTGCTCCAAGGTATAATTATATCGAATCATAGCTTAAATGAATATTAAACAAGATTAAAACCAGGTATATAAAGTAAGTAATCACAATACAATAAAATCCTTGCAAGTCTCATCAAAATACCAATCAAAATTTCGCATTTTGATGGACACGGGTATAACTTAGTGGCGCGTACCGGTCCCCGCAAGAACCGCCGCGGAGTATTGCCGTGTGCACTAATGACGAACGTTTCTGCGCTTTAATTGTGATCGAACAGACAAACAGACGTACATTTTCACAATTACTAACCTCTATCACAAAAGAATAAGGTTTAGACTCAATTGGAAGTCCGTCAAGATAATTTTGTGGCCAATGTTTTGCGACAAACTCGATATGAAAAATGTATGAATGTTCATCTCGAGATATCGGGTAAAAAGTTCCTTATTGAAGTCGATTTTGATCAGCGTAGCGTTCTGTGAAGGTGTATCATAACAGAATAACCAGTCCCCAACAAAGACGCGTACATAGATTATTTTTGAGATACGTGTGTAGCTGATATTATATATTTATGTATTACTAATATCGTACTCTGTTGTTTTTGTGGGTTTTGAGTAAATTACCATTTGTTTTTTATATATCATCGATGCAAAAAGGGGCGAGACGAAGACGCTAGCCATAAGTTAATGTAGAATCATACGTTTGACTTAAAACAAAAAACCGAAAAAACTGTTCGAAAACCAGCGTCAAGCATTTTGCTTGACGTTTCGCTGATCTGGAGACCCATTTGGCCCAGCTGTGAGACACATGCAAATATTAATTAAGTTACAATTAAGTATTTCTCTTTCTTTTTTATCTTATCCTTTGTAATTTTTTTTGCAAATACTTATTTGTTTACAAATACAAATTCTCACATAGACAAACGCTCAAACTCGGAATAACTACCAGTAGGTCATACAAAATTTTAAGTATCGAATCGAATCGAATTTTAAGTATCGAACCCGCAACACGTGGCAGAAGCTGATCGCTCAGCCACTACGCCAAACGTGTTTCCAAATTCCTTTGTTGTGTATTATTTAATTGCATTTATTTAACAGCAAAGATCAGAGACAAATCTTTGCTGGCCAAATAATATACATTTCTTTCTTTTTAAAAGTGATAGAGACAGCACGAGATTTAAGGGTCCGGCGGAGCTTGAATTGCTCATAAAAGCATTATACCGAAATAAATCGTAATCCAGACAATATTCTATTAAATTATGTTAGTATTCGGATTTGGATACCATTAATCTAGGTTCCTGCATTACTATTTCGTCTACTACTACTTCACTGGAAATAAAAGACCGGAAAATCGTTGTAAACTTGGTAAAGTTATCAAAAATTGTATTCGCTTACATTTATTTCCAGTGATGTATTTTGTACGAAATGGTAGAGTAGGAACCTAGATTAACGGTATCAGAATCCGAATAATAACAGAATTTAATTAAATTGTGTTTAAATTACGATTTATTTCGGTATTACGTTTATAAGAGAAATTCGGTCCGCCGGACTCTTAACAGTGCAACATTTGAGTACCTTTTTTGCCGTTGTTCTGATTACACTTCCCAGTGTAGTGACTTCTAAAGCTATGAAAAATTTAAATGCAGCTGTAGAATTAGAAAACCTTGTACAAATGACGATACGGCACAGGTAATATAACTGTGCACGTCTGAAGTTGTCCGCAAGTAGTTTTGGTGGTAAATTTTGATATAACAATTGAGGTCGTAAATATTTCGCATTCGTGGATCGATGGGACGAGTGTGATCGGGTCGAGTGTGAACTATGTTTAAGGGTTGAGAAGAAAGAAATAGACAAATCTTTTTTTAGGGGCCGAGGGTCCAAGAGACGACTAAACGATTTTACCTACGCACCCAATTACGCAGCTGTTACGCAGCCTCTTTTTCATTGGGCACTATGAGCAAGTGCCCAGGGCCCCTCAAACAAAGGGCCCCTAGGAAGCTTTTTTGCATTTGTTATTTAAAAATAGTCTCCTAACTTATCCCCCAGTATCCTAGTGCCCAAGGCCTCGGATAATATGTTAAAGACGGCCCTATACGCAGCTAACTTATTTCACGCACATTTATTTTGACCGTACTGTACATACAGTCAACAGCACAGGTATCCAAAACTGTCAAATTTCTTCAATCGATTTTCAATTTAATCTCCAAATGATAGAGTTTATTATCCATTGGGGAAATTTGAAAGTATGCGGTAACGTGATGCGCTGATGACTGTACTTAAATTATTGTTAGGACACAAAGTACCCGTTTACACTCGAATTAAAGACTTCATCAGAAGCAGGGATGGTCAACCTTTTAACTAAGAACCAATGTCTCAAGAAAATCTTATAATAAAACAGCAATAATGTGTTAGAAACTTGAAATCAACTTCTCTAATAGATATAGTCCATGCTTATCGCTTATTAATAATAGTAGATACAACAGTGTAATGATTGGCCGAGTGAGAGGTCTCGAGTTAGAATCCTAGGCACGCACCTCTTTTGAAATCATGGGTTTATTAATAAAATCATTAATCGGCGAAGGAAAACATCGTGAGGAAACCTATATGTTTGAGAGATTTTCTCGACGGCACCCGCCCGGCCCGAGAAAATCTCGCGTGAGAAGTCTACCAAACAGAGTGGTTGACTATAGCCTTATAGACTATACGTAGATGTAGACTATAGCTCTGTAGGGATCTTGGGTTCAGAAATGAAACAATTCTCAGCTGCAAACGAGTTCTAATTATTTCGTTTCTGAATCCAAGACCCCTAAAACTGGTAACCCCGATGTGATTATAGTGATTCTTCTGAGAGGAGACCCGTGCCCAGCAATGGTACAATAAATAAGTTGACGAAGATGATGATGAATACATATTATACTATTTTGACAACATCGAACACATTTTGATTAGAACTCTCAATTATGCTTATTATGGTTAAAAGTCGCGTGCCTAATATAACACGCACGCCATTGGTTCTTCATCTCTGATCTGTTAGTAGAAAAACCTACCAAACATTATAGCGTCTCTGAAATTGCATACGAGTACAGTATATTAAAGGAATAAGGTGTAGTATGCTGTGGCAAGCGGTGTTCAGAGATGTCTTTAAACGTGGTTGGGTATATTAGGTCCCAATGAGTGATAGACATGTTTTAATCTCGTTATATTACCTCACTAGAAATTCCTTCATTTATTGTCTCTAGGAAGTTTGAGTCTAATGAGTATTGGAACATTAGGTACATAACAGCATTCTGTCTAACGGTTTGATCATTTGCTATGTTCAAATAAAAATCCACTTTATTGGACTTACAATATGATGCAATTTCCAGGAGCATAACCAGGGCTTCAGTAAATTGACGATGCAGTCATTTTTACCCACGGCGGAACGGAGAAGCAGTATGCGTGGAGGTTATATTTTGTTTGTGTGTGCAAACTAATGTTCCCATTTGTATGGCGATTTCACTTCCTCAAGTAATTGCTTTTCCATACATTAAAAAATCCAGATACTCGCCGATGTCTACATATTTGAGAGATTTTGTCATTTCTAATACTAAGAAAAATTTACCTCATTACTTTAGTGATGCTAAGCGCGTCTGCTGCGCTATCGGTCTGATTCCCAGCTCGAAAAAAGTGTTATTGGGTTTTCTATGAAATCTATGTGCTTCCCGAGTGGGTCTTTCCCGATAGATAGGTATAATCTGGGTGTTTTTAAATCACGTGTGAATCGGTTTCTTCCAGGCAAGCGCGCTCCATCGTAGATCGTAGTGTCGCTTAAAATCAGGCGAACTGGCGATCAAGCGTAAGAATACAGTCGTGATGGTATATCATTTCTAATGTCACTGGGAAGTTCGTATTTCGTCTGGTCTCGTTGTAGTTCGTCATTTATTACGCATTGGTTCCACGATCAAAAGCCACCAGCGAGTTGTAAACTGTACAGTGGCTCGAGGTATGGAAGTGGATTTTGTTGAATTAGGATCTGATTAAAAATGTATATTATTGCATTTATTTTTATTTTGCAACTCACTTATTGTCGAGATAATCTGTGTGTAACCTTGAAAGATGTGTGATGAATGAGGGAGCGGTGTAGTATGAAAGAAGATGTATCTAGTAACAAAAGTCGAGTTCTATGTTTTAAGAACTCTACTCCTGAGTTCGTCTTGGTACAGCATTCTCAAATAATATGCCGATAAGCAACATTAGGTAATATGTTCCAGTTTGAAAAGTTTGAGGGGTGAAAGACGTACCCAGTGTAGTAACTGGACAAAGAGGCATAATAACTTAGGTTTCAATATGACAACTCTATAACTATAACTAATGATATCACTGGTGTTGCTGGAATCTTTAGGCATCGGTTGCCTATCGTTGCACTGCACAGAAGCCCACTCCACACGTCACAACCAATCACCAAAAAGTACCAAAACCATACATTTGTTTGTCTCCTTACGCCCATAGTTGCCTTATTAATCAACACACCTAACCCTGCGGCTACCACATCATGGTCCCTTTGACTAACCGTTTACCGACACTGCCATTTTGCAATAATTGTATGGAGTTTTTAGTGTGGTGCCTTGTTCTTAACCAAGTGCCGCGGTAAATAAAGGGTTGGGACTTGAGCCGAAATTATTAGCCTTTAACACGGCGTGGTGCCTTCGGGTTCAATGTAATTGAAGGAAAAATACTCTGTGCATTGGAAAAAACTAATACCGTACTTCAAATCAGACGAAAATTTGACATATTAGAGATAGGATTTTAACGATCCTATCTCTAGTAAGCAAATCTACCGGCGGATTTGTTATTAGGGCCGGCTGCTATGGACAGTGTTATCTCACTTTGAATAGAGGCCCGTGCCATGCAGAACGGTTAATAATAAAAGAACTGTTACAAATAAAATGTTACAGTTTGTAGAAGCCAGTTAAAAGGTAATTAACAACTTTCGTTCTACGATTTTTTTAATTCAATAAAAAAAAAGACGTGTGGCACTCGGGGACTGCCGCGGTAAAGCTATTGCATAGCGTTTTTTATCAACTTATGTAATACAACCAATGCCACCTAAAGGCGGGTTGCTGAACTAAAGAGACAAGCGTGTTAGGTTTTTTTCGTTACGGAATTTCTGGATTCGGTCCCCACGCTCAAGGCCCGCGATAGAAGCTATGCAATAGCTTAAAAACAACTTGTCATTTAATTAAATTTTTATTAAATTTTGTCATTTTCGAGTTTGTCGAAATCTTAAAAAGTAAAAACATAGCTCACACAAACACTCTTCATCACAGCTGGTGAGAAAAGTGTATTAAACCGAACAAAAAAAACTATAATCACACATTCGATACGTTGAACAAATCTGAACACCCGAAATCCCGAACATTTCGAAGACAGTAACGCGAAGGTAATGACAGAGCGGCGCGGTAATGACGTAATTGTTCATTACCGGTTCCCTACACGGACAAGAATTCGCAGTCCGGGAGTCAAACCTGTGACTTCGATGCAAAAGATAAATATCGATCAACAAACTGATAAACGTATTATTCGATACAAGAAATCGAGTTGGAATCATTTTAATGATGTACAATATTGGGATTCGCGATATGGAATGCTTTTGGAATGGTATTCCGATTTGAAGATAATAGAGCGCCGGTTTAGGTTGTGTAAAAAATATTGGTCCTTATGGAACTGTTGCGGTCATGATAAAAGTTGATAAAAAGGAATATTTTTATGTTGATAGTCATCACTATCTCGTTGTATTAATGCAGAATTGCATTATTTCATTTAGATAAGAAAGGCACTCTTAGCGTATCTAAAGACTGAAAGAGGAGACTGTATTTACCCAGAATCAGTGACGTCACTGATGGAGGTACATCTCAAATCAGGCAACTCTAATTATGAGTGAAATTATTCGATTCCACTATTAGGGCATAGTGGAATCGAATAACTCCAATTATGAGTGGAATTATTCGATTCCACTATGCCCTAATAGTGGAATCGAATAATTCCACTCCATAAGTGACGACACTGATTCTGGGTAATCGCAGTCAATTCAGAATCCGAGCTCCCAGACTTCTTTATACATTTAGTCACAAAAGCTACAATTATTCAATAAACATTTCGGTAATTTTATACAATAAAATCAACAACTACCAATAGCATTTTATACTAAATGCAGATACACAATGTTGTCAGAATATTGCTTGCATTTGGAAAAATAATCAGAGATTATAACTTAATACCTACTCCTCAGGCTGTGTATTATTTTGAAATCTAAATACTTACATACTATACTTAATTACGATTTTAAACAATTAGATACGACTTTAAATACCTAATTTCGAACACAATAATTTGACAACCTTTTTTAATTCAGGGGTTTGACTAAAGATTAGTTTTTCGATTAGTTTCTCAGTTATATTCGACTATTATGATAAATACTTACTCGTTATACATATTGTTACGCCAAGTGGCTATTAGTACGGAGATGGGTCACGAAGATTCTAGATAAGTCGTAGAAGCACGTAGAACATTCGAAGAAAAGCCGGGTTCAAGGTGAATGACCGTAAACAATAGACGATCACTTTATCGTCTATTGTTTATAAGTAGGTACTTAGGTACTTACCCACTCGTATTTTGTGGACCTATCGAGAATGTTCGATTCTAGAATCTTCGTGACTCATATAAATACTGGTCGTAAGGGTCGGCCAAGACAGTTTAGTTCTGAATACTGTGAAGTGAATATCGAAGTGAAGTTAAGTGATTACAAGTGCGACATTATAGTGCGATAAGTGATACTGTAGTGACTCTCTCAGTAATTTCTGTTGTGTGTTGTCAAGTTAATTAAAGTATTTGTTGTTTCGGTGAAATTGGTGTTAATTAAATTTATCCCGAACCCCAGCTCGTAACAATATAATTCTCATCACTGAGTGAATTCGTTGTCCGCCTCTGGAACACTGAAAAGTTTGCAATAAGATTTATATTCTTGATCTCATTTGTCTTTGACATTGATCTTTGACTGCCTCATTAGTCTAGTGGTCCCAAGTGCGACTGCTACAGTAGAGGGCCTGGGTTCGATCCCCAGGTTGAGCAAAGTGTTATTGGGTTTTTCTATGAAATTCTCATTAGCAGCTCGGAGTCTGGATTTGTGCCCGGTTAATGGCTATAGGCTCGCCCCCTATAACATGGGACCTAAACATACCGGCGAACTGTGAGTGTACATTAAGTACACTTCTGCCTAACCCTTCGGGGAACACAGGCGTGATGGTATGTCATTTGTCTTTACTACCCTCAGTTTTAACAAATCCATAGTTTTATTAATTTCACACAACTAGTTCTGCAGTTAAGCCGTTTACAATAGAACTGTTAAAGGCTACATTAATTATCTAGAAAAACCTGTGAGAGTCACCCAACATTCCACACTCTCCAAAATATAGACCCTTGAAAATAATCTGCCGCTTAAAATATCCAAATATTATCATAGTGCCAACATTAAATCTAATTTCGATAGCGGTGACCCTAAACATCCCTTCAACCTGTCATCAGCGCAGTAGGGCGCAACCCTCCGCTACATGGACCCAAACGACACGGCCACCTATGGGACATTATCTAATCCGAATTAAACTATTATAAAAACGTTGATTCGTTAGCGAATGCGTCCATAGATAACGGTAACTATCAATGATAGGGATTACATAAAGTTAATTTGGTCGCGTGGCGGATTTCAACCCTAATCCGCTGTGTTTTCTGCGTATGAAAGACGCTGTCAGTCAGAGTTCGGTTGCCCGGAAGAATTTAGGTGTAGGCAGATGGGAAATATATTTTTTATGTGATAAGTATTTGATTCTTTTATTTTATTAGGGTGAACTTATCTTTTATTGTTATTTTAGATACTCAGCAGTTTTATCATGGTTCAGTACTAAACTGGGAAAGAAAAATACTGTGCTGTTAATTTTTGTCTTACTTTGTAAATATAAATAATCTTCAATACCTTCAATTTTTATTTTTGAAGACGATGAGATTCATAGCTTTTGCATTTTTCTAGTAAGTTGCCAGTGGCTTACCGTGACAAAGTTTGAAAAAGTGTTCGGGCTTGTCTGATGAATTCACCATTCACCACATCTGAAAAAAATATATAACACTTAATATTTTCCAAACAGAAAGTTGAACTAACAACCAACTTTTCATTCTAAATATCATGACACTTTGCTGCAACCTAATGGCGTAGCACAACTGTATCAAAATAAATTACGGTCTTCAAAATCAAACCACAGATCATTATACGCACATTTGCGAAACTCGTAAACAGATAAACACATTTATAACAATAGAAAACAGTACATCTACTTGTCACCGCATCTGTTGGTACGAGTACAAAAACAACCAGCTTAAATTGGCCCCTATTTCCCTTCTCTGTTGGTACAAAAAGTCAAAACTCCAACCAAAATAATAAAGTTGGAGGGTCAACTAGACCGGTGTTCGCATCGCAAGTGTTGATAGTCAACAGGGTTGTACCAAATGACTTGTCACACATAAATAATCACGTAATTGGGACTTGAACAATAATGTGGTTTTGTGGACACCCCTCACTGTCAATATTTGGGGTCATAGTTTCAATAGGGACATTTTTGAACATATGTATATATTATTTTCATTGTACCTACTAACTTTTCGTACCTACTTAAATTAACTATGAAGTCTGATTATAGCGTGTCTCGAACTCTTGAAACCACAATGGCCCATCCTCGGCTAATCACGGCAAGTCAAGCATATAGATTGATCCATCTTTATTAGCCAGGAGTGTCTGTCAACGGTGACCGGGTATACCATATTACCTACTTACGGCTAGTCCCCATAACAAATCCGTCGATACGTTTGCTTACTAGAAATAGGATTTTTACATAAGATCCATATAAGTAATGTCAAAATACTATGTCTAGTAAGCAAATCCATCGACAGATCTGTTATTGGGACTGGCCTGGCTGTTAGACCGTTCAGAATTTCGGAATAGTTCGAAAAGAACCTACAGCAATTTCAACAAATTAAAATAAACTCATGTTTATTGATTGTTATTATGACGTTGCTAACACAGACTACTAAGAGATACTAGTATGTTGCTAATTTAACGTCTAACTTGTCCCAGTACAATACAGGCCTGTTCTGGCAAGACAGAGTTTGACACTCTGACATCATCATAGGTATTTTATGACAAACGTCCTACAGATTTCACATTGTTAAAATAAAAAGATTTTTTCTTAATATCCGATTGCTTTTCCCTTCGACATAATGGAGAAGTGGCATAAATCTAACAAAAACAAAAGATTCAATAAAGTGAGACGTCGGAGTGGCGTGTAACTAAATTATTTGGTCGTTATCTGAGCGGTAGCGCCCCCTGGTGGGAGGGTGGACTGTACGTTTTTGTTAGCATTGAAGATCAGATGAGTAGTTAATTTCACGTTTTATTTTCCACTTGATTTTGGTTTATTATGTTTTTTAAAAGGACATCTTGGAGTCGAAAGTTACTCTGTTAGGTAGGTACCTAGTTCATGACTTTCATATAAGTACAAAATCAGATGTATACAACGTTAATACCTTTTCTCAATTTTTCGTAATTAATAATTAAAGTTGTTAAGTGGCGACATTTTCACGTAGCACAAGATGCCGTATTCCTAAACTAAACCTTGAGCTGTTACTGAGAATTTAATTGAAAAGCTCAATAACAGTTTAGGCATTGCTTGGTGGTCGCCAGCCAGTCAGACTCAAAGAGTAGGACCTCTTTCTGAGTCGGAGTCTGTTGTAAAGCACCTTGGTGTGTGTTTCGATATTTGCACGTAAGAGCCAGTTCCTCTCGGTTGCTGCGGCTCTAGCAGTCCGCAGTCCTTAGGGGCTCTAAGGGTCGGCAATACATTAACAACTCCTCTGGTGTTGCAGGTGTCCATGGGCGACGATTACTACTTACCACCAGGAGGCTCGTCAGCTCGTTTGCCGACTTAATCCATAAAAAAGGCATTCAAAAAGCCTTGAATGTAGGTATACACAATATGTGTATGTAAGTAATTAGACTTACAGATTCATTCAGTCCTCTATTTGCCTCTTTCAACAGCTTGCTTTTCCCAAGGACCACACGGAAGACACAAGGGGCCGATCTAGATAAGCATACCTCTAATACTCCGCGGCACTCGGACACCAAAGTAATCACTGACATTATCATCAATGATCACCTAACTAATATATTTTTTCGCCGTCTGAACCTAACCATAAAACTGCGTGGAAGTGCCATAAAATAAAATAAAAAAAAATGTAACCACTAAATCTTGAGCTGTGTTCAAACGCGGAACTAAATTTTGTACTGTATTTTGAGGTACTGTTGAAATATTTCCTTTGCATGCAACGCCGCCATGAAGTGTCAAGATAAACTGGTAGTAGAGCTGCCCTACTAGGGTGGTTTTGTCTGCTAGAGATGCACAGCGGGACACGGTAACAGAAGGGACAATCATGGATGTTTTGTTATGTTAATTTTGATGACTTCATCGGCTACTTAGTGTGCGCTTTATAGTCGGCCATTCTGTTTAAAAAAAGGTTTATTGCGTCTCGTTAAAATGTAGTTAAGCATATCTACAAAATGGAAATATTATATATTTATTATAAGTATAGATTATATTTTAACATTTGTAACCATTATTTTTAGGGACTGTCGAGTATTTTACTTAGTCTTAATTAGGTATCTTCATAAAAGTTTCCAGAGAGATTGATTACGTTGAAATTCATGAGCCTCAAAGTCAAAATGTTTTATTTCAATTACACCCTAATAACCTTGGGACTGGTCCACAAATTCAAGGTGGCTCAGCGTGCAATGGAGAGCGCAATGCTTGGAGTTTCCTTGGTGGATAGAATTCGCAACGAAGACATTCGCCAAAGAACTAAAGTCACCGATATTGCGCAAAGAATAAGCACGTTGAAGTGGAAGTGGGCTTGCCATGTCTGCAGACGGAAAGACGACCGATGGAGCAGACAAGTGTTAGAGTGGAGACCGCGTTTGGGCAAGCGTAGTGTGGGACGCCCTGCGACGCGATGGACCGACGATTTGAAGAAGGTGGCTGGCAGCGGATGGACGCGATCTGCCAAAGATCGGGATGGTTGGCGTTCTTTGGGGGAGGCCTACGTTCTGCAGTGGACGGCAATAGGTTGATATGATGATGATGATGAGGATGATACCCTT
This sequence comes from Acronicta aceris, assembly GCA_910591435.1. Classification (NCBI taxonomy): domain Eukaryota; kingdom Metazoa; phylum Arthropoda; class Insecta; order Lepidoptera; family Noctuidae; genus Acronicta; species Acronicta aceris. Next base: position 5,766,950 of record OU342781.1, on the reverse strand, counting down.
ATAGGTATAGGTAAGATTTGAGTCATAAACTCTAACTCTATAATTTCCAAAGTCTATAATTTCTTTAAAACTGTTTATCTAAACCTATACCATCATATAGTCACTGACCTCTATGATACTCTTGAGAAATATAAAGTTCGGTGCATTTAGTACTTTTTCAAATTGTAAGGAATAGCTGTAACGCCTTACAGAATCCAGGTGGCAATAAGTTGCCCATGGCAATACTTGTATTACACTCAATAACATCTTCAGTGGGACTAACTTATTTTCTAAGTGTGTTGGAATGGGAGATGTGGCCCATATGATATCATACCCAGCGTGCCCCGACACCTGCACATAGCAAGACCATGCATGCTAATTGCCGCTACAGAAAATGCAATGCTCGTAGCGGAATACTGGTACCATTGCTTTGTTTCCTTTTATGTTGCTCTTCCCTTTCCGTTTGCTGTCAATAGGATAAGAAGAAGCCTCGTTAAGAGTCAATTGCCAGATACATTATACAAACAAGTGTCTGACACTCACTAACTCTATTGATTCTGATAGATTTTATTAATTCACTATGACACATTTGAAATTAATAGATTTGCTATGGTGTTTGTTGGTTAGTTGACGAATTATAAAGAAAATAACTGACGTAGACACAATATAATTATTATCAAAGTACAATTACCTACAATAAAAGAAGGACGAATTAATTCTGACAAAAAACTGAATTTATCGACTAAAGATAAAGGTATCTGCGGCAATTTAATACAGAAACTGACAAAACATAATATTCCCCTACTATCTATAGTATTAAGCCTCTAACAGTTCCGACATTGAAAAAAAAATGTTATCCGGCGAAGTAAAGGGCGGTAAACGGGTCCCAGAAAAAAAGTATTAAAAAAATGTCGCCAAACGTTATCTACGAGTATACAACATCAACGCGTTTTATTAAAAAAACACCGAAGACAGGTTCTATTACCATAGAGATTTACGCACCATTTAATTTGCAAAAAACAAAAATAGATAAGAAAACAAAGGGTCGTGTCGTAATGTTCTTTTTGTTGGCAACATTTTTATGTCAGCCCTTTTGGGACTAACAAGTTGATAGATTATCTACACTCTAAAACCAAGTGTGTTACCAACGTATTATTTTACAGTACGCGCGACATAAGTTGGCCGGACTGAAGTTAGCTGTTTGTTTGCGCAGTACACAATTTTTAACGTAAACAATCCACTGCGCATTAAAACCGCGAACTTCACTCCGGCCAACTTATGCCGCGCGTACTGTAACACAAACACATATTAAATGTTTTTTTATGTTTAAGGCCATAAGCGAAACTATAGATTTTTGACGTCATTTAAAACACGTTTCATGGTGTATTAAATATCTATAGATTGCTTATGGCGTTTCAATGTTTTATATTTGGTAAGTGTGTAAATTTTGACTACACACTTGGTTTTACAGTGTAGCTATATGTATAATTATTTACCATACGTTGACCTCGGCACAATTAGCTCAGCCGTATCACGCGAGTACATTTGAGCACATAATTTTATTCTACAATTTTTTTTCTCAACTACATTTTTAAACAATTTCGGAGGTTAGTTTAATAATAATTCTAATATTTGTTTATCATAATATGTAATAATAATCAGGTGAAAAGACCATCAATAAATTATTCATGGTCTTTTCACCTGATTCTTATTACATATTATATCTTAAGACCTGAAATTCTATTATTCTTTATCATAATGTTACTTAAACTCTCTAAAAATAAATTAGTGAAATTAACTGCGAATCAGTAGATAGTCAGGTATACCACTAATTCAACCTGGATTATACCTATAGCTGGTTTCCTATCGAATATCCACTAATTTGAAGTAAATTTCAATGATTCTTTTTTAAAGAGTAGGTACAACTGTCTAAACTTTATAATAAAATACGATAATTCCTATTCTGCTATTTTCCCATGAATCAAATAAAAGCAGATGTTATTTGATTTGAGTTCAGCACTGTACTGTACTCAGAAATAAAATTGACTGACCAGAACTACATATGTCGTGAATACATGCGATAAAAAAGATCTATACATAAAGCCGACGCGCCATTTAGCTAACAGTCAGTCAGACCTTTGGCGTCTTCGTTGTAACACGTCTTTTGACCTTGAAATTATAGTAGTGAGCTTAATTCTGATTAATTCAGGGGATTTTTTAGTAGAAATAATAAATAATACTTCAGTATTATCCATTCTAAAGGTAAAATTTATTCAACATCCAATATCCGGTTGCACAAGTGATTTGTACATGAAGGATTTTTTCTTGTTTGAAATGCTATAGGATCTCATAGTAGTGCCGTAATTCAAAACAAGAATAATTTCTCCGTGCATGTATCTATTTGAATGACTTTTACTAACAAAAAGTTTCTTTTATTTTCAGATGGATATAAGGATGGATTATCGATATTATGTTGTAAAATTTTCGGATCCACCATACGGTGACATCGATCAATACGTTTGCATTCCGGATTCTTGGATTCAGTTACGTGAAATAGTGGATCAAGTAGTTGTGACTAAATTTCCCGTTGAAAATTTATCAATAACAAAAAAACGTGTTAGAGATGGTGAGGTTTTCTCAGATAGTTGGTCAATTTATGTGGCCGAAGTTAAATATGGCACTGGTGAGTAAATTGCTAAGATTCAAGTGTGTTATGATTTTCATTTAAAATAATGTTTTAAAACAAACAACTTTTGTGGAAAAATAAGTATAAGTTTTAAAGTGAGCAAAAGTCAATGAATGACATCAAATGAAAAACAACACACTTGTCTAAATTAATGATGACTTACGTTATCTTTAATAAATATGTCATGTGTGGATGTTTTTCCGCTACAATAATATTAATTGGCGATTGTGTGTACTCTGAGCATACATAACCAAGCGAAATATGAGACATGCGTATTAGGTTAAATTGAACAGAATTTAGAGTAGCTGTGGTTTAATATCAAAAGTTATTTTGGAATAGAATAATATTTACACTCTAAGACCAAGTGTGTATTCAAAATTAACACACTTCCCAAATAGCATTGAAACGTCATAAGCAATCTATAGATATTTAATACACCGTGAAACGTGTTTTAAATGACTACAAAAAGCTAGTTTCGCTTATGGCCTTAAACATAGAACACATTTAATGTGTTAAAATAATACACTTGTAACACACTTGGTTTTAGAGTGTACATTAGAATATTTATATCAGAGATTTGATATAAATATAGATTTGTATTTGATCTTGAAAGTATGTAAATGTTTTTTGTTTTTGTTTTTACAGATTCTTACGGGGACGCAGAAAAATACATCAAAACACTCAAAAAAAAAATATTTAACGAACAAAGCTGTTTAGGACCGGTCAATAATGGCAAGTTTTTTCGTTTCATTACAATACTTGTACAGATTATACTGTTTTTTGTATGTATTCTTTGAAATTTATGGCAATGTTTATTCCAGGCGATGGACCGTCAAAGATATTGAAGAGCTTACGAAGATCCAAGCGAAATCGGTCAAATATAAGTGTAAACAAACCTCAAATATCTGAAGCTCCGTCAAATTATACCATAGAACCCGTATCAGAACAGCTAGCGGTGATCAGTACAGAAAAAGAAACTCATAAACAACAAACCAATGGAGTCGAGACTATTAACTCTACGAATGAGGTCACAAAACAGATGGATGCTTCATTTGAATCATTAAATGACGAACAATTATTACCGAATTGGGAAAATTATGCGGCTGAAATTACAGTTAGACAAGAAAATAATAATGAAAAATCAAACAATGTTGATGCTATTGGAAATAATAATAGTCCAGAAGGCATAGAAGCAAATGAATCATCAGCGAATCATAATGGCCCGCAATTAACAAACGAATCATTGGATCCTTTAATAATTAGCGAACCAATTTCGGATACTGGCAACCCAGGTCTGGTAAAAAACGCCAGTGACTTATATTTTGAAGAAGGCTTATTATTCCTCGATCATGCGTGCGATGCATTTATTCAAAACTGTAAGGCTTTAGAAAACTTGATGGATAGGGTAAACAGTTGTTATGTTAGCGGAAGTTATGATCCTATTAATACTATTTTAAAAGATTCGCTAGCTCAGGTGGTAAAAGAGAAAGAACGTGAAGAAAAAAAAATTGAAAAAAAAAGACAAGTGCCAAAAAGAACACAAGCTGAAATAGGAATTATTAAAAGAAGAGAGACTGAAAGAAACGAACAAGAAAATGATAGTGTTGTTGATAATGATGAGGATGATGGTAATGATGATGATGATTATGTGAAAAGACAACGATTTCAATCTCGCACACTTACTTTACCACCTGAATATGATAAAAATGACTCAAAATGGACTTTGAGGTATCGTGAGTACGCACCAGGGCTTGTTGAACTTATGGAACATTCTGGCGTGTATATCAATGCTGTTAAGCTTATTAATTGTAAAAGATTAGCGAAAAATTCCAAAACACTAGCACGATTATTATTAGTAGAAATTTTTACAGAAAGTGCGTTGTATACATGTTCCTTAACTGGCGCTAGAGCTAAGGCATTCGATAACGACGGGACACATGTAAGGCCTGGATTGGATGAAAATGCAAGAACTGTTTTATTGACTTACGTTGAACAGTATGCCCAAGCCAGTAAGTGGCCTAAAATAGACAATCAGTCTATTTTAAACAGTATACGTAATAAAATGCAAGAAATTAGATTCAAATGTAATAAATGAATACATTCATAGATTATTTCAATGTTTTATTGTTAGAAAAGCTATACCCGTAGTATTAGTGTCAGTTTATTCGATTAATTTCCAAGGATTCATTAGCGGGATTTGATAAGATTTTTCCGCCTAGTAATTAAGTATACGTTTATCATATTATACGTGGAAATGAGAATCATAATATCCTGTGATTTTTTTTTCCTCCTCATTTTACTCTAACCAAAAATTAATAAAATTGAATTAAGTCAAATTATCCTTAGATGGAATTGATCAGCAGTTGTCATTCTGCTCAAGTGTCGACAAGTTAAGAATACTTATATCATTCATATCATTATTATATAATTAAAATAATAATATTATAATAATTTATATCATTCCCAATACGGGAACTGATTGCTTGGACAAAACATCTAGTGGTAGAAAATTTAATTATTATTTAGTGTGTACATCTATTGCCTTTACATTAATTTTTGTAACCAACTTTACTATCACATGTGTGTCCGTATGTCAAAAGTACACCCGCGTCGAAGTTTTGGTGTTCACCTTTACAGATTCTCATACACTCTAAAACCAATTGTGTTACAAACGTATTATTTTAACACATATTAAGTGTGTTTTATGTTTAAGGCCATAAGCGAAACTATAGTTTTTTGACGTCATTTAAAACACGTTTCACGGTGTATCAAATATCTATAGATTGCTTATGGCGTTTCAATGTTATATGTATATTTGGTAAGTGGGTAAATTTTGACTACACACTTGGTTTTACAGTGTACCTGTATGTATAAAATATTTACGATTACAATGGAAAATTTTTGATTGTTAATGTGTAATTTAATAAAGTATATGTTTTTTCATTAATAACAAGTTTAAAGTTACATTTGTATAATACATTATTGCTTCTTCGTTTGTGATTATTGAATCATCCGTAAATGAGACAGAGCGAGATATTTTGTCGCACTTATGCACCCGCACTCACTTCACAAAAAAGCAACCTTGAACAGTCTATGTTGACCGAATTCATTATTGGGCACGGCGGCGAACGCTGGCGTTGTTTCCAGAAGCTCGTAAACAATTGATTAAAATAGATTCTGAGTCCTCACAACTGTAATTTGCGCGTCATAAATCCAACTACTGTTGTTTGTGTCGAGGTATAGGTGTCTTGATTTCTTTCTTAAATTGAAGCCGTTTGGTCTTAAAATAAGTGTGTACGTACTTTCAATTCCCTTCATTTCTATCAAAAAAGTGAAAAAAGTATACTTATTAGAATTATTATAAGTTTATACTTATAATAAGCTCAAATAAATAAAATAGTTGACGCAGATTATTTTTAGAAAAAATCACCCAAAAACTTTAGTACTGTGAAGACATATCTAACCATTAACTACATTGTTGCCATGATGAACTCTCTAAAAATGAATCAGTGAAATTTTTTCAAATTAGTGAATATTTACTGGGAATTTAAGCAGCTGTAAGTATACCACTGTTTGAAATAGTAGTATACTCATAGCTGTAGAAATAGTGACTATATCCACTGATTCGCGAGAATTTCACAAATTAATTTTTAGAGAGTTTTTTATAAGAATTGAATCATAATATGTATCTAATGAAGCATTACGCATGAATAAAGCGTTCATTATTCCATGACTAATTTAAAAATAGTAAAGCTTTTCCAATTAGGAATAAAAGTACTGAACAAAGTTCTGAAACACAGTGCCGGCGATCGAGGTATGTGTATGAATAAAAAAATCTATTAAGTATGAGTTTACAATTATTAATTTTATACATTTACAGTAACCGTCACCACGAGTTCTATTTTTCATAAATAGTCGTTTTCGAAAATTTCTTCGTGGCGATCACCCCTAGCTTTAGGTGGCTTTTATTTAAACTATGAAATTTATTATTTCATGGTGGACATTCCAAAAACTCAAACGAAAGTCCACTTTTATCACGCGTATCGCTGAATTATGGAATGTGCTTCCCGAGTGGGTCTTCCCCGATAGATATAATCTAGGTGTCTTTAAATCACGAGTTATTCGGATAATTTTAGTCAAGCGCTCTCCATCGTAGATCGCAGTGTCACTTAACATCAGGCGCTTTTTTACTTCAGAACTTCAACTCATTTTTTTTAACTCTGACTTGTAATTAAAAGTTAATTTTTTTTATTTTATGGTTAAATTCCTTTATATTCAGAAGGATTTCTGGCCATGTAGCCCGTGAAATCACATTTGAGGTCTCAAGATAACAATGTATTAGTGATACGTTCATCTGCCTCATTAGCCTAGTGGTCCTGAGCGCGACTGCGCTAGAAGTCCTGGGTTTCATTCCAAGATCGAGCAAATTGTTATTGGGTTTTCTATGAAATTCTCAGTAACAGCTCAAAGTTTGAAATGTGTTCCCGAGTAATGGCAATAATCTCGCCCCCCATTACATGGGACTTAAACATACCGACGAACTGTGGGTTCTATTAGTACGCCTCTGCCTAACCCTTTGAAAAATACAGGCGTGATGGTATGGTATGTTAGTGATACGTTCGGTAGTGATAAGCTACGTATTTTATTACTTTAAAAATATCTTTAAAAATGTTTAGCATGTGTCAATTTCAAGAACATAAATATTAACCTACCAAGATATATTTTAATTCCTATCAAAAATCTTAACCACAATGATCATTTATAACACATAATTGGGTCACGTTATGTAAATCAGTCTCCATTCCCACATACGAAATCTACAGATAAAAATCAAAACAGTAGCTAAAAAAATACTAAATCGACCATCACAAAGGTATGGGACCGAGACATTCCCGAAATACCTATTTACCAAACTACCAAAGAGATTTTATCGGCATCTTCAAAACTGGACGGGTGAAGCGTGAATGAAGTAAAAATGTTGCCAGCTACGACGTTTATTGATCACTAATTAGAGGTAAAGGGTGACATTTTTATAGGCTTGGCTAGGTTTGTTATGGTGTCAAAGAAGAATTTTGTGTGCTGTAGGTACATACAAACGCGTTTGATTTGATGTCGTATAAAACAGCTGTTAAAAAACATTAATATACGGGATTGGGACAATCAAGACCATCACTCTCTAAGAGCGGCAGGGTATAGTGGAATCGAATAATTCCACTTACAATTGGAGCTGCCCGACTGGGGAAGTACCTCCACCTTGCAGAAAATCATAACCAAATACCATAGCTCAAGCTGAGCTGAACAAGTTCGCCAGAACTCCGCGAGAAAGCGTTGTGTTGACAGATAGGACATCACGCTATTTCTTTACATACTTCTAGGTACATTTGTCTGTCAGTGCGTCTTAAAACGATATAAAATATGTAAGATAAGATAACTTTATTTGCAATAAATATGGGTACGGACAGTTCTTATTGCTAAATCGCTAAGTCCAAATAGTTGCCACATATTATACCATACAATGGTGTGCAAAGAAAAAATACACAATAGGAATAAGTAATTTTTAAGATTACAATATAACAGAATATAGTACTATATACATCATCACATATGTTCATGTTATTTTATTTTACGGTCCGTTAGGTAATCCTTAACAGAATAGTAACATTTATTTACCAGCCATGTATGCAATTTACGCTTAAATATTTTTAGTGGGAGACCTCTCATATTTTCCGGTAGTTTATTTATATTCTTATAATCATAGGATAGCAATTATTGTGGAAATATGTACTTTTTATGCTGGGTAGTAGAAGTTTTTTTCAACCAAACATCACTGACATATTTAATTGCTCAATTTTTAACAAGGTTTTTAATCTGTCAAAACGTCAATTTATATAGCCTAAACAATTTGAAGTAAATACCCAATAAAATTGTTTTATAGCGCCTAAATAAATTATAGTAGCAACAAAATGCAAAAATAACATTGCGATAATAATTGCAACAGGCGTTCAGAGCGCTCGTTCCTCGTTCACGAAATTACAAATATCTAAAAACAAACACGCCAAAAACACATCTAGACTAATTTACAAATGATTTACAGCATAATTGGAAGTTTTAATGCTCTGTTTATGAGCAATATAAACTAATAGGGACAATGTACCTACCTAATGAAATAATACGAGTCGGGAATTCTTTGAGCACTGTTGATAAGATCTTGATACATTTTCCGTCTAATTCTGACGGGTATACAGAAATGTGGTCATGTGAAACATTCACGATTGTTGTAGAAATATGAAAGAAATAGAAAAGGCAAGGAAAGGTCTGTTCTGTTAAAGTAATGAGTATCAATCGTAAAATTTGTGATATGTATTGCATTTAAATGCTGTGATACGAATCCAATTACAATAGAAAATAAATGGCTCACTATTCTAGAGGTCCTTAATGCGACTGCTGCCCTAAAGGTTCTGGTTTTGACTCCCAGCGAGTTGGGTTTTTCTATAAAATTCTCATTAGTAGCTCGGAGATTTTTTTTAGGTCCGGTTCATGGCAATAGGTTTGCCCCCTATTGCATGGGGACGAAAGATACTGTGAATGAATTGTGGGTGCACATTAGTTAGTTCACCCTTTGTGTAACCCTTTCGGGAATACAGGCATGGTGGTATGTATGTATACTATGTATGAAGAAAATAATTGTCATTAAGTCTGATACTCAAGTTCAAGCTTACTTTCAATAACAATACTGATGCCACAGACATATTTCTATTTAAAAAACCAAAATTCGTTTTTTAGATACCACCTCTAACCCTTCCTAACCCGTTGCGAACCACAACAGGTGTTGTTTATCAACAATCAACATTATTTAGTTCATCAAGCGTCCGTAGGTGGCGCTGTACAACGTCATCGTTACATAACTTGTGATAGTTATTATTTAGGAGTAATTGTGTAATTACCACTAATAGAATTATGGGTAGAGGGTTTCAAATGTAAGAATGATTAGGTTAGAAATTAAGGAAGTATAAGAGGGTGTCAGAAAGCACTGTGGTTAAATGTCTTGTACATTTTCAATCCACAATCCAACTACAACACGGATCTCCTCTCCGAATGGGAGCGACTAGGCATAGTTACTCAGTCTATCTGGAACCTGATAATACTTAAATTTAAAAGGGATAACCGTTTATTTATCTACTAGCGCTCGCTCCTTAGAGGCATAGCGTGATGTTATATAGATTATAACCTTCCTCGATAAATGGACTATCCACCACAAAAAGAATTTTCAAAATCGGTTCAGTAGTTCCAGAGTTACTTCTACAATCTCACAAACTTTACCTCTTTATTATCTTTTTGTGGTTTTTTGCATTTTCGATTAGATAATAAAGTTATTTTAGTAAAGGAAAAATACAATCGCGGGCAGGATTTGAACCTGCGTCTCCTGGTTGGATACACCAGACGCTCTTACCTCTAACGTCTTTCTGTTCTAACGTAGGCAAAATTTCAATCAAGGTGGGTGGGGTTCGCGGTGGCTTAGAGGTCAGAGCGTCTGGTATATCCAACCAGGAGACGCAGGTTAGAATCCTGCCCGCGATTGAATTTTTGCCTTTACTAAAATAACTTTACCTCTTTATAATATTAGTATAGAATACTCATGCATGAGACCTTACGTAAGTATATAAAGTATTGATCCCAGGTCGAACTCTAAAGGTTTGGGTATCTACATAAAAAATGATACTCAACAAAATAAAATGTAGTCTTAGAAAGCGGAAGGTCGTGATCTTCTTATCAGTATGATAAAACCTAATCTAACACTAAATTACTTCCCTTACTTTACAAACTGTGGGATAATGAGCAGCTGATATGGTCAAATTTCTCTTCCATCCCTCGGCGGTTAAGAAGGGTTAAAATCACAAATTGAGCAATTATTCACCAAATTACTAATCCAAATAATCGCTGGGAAATAACACAATCTTGTTTCCAAACCAGGTGTAGCTAAAGAGGTTACAAAAACCTTTTATTTTTACATCCCCTTCCGCTAAATACCTCGTTTCAACCCCTACTAATCTGTCTGATTAAATATAGCAGATAAGGGTTGAATATATTGTATTGTTGATTCTAGTGAGATTGTTAGTGAATGATAATTTTATCGGTCTGGGTGATTGGCTGTTATAAGGTTGCTAATTAGGCCATCATTTTTTTTTGTAATTAACCTTCAAAATTGTGTGGTATGTGTGTTCTGCCTTTAAGATGTTTTAACAAAGACAAACTTTACATTTACTATCACTTTTATACCATAGGGGTAAGCAGACACTATAGAATGCCACGTGCTACGATACTTGTATTCAACATTTTTTTTTTATGGGATAGGAGGGCAAAGGAGCAGGCGGGTCGCCTGACGGTAAGCGATTACCGCCGCCCATGGACACCCGCAACACCATAGGAGGCACAAGTGCGTTGCCGACCTTTTAAAACGGGATTGGGCCTCCGGTAACCTCACTCACTCGGCGAAACACAACGTAAGCGTAACTTCTTTTACTTTGTCCACTTTCAAACTTCTTGTTATGCATTTTCGTATGTAACCACCACCCATAAGGCCAATGTATATCTTTCTAGGGCTTTAAATGACTTTCTTTTGTTCATTCATTTCGAAAACATTTTTTGAATTGAAAACTTCATTAAGCACGTTGAGCACTTTTTGGGTGAACAAAAATCATGAAACTCGCATCATCGTCACCGCACGCTTCCCACTTATCGACGATACAATTCAGAAGTTACTTAGTTTTCACTTCTATCGGCAGTCCCCACAGATTGCCCCCCATGTTTTTTTTATTGTAATAAGGTAATAAATAAGCCCACAGGCTGCCTGATGATCCTACAGCATCGAAGATTTTTGAAAAAGCAATGTGTAATCGCGTATACGCCTTCTGCGAGAAATATAAAATATTTAATGAATGTCAAAATGGTTTCCGTAAAAACCGATCAACAACCTTAGCTGTATACAAATATATACAAGAAGCTATTAATATAATTAATAATAAGAAATACGCAATAGGCATATTGCTTGATATGACTAAGGCCTACGATAAAGTTCAATATGAAATATTATTAAATAAACTCTATGGTATAGGAATAAGGGGTAAACCACATGAGTGGTTCAAATCATACCTAAAAAACAGAATACAACAAGTAGAAATAGAATTCACTAACAACAAAACAAACGAACTACAAAACTTCCGATCTGAATACAAAATGATTAACGCCTCAATACCACAAGGGAGCGTTATTGGGTGCCTGCTATTCCTCATATATATAAATGATCTTCCAAAAACCATAGAGGGACCATGTGTATTGTTTGCAGATGATGTTTCCATTATCACCTCATGTCTGGATAACATAAACCTAAACAACACTCTTAACGCCATACTTTCGAAAACAATAACCTGGATGAACGAACACAACCTTGAAATTAACTTCACAAAAACCAAATTAATTACTTTCCATCCCTACCAGAAGACTCCTCTAAATGTAAACTTTACTTTTAATAACCACAAAATAGAATTAGTTACCGAATTCACCTTACTAGGCTTAACAATAGACACCAATATTAATTGGAAACCACACATACAAAAAACTAAATCTAAAATGTCTAAGTTCTCTTATGCTCTTTGTGAGATAAAAAAAGCCACAAATCTGCAAACAGCCCTGACTTCATATTATGCATACGCTTATGCATGGCTTAGCTACGGCATAATCATGTGGGGTAATAGCACAGACGCACCAAAACTCTTTACAGCTCAAAAGAAACTAGTCCGAATCCTAGAAAATATACAACAAACAGATAGCTGCAAACCTTATTTTATAAAATATAATTTATTAACTTTACCCTGCATATACATTCTGGAAATATGTAAATTTACACACCAACACCAAGACTTTTACACAAAACGCGAAGACATACAAACAAAATACACACTACGACATAAAACACGATTAAATCTGCCGAAGTCATACTTAAAAATACACTCAACTAGCCCTTTAGTCATGTCAATAAAAATTTATAACAAATTACCAAAAACAATTAGAACTGAAAAAAAGTTTAAAATATTCACACACAAACTAAAACAGTTCCTCCTAAAGAAATGCTATTACGGGATCGATGAATACCTAAACGATAAATCCTTTTAGCTCCTGTATGCTATACAACAGACTCAAAATTATATAACTAATACATAATAACTATAAATAATAACATTAATAAAAAAACTACACAACATAAATATAGCTAGATTATACACAAAATAAAAAAACACACATTACACATTATACAAAATTTATATATAAAAAAGGCCAAATAATAAGAATAATATTATTGCAATAATAAACTATAACCTAACAATAAATAAATAACTCTACTCATAAATAATAAAAATAAATATTGTATAAAATATATAATAATTTCATCATAAATAAATAAATTATGGTATTAAAACAGTTATCAATTATAACTTAATAATAACTATGTATACTATAAATAATAATAATAAATACACTACAAAATATAATAAATAATAATAATTGAGTAAATTATATAAATTATAAAAATGTATAAATATATCACACCATCCATCGCATCATCCATCTAATTTTAATTAATTTCTTAAAAAGAAACGCTCCTCCTCTCTTCTACTTTACTAATACTTTGCTGTGCCCGACAGGGTCCATAATTGACACTTACTGTTACTTACCAACACCTGTATACATTATGGAATGCAATAAAGAATTGAATTGAATTGAATTGAAATGGTAAGCGGCCACTGCAGCCAATGAAAGCTTGCAACACCAGTAGTATCACTAGACTAAAGTGTTGTCGTCTTGAAACATCAGTTGTTAAGTTTCATATGCCTAGTATTCTCACTGGCAACATTATCTACACTTTAAACTAAGAAAATATAATGTTAGCATTAGCACATTGCACATGCATTGCTTAGATAGTGATAATTAGACAAACTACAGTCGAGAGTCTTACCACCTTTAAAAACATAGCTTTTCTATTATTTAAGAATACATCGTGATCTAAAATTTACTGGGGCCGTATTATAACATGTCAACGCTATCATTTTTAGGTTGGAAGAAAGAGATAAGGCTATTTAATATGTAGAGCGGCATTGCTTTCTCACAACCTAAAAATTATCGCGTTAACACGTAATAATACGGCCCCTGGAGTAGTTTCATCCACAGTCCTCCGGTATTTTTTAAGTTTCATTTAATAAGGAGCAAGCCTATCGCCATTAACCGGGCACAAATCCAAATAAATCATATCCTCCGGACTGCTACAGAGAATTTCATAGAAAAACCCCGTAACACTTTGTTCGACCTCGGTGTGGGAATCGAACCTGGGACCTCTGTCTCAGCAGTCGCGCCTATGACCAAAGAGGCAGAGAGAAATATTTATTATATTTTTTTTCGATGCATAGACACGACCGCTTCTTTCTAGAATTTCTGCATTGTACCACGTAGGTACCCAATGGTCTCAAAAATGTTAGAATTACCAAGTAGGTTAGTACCTACCTATCTAAAACTTTTTAATACATTACATAATGCGAATAACATATGGATATCACACAAAATATATATAAATTACATTACTTTTACTTCCTTCCTATCAATTTGCTCTTTCCAGTGATTAAACTTTTTTTTCACGTGTGGTCTCGTTAGATTTAGTTCAGCTAATCTCTCCATCCCAAATCCAACCTTAAGTTAATCTAACACAATACAATATCCTATAACTTTGATAAAACAAATCTGACTGTAAAATACAGTAAAAAAGAGACCTTATTTTCAAACTGTGAAGGTTATTTTTGACTTCGTATTCATCTGGGTTGAACGTAATTTCTAGAGGCAACTGGCTTTTGTTTTATTTAGATTTCTAAACACAACTAAATGTAAGGCACTTATGTAATATGTAATTGCGCTTCCAAATCAGGCGCGTGGCTACTTGTAGAGGAACGGTTCCGCATAATATAATGGAGATCATCAAATTAAGACGCATTCATTCACGCTTCTGCCAGCAGTTTCGCTCACGTGTATACCTACCTGCATAAGCAAATAACTAAGGGATGAAACGATAAAAAGTACCCTAAATGTTGACCAGGCATAACATAATCTACTTGTACACCAGATTTCATAGAAATTCGTCAGATAGTCCGTATGTTATAAGTTAACGAACGTAAAGACAAGCATACAGACCGGAAACAATTGAATGGAGGGATTAGTTGAAGCGGCGGGCGACGAACTAGCGATCATGTGGTTGCCGGTTCGAAACCCGCCCATTGCGCTACCGACGAGAACCCACTCGTAACACAAACATTTTAGCTTAGCACGAGGGGTTAACAAAGAATACTAGTAATGTACGATCCACATTGCTAGCAAGCTTTAAAAAACTAAAAATCATTAAATCGACTTCAATATCCTTCAATTAAACAAAGTTTTATTTCAATGTCTAATATTCGCGTAAGTGTCAGAAACCAGTATCCTTCAATTAGTCTCCTCCACTTATTAAAAAATTAAAAGATGGGTGTTATTAGTTTGTAGTGTGTATCTGTGTGTCTGTCTGTTATACGCTACGTTGTCTGTTACGCCACGCCTGATCGGGTGAACCGATTTTCCTCATTTTTTTTTTGCAAGCTTTGTTAATCGAGAGTGTTCTTAGCTATGTTCCAAAAAATCTGCTCAGCTATTTGAAGATCATCACCACTTTTCTTGATAAAGAGATATAAACAACTTCCACAGTTCTGATCGATTCGAAATTTGAAATCCTGTCACTTGTCAATGATATTACTAAATCCTGCAGCATACCCAACCCGTCAGAAGAACTCCTACACGGTGAACAGCATCTACGTTGTTTGTGCATCTACGATGCGTTTTGACGAGCACATGAGCGGTCCCCTAACACAACGACGTTTGGATTAAATTATTCTACTTGAGATGTTTGTGTCGGAGGTTTCTTTAAATTTTTAATTTAATTGAAACAATGAAAACAAGTTACATATAAACATTCTGAGAGGTGAGAGAGGAAACGGGACAATATAATGGGTTGATTAGTATTATGTAGTACTTATTATATACTTTATACCATGGGAGAGCCATGCTTCGGCATGAATGGGCCGGCTCGACCGGATGATATCACTCACAGAAAACCAGCGTGAAACAACGCTTACTTTGTGTTTCGCCAAGTGAGTGAGGATACCGGAGGCCTAAACCCCCTTTTAATGGGCCGGCAACGCACTTGTGACTCCTCTGGTGTTGCGGGTGTCCATGGGCGGCGGCGTCTGATGGTTTGCCAACCATCCCATAAAAAATATATTGATGAAGAATGACTATATTATAGCTACTAACCTCTCTCATTATTGGAGGCAACACGTAGGTACATAACATGTTCCATCACAGATAAATTAACTTTTCAAAAAGGTTTGAATGGCTGGCAACCTTACTTCGGAGTCTGTGGTAAAGCACCTTTGTATGTGTTCCTACTTTTACACGTGAGAGCCAGTTCCCTCCTTTCGGTTGCTGCGACTCCGGCATTATGCAGTCCGTAGGGACTCTTATGGCTCGGCAATAGATCAGCAACTCCTCTGGTGTGCCACGTGTCCATGGACGGCGATGACAACCTACCAGTGGCTCGGTAAAAAATAACATTAATTAACAGATACCTAAGCCCATTGGTTCCATTCTATCTCAACGTATTTGCATCTACCACCACTACGAATAGTTACAAATCCTTCAATTAAACATGTAACCAGTGCGTAAAGATAACACATAGGTACCTACATTGTGTTCTTTTATTGCAAACCGAACTTGAAATAGTTTCGAAACTGCAATTTAAATGTTTCGAAATTAAGAGCAATATTTAAGAGGCTCTAGAGTGCTATAAGGGGCTCCTCGCACTTAGCGGGTTTGGACTAGTGTACATAATCACGCTACTCGATAAACCAAGGCAGTTCTCCGTATTGCCGTCGCCCAACGACGTTGAGTCAACCATGATATACATGATATTGCAAGAGCATACCATGCTCTTGCAATATCATTAAAGTAACAGGATACCAAATTTCAAGTTGATCAGACCTGTGGAAGTTGTGGACATCCCTTCATGAACCAGAAAAGAGCTGATAATCTTCAATTGGCTGGGCAAATTTTCTTAAATCATAGCTAAGAACTCTCTCGATCAAGTAACCTTTCAAACAAAAAAAAGACGTGTGGCACTCGGGGACTGCCGCGGTAAAGCTATTGCATAGCGTTTTTTATCAACTTATGTAATACAACCAATGCCACCTAAAGGCGGGTTGCTGAACTAAAGAGACAAGCGTGTTAGGTTTTTTCGTTACGGAATTTCTGGATTCGGTCCCCACGCTCAAGGCCCGCGATAGAAGCTATGCAATAGCTTAAAACTAATTCAAAATCGGTCCATTCGTTTGGGTGCTACGATGCCGGGCAGATGACAGACAGACACAGAGATACACACTACAAACTTAATAACATCCTTGTTTTTCGTCGGGGGTTGAAAAAGGACCTCAAAAACTTCTCCACAACGCTAGAAAAAGAAGTCTGGGTCATTCGTATCCAGCTACATACTTGTATGTCATTATGATCACGTTCTTAGTAACCAGACGTGAACTTTTAACTGTATTGCAAGTCACTGCACAATATGTACATAAGTAATATTGTTTCCCAATAGCGAATCTATCAAGTCTCACCAGTCACGGCAATACGACCTCGATAGCTGACAAAATTCTGAGATTCATCGCCTGATGAAGCAAGTTCTGTGTAGTGAAGAGGAGTCTCGAAGTTTCTGTTAAGTTTTAGAAGTTCTTCAAAGGTATTTATATACCTGTCCCTCTCTTGTTACCCATGTCAGACAGAGAAGGTGTATGCGTTTAGGGTGAGAGGTTGTTTGTTTGTTTGTGTGTGCCAACGAATGTTGCTATTTCTTTCCAAAACGGCTTGATCGATTGAGATTCAGTTTTTTGTAAAGGGTTTGTGATTTATCAGCAATATAAGCTAAAAGCTATTAATCATCATTTATTTGACTGTTCTGTTAGATGATTCATAATCATCCATTACTTACATATAATTTAGTTCATTAGTCTAGTGGTCCCAAGCGCGACTGCTACGCCAGAGGTCTTGGGTTCGATTCGCAGGTCGAGCAAAGTATTATTGGGTTTTTCTATGAAGTACTCAGTAACAGAGTTTGGGTTTGTGCCCACCCCCTATTATATGAAACCTAAACATACCAGCGAACTGTAGGTGTACATCAGTATACCTCTACCTAGCTCTTCGGGGAGTATTGGCGTGATGGCATGTTATGTTACAGTTATTTTTTTAATGTGTTTTAAGACAGGAACAGTTAATAATATATTAGCAATACTGCTTTCTAATAATATTAATTCATATTGCAAGTATGCAATAAATGTTTTTATTGTGTTATGTTTTGCAATGCAGGTAATAAGATAGTTGAACATAACTCTAATACTTATATTGTATTGTCTTAGAGCATATTGTATAGTAGCTGTTTCCCACGGCTACACTCCCACCACATAACATTATCAACCCATTACATTGTCCCACTGCTGGGCACGGGTCTCCTCTCAAAATGAGAGGAATTACGCTATAGTCCACCACGCTGGCCTAATGCGGGTTGGCAGACTTCACACCCCATCGAGAAAATCTCTCAGGCATGCAGGTTTCCTCACGATGTTTTCCTTCACCGTTTAAGTGCGTGATAAAGTGTGACTATTAATACGCACATAAATCCCGTAAGTCAGAGGTGCAGAAGAATCTTCTAACCAGAAGACGGAGGTTCAAATCTTGCCCTAGATTCAATTTTTCCTTCACTAAAATAATTTTTCATACCGCCGGTAGCTCAATTACCTTAAGGTCAAATAAGATCAGTAGCATTATCGCGCTTATTCTCCTCTAACAGAGACATGTAATTATCGGTTAAGAAAATTTATGAAAATGGAAAGGTTAACAAACTAATAGCTTACTAGCTGACTTGTCTTAAGAAACCGCGGTTTTGTAACTGTACAACTAATTACACTTTATGGCGATTTAAACACTTGTCTTAATTAGACTTATGTACGGAATATGTTTAAGTTTGTTTTACTTTAAACTACGATAAAATCAAAAATAATTAAAAATCTATATATATAAAAATTAATTGCTGTTCGTTAGTCTCACTAAAACTCGAGAACGGCTGGACCGATTTGGCTAATTTTGGTCTTGAATTATTTGTGGAAGTCCAGAGAAGGTTTAAATGGTGACTAAATATGAAAAGGCTCGGAATAAAATTTTATTTATCGATTGAGGCAGTACGAAGTCTGCCGGGTCAGCTAGTCATAAATAAAAATAAAGCAGTAGAAATAGATATAAATAGTAGATGAAGGTATACTGTAATTTTAGAGAGGCTTTGTTATTACGAATTATCGATTTTCAAGCAATTGATTGAACAAACAGAAGCTTAAGAACAATACAAACATCGTTCAAAATAATCTTTATCTATTAACCCAATTTGCTGGTAATCTTCAATTACCTCCCTATATTGTAAATTGCGTCGATGAGAGCATCGGAGCAGAAATCCATATCAGATCTTGTAATGCACCAATTACCATAAGTGTGTTTTGCGAGGCTTTTCGCAATCCCGTCCACATTGAACGGAATTTTTGCAACAAAACAGCTGTAAAAATATTATTTTTGATAGGACCAAGCCGGTTTTATATGCAGCTAATGCGTTAAGGTGCTTAAAAGTTGTTAATGTGTTCTTAATTGGAGCAAAAGTACGTATCTTTTGTATCAGTTTGCAAAGCATAAAAATATGGATTGCCACGTCATAGATGCGAATTGAAATGCAAGGCATCTCTAACTTTTCTAATCTGCATGCTTGATAAACCTCGACGGTGTCTGAAGTTCTGTCAACCCGCACTAGGCCAACGTGATAGACTATAGTCTAACCCCTCTTATGAATAACTGTTTGGAATCCTAAAATACTATAAACGTAAATATTTTTTTTTTGCCCCACACTAGGATTTTCTCCTGTATCGTGGGTGCGTTTACAAACACAAATTCTCACATACACAAACGCCCAGACCCGGAGCAACTACCTGTAGATCATACAAATATTTGCTCCGTGTGGGGATCGAACCGAACCCACAACACGTGACGCAGAAGCTGATCGCTCAGCCGCTACGCCAAACGTGTCATCTAAAATTGTGAGGATGGATGTATATAAATACTGGCGGTCAAGCGTAAGCCTATCGCGAATAAAAAAAATATGTATGGATGTTTGTTACTCAATCACGTCGAAACGGCTGAACGGATCTGGATAAAATTTGGTACAGAGATAGATTATAGTCTGGAAAATAGCACATAGGTGCGTTTATCCAGGTCGGATCCAATTCTAAAGTACACGCAGACGAAATCGTGGGCAGAAGCTAGTTGAAAATAAAACCTCATTCTGACTTCAGAGTTAGGTACATGTCTGGTTTCCTAATTTTAAAAATTGTATTTTACCAAAATAGACTTTTGACAATAACTTCAAACAATAATGTGACTATTTAATTACAATCATAAAATAAATGCCAACTAAGTGACTGGGTGACTGCCAATGGATAAGTGACTGGTCACCTTGAATGTTAGCATCTAGCTAAGTGCAGATGCCTCATAATTATCTCCAAATTGTTACCTACTCACATTGCAACACTTCGATTTCTTCAGTATCCTCGTATGTAGTGAGTAGTAACTATACAGTTAATGACTAATGGGAATTATTCATTGCTTTCAAAACTCAGCCTGAAATTGAAACCACGACCATACGGAGCGTAATGAGACTCTTGGAGCTAACTCCACCCTTATCTATTTGAATTGTCAGTAACAGCAAGCGATTGGAATTCAAATATTTCTAAATTTTTCAATATAAATACATTGCCTAATAAATCATTTTTGTAAAAGTTGACTTATAAATAACAAATATTAATGACGATTTAGACAGCGACTTTAGAATCACTTCAATTTCCAGTCTCCTAACTTGTTCCACCATAATGATCAAAATTAATTATAATACAATTCCACCATAAAATATTGAGTATTGAAAAATATATCTCTAATAAAAAATAAAACGTAATTAAGTTTGATAAATACCTACATATCTGCAAATTGTACTGAAATTAATAATAGAAAGCTTTTCATAATGTCAGTCAGTCAGTTTTTAGGGAAAAGCGATTCTGGAGAGAGCCAACAGTATCTCACTGGTTACAACGATTGCAAAATTTTCTTTCCTCTCGGATAGTCTCCCAATTCTTATTTGATTGGTACATATTTTTTTTTATTACGAACATTCATAGTTAGTGTTCATTACTCAATACTGATTTTATTTTATTCTGCTAGCTTTCACTTAGTTTTATGTATTTCAAAGTTGGAGTCAATATTATGTGGACACTATAATGGCAGAAACAATAAAATTTGAAGCAATTTCTTTGAATTAGTATTGTTCCAGTTCCAGATTGATAAAAAATTATACCTTTTGTTCCAAAACTCTATTAGGCATAATGTCATTGCTTAATATTGTTATTATTTTGCTTTACACTTCACAAGAGTGAAATCTTTGTGGATATTTGTATCATGGTTTCTATATGAGGTTTTTGTGGCTTACATTTTTTGATGAGTAACTTTCTAAGTGGCTCTGTCGTGTTAGTGTTCTGATGTATTCAAATTATAGATGTTTTCTGAATAAAGATAATGCATGGTAATTTTTCTTATATTAGCAATATTCAGTATAACATCTGCTACACTGATTAATTTAGTTACCAACTCTGGTAATTATGTGTTTTTTTTTTTAATTCTAGTATAAATTAATGATACTTCAATGACTTTTGGTGGAGGTACAGATCCTGAATGCGACAAAGAAAAACATTATAAACATTCCACACATTTTTTTATTTAATCAGCCTCAACTCAAAGTACATGTACTTTGTCAAGATACATTATAACAAAGCATATAAAAGCTAAACAAGTAATAACAGTAATTATCTACAACTGCGGCCGCGCATCGAACACAACGCTATGCGGCTTCATATCGGTCAACTGCAAAACTTTGAAAATAATTTGCATACTTTTTGGTCAGTTCTCGTTTGAAATGGTAACAATAAAGAAATCGATGTAAATCGACTGTTTAAGTTAGAGTTAAATTCGCAAGTCAATGAGCAACTTTTTGCAACATGGCTTCCATCGCGTTATGCGAGCGAACAGCACCAAGACATTCATAAAATTTTGCAAAAATATATATACACTAAAAATACTAATTGATCACATTTCTGGACTTAACCTACAAGGTACAAGGTGAGACCTAGCCTAACATCACTCAATGCCAGCCGTGTTGCTCTTGCTGGGGTTGATAGTGATGGTGTTCCTCCTCTTTTTTGATGTAGAAAGGCACATGGACCTTCACGGGGTAGGGAACCTCCTTTACCAATGGGAATGGCACGTCTTTGTAGACGGGGTAAGGCTTGTCGATGGGCACTTTCACTTCAAAAGGCACCTTCTTTTCGACAGTGTAAGGGATCTTCTTGTATACGTCATAAGGCTTGGGGACCGGCACCTTAACATGCACTGGGTAGGGCTTCTCAACTTCCACCTTGTAAGGCTTGTCCACTGGGACTTTGACTTCGTAAGGCACAGGCTTGTGGACAGTAACAGGGTAAGGCTTCTCAACCGGGACTGGGTAAGGTTTGGGCACGTAGACATTGTAGGGCTTGTCGACGGGCACTTTGACTTCATAAGGCACCTTCTTGACGACTTCGTAAGGCTGGGGTACTTTGACTTCGTATTTCACGGGGACGGGGTACTTCTTCTCAACAGTGTAGGGCTGGGGTACGGGGACCTTGACTTCATAAGGTACTTTCTTTTCAACAGTGTAAGGAGTAGGTACTTTAACTTTCACTTCGTAAGGCTTGTCAACATGGACCTTGACTTCATAAGGTACCTTCTTCTCCACTGTGTAGGGTTCAGGGACGTATACGGGGTATTTCACGTACTCCTTGACGGTGTAAGGGACTTTCTTTTCAACGGTGTAAGGCTGAGGCACGTGGACCTTGACTTCATAAGGCACTTTCTTCTCAACGGTGTAGGGCACGTGTTTTTCAACGGTGTAGGGGACGGGAACCTTCTTGATTACCTCGATGGTTTTGACATGTTCATGGTGATGATGACCTTCTTCAGAGGAAATGGGTGTCCAGCCACCGCTTGAGCCACCTATATTACCGCCACCATGACCGTAGCTCTGTCCACCTCCGTATCCGAAACTTTCACCGCCGCTGTGTCCGAAGCTTTCACCTCCTCCGTGGCCGAAGCTGATGCTCTCTCCACCGCCAAAGCCATGGCCGCCGTATCCGCCCTCATTTCCGCCGCCAAAGCCATGGCCGCCGTATCCGCCCTCATTTCCACCGCCACCACTGCCGCCATAGTGTCCGATGTCATAGATGCCTCTCTTCTCTTGTTTCTTGTCTTCGGGAGCTGCCGCCTGTTTCGGTGCGCCTTTCTCCTCGCTGGCAAAGGCCACCACGGCCAGCGATGCGACCAATACAACCTGAGGACAAGCGAAAACATTATCAGTAATCTATTCAAACTGTACCCTACTGTTAATATATTAGTGCGAGATTTGTGTACCAAAGTGATTATACAATTGATTTTAAACCTAAACGCTAAGTCGTAACAATAAATAATGACGTAAAACTTCCTTAAACGTTAAATAACAATGATATAAGTAGATTAAAATCTTAAGCTGCAACCCTCGAATACGCAACAAAGTAAAAGTTGCATCGGACCAGTTAAACTCATATCGAGTCGGAATACACAATTCACACTTTCTCTCGTTTCTATATCGTATAATCTCGATTCTCTATTCCCGACAAGCATTGTTAAATTAATTTAATAAAAACCTCGTTAATTTGTTTCACTTCCCCAGCTATTAACGTTGGTATTAATTAAGCATGACTAATTATGTGATGCCTCATATATAAATCATCGTAGGTATTTAACGAATTTTACATATTTGGTATAACAAAAGTGTTTGTGTGCAAATTTATTCCACATTCTGCCCAATTAGGAATCAATAAAGATTTTTTTTCAATCTTCCGTCAGTTTAGGAATAATCGCAACGCAAAATACAATTTCAAAATGTTTCTTACGACAATTAGGTAAGAAAACTCTAGACAGCAATTTATTCTTATTGCGTATTGGAGAACAATTTAGTTTCCGAGCTTTTATAGGCATTTTAATTGCAGATATAAATACTACGTTTAACTTTCTACTAGCCTTTGTATCAATGATAAAAGTATTGGTGATAAAAGGTATGGTGTCAGTTCGTAACTGCTAAGAAATACATGGAGTATTGCACAATTAGAACCATCAATCTGTATAATGCAAGCTACTTTACTTGACAGTCGATTTATTACGAGTAAAATACTTTTCCTAAACTACCTATAATTAAATTCATGAGTTTACTCAAATTGTTTGATGAAACAGTTGTTTACTAAAGTGAATTTTATATGGATAATAATAAAAAAAACGATTACAACATTTAAATACGTATAAGTGATAGTAATTTGACCTTCATCACATAATCCAAATATTAGTAAGTGGTTCATTTTTAAACTTTCATACGACCTTCGGATTAAAAACTGGTTTAGAATGCTTTGTTTCATACATTTCGACCTACATTTCAAGGCATTGACGGACTCCAAATCAAGTTACTTTCAAACTATAGAACTGACCTAAGATAACTTTCATAACACATACATTTATTTCCTAGGAAACGTTATTTATATAAATACTGATTAACATATCGAACAGGATGATAGTATTAGAAACGATACTAAAAATTGTTTACAAATTTTACGACTTCATCGGTTTACATAAGCAATGTATTTACTGAGATGCATTTTAAACGTACTTATTAACATAAAGCGGTTAACATGGTGATGTACTGTATGATGTTATGAAACGATACAGAAAAGCAAGTCTTGAATACATTAGATACATTGGCATTAGTAGGCTGTTTTAAGATTGCGTAGTAGAAATTGTTAGAGCAGGAAGTGATTATGTTGTTATGAATGATCGCCGGCAGGTAGCGCCACTTGTCATACAAGTGAATTACTGGCGCAATTTGTGTAAAGATTACCGAGCATTTACGGTAAACACAAGTATTGCTTAATTTCCTCTATTTACAGATTTAAAATAATATTGAAATATAATATTAATAAATAATATTAATTGAAATAATTTTCATTAGTAGATTATTTAAGAATGACAGAAATCTCTCGACAAAACGCTAAAATGACAAATGGTATATGTTGGCTACTTGGAAGGAGCTGAATCCTTGAAACAGCCCGAAGCGAATACAGTTATCCAAAATTCCTCTAAATTTCTTATTTCCATTGAAAAATATTTCTCATTTTACGCTTAATCACCTAATTATTGCTAATATTTTTATTTTCAAAGGATTTTCATTCTAATATTTTCTTACTTATGGGTACGGTGGAGCTTGAATTGCCCACAAAAACGTAATACCGAAATAAATCGTAATCCAGACAATATTCTATCAAATTATGTTATTATTCGGATTTGGATACCGTTAATCTAGGTTCCTACGCTACTATTTCGTCTACTACTACTTCACTGGAAATAAAAGTCCTGAAAATCGTTCCAAACTTGGTAAAGTTATCAAAAATCGCATTTACATTTATTTACATTTATTTACATTTATTTACATTTATTTACATTTATTTACACATTTATTTACAGTAAAGTATTTTGGATGAAATGGTAGAGTAGGAACCTAGATTAACAGTATACGAATCCGAATAATAACAGAATTTGATTAAATTGTGTTTGAATTACGATTTATTTCGGTATTCCGTTTGCAAGACAAATTCGTTCCGCCGGACACTGAAATAATTCTCTATCTATCAATTTAAATATTATCATGCTTTAATCTTTCGACCTTTACGACTGTAACCAAACATAGTAGGAGGTAGTAACAACTTTACGTCCAAGATTTTATTATTGTTTATGTTCACATAACCTAGTTTATAATTACATCAACAATGAATCGTCAAGGTAAATAAATGTGTTCTCGTTGTGCGTCGGTCTATATTAATTACAACACTCGTCTAGTGAAAGTTGTATGGGAGATTTGCACGTAACATGTTTCTACCATGAGTCGTGGTTTTGGAAGCGTGAATCGTAATACGAGCTTTTGTTTTTGACTTCGCTAATAGTATTCGACGGTAGTCTTTTGAGCAAGCTAAAATTGAGTGATGTAATTTTTTAAATTGATGTATTTAAAAAAATCAACACGTATATTGTCTTTAATTGACCTTTACCTTTTGTCTTATATCTTCAACCGTCCGTTTTTTTTAAAAATCAGTAGTGTGACTATGAATCAGAAGTTTTATTTGTTTCTGTAGTCGATTAAGATGAGTGAATTAAATAACTTTCCCACTAATTATTTCAATTAAGATTTCCTACAACCTCACAACTTTCGAAGCGAAATCGAAGCGAAATCGAAGCGAGTTAAATTAGTAACGTATCCGTGTTTCATACTGATCGGATATCCAGTGTCAATGATCTCGCTAAACCAGTTTATGTGATTAGAATTCACGAATTGCGTGAGATTTACCTGACTCGGGGAAAACTCGTCCTAAAGCGCCATCGTCCATACAAATTATATGCTCGTATGTAAACAACACACGATGCTAATATATCCCGATACCATTTGAAAGTAGAAAATCCGAAATTGTCTCTATTAATCCGTGACTAATTTGGCTCTCTAATAATTTGGGTTTAAAAAGAAATCGCAAGTAGATCTTCCACATTTTTAATTTATACAATCTTACCCATTCTAAAATATTTGAATTTTAATTACATTTCAATTTGGCGCTTGCAATTAAAAGTTTTATTTAAAAAACATTAATGCTATTAAAAACAACTACAGTCATTGATCAAAATTAAAATCTTCAATCAATTTTACAAAATTCAGATGATATAAGAGTGTTTATTTAGTCAAACGCATTCATCAAAACATTATGCCATCAAATGCTAACAGTCGATTATCGTTACGTTGTAGATAATTAAGCTGAGCGATTATGAGTCGGATCCATCCGCATGTGGCATAAGGGGCCCACGGTGCGTGACTTTTACGTCACTGGTCAATTATCCGTGTTGTGGATTAGTGTCAGATATGCATTTTGTTATAGCTTTAACCCGTGTTGCTACTCTAATGCACAATACCTCAATGAGCCGCTGACATGATGAAATATGTTTTATTGTAAAGACTGAAAACTGCGATGCAACTTTTGATGTTGTGGTATATATGAAATACTGGTAAATGTTAGTATTTGTTAACCTTATTTGATTGACGTCTTAATGAAACGCCCATTATGAGTGAGTGATGGTTAAGACTTTAGGAGCAACTAATTTATAATCTTCTTTCGCAGTAGTATTTGCCACTGAGCTCTCTTAAGTTTCCTTGCTTGTTTTATTAATAACTTATTTTGGGGACCTCATTTATGTAAATAAGATGCGATCTGATCATATAGTAACATACATTAAATATTAAAAATCATAAATGATCTGTTGTGGGTCTTTTCTTATTTGCATTCTGTATATCGTATTGTTGATACACATCATTTCAACAGATCATCAAAATATCAATGGTTTAATGATATTTTAAAAATGTTTTTGAGAGATTGATGATATAAACTTAGTAATTAACTAGTATCTTTATGGTTTTTTTCTTTTCTTTGAGACTTTATAGTCTTATTTCGATTAACGTAACTTCTTTTGGAGGATTTTATTCTAGAATTAGAATCCTCTAAATCGAATATTGCACTAAATACTCAAACACGGAAACTGTATATCGGGACGACGTTCCACTTTCGTAATATTGGATAACAAGCTGAAATTATTGAGAATATTGTACTACCGTGATTTGCATGTCTGAGCTAGAAATGCAACTAGAATTTTGCGACAGACATTACTTATAAGGATTAAGAAATTAACAATCGACTAACAGTAAAAGTTGTCTGTCACGTCATTATCGATCGAATACTAAATGTTAAATGATATTTCTTTCTGTAATAGATCTTTTAAGGACACTTACAATGTTTTTTTTTAACTAGATGGCTAATTACTAAAAGAGAATAAACTTTCAACGATATTTTAACATATTTTTGTATCGTTCTACATAGGTACTAGGCTAGGCTGAAAATAGCCTTTAGGGTCATTTTGATGCTTTAAGTCCTTGACAGGTCCTGAAAAGTTGATCAGCGTTTCTGTATAAAGCCAAAAATAAAAATCGCTATATTTTATGCATATAAAATAAATACGATATGTAATCGTGTTAATATGTTTATACCAGGAATAAAAAATCCCAGGTCTCCTAATTTTAAACTTTGACGAACTCCATAATTGATGAAATTATTTTCTTAACTATTAGGAATAAAGAAGTCGTGTAACCTTAAGCATGCATTTTAGGAATCACTACTTGAGTGATGTATATTTTTATAAAATGTGTATTTTATGCACCAGAAAACACACTGTGAGGCGGTCTCTGATAATATGGGCTGGTAACCTGGTGAAGGTCGCCATGTCACACAAATCTATGAGAACTGTTTTTAGCAGTGGACATTCTTCAGCTGAAATCCGTACCTAAATAGATTTTATAGTAGAGATAGAGTACCTAAATAGAGTATTCTATTCCAATATCTCTTACGCTTATTTATATGGTCCTTAAATTCGGAGAAAATCAAACTGGTCCTTAGTTCCGCATTCAATTATAATGATTATCCATGTAACTATGTAATTTGTATCTATAAACCGTATCTCGGAGCGTACAATTTTTGATACTTTCTAGTTTTTGCTTGAAAGTGAAATGAAAATTATAGCAGAACCGGCTGTTTGAGGAAGAAAATTATGTTATGTGGTACTAAATAAGTGTATATTATGTGCTGCTACATATTTAGTTGCGGAAGTATAATGAACTTCGGTCGAGATTTCTTTATCATTAGAAATTGTGAGACTTTTCTTTTATGTTGTAGAAACAAAGGTAGCAAGTTCACGCGAGTCGTTGTTAGTTTTTTGTTTTGTGTTTTATGTAATAGTTATATTGTTTGTCACTTTTTTAATCTGTCATAAATAATTATTATAGCTATATTTTATTAAGTTATTTTTTAGTAAAGGAAAAAATTCAATCGCGGGCAGGATTCGAACCTCGAAATAAATAAAGTAAACATATATTTTATTAGTTTACTTTATTTATTTGGTACTATTAATCTTCTTGTCTCAAAAAATCTAAACGTAGTACTATTTTATGATAGATTAAGATAGATGGTTTCTATTAAATTCTTTTTTTACTAATTATTACTGTAGTTAGTTAACTTGATCGTTGTTTAAAACTGAAGAAGATTTAAACTGTTAGAACTTACGACTGCATAATAACTTTGTAACCACTAAGCTAGGTTAGTGGTTTGCCCTAGCTAGGGTTACCTAGCTAGGGCAAACCACGAGCTTTTACGTGGTTAAAAATACTTCTGAAAAATCACAATTATTTTTACTTAACATTTGAGAAATATACGCAAGAATTGGTTTTTAAAAATAAAATCTAAATTTAGTTATATCTAAATACCGCCTAAACGAACTGATTAGTAGATAACATTTTTATAAAAAAGATATAATATTTTAGTCAATTAACACCCCTATGTGTCCTAAAGATCCAAAATAATGGAATGAAACTATTTAATCGCCATAAAAAAATCTTTAAAAACAGCCGCACTTTCTATTTTTGAATTTCGAATCCTATTTTTTTTACACTTTTGGCACAAACACTTGCACTGCACTATTTGTTATTTTAAACTCACCAATAACTTCATGTTGCTGTATGTCTTCGTTCGTTCGCCGAAGACTGGTTGTGTGGAGCGACTATGTTACCATCATGTTATATAGCGTCCCTCCCACTTTTTGAACTGACTCAAGATACGGCCAAAGAAGGGTGAACGCATGGGCCCGATAATGACATGAATTAATTGTAACTTGCACTTATTATCTTGCATTCCATTTACGAATTAGAGCACTCGGATGTCGGATGAAATTTGAATTAAGAACTGAAACAATCGATTTGACATCGATTAGATTAGTCGAATATTCGTATTTTAAACTTCGAGTACGACAAACCGTTAAAACATTATTTGGACATTTTAATTTGCATACCAAAGTAAGTTATAATGTGTTTTATTTCGATTTCGGTCGAAATATATAATTATGAAAGCTGAAAATATACAGCTTGCTTCAAAACTTTTGCCCAAGGATATTAAAAAGTGTGCCATGTATAAATAAACCGGTTGTTTCATCTATCAGGCCATCTTAAGCATTTATAAGTAATTTAATATATAATTAACGTAAAGTAAGTATTGTGTAAGTATGACTTAAGAGTCCAGCGGACCGAATTTCCGACACAAATGTAATACCAAAATAAATCGTAATTCAAACACAATTTCATCAAATTGTGTTATTATTTGGATATTGATACCGTTACTCTAGTTTTCTACTCTACCATTTCTTCCATAATACTTCACTGGAAATAAATGTAAACGAATATAATTTTTGATAACTTTACCAAGTTTGGAACGAAATTTCGGTTGTTTATTTCCAGGGAAGTAGTAGTAGACGACGCTGGGAACCTAGATTAACGGTACCCGAATCCGAATATTAACACAATTTCAAACAATATTGTATGTATTACGATTTATTTTGTTATAATGTTTTTATAGATAATTCAAGCTCTGCCGGACCCTTAAGTGGGAGGCAATACACTTGGCAAGACGAGACGATCAGAGGTGGACCAAAGCAAATACTGAATAGTGGCCGAGGAATGTTAAACCACAGACCACCAGCTCGATGGTCGGACGATATTGTTAGGGCAGCGGGGAATCAGCGGGTGTGACTGAAAGAAAGAAGAGAGTTAGAGTTTATAAATAAATTAGCTTCTGTCCGCGACTTTGACTGCGTGGACTTCAGGATTGGGTCCGACCTGGATAAAAAGTAGCCTACGTGTTTTTCCAAGCTATAATCGATCTGTGTGCCAAATTTTATTCAGATCCATTCAGCCATTCGGTGTGAAAGAGTAACAAACATCCATACATCCATACTCACAAACTTTCACGTTTATAATATTAGTAAGGATAGGGAAGAGGCCTTCGCTCAGCAGTGTGTGTTACCGGCTGAATAGATAGATAGAGATGTACACATACTATCAAGCCTGTATCTCCTGTAAAGGATAAGGCAGAGATGCAATTTATGTACAGTCAACAGCACAGTTG
This sequence comes from Acronicta aceris, assembly GCA_910591435.1. Taxonomy (NCBI): domain Eukaryota; kingdom Metazoa; phylum Arthropoda; class Insecta; order Lepidoptera; family Noctuidae; genus Acronicta; species Acronicta aceris. Next base: position 5,735,879 of record OU342781.1, on the reverse strand, counting down.
GTATCCAAAACTAAACGGTAGACAGTCAAATAGTGGGACTAACTAATCAGGGTGCATCAAGCTAGGAATCGAACCCAGCACCGTATATTCAGCAACCGTGCTTGCGAAACGACTAGGTATTCTCAGTTCCTATTTCTAAACGTAGAATTTCTAAATGCATCCTAATTAGTGAAAAATAAGGATTCTAATCGTATTTCTAATGTAAATCTTATTTATGTAATCAGTGTGAATATATATGAAAGTAAACAGACAGTGAAACTATTTAACAAGTTAATACGTTTACTCTTTTTTAAGTCGCACGTTAGAGTATTATTTGACCCGTGAATAGAAACCGCTAGAGTTTAAATCTTTGCCTCCTTCTGTTAGGGTAGGGTTCCAGAGGGAGAGAGAATTGTCCACGTACCGGGCGCAGGAAGGTGCAGACAAACCTCCGGCCGCTTAGGAAGTCCGCTTCCCGAACAGACAATGGACCAAGCAGGATGAGAGGCGAGCCTTCGCCCTTTGAAGGGGTCCAGCGAACGCTGAACTACAGATCGTCATCGTCATGGAAAATGTTACGAATCCCATGGGAGTATTCCTCTTTTGGCACCAATTTTAAGAGCACCTAAGCTTCCATATTAAGCACCGCTAATATACCTAATGGTTTGGTAGGTGGAATAGCTTAGGTGCTCAAAAAATTGGTGCAGAAAGAGGAATACTTTATCCCATGGCCTTGGCTCCTACAGTCAAGGGAAGACAAGTACGGTTTTAGTTGGTACGAGTCCGACATACTCAGCCACCTCTCCAGGCGGCTGACGATCTATGAGAATTTTCGATAGGTACTATTAAAAAAATAGGGTCGGCTTTCAACAATGATATTTTAATATTACCAACTAGCAATAGTCGGGACATCACGGACGAAATTTAATACTACTTTTTACCCGACTACGAAAAATATCTATTGAACAGCATTACATAATCCCCGTAATCCCCGAAGGGTTAGGCAAATTTACCCACATTTCGCCGGTATGATTTGGTGTCATGTAATAGGTAAGCCTATTGCCATTAACCATGCACAGATACCAAACTCCGAACTACTACTGAAAATTTAATAAAAAATGACCAATAACACTTTGCTCGAGCTGGAAATTTAACCCAGGACCTCTATCATACCAGGACCATTAGGCTAATGAGGCAGTGAAAAGCATGAAACAAGAGATACTCCGGCGTCACCTTTCTAATAGGCAATTAACTGAATTCAAATCAACACATGTAGTTCACAGTTCTGTCTAGGATAACCTAGACATCACGGCTTTATAGCCGTTGTCACATGCCGCTAAAACCTGTTGGTGCCAACTTTAATGGGTATAATTTTGTGTTTATTCCAAATGGTGTTTATTCCAAGTTTGTTGCTCTTTCTTTGTCATATATTGAACCAGTCTGACAAAGTGAGAAAACAAATCAAGTTGGGATTAAAGTTTTTGAACAAAAACTATCCCGAAATCCGACTTGAAACCTTAGATAGGTTTCAAGTCGGATTTCGGGATAGGTTAAATATCAGTACACTGCTATAAAATATAACAATTTCTGGCCAGTACCACGGCTATAAGTAAACCAGTCCCATCTGACGGCCCATCAACGAAAGTGTCAGCATACCGTATTTCAAATTAAGAACACATAATATTATGCATAGATGCACGATATAAGAGGTAATCAGCATTTTATAATACCTCGTTATTTTATTTTATGTAACCAGTTAGTTACAGTTATGACGCGGCTAAACCGTTAGTTTAATTCACTTTAGCTGTTATTAACTGGTATTCTTAACAGCTCTGTTTTATTTCTTAGGTTTTTGTACATTTTTTATACACTTACTAACAAAAACATACCATCACGCCTGTATTCCTCGAAGGGTTAAGCAGAGGTGAATTAATCTAATGTAGTACATCCAATGTCTGTAATATGGGTAGACGATCCTATTGTCATTAACCGGGCACAAATCCAAACTGTACCGAGAATTTTATAGAAAAACACAATATAACACTTTACTTTGACTTTATTGATAGAATTAAAAATATGTATACATCCATTATTTATTTAAAAGAGTATCTATGGAGTTTCTTGCCGGCTCTTCTCCATAAGACCTACTATTTGGAACCGTGCATGTAGTTTTGACATTTCAAAAGTACCTGTATATGGTCTAATTGAAATAAAAAATTTGAGTTTGAGTTTGAGTTTACTCGACCTGGGAATCTGACCGAGGACCTCTAGCATAGCAGTCGGGCTTAGAACCACTATAGGCAGTATTATTATTATTTATTTTCGTTATTATATTATTATGTACCTAAGGACCACACTTCCTCAGAATTTATTGAACTTTGTTTCATGTGGCTTCTGTCTATCACACTCAATATTAACTTCCATACAGATTTATAAACTCACACCATTAGACAGAAAACCTTTGAATTTCCCATCATTTAACATCTAACTCATCTAAGATACAACAATAACTTGACCAAAACAAAGCAAAATATCAGTCACCTTTAATCATCCCATTAACTTTATTTTTCCTGATAACAATAACAAAACATTTAGTTAGCAACAAGATCTAAAATAATATAAGTCACGCGATAAAACACATTTGTTAATACAAAGCATTAAATTAAGATCATAAAATGCTCTGTCTGTCTGCATTAATCTTACATTTGTCACAATTGCGAAAAATTGCAGTTATTGGCAAATCGCGTCCCAGCATTGTGCTGTTAATATACTTTGGAATTACATGTAATACAGTTACTTTTTTATACACTAGCTTTGCCGATGGTTTTGCTCGCAAACAGTAGGTATAAATATAAAAAAAGTTAACGGTGGAGACAACAATCAATCCATACCGACTAATATTAATAAGTGTGAAAATAGCTCTGTCTGTTTCACGCCTAACCGCTGAACCGATTATGATGAATTTTGGTAAAAAGGTAGTTTGGACTTTGGGGATGGACATAGACTTCTTTTTGTCTCAAAAGGGCCATTAGAAAGCGAGTGATACCGCGGGCAACAGCTAATATGACAATTTATGAAACCACACCCTAAAAATATTTTTTTAATTGTTTTTACTGTAATTAAAAATGTTTTATTAGACTAGTGTCTATAGGCTGTGGTTTTATTTACTGTCGTATTTTCTACTCCATCTTATATAAATGTACTACAGAATACAGAATAAAAACCTCAAGACCAAATATTTTTTTCATTAACATGATTTATGATAAGCCTGATTATAGATAGACAGACAAACCTCAATGTTTTCAACACATCATTTGTACCTATTATTTAACATGATTTGTTGTTCCACGTAAAAATGAAGTAGGTACTTAAATAATATATGTACTTATGAAAGATATTTCTGTTACTGCATCACAGTTTTGCAATTTGAAAAAGATCGTACAAAACATATTCCTTTTTTTAAGTGCAGTCAAATGTTTTATACAACTTTGTTTTGTGTAATTTTTCAGTCTTTTCAACCGCAAAATCTTTAAAATTGTATGCTACATTGCGATACACTTCTCAATCATTAATATATCTCCGCAAAACATTAACAAAAATTACAAAAGATTTACAGTCAATTACATCCACGTTTATTTAAAAATCGACTAAGCATCTATTTACATTATTCGATTACGAAATTAGCAATTTTATCGTTTGATTGTTTAATCGATTCGAATCGGCAAGTGTAACGATGATATCTTTCGATTCATGAAATCAATTCCGACATACCAGAATAAACAGTTTTGAATAAACGTCACACTATTATCAGCTCTTTTCTAGTTCATGAAGGGATATGAGCAACTCCCACAGTTCTGATCGATTTGAAAAACAGTATCTTGTTCTTCCATGATATTACAAGAACATGGTAACCCTGACGTGATGCAGAGGGGTTTTTTTATGGGATAGGGGGGCAATCAAGCAAACGGATCGCTTGATGGTAAGCGATTACCGCCGCCCAAGGACACCCGCAACACTAGAGGAGTCACAAGTGCGTTGCCGGCCTTTTCCAAGGGATTGGGCCTCCGGTAGCCTCACTCACTCGGGGAAACACAACGTAAGTGTTGTTTCACGCCGGTTTTCTGTGAAGCCGTGTGGTATCACTCCGGTCGAGCCGGCCCATTCGTGCCGAAGCATGGCTCTCTCACGTAAAGTTTTTTTTAATTTTAAACTTGATGTTATTAATATAAGGGTGGATGCTCACTAAAGTTTTCTTTAGTATTTACAAACAGAAATTTTCACAAACATTCCAATTCAAAACTTATTTTATTTAATTATCAATCAATGTCAGTATGTTGACCTCGAACCAACTTGCGGAGTTATCATCATAGGAGACCTACATCTTTACTGCAGTGATTGTGAACATTCATAATCACAGCTGAAATAATGATCGCTTCAGCCTTGACATTACACTAGTAATTATTACGTAGTTCACATTCTTATAAGATGTTTCTTCAATTTTAAGAGCTACAGTGCTCGAATATGTAAATGAGATGAAGATAATGTAATAGTTCATTAGGTTTTTTTGTTTTATGAAGTTTATACAAAACTTTTTTTTATGTCATTCTGTAAAGATCCGAGTGGGTCTTTCCTGATAGATATAAATCTATAGGTGTCTTTAAATCACGATTGAATCGGTTCTAGGCAAGCGCGCTCCATCGTAGATCGCAGTGTCGCATAACAGCAGGCGAAGTGGCTGCGACGCGTAAGCCTATCATGAATAAAAAAAAACGGTCTGCTAAGGGTCTGCTATGGGTCATATCGATTTATTATAAAGTTATTAGCCGATGACTTTTTAAATATAACTTAGTGGAATTGAGTATAAGCATACCATCACGCCTGTATTCCCCGAAAGATAAGGGAAAGGTTCATTAAGGACAGTTCGCCGATATGTTCAGGTCCCATGTAATAGGGGGCGAACCCATTGCCATAATCGGCCACAAATGCAAACTCTGAGCTACTACGAATAATACTACTAGGAATTTTATAGAAAAACCCAATAACACTGTATTCGACCTGAGAATCGAACCCAGGACCTCGAGCGCACTAATGAGGCATTTTTAAGAATCGGATCCTGGATCGATTTTTTTTAAACCACAGACTTACAAGCTTACATCGAATCCATTAAGTAGGTACACGTAATGGATGCAAAGGCATCCAACATTTCGGAACGGCGTGTACTAAATATATATATTTCTGTGGGCGTCCTTTCAAGTGAGAACAAGATCCTTGAATATATCCAGTCACATTTAATCAGACGTAATATCGAGTGTTGGGCAACACTGTCTCAAATCGACTTTAAAAAAAATGAACTTTGCTTATGATGCATGCATTCCGAATTTAAATTTTGAATTTGGAGTTGCGTAATGGTCGAAGATCGTAAACTTGTTGACTTAAATGTCTCTAGTACTTGTCTAGTTTGCAGAAGATTAAATGGGACCTGAATTGCATACTTGCAGAGGTCTGAGAGTATCGATTATGGATACTTTGCTATTAATCAAAAACGATCTACTTATAAAACTCAACGAATAAGGTATTGCAATATTCAAAATCTCATTTCTTTATTCAATCTCATTTCAAAAAAAGTTGTAGGAATTTACTAAGTCCAAAGTAACTTTCTTCTTCTAGAAACTGTTTATTAATACTCTCTGCTCATCGAAAACGGAGAACTCATCAAAGATTTGCCCCGGAAAAAGAAGAAAAAAAATTGTATAGCTAAAATTGAAAAAACTTGGACGTAATTGGCGAAAGGACGTACAGTAGGGTTGAAATATAAGTTTAATTGCATACTTGAAAAAAAAATTACTTTGCTTTCGTTGTCCACTATTTTTTCAACAAGAACAAAAAAAAACACTAGTTCTGTACCGTGGCTGAGTATACAAACACAAATTCTAATATACACCCGGAATAACTATTTGGGCCAACAAATATTTACTCCATGCGAGGACCGATTCTATGACCCGTGCCGCATTAACCAATCACGATTATAAGGGTTCATGAATCTGAAATATACAAGAAAAAAAAATATCCTACATTTAGTAAACGCATCACTAGCTAGACATTATTATGACCTTTTCCTCATGTCCAAATCCTCATGGACTTCCGCCACCCGGGGAAGGCGACGGGACGTGTGTGACGTGTCCACCCAGAGTGGGTGACCTACCGACTAAAACCACACGGGTGTTTCGCCTCACTACTTTTTGCTGGAGTCACGGGAGCGAGGTTTCATTCCTCCGCGACCCCAACAGTGACCTAAGTTAACTCCATTGATGCCATATCAGAGAAAAACATAAATGCATCCGTTTATGCATGCGTATGCACATATATTAAATGTAAACACCCACGGAAGAGAGGAAAGAGGTTATTATACCAAGTTGATGACAGTTAGCATTTAGCTACCAGTTAGATCGGTTTGTGTAAAGTTGCAGATAGACAATTGTTGCGATACAAGCTGACAGCAGACGGTGCTGCAATTGATTTCATATCTCTTTATGCCAGAAAATTCCGAAGAAGGTCTTCGCATAAAGAAAGTATTTAGAAATGCACAAAATTGCGCTTGACATTACTGTGTCTTTAGAGGACATCAAGATCATTTATTTCACTCGTGGGTCAGTTTATATGCGGCAATTTAAGGTGGGTGCATCATCTACAGGATACAGCCAAACGAGGCGTAATTCTGAAAAATATTTCAACGAAGGGCGCCGTGGTTAGACCTAAGCTTACTTATTAGAAAGGATACATCAGTGCAAATATGGCTGATTCCTATTTAATTAATAAACTCTACTCATCCAGTTTTAACTCTTGTAGCAACAAATGTGCCGCCGTTGTTGGTTACTTTACTCTCAAAAGTTGTAACTCTAGTTCAAGGTAAAACAAAGCAGCTGTCATGAAGAAATCGTCAATTAATTCATCTAAATGAGAGCACATCAATGCAACATCCAAATGTTAAAATTGTAACTGTAGTGCAAGAAATTGCCACAATCTTCAGCTGTTTTTGTGTCATGGCTTTTCAATAGCTGCCTAAGACTTCCGCGTCTAACAGGAAATCCTAATTAGAGGTAGAAATATGTTGGCGATGCCATCGAACTTCCCTTGCTGGAGAAACTCGCACCACTAAGTATGGTGTCGGTTATGACAGCCGTAAAACTGCATGGAACTAGTGATTTTGTTTCTACACGGTTATAAACTGGTATTTACTTTATTATCGTTCAAACTAGAAAAATTAATTCTATCACTTTTGAGTATACCAAGAAAACTATTTTAAATAGGTTTCTTAAAATAAAAAATTACTGGCGACTCGCGCACAACTTCGTTTGCGTAAATTATCACATCCAAATTGCCGACTTTTCTAATTTCCTTTTATACATACTCCAATTGATTGTTATTTATATAAATACATACATACACTCACGCCTTTCTCCCACAGGGGTAGGCAGAAACTATAGACTGCCACTTGCTACGATTATTGCTTACTTTTTTATAAAGAAAGTAAGTTAATAAGTTAGTAACATTTTTGTTCCAGGTATACCTGGAACAAAAATGATTTTACTTTCATTATGTCGCGATTTGATCTCCAATTCAAACGAGTTATACTGGTAAACACAGCTATGGTGATGACCTAATAAAATACGATATCTTTATGTAATGAAACGATAAAGGCAGTAATGAGCTAAATAATATATATATATATACTAGCTTTTGCCAGCGACTTCGTCCGTGTGGAATAGTTACTTTGTTCCCTAGTTCTTCGCCCGCGGTTTCACTTGCGTTGCCCCGTTCCTAAGGGTTGTAGCGTGTTGTTTTATAGCTTGAAACCTTTCTCATGAATCACTCATTTTCCCAACATTTCCCTTCACTGCTCTGCTCCTATTGATCGTAGCGTGATAAAAGTATACTATAACCTGCCCAGGAGTATGAAGAACAATTGTACCAAGTTTCGTTGAAATCTGTCGAGTGGTTTTTGTTTCTATAACGAACATACAGACAGACAGACAGACAAAAATTTTACTGATTGCATTTTTGGCGTCAGTATCGATCACTAATCACCCGCTGATAGTTATTTTGGAAATATATTTCATGTACAGAATTGACCTCTCTACAGATTTATTATAAGTATAGATATATATATTATATAGTTATATCCGTATAGTTTACTCACCTCTCTGGTAGTCCAGTAATATCTTAATCAATAAAATTTGCAAATTCCGTGCGAGTGAAGCTACTATTTAGATCGTTATGTTACTTTTACATTATAATATTAACTACTTCAATAGTTTATTGGTGCTAAGAGCGACTGTTACGCTAGATGTCCTGGGTTCGATTCCCAGGTCGAGCAAAATATTATTGGATTTTTGTATAAAATTCTTAGTAACAGCTCGAAATTTGAATTTGTGCCCGGTTAATTGCAATAGGCTCACCCCCTATGATATGGGACCTAAACACACCGGTGAACTGTAGGTATAGGAACATTAATTCACGACTACCTAACTCTTAGGGGAACACCTTACACAGTCGTAATAGTAGGTTATATATATATACCTATATATTAGATTAACAATTTCAGATCATATTGTAATTACGCAATGCAGCTGCTTAATTAATTATAATTTTTTTTTAGCTAAAATAATAAGAGAAGGCCAAATAACAAGTTTTCACAGAAAGATATCGCTAGATGTTGTCAATAGTTGCCAGTCTAAAAAAATCTTTTATTTAAATCATTCATGACCTCTTTCGTGGGAAGATGAGAGGTACTAATTGATTGGCGGTGTCACGGCTTCGCTCCACATTCAATACTTGGCAGCTTTACTTGTCCATTAATGATGTACGATGCTGTTTATATAATTATTAAGATAGTACTATAGTGAGAAGCTGACGCGATTGAATGAGTTGTTTTTAAGACAGAACCAACCAGAGAACATAACCCGTGCAATTTATATAGATATACTTAGATTACATTTGCTTACTAGCCTAATTTTTATCTAGTGTTTTTCGTCTATTGAATTATAAAAGTAAAGTAAGATTATTAATTCAAAATTGCTTATTTTCATTATAACTAGAAGTAAAAAGAAATATTTCGCTAGGATAATTTATTTACACATACATACATATGTAGTATAGGTATGGTTTTATAGAGTTTACGTGGCGTAGCAATGTAGCTACGACGTAACTACGCGGCGTCCACGCAGCGTAGCAGTGTTCAGTGGTGCAGTGTTCGCGGCGTAACATTGTGGCTACGCTGCATAGCATTGCGGCTACGCTGCATAGCATTGCGGCTACGCTGCATAGCATTGCGGCTACGCTGCATAGCATTGCGGCTACGCGTCTCCTACGCGGCGTAGCATTGTGGCTACGCGGCATAGCATTGCGGCTACGCGGCATTTAGGTACCGTCTATGTGGCACCTACGCTTTGTATATATTCGAATAACGCCCACTACATTATACACGACACTCTTATGTGATAAATACTAAATAATATTAGTTTTTATATTTAAAAGAGTAGGTAGAGATGTTATCAGGCATGAATGCCAGGCGGTCAACGCTCACCTATATCCCAAAGAGGAAATCAATCAAAATAATTAGAAACAGATGACGTTTAAAACTTACCTATCTATTATCTTACCTCATTACCATGTAAGTCATAGTTAAATAAATGTCCGGTCAAAATGTCAAGGCCCAAAAAAATCTAGAATAAGAATGAAATTCTAGGACATCTTAGATCTTAACTCATCCTAACCAACGCCCATTCTCCTTATACGAACACAAAACCCTGGCATTTAACAAAAGGACATAATAATCAAATTCAAAAGCATAGACAACTATCTATTCAATTCTATTCATACACAAACGGTGACGTAAAAGTTAAATTAAAATTTCATAATATGAAGTAAATAAGAAGAATAAGTGAGAATATTTCACTTAACTAGTTTTTGCTCGCGACTCTGCCTTAGTACTGTAGTATCCTAAATTGTAATGCTTTTACGGTACAATTTATAAAAAATCTTTTTTAGTGCTTGTTGCATAGCCATAGCTAGCGTTGCCAGGCGTCCGGATAAAGCCGGACATAGGTAGGCTTTTTGATTGCGTGTCCGGCCAAAATAAACGGTGTCCGGCTTGTCCGGCCTTTGTTAGGCTTTTTACATTTCGCAAACGAGCGAGCGCCAAGCGTGGCCGAGCGCAGGCGAGTCGACTGTCGGTCGCTCCCGCAGGAGTTGTCGTACCTATTAATATTGAGACACAAAATCCTCAATAATGTAGGGTGTCCGGCCTTTCTACCCAAATGTCCGGCCAAACTGGCTGGTCTGTCCGGCTATTAGGTTTGGCGACCTGGCAACCCTAGCCATAGCCGGCAGTCAAATCTATTCGTATAACAGTTCCATATATTTTGTAGAGTTGAGTATTCTTATACATATAGTACAGCTGTCATAATGATGAGTACAATGACCGAAACGGTAAAGACCAAAAAATTAGCCTGTCAATCGATAATAATTACCAATGTCAATCGATTATAAATATAATAGGTATCTATAGGTAAAACATTTGGGTAATAAATAAACCTAACTAATTAAAAAAAATTAAAGACTCCCGCAGCATCAAGTCTTGGTTACCATGATCTCGCAATATCATTGAAACATCATTAACAGTATACTTACCACATATCGATAAGCCCTGTGGAAGTTCCTGACATCCCTTCATGAACTAGAAAAGACCTGATAATCTTCAAACGGCTGGCTTAATCATAGCTAAGAACACTAGGAATTAAGTCACCTTACAAACAAAAAAAAACGGTATCAAAATCGGTCCATTCGTTTGGGAGCTACGAGGCTACAGACAGATAATCTTCAAACGGCTAGCCAAATCATAAATCAGCTCAGAACACTCTAAATTAAGTCACCTTACAAACAAAAAAAACGGTATCAAAATCGGTCCATTCGTTTGGGAGCTGCGAGGCCACACACAGATACACATGTTAAACTTATAACATCCCACTTTTTGCGTTAAGGGGTTAAAAACAAAAATAAGGGGAGGCTCTTACATGCATTTTCCGTAACGTGTATCCGCTAAATGTCATACAGTGTGACTGCAGCCTCCATAACATCAGTAAGTAAGTAGTGTAAGTAGTCAGCTGAACCAGTTTGTTGTGGCTTGTACAATCGATGGCAGATTTTTAGTCAAGTTCCCATTGCGAAACGTTCAAAGGTACCGTTCACTTAAAGACGTAATATCGGAGTTTTAGCGTTTAAACTGTACTTGACTGTACCCGCGGATTTGGTCGTGCATATGAGTCCAGTTGCAAATTCAGTTGCCGGATAAGGCTAGCTACTTTTTAAAATTTGTTGAATGCGGTTCATACCATTGAATTGCCATCCAACTTCATGATTTAGGGTAATTCTGCTTCCAGGACCTCCAGGAGGAGGTCAGATATCCTTGTACTCTACAAGGACATCTGACCGGTTTAAAAAATCACTCTTAACCCCAATTTTAACTGACCTTATCGTTTGAGTCCACACTGACACTAGCACGGCTTGTTTTAGTTTCAAGCATACCAAAGAACATTTTAAAGTTATTAAAACCTCCTAGATAGATTACGAACTCAATCATATTTTGCTACATATCTATTCTATACTTATAATAAATCTGTAGAGAGGTCAATTCTGTACATGAAATATATTTCCAAAATAACTATCAGCGGGTGATTAGTGATCGATACTGACGCCAAAAATGCAATCAGTAAAATTTTTGTCTGTCTATCTGTCCGTCTGTCTGTATGTTCGTTATAGAAACAAAAACTACTCGACGGATTTCAATGAAACTTGGTAAAATTGTTCTTCATACTCCTGGGCAGGTTAAAGTATACTTTTCATCACGCTACGATCAATAGGAGCAGAGCAGTGAAGGGAAATGTTGGGAAAATGAGTGATTCATGAGAAAGGTTTCAAGCTATAAAACATCACGCTACAACCCTTAGGAACCCCGTTCCTACTTCTTTCTTCTACTACTTCCTACAACCCTTAGGAACGGGGCAACTCAGATGAAACCGCGGGCGAAGAACTAGGGAACAAAGTAACTATTCCACGCGGACGAAGTCGCTGGCAAAAGCTAGTGTTTTAATAAGAACACTACGAGTACTAACAAATATGCATAAAAAATATAATTTAACGGTCTAAAGAAAACAATGGCTTTACAAAATACAGACGGACAGACATACTGACTGATTGTTAATGCTTTATAATAATATTTTGATTATAATCTCGAGTTCCACTTTCAATTAATTTTAATTGTTCTCGTATGAAGAAGGAAGTAGGTATTCAAAAGTGACCTGGCAAGATTACAAGTTAATATACGACGCGTGCCAATAAAGAACATTATAGAAATAAAGAAAGAAAGTTTTTCTGGCAGTCACAGACACTAAAAAGCAATAGAATCGTCTTGTGCGACGTCAGAACAAGCTGCTATACAGGCGAAATTTAATACATACATACCATCACGCCTGTATTCCCCGAAGGGTTAGGCAGAGGCGTACTTAATGTACGCCCACAGTTCGCCTGGTATATTTAGGTCCCATGTTATAGGGGGCGAGCCTATAGCCATTAACCGGGCACAAATCCAGACTCCGAGCTGCTACTGAGAATTTCATAGAAAACTCAATAACACTTTGCTCGACCTGGGGATCGAACCCAGGACCTCTAGTGTAGTAGTCGCGCGTGAGACCACTAGACTAATGAGGCAGTCAGAAAATTACTCCTAATAAAATAAAAAAGTTATTTTAGAAAATCAAAAAACCTGACTACCAAAAAATAAGGAAACAAGATGACCAATCTCATGCAGTCGGCATCGTCTTAAATTAAACTCCAAAGCCCTAAATACACCCAGTGTCACTCTCACAGTTGAAAAGAATCTAACGATGCCTGTATAGCTAAAATCCAACAAGCCGTTTAGGCTCTAAGGCGTGACAAAGAAATATACATATATACATTTAAAAACATAACCATCTTGCCGGCGCAGTCGGGTAAAAATCCTGTAAGACATCAAGCTTAGTCGAGTCACAGATAAGGTATTGTAACACCATTACATATTAGAAAATCGATTGTTAGCAAAGCAATTATAGCAACATTATTAGGTTACAAGAACCTAAGTGTGGTGCTACAAAAAAAAACAATAATACTGCCCACAGACCAGACCCACATTAATTACAATCGCTTTCGCAGCGATTATCATCATTACATACCTACTGCATTTTTTATCTTTTTTCTTACACCAACCTACTCCTAATTATGTTTATGCAATAATGAGTTATATAAGTTACATATATATCGCAGTTGCATCAAGATATATTGGAATTTCTGTCGCATTTTGAAACGTGATATTTTATTTGTGAAATGGTTCGGTATTTCGGGAATACTCTGGAAGACCCACAGTTGACCAATATGTTTATCTGGGCGAGCCTATTGCCATTAACTGGGCACAAATTCCAAACTCCGAACTGTTACTGAGAATTTCATAGAAAACCCCAATAACACTTTGATTGACCTGGGAACCGAACCCAGGACCTCTAGCATAGCAGTCACGCTCAGGGCCACAAGGTTAATGAGCCCAGAAAATAATTGTAATCATTTAAGCATCAGCTAGCTCATTCAATAAATATTGTAGTAGAAGTGTTGGCTGAAATTCATTCAGGCCTAGCCTTTTTGTTAATCATATCAATAAAAAGGCTAGGCTGTTAATTGGCTAGCCTGCCAATTAACAGCCTAGCCAGCCAGCCTAGCCAATAAGCTAGTTAGCTACGACATATACACAATTCAATATATGTTATCCTCAATTTACCCATAACTAAGAAAACCGTCGAGTTTATGAACCTAATACTATCTGTAGTGTAAACCAGATGAACAAGTTCATCTTATGCAACAAATTGTAAGGTCTTATAGAAGAACGACTTTCATAAAATATCACTCCAAAGCAATAATTTAGTGTAATCTTACTACACAGTTATAGTATCGATCAATGATAAATTAATGTAGACAGAGCTGAATTTTAGCGTTGCTTCTTATTTATAAACATTTATATCAACAAACTTACTCATTAGCCTAGTGGTTCAGAGCGCTACTGCTACGCTAGAGGTCCTGGGTTCAATTGCCAGGTCGAGCAAAATGTTATTGGGGTTTTCTAAGAAATTCTCAGTAGCTCCGTGCTGTTTCCGACGACTTAAACATTCCCTATCATTGAGTTTATAATTACGATATTTTAATTATTATGTGTTCATAATTATATCTAATTTAATCATTGAGATCATAATCTATGTAAACTACGACTATTCTATTAATAATATAATCATCTGACGGCAAAATATGGAGAACTTTAAAACTTTGATAATATCTATTTATTATACCCATGTTTGCAAAGAATTTTTTTTTATGGAATAGGGGGACAAACGAGCAGACGATCGCCTGATGGTAAGCTATTCTCGCCGCTCATGGACACCCTCAATACCAGAGGAATCATAAGTGCGTTGCCCGCCTTTTAAAAGGGAATTGGGCCTCCGGTAACCTCACTCACTCGGCGAAACACAACGTAAGCGTTGTTTGACGCCGGTTTTCTGTAAAATAAATGAATTTTCTGTGAAATGAAATGAAACAACCCCTTAATTTATTTAACAACTATGCTTGCCATCTTAATTTACAATTCCGCTGACATAAGAACGTATAAAGAAAATTATCATTTAACCTTTTCATATCGTATTCACTTACAAGTTAACTACTCACTTTAACTCAATTACCATAATTTATGTTGGTGTCAAAAAAATTACATTATGAACCGTATATTTTAGCCGCTTTATTTTACCGGCGTTATTAAGTAGGAAGGATAATAACTGCGCTGATTGATCGATTTTCCCATGATTAATGTTTGCTGCGATCATTCTATGGGTGGTCATTCTTAACAACTTAAGAAATACCCAAAACAAACAGTCTGAAAACATTTTTCGTTGTTACATTATTTTACTGATATAGTTAAATAATATTCCCTTCACTGCTTTTTATCGTAACTCAACTTTTGAGTACATATTTAATGTAATCTGATTTCCGGTAAGAACGCACTTGTTAATTAGCAATTTTATCTCGCAAATGTTATGCAGAACCTTTCCCTCGCTGACGTGTAGCCAATTGGGATATTATATGACAATAAATACTTCCTAATTAGGGTCAAATATTGCATAATTTTTTTCGCTGTTGATTCGCACAATAAAGCTACCTGTAAGTAGGTATATTATCAAAATCCTAGCCTATTTATACCTAAGATGCATGAAGAATGAAGCGACAGTCAGTGCTCTGGGCCAAAATTTCTAGTAAAACATACAACAAACGTTATAAAATAAAATATTTATGGTAAGTAACAGTAGTTTCTTAAGTTTTACCAATTAAACTACAGCTACCTATACCTCTGCTGACCATTTTTAGCGCGTCAAAATCCACATGGACTTCCGCCGCTCGACGAAGAAGACTGGGCTGGTCGGACTCCACCTAGAGTGGGTTACCTACATGCTAAAGGAGAGGCAATAGTGTCAAGGCGAAACAATTGTGTGGTGTGTTTCGCCTTGACACTATTTCCGGGGATTACGGGAGATACCTCTGCTCTTACCAACCACAACAACACAAATAAGATAGAACCATGCTTTCAACAAAACTATTTATACCCTCGATGTTCAATTTGTCTTCTTTCATGAACCAGAAAAGAGCTGATAATCTTCAAACTGCTGGCCAGATTTTCTTAAATCTAAGAATACTCTCGATTAAGTCACGCTAAGTTTGGGCGCTACAATGCAACAGAGAGACACACAGATACAAAAGTTAAAATTGTAACACCCCTCTTTTTGTGTCGGGGGCTAAACAACCAATATAATGGATCTTAATTCTAAAGTATTTACCTACTTTATGTGTTAATTGCTTTCATAATTAATTTGGTTTTATGATGACTGTTGTAACAAGAGTGTATATAAAATCTTTTGCAATCATGTCTAGATTAATTAAAATACTTTCTATTGAATTGCGTTTACGCCTGTAACGCGATGAAAGATTTCAATACGTTCATTACTTCACCACCATCATTATTCACAGGCCTCCCTAAATCTCTATTAGCTTGGTCCTGTGCGACTCACATTCAGGTTCACAAAGAAGGTGGCAGGCTATGTCGGATGAGTCCGTGAAAAAACCGCACTTTCTTTCCCTATACGTAGAGTTGCCATTCGTCCAGGTTTCCCTGGATTTGTATTTGTTTCCTTGTGGTGTAGGGTGTCCGGGGAGGGTCTGGTTGGGGTTTTATTTGTAGTCCGGGTTTAAAGGTTTTAAAGCACCTCTTTTCATGTCCGGGTTCGAGTTTGTTGCTCCGAAATCTGGGGTTTTCGTGCTTCTTGCCCTAATTACCAGATTTTAGAGATGGCAACCCTACTTATATGGGTTTCGCGAAATTCGCCAGGACCGACCCTGAATTCAATTGGACCTGCTATTTCTGCAAAATCGGTTTTAGGGCCTGTTGGGTTCAGACTGGCTGGCGACCACCCTTACGTCGGAGTCTGTCGTAAAACACCTTGATGTGGTGTTTCGACTTTTGCACGTAAGAGTCAGTTCCCCTCAGTTACTGCGGCACTGGCAGTCTGCAGTCCGTAGGGGCTCTTAAGGGTCGACAACGCATCAAGAACTCCTCTGGTATTGCAGGTTACTATGGGCGACGATGACTACTTACCATCATGTGACTCGTCAGCTCGTTTGCCGACTTAATCCATAAAAACACATCCGACTTTATAAAACTTATGTACTTACCTCACTTCTATCAAGTGATATAATTTTCTTTTTACCACTTCGCCAGAAGGAAGATTATGTTATGTAGAACTATTAGTTATTCTATAATTGTAGAACTATTGGTAATAAGATACATACTAAGTATAATACGTTAAGTAACTCCACAGATGGTCGGGATAGTTCGTAATAGTTACGAGCATAATAATCTACAACGTAACATATAATAACAACAGAAGTGATGCATAATGCACAACACAACACCTGCGCAGGCGCAGTGGCTTGTAATCGAATCATTGATTTTGTACACTTCTAGATCTTTTCAAACTAGTTGTTTATTGAGCGTAACTATCGTTTACGGTACAAAGAATAACAGAGTACTAGTATATTCAAGAAGAATCAATAATGCCACATTGCAACTGTCATTATGATCATCTACAAATTCAATGGCGGTTTAGGCGGGAAAATGCACTTTGTCGGTTTTATAATATTTTCCAAAACTTGTGTTTCTTCGAGGCTTACGTAGGTACACAAACATACCATCACTTCTGTATTCCCCGAAGGGTTAGGCAGAGTTTAGATCCCATGTAATAGGGGGCGAGCCTATTAACCAGACTCCGAGCTGCTACTGAGAATTTCATAGAAAAACCCAATAACACTTTGCTCGACCTGGAGATCGAACCCAGGACCTCTAGCGTAACATGGTTATAGGCTCGCCCCTTAATAAATGGGATCTACACATACCAGCCAACCGTAGGTGTACTTTAGTACACCTCTGCCTAACCCTTTAGGGAATATAGGCGTGATGGTATATTTACTGAGTTGAAAGAGTCGCATTGAAATCGCTTAATCTTTTCGGAAGGTATGACGTCACACAGACATACGCAACACACTTTTTTTTCAGAGGTTAAGGTTTCTGTTATTATAAACGTTATACTTATACTACCTACATCTTCGTTCCACCTGTCCGCGTCGTGCCTCTATCATTAAATTATAGGCGCGTAGAAAGTGCGCACGAGTCGATTCCGGCAGCCGACGCGAGCGCCGGCGGAGATAGCCGGAACTAACGATGATAGATTATCTCAGTCGATTTACATCGTCTAATCATTGTTAGACGGATTTAGGAAGTGTATTAATTTAATTAATTATGAAGAAATAAAGAACACGAACTAGACGATAATATACCATGACGCCTGTATTCCCCGAAGGGTTAGGCAGAGGTGTACTAACCACAGTTTGCCAGTATGTTTAGGTCCCACGTAATAGGGGGCGAGCCTATAGCCATTAACAGTACACATTGTCCAAACCCCGAGCTATTATTGAGAATTTCATAGACAAACCCGAACACTGCTCGACCTGGGAATCGAACCCGCCCTCTAAACGAACGAGGCAGTTACGTTTTCAACAGTAGATGATTGTAAGACGCTCAGGATCACTGGGCTTGAGCGCGACTGCTAGCTAGCTAGCGAGGTCCTGGCTGCCACCAAACGCCATGACCTCTAACGCGTCGCGTTCGGTGCCTTAGAGGTTACAGCGTCTGATGTATTTAACCACAAGACGCAGGTCGACGTGCAAAAAAAAGCACAAAAAAAATAGTTTATAACTTTCATTATTTGCAACGGTATCCTCTGTAGCTATATGCGTTACAATACCTATTTTCTATCGTATATGTTTAACTAGTAATGTTGAACATAACATAAATTATGATTTATGTTCAACCAATGTAATTGAATCAAATAAATATGATTTTACCAAACGCATTTGGACAAGAATCGCGTTTAAAATCGAAGTTAATTTACACCAAACTATCAAAACATAATTATTATGGTCGCCAAGTTTCATAAGACAAAAATTTTATACACGCTCTCAATTTGGCAATTATGTATGTAGAAAGTTACATTGAAGTTATTTTTATACATTCTATGTAAATGTAAATAACTTTTGCAATAATAAAATATTATTGCAAAATATGATATTTTATAGGAACATATTTCTAAATAACAGGATCGGCCTTAGAGGGTTAAAAATAAGGTAGGTTAGTTACTAATATTTATTCGCAAGCTGTCCCCAATATAAATAGGAAATAACAAGTAAGAACTAATACGAATAGAAGGCTATGAAGAAAAAATCAATTAATTTCTTGTTGCTATGTTCCGCATATCCGACAAAATCTGGTCCTCGGATCCATAAACGCAAGATATTACCAATTTTAAGGACTCGAAGTGAAATCCTATAAATAAACCCCCCGTCTCTCTTTGGTCTTTTGGTACCAACGTATATCATCTACGTCACGTGTATTGTTCGTAAGCAAGTTGCCAGCAAAAGAATTTAACCTAATTAAATTATTTAACGCCAGCGTATGATTACAATCATTAATTGTTCTACAAATTCCGCGTGGTTACGCGTAAGAGTACGTTATCAGTATGCACTGAAGGCGGAGGCATTTATTATACACACTTATGCTTTTCTTAATAGCTAAAGTAGCTAAAGCATTGACTACATGGAAAGCTGAGCAATAAATATATATTACTGATGATTTTTTACTTAGAATGCCATCCTACACCGTCCCCGGCGTTATTATAAACGTTGACTGAGGGAATTTATAAAGACTTATCTATGCCCAAGAGGATAATCTCCAGTACGCCTTTTTTTTAATTTCAATTGTTTTTATTTTTTTAAAAATTTAACCACACATTTCCAATAAGTTGATTCTAAGGCGAAGAATCTGAGAATTTTTGTACATTTTTGTTTCCGCATTCGTTTCTTGCACTTTCGTTAAAGCTAACACCTAAATAGATATCATCTCATCAGTCAGATGATAACTGCAGTAATAATTAGGTATGCGGTGACTATCGTTGGAATTTTCAGCTACGTTACCGATACGAGCATCGGTAAATCGTAGGATAAATTATCGCTTAGCTTTATGTGGACAAGTTGTTAAACATTTAAATAATTGGGTTATGAAACTCATTGGTGCGAACACTTTATTACCTGTTACATGTTTAATTGATCCCCGGTTTAGTTAACATCATAATTGGTACAAATAGTATGGTCGTATAAAATTTAAGCATGGTTGGCTTGATTTATATGAAGAATCTGCGAAGGTGCATACTAATTTTGTAAATGCGTAAGTAACACTACCTATTATAAAGGACTTAAAAACAACAGAGCGCTGAAAGTGTAGATACATCAGCACACTGCCTGACACTTCAGAATATACGAGCGTGATGGCTTGTTATCTTTTATTGTTATTCTATTGCCAAAAGATCTACTATATAACCTTTCTAATTGACTTTATAGGATCATTAGGAAACACTGCACACAAGAGACCGCTTTAAAATAATCTTAAGGTCTGCTACGCATTCTGATCAACGTGGTCTTTTTAGCCGCGTAGGAAATAGAAAACATACAAATCACGTAATAAAGGACCATAAACTCTCGGTAGAAAATTAATCGATAGGGTCTGATTTACATAATTCCGTAGTGCAAAATACGAACTGCCTTCCTTTTACAAAACAAATAATTGTTATAAAATACGGAAAATCTTAATTTTTTTTATGGGATAGGTGGGCAAACGATCAGACGGATCGCCTGATGGTAAGCGAATACCGCCGCCCATGGACACCCGCAACACCAGAAGAGTCACAAGTGCGTTGCCGACCTTTTAAAAGAGGGCCTCCCCAGTAACCTCACTCACTCGGCGAAACACAACGTAAACGTTGTTGCCGTGGTATCACTCCGGTCGAACCGGCCCATTCGGGCCGGAGCCTGGCTCTCCCACGTAAAAAAATCATCGTATTCATCTTCTGCCACCCGGGGACACGGCAGGGTATGTCGGACTCCTATTGATTGCAATCTACTTACAATAGGTACAGGTGATAAATTTTATGATTGACTAGCTTTTGCCAGCGACTTCGTCCGCGCGGAATATTTACTTTGTTCCCTAGTTCTTCGCCCGCGGTTTCACCTGCGTTGCCCCGTTCCTAAGGGTTGTAGCGTGATGTTTTATAGCTTGACACCTTTCTCATGAATCACTCATTTTCCCAACATTTCCCTTCACTGCTCTGCTCCTATTGATCGTAGCGTGATGAAAAGTATACTATAACCTACCCAGGAGTATGAAGAACAAAAATCCGCCGAGTGGTTTTTGTTTCTATAACGAACATACAGACAGACAGACAAAAATTTTACTGATTGCATTTTTGGCGTCAGTATCGATCACTAATCACCCGCTGATAGTTATTTTGGAAATATATTTCATGTACATAATTGACCTCTCTACAGATTTATTATAAGTATAGATGAGCTTAGATTGACCCTGTCTGGTACAACAATGTAAGACAAAGTTTAGCTAGTATGGCTATACTTGCTCCTTTTCGAGAAAAGAAAATTGCTAAAACCTCCTTGCACCAAAACCATTGTAGTTAGCGAATTCACCTAATTTCACGCTTGCACGATGACAAAATGTTAATTTCAACACAGTCCTCAGCAGTTACAATCTTCAACACGCAAAATACTTCATTCATACTGCGAACAACTTAACAACGTAATCAGAAATGCGTGACAAAAAAAACGCATTACACTAGAAAACAATGTCATTTGATCATTTCCCTTTCGAATTAACCAACAAGTTCCATTTGAAATAGTTTTATTATCTTACCGTATGCGTTACATTACTTCTAATTCACACTTCCGTTCGACGGCCCAGTTCTTAGCAAAAGTGGAACCGAGTCAGGATGGCATCACAATCAACCTTGGAACGTTGTTATTCAGATGAAAGACAGGCATACCACCTCTAATATTATGATTATAAAGCTGATTATCCATCGGAGAGTTTGTGTCCAACGGTAAATATACTTTTTTTATTACGCCATGCATTCTTCGTTACGCGTGATGATCAGTGATTAAAATAATTTGGCGAATTATTGTTATGATTTATAATACAATTTAAAATACCTACCTACTAAAGACTGGACTAGCGTTGTGGCCCTTCCCATTCTGAAAGGATACCCGAGCGCAGTAAAAGACAGAAGATTATAATTATATGGTGCTAAATTTACTGAAGCGGTTAGGTTGTATTAATGATTTAAGTAGTTCATCAGGAAATCTGATATTTGAGAAATTTCCCATGAAGAAAGAACAAAAAGTATACGAAATAATAAAAAACTGTCCAAAAATATATTCTGATACAGAATATTCTATGAAACAAGATCATTTCATTTTAGATTTGGCCAGTACTGACAGTGCCTACTGCTTCTAACATGACTATAGTTTTAAGATAGGAAAACAATAGATAGGCCAACCATTCATGTATATCAAATTCATCGTACATAACACAGCCCTAGCTATGCGCTCGGGAACAATGTCTTTGAGCGGGTCGACGCCGCTCCAATCAGGGCGCTCGCCGTCCAGGGGTGGCAGCGTAAACTTTGCGAGGAAATTCAATTAAACTTGAGCGCCCGTCTCTTATCTGATGACTCCGTGGAGAGGCCTGTACGTAACGAGATGAAATAGGGCTGTCAATTTTTAGTTTTACATTCGATGTATGCAAAACATGTATGAAAACAAGTAAATTCTCGTTAAATTACTCTGCAACTTATTTCATACAAATTTCGTTCTATTTTTAAATTTTGAAGAGTAACAGCTATACCAACATGGAGAAATGCGGGCTTAGGACTCATAGCGTTTTTCCCAAGTAGCTGATGGATAGCAGAGATCAGGTGACAGTCGCTCCTCATAAAATACTGATGTTCAACCACATTAAACTAGACTGGAAACCATTTTCCAGTCGTATTAAAACCAATCGGACAACCAGTTTATCCTTAGTATATCGGTGTTGACTAGAAATTATGTCAGGGATTAATTTTTAGCATAACATAACATACCATCACGCCTGTAGTCCTCGAAGGGTTAGGCAGAGGCGTACTAATGTACACTCACTGTTCGCCGGTATGTTTAGGTCCCATGTAATAGGGGGCGAGCGTATTGCCACAAATCCAGACTCCGAGCTGCTACTGAGAATTTCATAGAAAAACCCAATAACACTTTGCTCGACCTGGGGATCGAACCCAGGACCTATAGCGTAGCTGTCGCGCTTGGGACCACTAGACTAATGAGGCAGTCTAGTAGCAATTTGATTTTTTTTTCTAATTTTTAGCAGCAATTTAAAATATTCACAGCCCCATCTGATTAGACTAAATCAACATAGTTGAGAAAAGGTTAGGAGCATAATGACTAATGGAACCATGTCCCAGCAGTAAGAACATTCAACAACTTATGAAAATAATTATTAAAAAACCCACAAAAGTGAAATCGCACATCATAATTGCATAGCATGAGCTTTTACCATAATTACACTGTTCGTTTTTCGTAGGCCGATTTAATTATTCACAATGACGATGTAAACATAAATTACATGCGTATTCCCACGACAGATCTCAAGATAGCCATTATGTTACGTGAACAGCCGACGTCATGGTTTTAATAATATGCATTTAAACTAAATCTACGCATGTATGTCGCATGCACACAGGCAAATGCGTTAGTTTGGACGTAATGTATGTAGTATGTTTTAGAAGGAAAATATGTCTTGACCAAATAATTTAACCAAACAAACTTTAATTAATCTAGTGATCGGTGATCGCGACTGCTACGCTAGAGTTCCTAGGTACGAATCCGGGTCGAGTAAAGTGATAATAGGGTTCTTATAAAATCTCCAGTAGCAATTCGGCATTTGATATTGTGCCCAGTTGAATATGCTCACCTAGTGGACATAAACAGACCAGTGAGTATATTAGTTCACCTCTGCCTAACTTTTCAGAGAATAAAGTCGGGTATGTTTATCAAACCTTGGAAATAACTGCTGATAAAATATCTTAGATGATACCACAAATCTTCTTTAGAGTTACCTAAATATCAATTAGGAGCCACAAACATATCTAATTGAAAACATAGTCTTGTCTTTTTTTTATTGATTAAGTCGGCAAATGAGCTGACTAGCCAGCTGGTGGTAAGTAGGTAGTCATCGTCGCCCATGGACACCTGCAACACCAGAGGAGTTGCTGATGCGTACAGACTGCCAGAGCCGCTGCAGCCGAGGGGAACTGGCTCTTACGTATATAGGCTTACGTAGAGCTATCATCTTATGTATTACGGACGAAGAATATTAAGTGATTAAGTAAAGGAAATGCGTAATGTATAATTCAAAGGTTTTATCGTGCGATAAAGTTGATAAACCAATGGAAGTTTATATTAC
The DNA here is from genome assembly GCA_910591435.1 of Acronicta aceris. Lineage (NCBI taxonomy): Eukaryota > Metazoa > Arthropoda > Insecta > Lepidoptera > Noctuidae > Acronicta > Acronicta aceris. Next base: position 5,711,821 of record OU342781.1, on the reverse strand, counting down.
CTGATAGTACGTATTTTTTGGAGATGGCGGGCGACTTGGATATGTTCCTTGAGAATTGGAAAGAAGTAACTCAATTGTGAGTGGAATGGAAACTGAGATGGCATGGTATGCGATAGGAGAAGGTAACTTACTATAAGAAGTATTACAGTAGGTAGGTACACGGTCGGAATAACTGCGTGTCTGAAGTTGTCAGCAAATAGTTTTGCAGTTATCCACACTAATATTTTAATGAGGAAAGATTTGTATTTTTGTTACGATTACACTCAAAAACAACTGGACCGATTTATAAAATTCTTTCACCATTGGAATGCTACATTATCCCTGAGTAACATAGACCATATTTTTAATCGAGTCAAATATGTATAACGTCACTTAAAAACATAAACATATAAAAACTCGGTGTTAATAGACAATTAGGGTCGTAAATATTTCGTATTGATGATATTTTCCTTAGATACTGATTTCGATATTTTTTCACACAAATACAAATGATTTTAACTCTATCTTCATGTTGGCATGACCTGCATGTTTATTTCAACCATATTGTTCTTTAGAATAACTGCCATATTAGTCTAGTGGTCCTCAACGCGACTGAAATGCTAGAGGTACTGGGTTCGATTCACAGTTCGTGCAATGTGTTGTTGGGATTTTCTATGAAATTCTCAGTAGCAGCCGGAATTTGGGATTTGTGCCCGGGTGCTAAAGATACTGTGGGTATACATTAGTAGGACGCCTCTGCCTAACCCTCCTATGGGATGGGATAGGATACTATGTTATGTTATGTACTTTATGAATTTCCTTTCATTGACAACCCTAATCTGTGAGCCAATAACGTCTAAATCCCCATCCCTCTGAAGCGTACCGTCAAGCGCGACTCTAGTAACCGCTAAGCTCGACCTGTGACTTTATCGCACCCCACTTAAAACCTCCCTTTATACATCTTCCTTCGTAACATATATGCTATTTACCGCTCAAATTTCAACCTTAGTTTCTCAGTAATAAAGGTGAATGTACCAGTTTTCGGCGTAAGTATGTTTTGGTGGAACATAATCAAGGGTTCTCTGGTACGTAACGATAACTTTGTGAACGTTTAAGGTACAATTTGAAGGCGTTACGTTTGAGGCATTGTGCAAATGAGTTATTAGAGTTTATTAGAAATATTTACTGAGATAAAAGGAAGAAGAAAACTATCTGAGGTACGTATAACGAACGGCTATCAGTGTAATAATAAGTAATTAATTCATTAATTAAAAGTCAATGAACGAATTATTTTTTGTACGCATAGCGATACTTGAACATAATTATTTACTAACTTGCCCATTTTTTTGTAAATTTTAATAATTGTAAATGAAAGAGGTTATGAAGAATGCATTAAATGAAATTTGCCTAATCTTTATAAATAAAGTAGGTACTTACAGAAACTAATTATGTATTCAAATTCAGTAGGTCAAATAAAACAATGTTGCATTTTTATTTCATATTTGACACCAACATAAAAAAAAATTTAAGAAATAACAAAATGGCTTCAAATGTTCTATGATTACATCCTATAACCAATCATTTTCAATTTCATTAAAATATTTTCATGGTACATGGCTCAAGTGACGTAAGACGCGGGCAATGCGACCGGCCGATAACTGGGCCCGTCACCCTCCGCTCACAAGTTGCCTCCCAGGGGATAGCTGTGTACTAGTAGATATGTTTTGAGTGACTGGATGCAAATAACAATTTAGATACCTTTGTGAATATTAAAACAGAATACTTAAGTATCTATGAAGCGGCGGTAGCCTAATGGTTAAGGCATCGGACTCGCGATCATGTGGTTGCCGGTTCGAACTCCTCCCATTGCACTACCGACGTGAACCCACTCGTAACACAAGTATTTAGCTTAACACGAGGGGTTAACAAGAATACTAGTAATGTGCGACCCACATTGCTAGTACTTTTTTTTTTTAAATCTTCTCTACATAGTATAAAACAAAGTCGCTGTCACTGTCTTTCCGTCCATATGTATGCTTAAATCTTTAAATCTACGTAACGGATTTTGAAGCGTTTTTTTTAATAGATAGAGTGATTCAAGAGGACGGTTTTAAGCTATTTAACATTACACTAGGACTCTTAGGAATGGGGCAACACGGGTGAAACCGTGGGCGGGTCGCTAGTATAACATAAATAAATAAACATAACATAGTTAGGCAGCGGCGTACCTACTAAAGTACACTCTCAGTTCGCCAGTATTTTCAGGTCCCATGTAATTAGAGGGCCTGTTGCCATTAACCGGGCACAACTCCCAATCTCTGAGCTCCTAGTGAGAATTACATAGAAAAACCCAATAACGCCTTGCTCCACCGGGGAATCGTAGGCACCCAGCCCAGGACCTCTAGTGTAGTAGTTGCTGTAAGGAAAACTCGAAAAATGATGATGATATCAAAGAATTGAAAGTTTATTTCAATTCTTCGATATAAACACAAAACTGATTTTGTCTAATTATTACATTCAGTCTCTGATTTACTTATATATAGCAAAGATCAACCATCACCAACCAACACCAATCATCTGTCGTGAGTGCATAATTAATTATTCACTGTCAACTTAATTATCTCTTTTACACAGCAACCACAACTATCGGCCATTGACAGTAACATCCAATGAATTTATAATACTACTACATCGCTAAAACCAATATTAAATTCAGATGTCAATTTCCCGAAAAGAGGTTTTCATTCGAAAAACCGCATCGCTAAGCTGCAATCGGGAAATAAACGATGTAAGTTAAATTCTAATTTCAAACGTTTTTTTTATGAACTCTTTCATTTTAGGCGATGTAACGTCGATATTTGTGTGTGCGTGAGTGGATTTAGACTGTTTGTAAAGTAAGTAAAGGTGGGCGGGAAAAATGGGAAAATGGTGACAGGGCTGAGAGCCGTGATAGCGCTATGGAAGCGTGGTCACATCCCACCCGGAAGGGCTGTCACATCACAAAATTTTACTTATTAAAATTTTAATTAAAAAGTAACACTTCGTAGCTACTAAGTACATTTTGAGTGTATAAAACCAATAATAGCTTAGTTTTATATCTAAGTGTGGCTTGGTACCTATATAAAGCCTGATGATAAATTGATTATCACTTGTTTTTAAATTGAACATTATAATAATTCCAACACACAAATCTAGACTCCACTAAGTTCGTGTACCCTAAGTAAGCTACATTTCATTAAATTAATTTCTTTGCAAATATGGTTATAATAAATAGATATTAACAAAGTTTTAAAGTTCTCCATATTTTGCCGTTACATGAGCTTGCAAATTTCTAGCTAGTTCTTAAGCTAGTTTTACCCGCATTAATCTAATAAGACAGCGTTATGGATTAATCTTTCGTCTCTGAAAAGAGGTCGTACGATCGCCGCCGGGTCGCGGTCGTGCTCATTAACGATGGACAGAATTTTTAACCTGACAACCCTACTATATCTAGAAGCGGTTGAATGAAAGAAAAAAAAACGCTGCTACCATATTGGCCCCGCAAGTTCAATTAAAGCGAGCCTTGCGGCCCCTATTGTGTCAGCCTCCATTCATTCGGATTTATTTCGCATATTCGTTTCACACGTCAATAATTTTCTTCATTATTTTCATATTAATGTGTGCCTGGGTGCCATTTTGAAAATTTTATCGCGTCACGCTTGTGGATTTAAAATTGGAATGTGCGTTCTTTTGTTTTGATAGTTGCCGTAATTATTTTTTGGTAAAGCAGTGCCCAGCCTTGCAGAGCGGTATCTAATTCGCAACACAATGTCGATAGGTACCTACATCGTTATTAGATAATACATAGGTATAAGCAGAGGCCGTCCATAAATCTACTAATCACTTAGGACTTTGCGTCAGTCATCAATCAGATATTTTTACAGTGACATCACAAAGCTGGTGACCCCTCATGTCTTTTTCACACAATGTCACAGTTCTCTACTTCAATGAGATGTGTTTACGGATGGCCCCAATGACATTATATAGGATGGCCCCTAATAAGTAGGTAGGTAATTAGTTTTAATTACTGTGTATTTAATTACTATCTACTTCGTATCTAATAGATACGACTCGTAATACTTCTTACTAGTATTCTGGTTTTCGTCCCCAGACTGCATTTACAATCGAGGATCTATTGCTATCTTTGTAGATAGCAATGGATGCGCTTTTTACATAACCTTCCAACACTAAATTCAGTTGCATAAAACAAAACAACAGCTTTTAGACATTATTCCACTTCCACTGACTACCGCACTCAGAGACTACCAATAACGTAGGTAATGAATCATTAGCTAATAGTCACTAGTATATCCTAATACACTGGCAACACATTCAAATACCAATAAATAGAACAAGGTAATATAATTATTATAACACTAGCTGATCCGGCAGACTTCGTACTTGTTTTTATTTAATTCCGATCATTTTCATATTTATTCACCTTTTAAACCTTTTCTGGACTTCCACAAATAATTCAAGACCAAAATTAGCCAAATCGGTCGAGCCGTTCTCGAGTTTTAGCGAGACTAACGAACAGCAATTAATTTATATATATATAGATACGTAAATGGAAGTCTATGAATGCGGCAGTTCTAATTATCGCTTTTGATGCGGTCGCCTAGGCTTCAAGTTTGGTTACATTTAATTAGTTTAACTGTCTCATTAACCTAGTAATTCTGGTCGCCACTGTTACACTAGAGGTCCTGGGTTCGATTCCCAGGTCGAGCAAAGTGTTATTGGGTTTTTCTATGAAATTCTCAGTAGCAGCTCGGAGTTCGGGATTTGTGCCCAATTAATGGCAATAGTCTCGCTCCCTATTACATAGGACCTAAACATACCGACGAACTGGGTGTAAGTACATTACATTATACGCCTCTGCCTAAGCCTCCGAGGAATACAGGCGTGATGGTATGTTAATCTATTACATACTTAATTTAGGTATCACGCTGATCTAACGCAGGTTAGCCACTGACCTCCATAATACTATCCTCTAGAATATGTAGACCAGTGGTGAGTGAGGAGATCCGCAGGCTTTACTCACCAACAAAAAAGTCTTTCAAGCATAGAGGTTTCCTTACAATGTTTTCCTTCACTGTATAAGGGCGTGACATAATTAATCTTGTTCCTACGTAAGTACAGTCATCAAGCACAACAGCACATCAAGTTACCTCAAACTGTATTTCCCCAATCGATAATAAACTCTATTATATATGGAGATTAAATTGAACAAAATTTGACAGTTGCGGATACAATGATGTGCTGTTGTCTGTTGACCGTACATGATTTCTAAGACAAGGTGCATGCTTTAGATTGTAACTCGACACCATTGACTTGGCAAAGTTATAATCATATCACTAGATTATCACTGCCAACTTTTGGGTAACTGTAACCTAGTACTTACGAATATTTTATGGATTTTATGCTGTGCTGCTTGTCTTGTACCTATGTAACCCGAGAAATGAATAAATGTGTGAAAGGGAATACGGAACTATAAGTAATGAGATCATTTCTTCATAAACAAGCGATCGAATTGCTCAATGTAACACACTCAATAACTATTATGCAATGTCAATAATAAATATTGTTGAAGATAATGATATTTGTGACGTAATCGGTTCATTGTGGCGATAGAAAATACTCACTATAAAGTTAAGGAATTAGGAAATCTACAAAGGTATTATCCTAGATATGTATATAGATATGGAATAGGTAATTATCCTAGATTACCTACCTTACTTCGGTGTCTGCGTACTGTCCCTATCCTATACCTATTTCAACATTACTTTTCTCAAATAGGTAATTGCCTACTCTTACCAAATGAATTTGATACAGTTGCATCAATGCAAATTGGATGTAAGTAGGTACATGACCTAGATTATATAAAGATAAACCTAAAATCGGGATCACGCCCGATGCCAAAGAATAGTACGTACCTACCTACCTTATCTAACTAATACAACAACAACTCTGCCTATCTGACAATTGATGTAGTAGTTAATGTACCAAAACACGAAATAAATTATATGGCCTGCCACTCGTCTTTCCAGAAATCCAGAATAAGTCGAGCATAATGTATGACTACGAAGATCAAGAATGTTATTGTTATAGATGATAGATACAAGTTACTACATAATATCTGTACCTACTGCAATTGCAACTGCAAAGAATAAAGAGTTCCGTATAACGCCATCTTTTGGTCGTCAGAGAATTGAAGGCCCATCGGTGCTGCCTTCAACTTAGTTATCGAATCAATTTATCTGGGAAAAATACTTTATCGAAGGTTCATTACACCAGTAAAAACAATATTAATACCCACAATACAAATAAGTTAGTAATAAAAAGTAGCAATTTTCCAAGGAAAGCGAGATATTGCTGGAGTGTGGCAATCTCAGAATAATATGAGTTGGCAATATTATCTATAAGTCAAATAGGAGGTTAATGACATGTCAAATCAAATGTCAATCGGTCGATGGTCTGACGGATCTGACGTTGTTTTTTTCTCAGAGGAGACAGTTTTTTAGAACAATTTATGTTTTTTTGGAATTCGAACAAAAGAATAGAAACTTAACTAAAAAATCTGCGACACTTTTATGTTAAGTTTTATTAGTGGTTTTACGCTACTCCATTCCACTGGACGCTAACAAATTCATCCAAAGGTACTTTTATATTCATAACTAAGCTTTTGAAAAACAAAACACCGGTTTAAAGTACATCTACATAATTTCAATACATTCACTTATTTCCAGAAACAAATAATTACAACATGAGTTCCAAAAAACCGCTGTCAAGAGGTGAAAAATTGAGAAACGATAGAAGGATAAATAATGAGAGAACATCATCCTCTTCTGTAAGTTTTAGTTAAGTTGGTATAGTTTATCTCTGACTTTTCGAAGTCATGTGGGTATTAATAGTTAATTATCACATGCATAATTAGTGAAGAAAAACATCGTGACGAATCCTGCAAGCCTAAGAGATTTTCTCGATGGTGTGTGAGGTCTGCCAACCCACATTAGGCTAGCTTGGTGGAGTATACCCTAATCATTCGGAAACCCGTGCCCAGCAGTGGTACAATGTAATGGGTTGATTAATTGATTGATGGGTTTAAGAGAGGTAGGGCATAGTGGAAACAAATAATTCCACTCACAATTGGAGCCGCCCGACTGGGGAAGTACCTCCACTTGCACAAAATCTTAGCCAAATAATATAGCTCCATGCCATGTTGTGTTCCTAACGGTGAGCAAGGTAGCCAGAACTCCGTGAGGAAGTGTTGTGTTGGCAGTGGGGAGGACCAGTGGTAACAAAACACCACCATGTCTCCTATGCTGCCAGCCCAACTTTTCCTCTTTAATTTACAGGGCCGGCAACGCGCATGTGATACCCCTGGTGTTACAAGCATCCCTGGGCTACGGTAACTGCTTACCATCAGACGGGCCATTCAGTTCTTAAAATAATAATTGTAATTAATAAATTATGTTCATAACAATTTAATATTCCTTACAGCCTATGCTACACAGATACATCATTATATTTGCAATTCTGGGTGCTGTATTATCCTACTATGTTTTCAATAAATTGACAACACCCCCGGAAACACCAAAGGTTGACTTGAAACAGTGGTGGGGTCCATACCCTGTTGATATGAAGCAGGACACATCCATAAGACCATATACCATTGAATTCTCTGATGTAGTAAGTATTATACTAAATGTTACAATTAATACATTTAATTGAGTTAAAACTTATAATTTTCCCTTTTTTTTTTTGTCTTGTAAATTAAAAATGGTTATATAAACAGCACCAGATCTCGATACCTAACAACCCCTTCAGGGGTCGACAAGATATCTGAATACCTACATGACTGTAGGCAAGGGGGGTTTTTGGGTCTGAACCTCCCTTCCCACCCCGAAATACCTAACTACATACATACCATCACACCTGTATTCCTCGAAGGGTTAGGCAGAGGCGTACTTAATGTACACCCACAGTTCGCCGGTATGTTTGGCCTATAACCATTCACCGGGCACAACTCCAGACTCCGAGCTGCTACTGAGAATTTCATAGAAAAATCCAATAACACTTTGCTCGACCTGGGGATCGAACCCAGGACCCCTAGTGTAGCAGTCGCGCTTGGGACCACTAGACTAATAAGGCAGTCAAATACCTAACTAGTTTAACAAAATTGATCCTTATTGTGTCTGGTCCTGATCAAAACAACCAACAAATGAATTCCTGCCTACGGCCTTCGACTGGTTCTACTTGATTATGTGCAAATTATTAAAAACTTATACAACTGTCTATTTCAGAATTTCTGTCAAGCAGCTCCTCATGAATCAGTTTAACAAAATTGATATTGTAAAAAAAGTTAAAAAAAAGGCTTTGTTATAAGGTCACAATTCTATAACTTCTGTTCTACCTGTTCGTTGTCTGCAGGAATTCTGATATTTATGAACTCCTTAAATGACTCCAGCCAGAAATAAAAATATAAACTTTTTACAGATAGTAAATGATCTCAAGGAGCGTCTCCTTCATCGACGTCCCTTCACCCCTCCATTAGAGAATGCTGGCTTCACATATGGCTTCAACACACACTTCCTTACCCGAGTGCTTGACTATTGGCAGAACAGCTACAACTTTAAGGACCGAGAACAGTTCTTGAACAAATATAACCATTACATGACCAACATCCAGGGATTGGACATACATTACATGCATGTGAAGCCAAAACCACAGCCTAATGTTACGGTAAGTCACAAGTTATAGGATATCAACCGTGAGAAAGCCATGCTTCGGCACGAATGCGCCAATTCGACCGGAGTGATAGCACGGCCTCACAAAAAACCGGCGTAAAACAACGCCTACGTTGTGTTTCGCCGAGTGAGTGAGGATACCGGGTGCCCAATCCCCTTTGAAAAGGCCAGCAACGCACTTGTGACTCCTCTGGTGTTGCGGGTGTCCATGGGCGGCGGTAATGGCTTACCATCTGGCGACACGTATGCTTGTTTGCCCCCTATCACATAAAATGAAAAAATATAATCCTCTTATACTAAATTAGGATTCCTACCTGCAATTACCAGGATACAAAGAGGATTACCTTTACATTTCGATTGAATGAGATACAGTCTGTCACCAGACTGTATCTCATGAACCGTGATAGTTAGTTGAAATTTTCACAGATGATGTATTTCTGTTGCCGCTATAACAACAAATACTAAAAAACTAAATAAAATAAATATTTAAGGGGGCTCCCATATGATTTTTTTGCAGTTTTTATAATAAAGGGCAGGGAACCTTTCGTGCGCGAGTCCGACTCGCACTTGGCTGTTTTTTTTTAAGACCTAATACTTGAAAATTTACCGCATGGTTTCATATTCCGCACCTGCGCTATTGACCATTGAGAGCAATGCTAAATATCTATTTAACATTTAAGGTGGTACCTATCCTAATTATTCACGGCTGGCCGGGCTCTATCCGGGAGTTCTACGAATTGATACCGAAGCTTACCACACACCGGCCCAACCAGGACTTTGTCTTTGAAGTTATTGCTCCCAGTATACCCGGCTTCGGATTTTCTCAGGTAATTATCGCCCTTATAAGCTATAGTTAAGAATAAAGTAGTTTCTGTTTTGCCATATCACGCCACCTGTGCCGTCTTTACGTGAGAGAGTTATGCTTCGGCACGAATGGGCCGCCTCGACCGGAGTGATACCACGGCCTCACAGAAAACCGGCGTCAAACAACACTTACGTTGTGTTTCGCCAAGTGAGTGAGGTTACCGGAGACCTAACCCCCTTGCAACGCACTTGTGACTCCTCTGGTGTTGCGGTTGTCCATGAGCGGCTGCAATCGCTTACCATCAGGCGATTCGTCGGCTCGTTTGCCCCCCTTTCCCATAAAAAAAAACCGGTAATGGAAAGGTTGACTAGCATGTTTTTACATATCACGCCTATACTGTACTGGTGTACTGTTGTATACCCACAGTCCGCCAGTATGGTTTTGGTCTAATAGGGACTTGGGAGTGACCCTATTGCCATTTACCGGGCATAAATTCAAACTCCGAGCTGCTACTCAGAATTTATATCTATCTATTCTGATACTAACTGTTGCTGACTTCACTGATGTAACAAAGCAATTATTTAATAAGTTGGCTTCTAGGCCATATCACGATGAAACATAACCAGATTTTAAATTTAACCTCCATCAATACACCTGTGAAAACCACATCCAGTTTCGTGCAGCAGCTTATGCGTGATACGCATACACAAACAAAAAAAAAATTGTTGCTCTTCACTTCTCATATTATTTTTTCTTTAATATCTTCTATGTTATGTGTATACTATATGTATGTACTCTTATGTACAGTAAACGCTGAAAAGTCCATAAGCACGTTAAGGATTACATTTCTATGAACAGTACGAGCGAGCTCGATGCAGCCAGTGTGTATCACTTGTTAACGACAATGAATAGAAGGTCGTAAGTCAAACTAAACGTCAAGCTATTGCGTTGTGAGATTGCCTATGGACTTTTGGTCGCGACTGTACAAACATCGGACAGTCACAGTTTTAATATATTAGTATTATTTCAGGCAGAAGCAATGATAGCCTATTGGTATGACCTTTGGACTGCCAAGTCGAAGGACTCGAGTTCGAAACCACGCACCTCTGACTTTTCGAAGCCATGTGCGTATTATATAGTTAATTATCACGCGCTTAAACGGTGAAGGAAAACATCGTGAGGAAACCTGCATGCCTGAGAGATTTTTTCGATGGCGTGTGAAGTCTGCCAACCCGCACTAGGCCAGCGTGGTGGACTATAGCCTAATCCCTCTCATTCTGAGAGGAGACCCGTGCCCAATAGTGGGACAGTATAATGGGTTGATTATATAAATATTATTTCAGGCACCAGTCCGCGCCGGTATGGGCCCGATAGAAGTATCAGTAATTTTCCGCAATCTGATGAAACGTATCGGCCACGATAAGTACTACGTGCAAGGAGGGGATTATGGACATGCCATCGGCTCAGTTATGGCCACTCTGTTCCCTGAGACCATACTGGGTTTCCATACTAATATGCCGATGGTAGGGTACAATCCTTTGGTGACGATTTATACGCTGTTAGGTAAGTTTTCATGGGATTTATAATAACACGAGCGACTCGCTCGCGGTTTCACCCGCGCTGCTCCGTTCCTAGCAGGCGTAGCGTAACCTTCCTCGATAAATTGACTATTCAACACAAAAACAATTTTCAATATCGGCTCAGTAGATCCAGATTCCAGAGATTACCCTCTACAACTTCACAAACTTTACCTCTATAATATTAGGGTCGGCAACGCGGTCGTGAAACCCCTGGTGTTGCAAGCGTCCATAGGCTACGGTAACCGCTTACCATCAGGCGGGCCTTATTTATTTATTTCAAATATACATTATAACATTACAGCCGAAGCCAATGCGTTATTTTGTTAAAATATATTTAAAAAAATACAGTTAAAGTAAAAATAAAATAGAAAATACGTACACAAGACAATAAAAACAATGCATGGTAGGTATACTTCCCTAATTACCAACAAATTTTTAACTGACCATATTTCTAACTTATATTTTTAACTTATGCTGGTTTGCCACCTTAGTTGTATAAAAAAAATATAACAGGATATCAAATGTAAATATAGGTTAAATAGGGGGAGCTGTTTCTATGAGGATTTGTTCTATAAAATAGAAACACGAAAATTTGAATTACTTTCTTGAAGTTACTGAGATTAAATAAATATTAAATATTGACTTGTTTCAGAATTTTTCGATTTTGACATTTTAAGGGGGTCAAATGGGGGGTAAAAGTTTGTATGGGATAGCCGGTTTTTTAAGATGAAAATTGGGATTGTAGCTATTCATCATAATAATCAAAGACGTGTTTCAATTTTTTTTATATTCACAACACCACCCCCACCCCCGCTCCGAAAGACCTTGACCGAAATATCTATGTCGCTTTACGCAAATATAAATAATGTTGCCATTCAATGGTCATTTAACTAGGTTACTGCTGCATTACATGCGTCGCCATTTCCATATAATTTAGTTTATATGTATTTTTCAGGGTCACTTTGGCCTAGTCTGATAGTGGAGCCTGAGCTGGCAGACCGCATGTATCCTCTCAGCAAGCACCTGTCAAAAATTGTAGAAGAGACTGGATACTTCCACATACAGGCCACTAAACCAGATACTGTTGGTAAGTATAGTCACCATCATCAACCCATTTACAGTCAATCCTGGGCAAGGATTTATCAGAATGACGATGGTCAGGTTAGGTTACCTATCTATGGACGGGGCCCGTTGCGGTGGGCCGTCACCTGTCGGGGGCCACGAACAAATGCTCTGTATACCGGAGCCCCCGACGCTGTAGTGCGGGAGGGAATACCGTGTGGTTTTTAGTCGGTAGGTCACCCACTCTGGGTGAAGTCCGACAAAATAACGACTGGAACGGCCGACTCCCTTCTCGATCTCGTTGGTATTACTGCCAAAAAGTAATAGGTACATATATGAAAGAAGAAAAAAGTTAGTAATATTTACAACCCGTTCGCGATAAGTTGAGACCTGAGCGTGACGTCACAGACACGTGCTTCTACAGTGCACAAAAGAATATCACAATAAACCTCCGTCCGTAATTTCGTCTTTGCAGCGCAACTTTATGATAATCCTTAATACACTGCAATTTATTTACAAGTATAGTTTCTTCTAGGCAAGCGCACTCCATCGTAGATCGCAGTGTCGCTTGACATCAGGCGAACTGGCGGTCAAGCGTAAAAAAATAAATAAAAATACACATACAACTTTGCAATACCTAACACCAAACCGTTGCAGCGAGCACTCGAAATAAATAAAAAATTCTAAACAGGTCAATAATGGAGTTTCTGCCCCGGTATTAGAGTAGTGTCACTTACCGAGTAGGACAAGTATAAATAATCTTTGTATTAGAGGGAATGTCTAATTTCCTTCAGGCATTGGGCTCTCAGACTCGCCAGCTGGGTTAGCAGCCTACATTCTGGAAAAATTCTCGACGTGGACCAACTTGGAGTATAAGAAGGCGAACGACGGCGGATTGCTCAACAGATTCTCTTTGACCCATCTTCTGGATAATGTGATGATATACTGGACTACTAACTGCATTACCAGCAGTATGAGGCACTATGCTGAAGGGTACCAGCAGCTGATGTTAATGGACCAGTAAGTATAATATGATAACGATATCCTAGGTTTCTTTCTACCGACAAAATGTTATCCTTTATCTTAGACAAGCGAAATGTACTCAACAGCACATCAATTACAACAAACTGACAAATTTCCCCAATGAATAAACTCTAATTATTTGAAGATTAAATTACAAATCGATTGAAGAAATTTGACAGTTTTTGATGTGCTGTTGACAGTATAAAAACACAATTTATGATTAGATTTGGTTTTTGATTGCCCGCGGTTTCACTCGCGTCGCAAAATGATTTACTTACATTTTCCTACCCGGAACCCTCATTATTTTTGTACAATAAAAGTAGCCTAAATTACTCCTTATAACATCAGCAATCTGCTAGTGGAGATTAACTAGAACAAATAGACAAAAATATACTTTTTTTGTTCTAAGTAACATAACACAATCTAGTGACAAGAAGGAAAAATTCAATCGATTCGAACCTGCGTCTTCTGGGTTTAGCATGGAAAATGCAAAAAAATCACAAAAAGACAATCTACACAAGCTGCTAATAATTCACTTATCTACGGACTAATGATTGTATTGGCTGCTTCCCTTCACCAACGGATTGATATTCATAAGTAGCTAGAATTGCTTATGGTAGCCACATGACAAAGTTCTTTATTCTGACTTTAAAAACTAATAAATAGCTTTTTTTCACCCAGAATCCCAACAGACGTCCCTACCTGGGGAATTAAGTTCAAGCACGAGGTAACTTTCCATCCGGACAGCATACTGAAGTTAAAATACAAGAACTATCTGCACAGCTCCATAGTAGAGGATGGCGGACACTTCCCCGCCATGGAACTGCCTGAAGTGCTGGCAGACGATATCTATGATGCCGTTGATACTTTCAGAGACTACCATTCTAAGGGAAAGTGAGTATACAATACTTCTAAACTATTTAAAAATGCTGATATAAAACCTCTTTTTAAGTGTGTAATAACATTAAATTTAAAATACCCCCGTAGCATCAAGACTTGGTTGCCATGTTCTTGTAATATCATTAAAGTAACAGGACACCAAATTTCAAATCGACCTGTGGAAGTTGCTCACATATTTGCGTGAACGAAAAGAGCTATAATCTTAAAACAGCGGCCAGATTTTCTTAAATCATAGCTAAGAACACTATCGACCAAGTCACCTTTCAGACAAAAAAAACTGAATCAGAATCGGTCCAATCTTTTGGGGGCTACGATGCAAAAAACAGACACATAGATACATAAGTTAAAGTTATAACACCCCTCTTTTTGCGTTGGAGGTTAAAAATAAACATTGTTGAGTAAACCTTATAAATCGATTGATGTAGAAATCATTGACATCAGCTACCTTTGTCTGTCTTTAAAAAAATCTGCAATTGTTGAGTACCTACAGACAGTTATTTATTAGTAAAGGAAAAAATTCAATCGCGGGCAGGATTCGAACCTGCGTCTTCTGGTTTGATATACCAGACGCTCTGACCTCTAAGCCACCGCGAACCCTACCCGCATGATTGAAATTTTGCCTTCACATTCTGAATTTACGTCATAAGGTGACGTTGATGACATCTATGAGAGGCAAGTTACCTTACTTCTCAACCGACACGACTTACTTTACAGTTAGTTCAGTGTCGTACGATGCCACCTTACCTTTTAACTATCTTTTTGTGATTTTTTTTGCATTTTCCATGCTAAGATTATTAAGTTATGTAAAGTAAGTCGTGACGGTTGAGAAGTAAGGTAACTTGCCTCTCACTGTTTTAGTTGTTTTATTCGCATGCCAAACGACGTTTTGAAACAAAAACTCCAATCAAAATTGGTTGTGATTCATGAGTAAAAACATGACAAACAGACAAAGTTACTTTCGCATTTATAATAAGATTTTAAGTTGTACGTTATTCGTCCATCATGTTGCTAGGTTTATAATCCGTAACAAAATATATATATAAAACACTTGATTTTCCAGTAAGAAAGATGAACCCCAACCAGAACCGAACTACGAGGCAGCGAAAACAGTCTACGATTTCACAGTCAAAGACATCAAAGGTCGTGATGTGAGTCTAGAAAAATATAAAGGATATGTACTCATAATAGTAAATGTCGCCTCCCAATGCGGTTATACCAACGTACATTACACGCAGCTCAACGAATTATACGAAAAGTACAGAGGAAGGGGTCTACGTATACTGGCATTCCCTTGCAATCAATTCGGCGGACAGGAACCAGGGACCCCTAATGACATCCTACAGTTCACTAGAGAGCGAAAGGTTCAATTCGATTTATTCGAAAAGGTTGAAGTAAACGGAGACGGAGCCCATCCCTTATGGGAGTTCTTGAAGAAAACTCAGGGAGGTACATTAGGAGACTTTATTAAGTGGAACTTTTCTAAGTTCATAGTTGACAGGAATGGGGTGCCTGTGGAAAGATTTGGCCCTAATACCAATCCAATTGATTTGGAACCTTATTTGGCTAGACTTTGGTAACAAGTTCCAATGTGTTGTTTATTAATATCTTGAGTAATTTGAATGTTTTAAGACATGGGCATAATTACATTAGCGGTCACGAACGAAAATATCAAGTCGAAAATTATTTTCAAGATTAAACCGCGGTATCTGCTCAAGCTTATGTCCATGTCCACGTCTGTAAAATTAAGCACAACTTGCCCAATTTTACAGGGCATTTTTTTAATAATAATAATCTCAAATAGGTATTGAATTTTATCTTAAACAAAAATACTCTATACCTATGTATGTAATAAATGTTGTTGCTAGAAACCATAGATAGAAGTAGATATTCTTATGTATACCTATCTAGTAACATGTAGTATCCAGTAACCATGACACACTAGTATAGGCTAACGTTTGCGGCAGAACATAATTTTGTCGTCGTTATGTCGTGTCAACAAGAAATTAACCTAGCATTTTGAACTTTATCTCCGTTTTTCGGCGAATTCGCCCCGCATAACTGCCGCCAGAAACATCAAGAGAATCCGAGAGCGTTACGCAATGGAAATAAAGTTCAAAATGATTATATTAAAATAGTTTCAAATATTCATAAATAGAAGGTAAAACTTTATGTCAGCAGTTTTGTCACGTCTATTCTGTCGACCTCCATAATACCTACTATAGTCAATAGAGTATGAATTAGAAGACGGTTAACTGGAGACCAGTGCTTTGTATAAGGAAAGGCCAAAGGGAGACTCAAGAAAAGATAAATGGATTGTGAATTTGTGATTGCTATGATGATGAAGAGGGACTGATTAATGCGGTGATGGCTGACAGAATATATGAATGGAAAAGCACATGTGCACTGACCCTTAATAAATTGGGCTAACGATGATGCTGTCATAACATAAAGGGCTTGTGGGGGGCTAAAACAATTACAAGCTGGTCTCGTAAAATCAGTCAGTAGCTAGCTAGTTAGCAGTAGCTTACTAAAGAAGAGAAAGGAATTTGACATAAGGTCCATACAACTAATGTCAAAATCCTATCTCTAGTAAGCAGATCTACTGATGAATTTGAGCGGTAAGTATACGAAATGCCAATACAGGGTCAGCTTATATTGGGCAGAATGGTTACTTGTGTAGACACGTGTTGATAAATGATATGGTGATTCATCAAACGTTGGCCCTTTTGCCACCCTGAGGAAGGAACATTAATATTTAGCAATGTAACCATATCAAGTGGTTGTAATATAAAGTACGTTATTAGATATAAGCATTATAAATATATTGTTTTCTATTATTTTTCTTAAGAAGGATGCATTTACTTATGTGATAGTGTTTTGCTGGTTCCAATTTTAATGTTTTGTTTGTTGATGAATAAAGTCACAATAATTACCTTACTCCATTACTTGTTATTCCTGAAATGTCCTACCAACTCCTAAGTAATCCAAATAGTATTTTTTTGTAGAAAAAGAAAACAGACTTTTTATAGTTTCTCTACGAAACCAAATTTTGAAATCGGTTCACCATCGGCGCATACGTTTACAACATTTTCCCACAAGGGTAGGAAACAGACCGACACACAGACATACAAAAAAACCGATCAAATTGAGAATCTCCTGCTTTTCAAAATCGATTTAAAATATCCCATTAAAACAAAATGTAAAAAAAATGGCAAATTTTGCTCGCTAAATAATAATTACCTGGCCAATAAATCATAACTAACTACAATAAAACAGAAGTAAAATCGAAAAAGTATTATAATCCAGACCTCGAGCCTCACACAAAAAAGTCTAAACAGTTTGCCGTCCAAGCCTGAGTTTAGACAGATCTTGTATAGTGTTTCGTGAACTGGACGAGTCCGTCCACTGCAACTCCGGGATCGCCGCTATCATCTGTATTATAACATAAATGTTAGTACAAAATACATTACGATTATTATTATTACGATATTAGTGGCTCGAAATATAAGGATCGACGCACTAACAGCCAGCAGTAGCGGCACGGCGGCGTGCACTATCAGCACTGAAATTGACACAGCAATTTGAACTTTATTCATAAAACATAGAATTGCATGATCGGATTCGAAAAGGTAGCGAATAGTTGAACAGTGTCAAAATCGTCGTTTCTTGCCAGCCACTCGGTGTGAATTGGGCCTAAAGAAAAAGATCTTATTCACTACAAGGCGTAACACTGACGGCTATGTCAAAATGCTGCTTTATGTCACTAGACACACGAGTACATTTTTGACAAAGTGAATTAAGCACTTCTACAATATAACATCTAGTAACATCAAATTCACAGGTCTTACCTGACCCAATGAATACTCCCAGAACAGTGATGTATTCAAGCCCAGTGTATTATGTAGGGTATTTATAATTTTGTCCCGCACGCTGCATCCGGCATTTCCTTACGAAACGGTGGTGATAAACGCAATGGCAAAGATCCACTTAAACGTCGCAATAAGTCACGCTTTCTGTGTAGCTTAGGTTACTATGCATACCTACATAATTACCTGGTAGTGGACTAGGAATTGATGATAGATTTTATTGAATTCTTATGACCCTCTAAGTCTACACAGTGAAGCATTCTTGAGCAGCATGTGAATTTTTCGTGCTTGTGAAGCATTTTTAAGCTATTGCATAGCTTCTATCGCGGGCCTTGAGCGTGGGGACCGAATCCAGAAATTCCGTAATGAAAAAAACCTAACACGCTTGTCTCTTTAGTTCAGCAACCCGCCTTTAGGTGGCATTGGTTGTATTACATAAGTTGATAAAAACCAATGCTACCTAAAGGCGGGTTGCTGAACTAAAGAGAAACACGCTTGTCTCTTTAGTTCAGCAACCCGCCTTTAGGTGGCTTTGGTTGTATTACATAAGTTGATAAAAAACGCTATGCAATAGCTTTACCGCGGCAGTCCCCGAGTGCCACACGTCTTTTTTACCATTTAGAATGATGCTTGATAATGTTTGACTAAAGTATAGTTACTAGGTATAGTTGGTATAGTTAATGTTTTTATTTTCTACGAGCGGACCCGACAGACTTCGTCCTGTTAAAAAGATTGACTCTTTGACGTTAGGAACACACCTACATTGCTTAGACAACAATGAGTGCTTGTAATTTAATATGAACTTTATGCAATAGCAATAAAGTTCAAATTGACTCTACGTTTTAGTTAGAAATCGTTTGTATGGGAAAAAGAAAAGGGCTGTTTTTAGGGTTTTTATTTAGATATATCTATCAAAATATTCAAACTAAATATTATCATTATTACACTAACTAAAATCAAACTAAAAAGGTGTATAATACAATATAAATAAAGAGGATACAATAAATAAAATATAGACGTGTAAAAATTGATTGATGTTTTTATTAAACAGTGAAATACTTACTGTAAGATTCAAGTCACCTGCACCCTAGTTATATTTGAAATAAATTATATACATACTAACATAAAATACATTAATTTTATATTATAATATAATACCAATAAACTATATATATTACTTGAAACAGCCAGTTCCACTCAACAATCGTGCAGATCAAATGTCCTAAGTTATGCCAAAGTAACTTAGGATTCCTTAATTACCAGAAATACATTTAATTAATATATTATTTGATAATGACGACATCAACATTTATTGCTACAAAGACAATGATCCACTATGAATGAAATTCATTGATTACATTTCCACAGTAAAATAAGAGAAACTTTTAATATTTTAGACGACACGTTTGGCGTAGCGGCTGAACGATCGGCTTCTGCGCAACGTGTTGTGGGTTCGATCCCCACACAGAGCAAATATTTGTATGATCTGCAGGTAGTTGCTCCGGGTCTGGGTGTTTGTGTTTGTGAGAATTTGTGTTTGTAAACGCACCCACGATACAGGAGAAAATCCTAGTGTGGGGCAACATTTTATAAAAAAATAAAAAAACAATAACCCACATTGGAATGTAATTTTGAATACTTTCATTTATAGCAGATCTCATAGTACTATTTTTATGCTATGGTTCCAAATGTTTCTTTTAAATACATTACGTACAACATACAATAGAATAATATAGATATACAATTTACTTCAAATATTACTTCAATATACATCCATGCGACAATATTACTGTTCTGGATGGATGTAACTAAATTGTATTTATGATTTTATGGTACATTTATATTCGGATCCTGCTATTTTTTTTAATTCAGCCAGTGGTTTAATAGATCTTACTTCTCTCTTACAGGATAAAAAGTTTGTTAATCCAATACAGTGATCAATCTCTTAGGGTGGTCCTACATGGATTAATGATGATATTGTAAGGATCACTAAAGCTCACCACAACCTTTTTTAGACTGTCAGATACTTAAAGAGATGGATTTCCTAATATAAACATACCATTTCTTCATCAAAATTCTATAGTTACACAACCATCCAACTACTACAACAACTCAAGGTATGTCTTTAATGACCTCAGCCAGCTGTTCCCTGGTGAACATATGGAACATGGAGCCAGGAGTCATGGTCACCACCTCTACATTGTTCTCGGAGAGCTTCTCCTCCATAACTTGCTTGAGGATAGTGAGGGCCGACTTGATGGCTTCCTTCAAGGTCATTGATTTGTGGTAGACCTCCTGCAAAACATAAAATAAGTTTTGGACTAGGTTTTTCAAAGATAAAAACGAAAAGAAGATATTTTTCTTTATTTCGGATGCAATAGTCTCCTCGATAAGAGGTGTTGCATTTGTAAATTTTAATAAAAATAAAAACAATTGGGGTTGTGCTTATTGTCCTTACTGATTTACTTAGTGATTTTTCCCGTGCGGCAGTTCCGAGTGGCTAACTTTAGTTTTTTTAGTTATTTACAGAACTTATAAGAATTAATAAGGAATAACAGTGACTTTCGAGTTTGTTATGCATTTAAATTAGCTAATAAATAAAAATTGACTAAGTAAGTCTATAATGTTATCTAATATGAATGTACTTAAACAAAATTACCTTCAAACTTTGCTGAGCACCTTCACTGCCTGAACCTATAGCCTTAGCATCATACTGCACAAAAGTACCACTTGGGTCCATATGGAACAGCTGAGGACCTTTCTCATCAATACCTGAAAATCACCAAAACAAAAATATTGTTTTGTTTAAGTTAGAATAATAATATCACAAACTTACCTATGTTAAACAACATAGTGGCAAATGAGTTGTTCTGATTTATACACTAAATCACATTAGAGTCCAAGATTTTGGGGACCATTGATTTTTTTATTTGCAATTGTTATAGTATTATTTGTTTTGTGTCTGTTGCATTACTGCCATAGTTATCATTGTTTATAATTGTTACTTGATGGGTTAGGAAGCAAAAAGATCTATTCTAAAGGCCCCTAATGAACAATTATACTAAATACTAGCAGCCCATCCCGGTTTCGCATGGGTGTATTATTATTATAGTTTTAGTAGCAATACCTATTTTTTTCTAGTAATAAATATAGCCTATGTTACTCAGGGATAATGTAGCTAATGGTATAAAAATTTTTGAAATCAGTTCAGTACTTTATTAGTTTATTCATTACAAACATACAAAAATACAAATCTTTCCTCTTTATAATATTAGTATAGATTAACAAAAGAAACACAAAGAGGACTTAAGTCAGCTAGTACAGTGTACTCACCTGCAAACATGACAGCAACACCAAATGGCCTAGACATTGCAGTTCCACTGTCATCATCACTGTCGCCAAACTGTATAGCCAAGTTGGAGACTGCCTGAGCGCATGACTCAACACTCATGCACTCATTATACACAAACCAGTGGTTCTGGCATTCTACGCGAGCACGCTCAACTAAAGTTCTATAGAAGGAAATTAAAATCAATTTAGAAATCAGTAACCATTTATGAGATTAGGTACTATATTTCTGTAGAAAATCTCTCATAAATTTTGTAATAAAAATTAATAAATAGATATATTGTAACAGAAGGCTGAAAGAATTGTATTATTGATTTTTATTCTGAATAAAATGTTAATTGAATTGAGTGGTAGTTTCAACACACATGACACTAACTTACCTTGAGAAAACATTAAGAATTTTTTTTAAGCAATTCCATAATTATTCTCACCTCCAAATATCTACCCTTAATTTGTGCATTATCTGCAAATGTATATGATAGATACTATTGCTTTCTACATATTTGTTGATACCACTTGCATTCTAACAAATTAACATACCTAGAATCAGCCATCAGACCAGACACGGCACACGCAATGTGCCTATCAACTTCCACGATCTTCTCAATGGTCGTAGGCTCCATCAAAGGAGATGTAATCCTCTTTTCAACAGCCAAAACTACTCCCTCCGAAGTACAGATGCCGATCGCCGTCGAACCAAGTTTGATCGCTTCAATCGCGTATTCCACTTGGAACAGCCTTCCTTCGGGGCTGAATGTGTTGACACCACGATCATACTCAGAACGTGTAAGAAACATCTGAAAAACAAAAACTTTTTCTTACCGGGATAGGTTATGAACCATGACAAAGCGTTTTGGAAAATATCGACCACAAAGTCATCTGGACTTTAGAAATATTAAAATTGAAATGTACCTTGATCGATATACTCTAAATCAGCAGTGATTTAAGAGAAAATGTATCTAATATTCGTTTAAATGAGTAATCAAATTTTTCGCTGAATCCAGCCGACAAGTAGTAACCACCAAACAAAATTTTTAAATGTCATGTCACTGTCAGTCAGTCAGTCCGTTGTCAACTCCTCCACAAGTGAACTAAAACTTCAACTTTCCTTATTTAGTCGATTAATCCGACAGCTGCTTTTTAGTACCTTTTTGTTGCTGAAAATATTTGTTCGGAAAGTAATCGAAAAATACTCTCAATATTTTTTTTTTACTGTTAAATTTAATTGTTCTCTCCGATAAAATCCAAAAAGAATGTAAGCAACCATTTAAAATTAAACTCTGACACATTGTCAAAGGGTATGAAATTCGAGGTTAAAATTATTTCTGTTGTGCTTTTCTAAATATAGAGATGTTTTGATACTGAGACTCGTCTCTATTACTGTTATTGTTGTTATCAATGTACTTTGCTATCGACTGTAGTCGCCTCAAATTTATGAATGTAACAGCAAACTATTTGTTTTTCAATGTAAATATCATTCTTTTGTGTCCTACGAGGTCACATAAGTATCTTACATCTATATAACAACTCCGTAAGAAATAAATAACTCAATAGCATAGAGCCGGTGGGCGGTCTCGTATCATCCACGTAAGTAAAAAAAATATTTTTAGTTCTCTAGATTTGAGCGTCCCTCGTTCCTACTTCGTTTATATATTATCGAATAGGTAATATAGATGGGTTTATTGAAGCACAAACTGATTGCATAACTACCTATTAATTTCCTTCCAAAATAATGGGGATAGGCAGTACCTTCCTACCCAAAAAATAAATTTATAAGACTCAGTAGTTATGCCTACTGAATAAAAAGCAAATAGGTATGTCCAGGATTTACTCGATAATCATGTTGATTAATTTCTTCGTATCTATTTTTCTTGATTAATTTAATTTCTTGATTGACCGCGTAAGTCCTCATATTATTATTGCAATCAGAAAATCAAATAAACCACATCTCCGTACATTATATTTTTTGCAGATATAAATTAACTACCTCATTCATTAGTCTAGTGGTCCCAAGCGCAACTGCTACGCTAGAGTTCCTGGATTCGATTCCCAGGACAAGCAAAGCGTTATGGACTTTTTCTATGAAATTCTCAGTAATAGCTTGGACTGGATTTGTGCACAGTTAATGTCAATAGGGTGACCCCGTTTTACATAGGCCCTAAACATACTGGCGAACTGTGGGTGTACATTAAAAAACGTCGGCCTGCCTGAATCGGGGAATACAGGCCTACCATAACATAACATACCATTTATATTATTTTTTTACATTATCGTGTGTGTCAATGTTTTTGTGTTTCCATCTCGGCTCGTGCCGCCAACCAAAGGCACAATATTTCGTTCGTGCACTATTACCGCAATGCTTACCTTTTTATTCCAATTTTCACTTACAATCTGCGTAATCTAAAATGGAGTATTTGTGTCATAAAACGCAATATTTTACACACTTATTTTTATAAATGACTACATCATTATAGAATCGTTAACATGTGTTGCGGAAATAATGGCGCTTTTGTTTTCGCTCGGGTATAAGACATGTCAAGATAATTTATGTAAATTAGAATTCGAAGTTCTTAGTCGAAAATGGTCAATATATAACACAAGAATTTGTTTAGTGGCGATTCTTTTGTTTAGTGGCGGGTATTTTCAATAAGTAGGAAACTATTTCTTGTCAGCTCCAATAGGTACAATAATCCAATCGCGTGTGCTGTTTTACGTTGAGGAGTTGCCATTTTTTATCTCGTACTCCATCATCAGAGCTTAATCAAATCTAAATGTATGCAGGTAAACTAAACCTAGGTATTGTATAAAAATTGTTTATCCCCGAAGGTCTTCATCAGATCTCCGCTAAATTTAAATGAGATCACCTCAGAAGTAGGTATACCTTTAAAAAAATATTTTATATTCGTAAAAGTCGTGCCATCGAAGTGTAAAAATACTTATACATTTTTTAAAACTACAAATTGGATCTCGGATTTTCCCTCTACTAAGAAAAAAAGGGTCGTCTGACAGATAGACAGACGGACGGAAAACGAAGTCCTAATTTTTTTTTTGAAGTTGGTTAAAAATGCGTTACATTGTTCTTCCCACAAGGTTCGACTCAATCACGTTTAAGTAATAAAAATAATGTTGTTACAGGTACTTACTGCAATGCTATTTTAAAAAGATAATAAATACTTAAACAACTAATATGGGGACTTTAGGAGGTATAACGTCGATTACAAAAGCCGAAACAGAATTTATGATAGAATACGATACCGGGGAGTTGGCTAAACTATATATCTTAAACAGCCATGTCTTCAAGTATTACATGTCTCCAACTGGAAATTTTCTAGACTATCCTGTACCCAACAATATTAATGACAAAGCAAAAATAAACATCAAGAAAATAACAGATTACGATACAAAGCCGTTCGAATATTCCGTTCTCGAAACAACAAAACAATGCTACAATATCTATACAAATAAAATAACGATACGGTTCGATAAGATGCAGGGGACTATGACCGTACGTGACATGAGAACTAACAAAGATGTCATGACAGAAACTGCGCCATTATCTTACGATGATAACGAAGTCATGCAGACACTACAACAACATGCAGATGAATACTTCTTCGGAGGGGGAATGCAAAATGGAAGATTCACGCATAAAGGACAAGAAATAGACATCGTCAATTCAAATAACTGGGTAGATGGAGGAGTAACGTCTCCATGTCCATTTTACTGGTCCACGTATGGGTATGGGGTTCTGAGAAATACGTGGCAACCAGGCGTCTATGATTTTGGTACTAAACATTCCGGTATAGTCCAAGCCACCCATCAAGGCGATGATTTCGATGCATTTTTTTTCATAAATAGCCAACCAAAAGATATTCTGAACGATTATTATGAACTAACGGGCCAACCGATTTTTATGCCCGAATACGCATATTACGAAGCTCATTTAAATGCATTTAATCGCGATTATTGGGTAAAAGTAGCGAATGATACGCCGGGCGCAATTTTATTTGAGGACGGATGCTATTATAAATGTTTTCAACCCAAAGACATGAACGGCAAAGATGGTATTTTGGAATCTTTGAACGGTGAAAAAAACAATTATCAATTTTCAGCAAGAGCTATGATCGGTAGATACCAAAGACATGATATGCCGTTAGGCTGGTTCGTTCCCAACGATGGCTATGGCTGCGGTTATGGACAAACTGACTCTTTAGAAGGCGACATTAATAACCTTAAGTTATTTGCAGATTACGCAAGAAGAAAGGGGGTTGAAGTTGCGCTTTGGACCGAATGTAATTTAGAACCCGAAGATCCCGAGCATCCAAAAAAAGGAGAACGCGATTTAGTTAAAGAGGTAGAAGTCGCTGGTATAGTAGCCCTCAAATGCGACGTTGCTTGGATCGGATCAGGGTATTCTTTCGGGCTGAGTGCCGTCGAAAATGCTTCTAATTTATTTGTAAAAGGTGCAAATAATAAAGCTCGAACCATGATCATAATGGTCGATGGCTGGGCCGGGACGCAAAGACACGCAGGTATATGGAGCGGTGATCAAACTGGTGGACAATGGGAATACATACGCTTTCATATTCCTACATATATTGGAGCTGGTCTTTCTGGAATACCTATAGTCGGTTCCGATATGGACGGTATTTACGGAGGCCTCGGTAAAGCAGTAAACGTAAGAGACTATCAATGGAAGGCGTTTACACCTCTCCAACTGAACATGGACGGATGGGGAAAAGTTCAGAAATGTCCCTTCAGTTTCGACGAGGAAGCGAAACGTATCAACAGAGCCTATTTAAAATTAAAAGCAATGTTGATGCCTTACAACTACACTATAGGTCACGAATCTATACATGGCCTGCCTATGGTTAGGGCAATGTTTTTAGAATTTCCTGGAGAGAGTTGCGCCTTTACGAAGGATTCTCAATACCAGTTTATGTGGGGTCCCTACATACTGGTGGCCCCTGTATACAAAGAAAAAGGCACGGAAAATGAATGGGTGCGCAATGGTGTTTATTTGCCGAATCCAGATCAAGTCTGGATTGATATGTTGACGGGTGAAAAATATCAAGGAGGCAAAGTATGGAACCATTTGAAGACTCCTTTGTGGAAAATACCAGTTTTTATAAAAGACGGTGCTATTATCCCTATGGCTAATCCAAACAACAATCCTAACGAAATAAAAAGAGATCTAAGGATGTTCAATATTTATCCAAACGAAGAAACTGCTTACCAAATGTATGAAGACGATGGTATTACACCAGATTATTTACAAGGGCAAAGTGCTGTAACGAATATTATTGTTGCTGGCCCTAAGTCAAATGAGCACGGCAACTTGCTTATACATATTCAAAAAAGTATTGGATCATATAGAAATATGGTAAAAGAGAGAACAACTTTACTAAGAATAATGACCTCAAAAACAACAATAGAACATGTTAAAGTTGCTATAAATGAAGAATCAGTCCAAGTCGTTAAAGTTAAAACTGAAGAGGAGTTTAATTTAGCAGAAGATGCATATTATTACAAGGAAGATTTTATAATAAACCCATATCTCCAAGGTTTCGATGAAGATCTGCTAAGGCAAAAGTTTTTACTAATCAAAGTCCATAAAACGGATGTTACAGTAAACGATATTCATATTAAAATCAAAGATTTTGAGAATAAAGATAAAGTATATGGGAGTAACACAGCTCTCAATAATGCTCTACAGGTACCATCAAGCTTTACAGTGCGCGATGAAGATTTGTTTCCAACATCAGTTACTTTACGATGGGAGCCTGTAAAAGACGCTTACTACGAAATAGAAAGAGATGGGACGGTATTCACTAACATTGTAAATCCGAAATTTAAATTTGAAGGCTTCCAGTATGATTCAGAGCATAAATTCAGAATCCGATCCGCAAACTTTGAAGGCGTATCAAAATGGAGTTACTATATAGTGATATCTACAAAAGAGAATCCTCAGAAAAATGCAATAAAAGATGTCAAAGTTACTTGCAATATTCCATGTCAACCCTGTCAGGAAGTTTGCAAACTGACTGATGGGGATGCATCTTCGCTATGGCATACACATTGGGCTAAACCAGACCAAGCTGACCCTCAAAAAGGAAAAGTCATCACACTAAACTTTGATCTAAATGGAATCTTTGACATCGATAGATTAGAGTACACCCCTCGAGAGGATGCAGGCAATGGTACAATTTTACAGATCCAATACAGATACTCTGTCGACGGCAAAGTTTGGAGTCCACTGTCGAGCAAAATAAATTGGGAACACGATGAAACTGTGAAAAATATCGCTCTGTATGGTATTAAAATGAGATTTGTTGAACTTAATATTTTAGACACTATTGGCGGTTTCGGTTCTGGTAAACATATTCTATTTTTTAAGAAGGTTTAAAACATGTTTTTTTAAGTTGTTCAAAAAAATCATGTGACAGAAAATTAATAAGTACGATAAAAACACAGTTATATGAGTATTTGTAGCAGTTACGCATTTGTATTATGAATTTGTATCGATTGTATTATAAAATTAGAGATGAGACATAAGATATAAAATTATGTTTATCGTCGACAATAGACACTCCATTTATAGGTATTTATTAATAAGTCTATATACAAATTTTAGTATTTTTAGAGCTGTATAAATTCTATTATATATCAAACAACTAAAATAAATAAAAAAATATTTAAAGTTGTATATTTCAATGAAAATAACATTTACTATGGTCAACCGATTTATAATAATTATATACATAATAAAAATTTATAACAAACAATGTGCAAATGACTTATTTCATGTGTTTAAATAAATTATATTAAAAACAGTCAAAAATAAAACTATGTACATGATTTAAATTATGTCTATAAATCTTCAGCATTCCTTATAGCTACAATCGTGCATACTGATGAACTAGCATCAAAAACACAACTGATTGATAAATCTTCTAGTACGCAGCTGTACTCATGTGCTGGGTACCTGTTCCTCACATACTGAGACCTTGGGTCTTCAGAAAGCAAGCACTCTATATTGGCCTTGAAAGCCTGTGCTCTGTCGCCTATCAAGTTACTCAATCTGTCTAGAGCATCATCAGTAAATCGGACTTCATACGTCTGCGCGGGCGGATTAGAAATCCATGGTGCCACTCTGATACCATCGTGAGTTAAACTGGTTAGATGGGCAGATTGTGGTGGGGTATATCTTTCTTGGCCGTCGGGCGCCCCTCTTTCGGTCTCCGGCCTTTGAGATGGTGGTGATCGGTAGTTCCCGTCTAGTAGGTCGTCGCTTGATGGAGAGTCAGGTGAAGGGGATATAGGGGTGTTGAGATTGCTTGGTTGGTCCGGAGACGGCTCCCCTTCAATAGGCGAAAGTGGTAACGGGCTGGACGTGTCTATACCAATTGGGTTTGTTATCCGTGGACTGAGACTGAAAAACATTAATATTTATGATAAGTATCTACACAAGACAAAAAGGTTAAATAGGTGACAATCACTCAAGGCACCATTTGTCTCTCTTGTGGTTATTTCAAAATGAAAAGTGTAGTTTAGTTGCAAGTTAAATGTATTACAAAATATGTTACTGATAATGTCTGCAACTTCTTTAATCTCAAAACTTCTGCAAATAAAAGCAACTTAACTCTCAGTTTCAAAAAATTGTCCTGAGTCAGAATTTTCCATTTAAAACTTGAAAATTATTATTTTATACTAGCTTTCCACCGACGGATTCACCCGCGTTGCCCCGTTCCTAAGGGTCGTAGCGTGATATTTAATAGCTTGATACCTTCCTCATGAATTACTCTACCTATTGGTGAAAACCGCATAAAAATCCGTGCAGTAGTTTTTGAGTTTATCTTTGTTTTATAATGAGTAAGGACATAGAAACCATGAAATTGTTTTTACCCACCTCCTTGCATCATATGCCTCTTCATCAATAGCCAGACTAGAGAGTGTTTCCGCAGCATCACTGATGCCTTCCGTGGGTGGCCTCACAAATGAGGACATGGAGGTATCACCGAAGACAGGCACTGGGTAATCGTACTGTGGTATATATGGCTTTACATCCAGAACTGGGGTACCATTCACCATGTCCACACCCAGGAAATGTATTTTGTTAGCTGTGTGTCGGTAAAAAGATGAAAATTTGGAGTCACAGGCCTTTTTTAGTACAGTTAGCAAAAGAAAAAAGTACAAAAATGATATTTATTTGTTTTTTTTTAAATCGTAACGAAATTTAATTATAATTGATGTTTGTAATTTATTTATTTATTTAAAACACATTAAAAAGTACATGGATTTCGGTGGTTTCTACTCTAAAGTCAGGGCTTGAATCGCAAATACCATAAAATTATATCCTTAATTCATTGAAGTAAAATTGAAAATTGTGTCATGAAAATATCTCAATTGTGCTGTTGTATGAATTTTCATCGCTATTTGTCTGAATATCATAATTGTTTTGCCACATGTACTTGATATTGTTTAATCAAACCTTTGCATAAGTTTGTTGAATGTCACGAATTTTTCAATTCAAAGAAATAACAAACCTTCGATTTTTTCTATCTTGACTAGTGACAATCCTATAGGGCATGGCCGATGTGGCGATCTGGTTGAAAACACGCCTCGTCTTTCACCGCGGAGCCGTGGGGGCGCCACTTTCGCTGGAGAGTTTGTGCTCTCAGTCATGTGAAAATGGAATAATATCCTGAAATAGAAATCATAAAAAATATTAGTAAAATTTACTTACACATTGTAATGTACATGTCACAGTTGGATTGTATAATTCGCTGATTTACATAACATAACCGCCAGCTGTTTTACTAATCCTGTTGTTTAATGCTCTATGTTAACTTAGTAATTTAAAATGCTAAACTGTTCAAAAGGAAACATGTTAGAAATCTGATTAATATGAATCTTCAGTATTGATGGATACCAACAAAGCAATACTAACCATATATGTGAAAACTCCTCCAGCCCACTCAATGCATGCTCCGGATTGTTGTATACATGGTTGTTTAAAACAACTGTGCCCTTTGCCTTTGACATAACAGTAGGTTGTCTTGGCACTCCTCTTTTGTTATGAAATGCAGTCTCAATCACACCAATAGGTTTATACCCAAGCCCTTCCTGGTCCAAAGGACTTGTATCTGCTCCATTGTAGTTTGATGCTACTGTTGTAGCTGAAATGTTATAACCAACCCCCAAAAAATAAGTGGGAATATCACTAGTGTGTGCCATTTCTCTTTAAAATGAATTATACTTAATTAAAAAAACACATTCATTATGTATGATATGATATGATAGCCTGTAGGTTCAAATAAGGTATTTTGGTATTTTGTCCCTTACCTTATTTGAACCTATGGTTGATGATATGTGTATTTCCATTTGGTGTGGTACCATCTATGAAAACGATTACTATTTTTTACCAAAAAAAATGCTATTGCAACATAATATCGGACGAATGGACTCTAATGCCAACATTGAATAATCAAAGTCCAGATGCATCCCTTGATACCTCACTGTATGAGCAGAAGCCTCTTCTCTGATGTTATGATTAGGTTCCAAATATTTTGAAATTATAATTTTATGGTTTTATACAAGTTTAACAATTCCAATTAAGGTTGTAATAAAAAAAAACAATGTTTTATAACACATAAGTACACATTTAATTCGATGAATGAATATTGTGACCTTGAACCTAATATTCATTTAAAAAGTTATATGACAATGGAGGTTATGTTATGAAGAACTGTGTAGGACATTTTATCAACAGCAACCAACAATGAAATTGCAATAAATCTAGTCTCAAAATTAATTGAATTGACGTCTATAGTTGAATTGAAAACATTTCCAGATCTTTTCATTAAATTGGGTGTATATGTATGTATGCCTATCCCAGTTTGATAAATAAAAAAAGAGGAATTTGTATTTCTAATAAATTTAAATATAACCATTTGACTCAGATAGCGGAACTATGTAAAGTAAGCCAGACAGTGATCTGCTATGGAGTGGAACAATACATTCTCCTGGTAGAAGAAATTCCTTACCTGTATCGCCGCAATTTCCACAGCGAAGCGCATTCAGATGGCTTTTTATATATCTAATTTCCTTTAAATGTTCATGTTTCAGTGATGATACCTGCTGCCTAAAATTTAATCACAATTTAATATTGACAATGCAATTTTACTGAAATAGATCTATTTGAAACATTGGTAAATACCGCAGACTTACCGTAAATTCTTGATTTCGGTTCTAGCTATAGCTATTTGATTGCGATAATACTCTATGTTATCGGTCATTTTACACAGAAAATTATAAATTCTCGCCAAAACTTGGAAACAGACCAGACCGAACGCAGGTGAAGTGAATGTGAAATTGACACTTGATTGCAAACAGCAGACAATTCCCCTGTCTAACATCTGACATCCCATTACTACAGCTGATTGAAACAGTGTGCCTAGTTCTGAAAAAGGTAACAATATTGTTTAGACTTGGTCTAGCCAATTATGAGCCCATCTTGAGATTAAAGCTCATCGTAAATTAAGCAGTTGATGCTCTGAGTAGCTCATTGCCGCGCATTACTTATACACATATCGAGTAACGAGAACTATAAAGACATAAATTCTCTAGTAGTGGCGATTAACTTTAGAGGAGGTAACAGTAAAACGCAGCGGGGGGCTAATAATCGTGGATCGTGGCTCGTGGCCCACGGCGAAGCTAACTAGAAACCCAGAAAGGGGCTGCTCTTGCAGGCTTCGCCCAACAAGTCCGCATTGGAGTGGTCATTGTAGGTTGCAGTATAGTATGGGAGGCACCGCAACTGAGGCGGGCCGCGGTGTTGTATGGGCAACACTGCGGCTGAAGGTTCAAGGGCGGCCCCTTGAACCTTCAGCCGCAGTGTTGCCCGGCGGGAGAAGAGTGCCTGTAACACGGTGCGCCGCTCCCCCTGCCCTCTGCAGCCAAGGTTTGGACGGCGGCGGGGCTACATATCTGTCCCGCCGTATAGAGGGCCTTAGGCCGTGGGCGGCGCTCTCGGGGTCGTCTGTCGCCCATTACACTTGGCTCTCTTAGCCAGGGCCAGGGTTCAACATTGGACGTCCCCGGTGGGATCGCGGATCATGCGAGAGCGATTTCCGTGAGCCCACCTCTATGCGGAACGTGGTAGTGACTAGTACTGGCCACCTGGCCTCCCACATCCTCGAAGCGGGGCGGCTGGGGTAATAATAATTGTTTAATCGTATAGTATAACCATATAATTGTAATAAAGGTTATTTATAGATTATTGTGATTTACGGATTTGTATTATTGTTGTTGTATTTTAATAGTTATTTATGTAGATGGTAACCCAACTCTTTTTAGTTTTTCGAACATGCCAATGTTATAGCCAGTTTTTTCCCCGTCTCTGTCATTGGTCCAATGCAATCATAGTGTTGTATTAGAACTGAGGTGCAGATATATCAAATCGATTTATGTGAGATGTCAACTTGTCAGCAACTCAGAATGAATGCATTGGGCAAGCTCACGAAACTCAAATTTTAAGTTATTGTATCATATGAAATCACCTTTTTTAATCATTCTTCTTTATTATTTATTATAATACGAATATTTGACTCTGAGAATAATTCAATTACATTTGTTCATAATCGAATCATCGTAGATAACAGCGACTCGAAATTCGAACTTATTTTAATTTTCATTGTTCACATCACTTACTATTGCGGTTTGCCATTTGCCGCACACGTGCTTAGATTTTGTGATATTTTTACCAAATTATTTTACTTTGCAGCGTCAGCGAGACCCCGCAAAAGATCTCCTGTAAACAGATATTGTTTAGAATCATCCAATCATCACTGCATTTAGATTGTAAGTATCACATTGAAATTATTTTGACGTGCTGGGGTGGGGCAAAATGTCTAGAAAAAGACCGCCACGTGTCCTTTATTTTAAATTTTCTTTATTTTACGTTTATTTTACAGCTAGTCTTGCATTTGAGATTTATTTCTTAGCGAAATGGAATATTTTGAAGGATATTTTTAGTTCATATTGTGGCACTACAACTGTACGTTCGATTTCGATAATTAAATTTGTTTTTCGATTTAGATTATTTTTGAGGACCGGTTTTTCGTCTTCTGCCGTGACAATTACTTCATAGGGCGTTATAACAATAAGATTTACGCAAATTTAAAAATACAGCAAGTATTTATTAAAATTAATGATGTAAATATACCTCCCTAACCCTCAAATGAATCTATTTTCTTGATAAAATATTCTCAATCGTCCTACTACATCGAAAGTCTAATGATAATTAAATTATTTACACAAATTTACGGTCTACAGACGATAATTATCAAAGACCAAATATCTACCTACCTATTAGAATCCATGTCAAGCAGATAATATTGTATTTATTTTAGTGTTGTTTATTTTTATACATTGTGTCAATAATATTTGTATTGTATTTTAGTTTTCTTTTATTCATTTAGGACCACAGTTGTTCCCAAAAAACATAGGTTAAATGTGCTTTTTCTGCTTATAGAAAGTCACTAAATATACCCAATCAAGTGGATTAGTTGTTTCATTCCTTTATTTTAATCAATTAGTGTAACATAGGAACTCAATGTTCTCTGAGATACCCGCAGATTTATTGAATATTTTGTTTAATATACTTATACCATTATTGTTCATTAAGTAATATTAATATCAAAGCCCAGTACATCATCCAGTGCCATTCTTTTCTTATTTAATTTTCATAACTGTTATGAAGGAAGTACCTATTTTTTTAATTTTAAATAAACATTACCCTTAATTTTTTTTTAAATAGATTGTAACATTTACTTTGAGATAATTGTATGATGATGACACATGCCATTGATGACTCAACATTACTATCTAATATTGAAACAAACATCCCAGAATTGTCGCATAACTTCTAGTAAATGCAATAAAGATGATATTATGTCTACTTCCTTATTGTTTTTTGAAGAATACTTTTTGGGAAGATTACAGGCCGATTTACATTTTGATTTGGGGATATGATGTGATGTCTGCCTAGGCCAACTAGGCAGGGACCTCCCAGGGACCTAGCCATTGAGAGGCACAATAAAAAAGTAAATAAAAAAGAGGCACAATCAGTTTTGCTGTGTATCTAATAATATGGGCATTGACAAGTTAAAATTGTCAATGGGCTATCATAAGAATTATTTTAAAACAATTGGCAATGAGCAAATTATGCAAGGCATCATTCAATGTATGTTTATTGACATACAGAACATACTTATATAAAAAGAAATCTTGCTAAACCCACCAATTCAATTCCATTTGTTCCATTTCAGACGAGAATTGGTCCCAGCTGTCAAATGTCATAGGACCCGGGGTCGTGGAGTCTGTGCCTGTTAGAATCAAACATTATACAGAATTTACAATTTATAATATACTTACTACAAATTATTATTAGGTACCTACTCATAGCAGATAAGATTTGATTAAAATATTCTAGACATGCTTACAATTAAGTGTTTAGCTATCAGTAAAGGCATGCCTACCTAGTATTATAAAAAGAGAGTAACTCAACATATAAAAAAACTTCAAACACTAAAGTAAAAACACTAAAATAACATACCTACATAAGAAATCCTCCGAGAATGTTTCCCTAATGTAGAAATCTAAGATGTAGGTAACTAAGCTATGTTTTTGACAAATAAATACAAAATGATTATTAAGATGATTTTCTGGACTAGTCAGATAAAAAAGAGAAATATCTATTACAGATATATTTAAGAACAATAATATGTGGGGTGTTTATAAAAGCAATAGGAGCCAAAACAGTATCCATCTGCATGTTTTAATGTAGCCCCACACTAGGATTTTCTCCTGTATCGTGGGTGCTTTTACAAACATAAATTCTCACATACACAAACACCCAGACCCAAAACAACTACCTGTAGGTCATACAAATATTTGCTCCGTTCGAACCAACAACATGTGGCGCAGAATCCAATCACTCAGCCACTACCCTAAACATGTCGTCAAAAACTACTTCATAAAATTGGATGCGATTTTCATCATTGTAATGCTGGAGATCTAACTTAAAATTATGTGATTGTTTCATCTTGATATGCCCCCTTAAAACTGAATAAATTATAGTGAGTGAATCCTTTTGGGACGCAATTGAAACCGCGGGCGAAAGCTAGTAAACTTATAAAATAAAATAATAGGGTTCCGTATCCAGTTGCCCAAACCTTAACACGTTTTTTTAACGGCGAAAAGCTTTCGTAAATGTTTGTATGGAATACGACAACCCCTATTGGTATTCCAACAGGTAGGGTTTCCAGGTCCTAAAGTAGAAAAGTCGGACACGGATTCACATATAGCCAGACATTTTGCCCTTCAAACCTGACACACTGGTTTCAAAAGAAGAAAAAAAATTGATTCTCTGTTTACGTGAGTCGCATGCCCGCTATCATTCGGCATCATTTGGCGCGGCAGGGTTGACCAAAAGCCTATCAAAAGCCGGACGGGCCGAACTAGTATATATTTGGCCGGACATGACTGTAAAAAGCCTGACATGTCCGGCTAAATCCGGACGTCTGACAACCTTAGGTGATCAAGTCCGTAGCTTGGTATTCCTTTGTTCGAGGTCTGGACCAGAGATAGAAATATATCGGGGGTAGCTCAAGACCAGAGTTGATACAGACTTTATTTATAAAAAAGTAGCTATTTTTTTATCAATGAGCAACTAGGAAATATTGAATTGAATTTCAAATATGCAAGAAACGGACTAGACTACTTAGTAATTAATTACAATAGAAATACACAAGCTTTTCAATGCGAAAAGTACTGGCATGACTAAGGCTTAGCATTTCAGCATTAGCTCTTGCCCGCCGGTACACATGTGTCCTAGAAGTAACGTCGCTCGGCATTGATTGGTTATCTAAACTATAGTGATGCCATTTTGGTAAAAAAAACATCTTTTGAAAACCACTCTATCCCTTTAATTTAACTTAAATTTTGGCTTCGAAATACCTACCTAACGGCATCTACCTACTTAACTTCGCGTTTATCTGACATGCACGTACAGTGTAGAATATACGTCCTTCTATCCATAGGTTCTAATTTTCACAAAATAATCTTGCACTTTTGGTTTGTTTGTTCACAGTATAATTTAGGTTGCATACCGATATAATTTTGGCTGATAATTCTCAACAGGCTAGATAAATGAATAGGACTAACATGACGAGCCATTTCTCTACTAAATGTTTGTCTTAACTAACATTAAAATTGGCGTTTGTAGTGCATTCGAATTAACGCACACCCACACAATCCTACTGGCAATAGAATAGGATTTGTACAAAACAAGTGTAATTCGTTTGCATATGGCGTGACTAAATACGCAAGTTTGACACTGGGGTCAATAACCAGCTTGTCTAGCGTGAAAACTGAGAAGATGAATGCGAAAACTTCTTGATAGGATCGTTGTCGGGTGCAGGGTTGTAATACTTGTTCTTTTTTTTTTCGTTTTATTTTGTGTTTCCTATGCAAAGTCCATACCATCGCAGTATTCTTATCGTGTCGAGGGTAA
Organism: Acronicta aceris; assembly: GCA_910591435.1. NCBI lineage: Eukaryota > Metazoa > Arthropoda > Insecta > Lepidoptera > Noctuidae > Acronicta > Acronicta aceris. The sequence continues at coordinate 5,674,895 of OU342781.1, read as the reverse complement.
ATTGAAAGGGAACATTAAAAGTTTAACGGTATTATTAAACTAGAGTAACCCAGGATTTCACTACGCGCACGGCATTTTCTATAAACCATCTCAATATGGACAGAACCTCTCGAGTTGAATCATAACATTCATAACAACTTTTTCAAGATAATCTTCAACCTAATGCTATCCAATTCTGGATGAAAGATAATCGATTTTTATAGTCTTATTCGTGGCCTTCCGCATCCAATTCTCCATAGCTACTTTAGTCCCCTTCTGATCGTTGTGAAGGATATAAAATTATATAACAAGAGCACCAAAGAATTATTTCTATGGATTCAAATTTCTAGCATGACAAACCACTGGTAGAATAGATGATGGTTTACACGGAAATAATTGTAAACCCGGTGATGATGGACTGCAGCAATACTTGCTTCCGATCCAGCAAGTGGTGTAATAAGCCACTGTCCCGTGAGGTAAGGATTACTCGGTGGTAGAATCTCTTGGGGTCTGACTGTCTGGCGACCACCCTTACGTCGGAGTCTGTCGTAAAGTACGTCGGTGTGTGTTGCGACTCCGGCAGTCTGCAGTACGTAAGGGCTCATAAGGGTCGGCAACGTATCGGCAACTCCTCTGGTGTTGCAGGTGTCCATGGGCGACGATGCACTAGTTGGCACTAGATGGCTCGTCAGCTCGTTTGCCGACTTAATGCATAAATAAAGGTGACCTGGAGTGGGGGCTGGAGGTATACTGGAGACTGCGAACGGGCTCTATTCAGTCGTGCTGTTATCAATGATGAAGGTCGTTGAACTTTATGCAATGTAGAATCTAGTGAAAATATACCGAAGATAAAAATAGATCTGCTAGTCTGCAAATGACGAAGTGTTTCATGTGTATTATCAGCTAAACGTATCGATCAATTCTAAATATCTGATGGTTAGACTGTATTTGAAAACAGGACATTAGATTATCAGATTACCAGTTTCAATTATGGAAGTGTTTTCTTGTTCTATTGCGGATCATTTTAGATCGAAATTTACAAAGTATTGAGTATTCATTCAAAGCATGGAATATTCAAAATATTCGATAAATAGGCAGTTTCAATAGCAGTAAAAAACGTTAAATTAATTATAATGAACGCAGATGTAGCGAAAGAGGTTTCAGAGGTTTGCTAGGCGCGTAACAGGTGGCCATCGATAGTTTCTGCCAATAAGAGGCTCTGTGATACCTAGTGTATGTAGATGCAACACCCCGCCGAATGACGGTACTCAAAATTTAGGGTGGCCAAGGGGTGATCGAGGGGGTTGATTTACAATGGGGTCGGGGTAACGTTATAAATACAGAGTAACGTGTCGCGCCGGCACTGCCGCGCGAACCGGCACGGAGAGCAGACGTTCTCCAAATTTTGTGATTTTCTGTGATATATCATTGAAACTGATTAAAAATATTTAAAGTACACCGGGCTATTCTGAACTTTTCTAAAAACACTTTTAAAAAAGATTACGATGCGCATGCAAAGGATTACTCGTATAGCAATTATACCCTACTAGCTTCTGCCCGCGACATTGTCTGCGTGGACTTCAGGATTGGGTCCGACCTGGATAAAAAGTAGCCTATGTGTTATCCAGGCTATAATCTATCTGTGTGCCAAATTTTATCTAGATTCGTTCAGTCGTTCTGGCGTGAAAGAGTAACAAACATCCACACATCCATACTCACATAGTCACAAACTATCACGTTTATATTATTAGTAAGGATTTCGTAATCGAACATAATTTATCATACCTTAGCTTTGTTTCTTAACTTAATCCTTTGTTGTATTTAACTGATAATTGCATTTAACTTGGTTTTCTACCGTCTGTATCAACAGCACTTCCTGCCCTTCTCTCAATTTATTTGGGGTCAGCTCAGCATGTCCTTTTCTCCCTTCATCCCTGTCAGCCACCACCATCTTTACGTCATTTTTAATCATATTGGCCTAAACCAAATGCAGTTGTCCTATCTCATATCTCGTCGTGTCGTATAGACTGGATTTACACAATAATAGTTCATACCGTCTATAATAGATTTGTCGATAGGTTTAAATAAGCGCGTAAGCGACGCCACAATTATTGTGTGCCGTGCATGTTAACCTAGCGCAGGACGTTGGGATGATCATTAATTTCGTCACTCGTTCACAACACACAAATCCTAGTCTGAAATCTGAGTTAAGTACTGTATGATAACTATGCAATTATCAATTTTCATACTGACAGGCAGCATAAATGCAGTTGAGTCGATACAGTTCGATTCGTTACGCAAATCTTAGATTTAAAACACTTATAAATCTGTTGTTTTTTACTTTCAAATATGTTTTTATAAAAGCTATAATACTGCATTTTGAGACTGCTCTTTATGACGCAAACATAAAGTCTAAATTCAAACAATTGATGGTTTCCGGTTCTTTGTCTGTGGGTGAACGGCTCCACAAAATAGCATACGGGTCTGTCGTTCAACAGGATTTGATTCGAGATATTCGTACTTAGTTTACGTATCTATGTGTGCATATGCGTTATCACTTGTATGTAGTTGGCCTTATGCACCCACATACCTAATTATTATGTGAAAGCACGTTGCAATGATTTGGCATGTACGACGTGTCCTATTATGGAGACAATTTACGTGATAATCCTGTTCTAATGGCCAGACGTTATTAACGTCAGGGGGGCTAAAATCGCCCCCATAATGACCAGTATTATAACCTGACCGCTCATTATATAGACTTCGCAGGACCGGATTTAGGTAGGGTGGCAAACCCGGGCATCCGCCCAAATTGAGGGGCACCAAAATAAGTATTGTTTTTTATCAATTATCTCAAACGCTGGAGAGGAAGTGCCCCTAGCAATTTTCTGCCCCGTTTCGAAAAAATCATAGTTCCGGTACTGGTTTGTCATACCCGACTCTTGGAGAGCAGCTTATACTGGGCTTGTGGTGATTCTTCAAATGTGGCCATTTTATTCCCCGCTCCATCTGCGCGTGACGTCACTACGTATAGTACGTACTTCCATTGTTATCTAGTTTCTAATTGTATTTTCTCTGTCAACAGCCCGCGTAGTTTTACATGGAAATGGTGTCTGAAGCGAAGGTGAATGGCGGCGAGATGGAGGCGACGACCGAGTTGCCTCCCGCGCTCGCCGAGAAGCCCGCCGGCCTCCCGCCGGGCAAGTACGCGCTCGTCGGGTGGGATATGGATACCACTGGACGTAGGCTCATTGATGAGGTAAGCGCGATTTAATAAGGATTTCTCTTCTCTTGATATCTTTGTAACTTCTTAGAGCGCAAAAAAAGACTTGTTTCTGTTGCCGTCAGCAATAATAATAATCGAAGATCAAGTCAATTTTCGGACGTATGCAGTGAGTGGTTTGAAGAACTGGGTGAGGATGAGGAATAGGTATCTAGGGGAAGCACAAAAGATCCCATTGGGTCGAAGTGCACCGAGGCCTTGTTGCCTCGCCCCATATAAGATAGAATTTCTTTTTTTAATTCTTGATAGGCTTAGAATAGAATAATAGAATCGGAATAGGATAAGATAGGATATCTTGTTTTATGTTATCCCTCATTGTTTCAGATATGCCAAATAGCAGCATATACTCCGAAGCAGTCGTACTCCCAGTACATAATGCCTTACGGCGACCTGAACCCTGGCGCGCGTCGCCGCCACAACGTCCGCGTCGTCACCGTTGGACGGTACCGCATGCTCAAAGACACTAATACTCATAAGGTAGGATTTTTTATACATACCTACATAAATAAATTTACGCTTTCTCCCAAAGGGGTAGGCAGAAATTATAGACCGCCACTTGCTACGATTCTCGCAGTTTTTTTTTTTTTTTTGTTTTATAAAAACGTTGCTCCACACTAGGGTTTTCTCCTGTATCGTGGGTGCGTTTTACAAACACAAATTCTCACATACACAACGCCCAGACCCGGAGCAACTACCTGTAGATCATACAAATATTTGCTCCGTGTGGGGATCGAACCCACAACACGTGACGCAGAAGCCGATCGCTCAGCCGCTACGCCAAACGTGTCGTCAAAGTTCTTTTGCTTCTTCTTCTGCTTCTCTGACAAGGAGTAATACAATCAATACTCTTTATTTAGGAAAACCTGTTCAGAACTTAATGAAATTATAGTGTTAGCCAACATGGGTTTTTAAATTTAATAAAATATTGACATCTCCGTTTATTTTATTCTTAGCTTTATTCCACAGATATTGAAAACAAAGTCTGAGATATCCGCCCTGTCTGATTTCCTGGACTGGCTGGAGAAAGAGAAGGGAGATGGTAGTGTTATCCTTATTTACCATGAACCTCGTCGTTTAAGCCCCACCATGCTGTTGGAAGCCCTTACTAGGTAAGACCTTTTTTGGGTTATGTTTTTCATGATAAGTATGCATATATTTTGCCCGGCTTTGCAGCCTAAATGTCGTGATGGATTTTAGCTTGAAAGGTGTCGTTAGATTCGTCTCAAAAATGAAAGTGACACTAGCTGATATGTCAAACACTAAAGTGTAAAATAAAAAAAGGTCAATTAAAAAAACCTGCCTGTCCAAAAAGAGGGAATCAAGATTACTAATCTCAGTCGGAGGAATCGTCTTAAATTCAGCTCCATATTTACTTACTATCAAAGTATCCCAAGTTACTCCTTATAACATCAGCTATCTGCCAGTGAAAGTCAAGTCAAAATCGGTTCAGCCGTTTTAGAGATTAGCCGGAACAAACACACAAATATTTAAAAAATATAGCGTTTAGTTAAAAGCTGTTATTTTGACATTACAAACAATTTTATTTGTTAGTATGTATCAATTTAAGAATATGCAAGTGTGATACATAATTCGTAATTTCCTCCAGGTACAAGCTTCTTGACCGCTTCAAGTCCATAGTGGCTGGCTTTGCGGATAGCTATGCCCTCGCCGCTGACAAGTGCAAGGCCACAGTGAAGTCCGTGTCGCTGCGGGTACTGGCGCGAGTGCTGCTCGACGCTGACTCGCTGTCTGTCGACAGTGCACTGGAGAGAGCCACCGCTGCCTACAGGATTGTTGAGCATCTCGCACAAGGTAATATTTCACTCAACCCGCTAATCAAATACGCCAGTTATTAACCTAACATTTACAACACATTTCGATTTCATTAATTTTCTCTTTTATAAGTAAGTAACAGGCATATTCTGGGTGTGCTCGACCCACCGTCGTCCTCATCTATGCCTCAGAGGCAAGATCAAAGTTACGAGCAAGCCCATTTTTTTTTTAAGTACCTGCTAAGTCCATGACCTTTGACCCCAGATTTGTATGGAAAAAATAGTTTGTCCACTGGACCACCACTTTTGTTCTGTTTTAGTATTGTTATGTTGGTATTACAAACTTTACCACACCAATATATGGGTATGGTAAATGGTAATGGCCTGGGTTCAATAAAATGTAAATGCCTTTTCACCTCACAAGGGAACCAGAGTAACTTGTGAATTGGAAAAAATTTAAGGAAAAATAAAAAGTTGATTGACGCTTTTGAAGAATATCTGACTTTGTATCTACACATGGGGGCCTAAGTCTTAGGGGCCATCCATAAATTACGTTACATTTCACGGGGGGGGAGTAGAGAAGTGTGACAAGGGGTATGACAGAGTCAAAGTGCAAAATATGTGACGACGTGTGACAGGGACGGGGGGGATCATGAAATTCGTGTGGCGTAATTTGTGATGACCAGATACCGAAATAGGTAGAGTATATTTACCTAAAGTTCGAGGAAGTAAGTAACATAGAGTTGATACCTCTAAAATCCCGGAATCATAAACATGACGATTAAATCCCGGGAATTACTGGTGATGACCCTTAATTAGATGCGAAGCCATTATTACATCGAGAGGGGAGAGATTGCAGACTGATGTTCTAATCTCAATTTAAAAAAATATATTATATCGGCGTCTGAATGTTAATTTTAACGTGAACTTTTTATGCTAAAATGAAGATAAAAGGAAGGAAGCAGAGCATATACCTAATACTTTTTATTTTCATCGGGGAATATAGCTTGGTTTTTCAGGCAGATATTCAGTTAGGGATATTTCCTTTTAACATTATCAACAAATGATAAAAGAAACTGCTATCTCGCAAAAATAACATAAGCTTCCTGTTATGTAATGCTGGCTGCGTTTTTTTTACATAATTAAAAATTTTATTGTATGAAAGTATGATTGTTAGCTGGCCGGGGATTACGTTGTTACGATTTTTTGATAAGACAAGAGGAATACTATTGTAAAATATTAACATACTATGACGCTGGTATTCCCAGAAGGGTTGGCCAGAGGTTTAATGAATACACGCAAAGCTTGCCGGAACGTTTTTCGAGACCATGGAATAGGGGGCGAGAAATATTGTAAAATTTTATTATAATTCTTTAACATTCCAAATATTTATAATTATCGTAAACTTTATTTTTATCGATACAATTTTTACATAATCTTATCTCTTACTCTAGCTGATTTGCTAATCTTGTAACGAAGAGCTTATCCATAAATCCAACTGGGACCTTACTAATAATAAACTTACAACACTCACATTTTGCCGGTATGTTTTAAATTACAATACATAATAGGGGGCGAGCCTATTGCTATAATTCGAAATCCAAACTGAGCTGCTACTGAGATTTCCGCAGAAAAAAACTGGACTTGCTAATCGAAACCAGCACCTTTATTAAACACTAGTTCTTCGCCCGCGGTTTCACCTGCGTTGCCCCGTTCCTAAGGGTTGTAGCGTGATGTTTTATAGCTTGAAACCTTTCTCATGAATCACTCATTTTCCCAACATTTCCCTTCACTGCTCTGCTCCTATTGATCGTAGCGTGATGAAAAGTATACTATAACCTGCCCAGGAGTATGAAGAACAATTGTACCAAGTTTCGTTGAAATCCGTCGAGTTGTTTTTGTTTCTATAACGAACATACATACAGACAGACAGACAGACAAAAATTTTACTGATTGCATTTTTGGCGTCAGTATCGATCACTAATCACCCGCTGATAGTTATTTTGGAAATATATTTCATGTACAGAATTGACCTCTCTACAGATTTATTATAAGTATAGATAGATAAAAAGAGGGGTGTTATGCGTGTCTGTTTTTTGCATCGTAGCGCTCAAACGAACGGACCGATTCTGCAGTTTTTTTTATAGATGACTTGATCGAGTATATTCTTAGTTATGATTTAAGAAAATCTGGCCAGCTGTTTGAAGATTATCAGTCCTTTTCCGGTTCATGAAGGAATGTGAGCGACTTGTACAGGTCTGACCCATATGAAATTTGGTATCCTGTTACTTCAATGATATTGCAAGAACATGGTCCATGGAACCATGTCTTGATGTTACGGGCTTTAAATTTAATCTATACTTAATATTATAAAGAGGTAAAGTTTGTGAGGTTGTAGGAGGAAATGTCTGGATGTACTGAACCGATTTTGAATTTTTTTTGTGTTGGATATTCCATTTATCGATGAAGGTTATAGGCTATATATAACATCACGCTACGCCTCTTAGGAATGCAGCAGCGCGGGTAAAACCGCGAGCGGGTCGCTAGTGTTATTATAAACTGCCTAACCCTTTTCGAGTGTAAGTGTTTATGTTGATAATAACCTCTGAATATATGCAGGTGAGCAGCAGGAGGTAGGAGCCGGCGGTGAGGGAGCATCCGCCAGCAAGGACATGGTGGAGACTGCTCGCGCGTGGGCCCGCCCTGTGCACACCGAGCTCGAGGCGCTCGCTAGTCTTAAGAAATTGCTGGAGAGGTACGTATCTAGAAGGTTCTATTATGATATACGAACTTCTTTTATATTCCCCTTTTGTAACATACAAGCCTCATTAGCCTAGTGAATAGGCTAATGAGGCAGTTAAACACTATGCCCTAGTGTTTCGGAGCGAGACTGCTACGCTTGAGGTCTTGGGTTTGATTCCCAGATCGAGCAGTGTTATTGGGATTTTCTTTGAAATTCTCAATTACAGCTCAGAGTTTGGCATGAGACCTAAACATACTGGCGAACTGTAGGTATACTAATGTACACCCACAGTTCACCACAGTACGCCTCTGCCTAACTCGTCGAATATAGGCATAATGGTATGTTATATGTTAAATAATATATTCTATAAAACAATAGACGGCGGAGCGTAAATGACATGAAATGGCAAGAATAGGAAATTTACCATCTGTAAGACGGCAAATTCCTCACTAAAAAGTGCTTATGCTTCTTGACGGTATTTGTAACAGTGTCGATGTAACTTTGCAGACAGAACACATTCCGGCCGGTATTCGCACCGCTGTTGCGCTCAGCGCGGCCGGAGCGCAAGCGCGTCACTCAGCTGCGCCGCTTGCTGGCCGATGCGGGACTGCTCTATGACCAGCTCAAGGATGCATGGCAGGAACAGAAGCTTGTTGGTAAGCGATGTTTTAAATAATGAGGACTGTTTTAACTATAGACTCGATAATATCACAGAATAAATAATAGTACAGGTACAAAAGATTCACTCCGCAAAACCAATTAAAGAAATAAGGACTCTTGCTATGATAAAATTAAGTGCAAGTCAGATCACACATCGCACCAAAGTTATGTTAACCTAGCCTAGAAGATGCGTCTCTTTCTATCGCGTAACTCTTACCTCCTTGACGACGTTAGGGTTGTCTTCTAAAGAATAATTAACCGACTTCCACAGGTTTGGAGAAGCAAATGTCGTCGCTGACGGTGTCCGCAAAAGAGGAAGACATAAAAGAACTGATTGAGATATTCGACTGCCATTTCGACCCCGCCAAGGAGCCGAAGGGACCAAAACCAAGAATTCCTAGGAACAAAAATAGAGTAAGTCATCTTTGTAAGGCATTGTTTTTTTATTGGTTAAGTCTGGATCTGGTTTTTTATTGAATATCATCTAAATCTGACTTTACCTAAATATGACGCAGTTGAAGTCACAGACAATAGATAGATAAATCAATTGGTCATTTTTACCCAATGGAAAAACGACTGAACGGATTTTTAGATGATATATGGCCCACAGATAGTTTATATAACCTGGGAAACATAGGATAGGATATCCAGGTTGGAACCAATTCTAAAGTCTACAGAGACGAAATCGCGGGCTATAGCTACTCGGTAATAAAAATAAGTATGTAATGTTTAACAAGTTAATACAATGTGTTTGCTTTCTAGGGTGCATCGTCAGCAGGGGAGACGGGCGAAGCGGAGGGTAGCACCAGCGAGTCGCAGAACAGTTCACCACACAATTCGCCTAACAAGACTAGCAATGGTCAGTATTACCATAAACGAAATAGAACTTACAAAAGTTACAATCGCCATTACAAAATAGCATAGAATCATTGTTTAATCCTCCGTGAAATTGAAGTGCCATGTAGTTAAAAAAAATTAAAACACTCTTTTTACAGAAAGAAATATTTATCAATCCGATAATATAGCTGTGAATACTAAATTAATAATTCATATGAACATCTGTGCCCATTATTGTGGTAGTCTGAAGCCAGAAAAGCCTGACAACCAGTCTCCTAATATAGTGGATATTGCTCAGATATTGGGTTGTGCTCCGCCAGTGGTTCTGGGTTTGATTAGCTTGGGTTTTTCTGTAAAATTCGAGTCACATAATGTAAAATTTTGTTTCTAGGGGCCTGGTGACATGTCAGACAGGTTTTGAAAAAACAACTTAGTTCAGGCACCTGTCTTCCACAAACACAAAATTATATCTGTAAAAATATTATGAAAATTGTGGTGAGAAATAACATAACACAACATAATCAACCCATTATACTGTTCCACTGCTGGGAACGGGTCTGCTCTCAGAATGAGAGTGATTAGGATATAGTCCACCACGCTGGCATAGTGCGGGTTGGCACTTTACGTTTCCCAGGTTTCTTCACGATGTTTTCCTTCACCGTTTAAGCGCGTGATAATTAACTACATATTTAATACGCACATGACTTCGAAAAATCCAGAGGTGCGTGCCTTGGGCTTGAACTCAAGACCTTTGACTTGGCAGTCCAACGGTCATATCACTAGGCTAGTGTTGAGAAGTAAATAAATATAATTTCTTTGTTGTACAGATGTGGCGGCCGGTGATTCTAGTCAAACAGTGCCTGCGCCGGAACCGGTAGCGGCCAACTAACGCGTTCAACTTCACAATTAAAGCTTAGTCTTTTTTTACCGTAGCTGTCATTAAGTGTCTTGCGTAGCTTTCGGAGTAGCGACGACAAAAGGACAGCATTTATACTCACTCCATAATACTTTTACTTAGTTCCACATCATTATTCACAAATTAACTTAGTTTTGCATTTTGTTATCTACTCCATGATCATTATTAGGTGCAATATTATTTGGTGCAATGTTTATTCTTTCATCTACCATTTTTTTTGTAGTGTTTTAGTTGACTTTTTGTTATCTATGAAATTATAGTTTTTCTATTTTGTACCATATTGATGCCAGTCTTTTTACAGCAGCGGTTTTATTAGAAGTAGTACAGTTTCGTCGCTAATTCGAAAGCTGTACATCGGAGCCATAGGGATGTGACAAAACATTTATTCGTATTATACAACTAGGTTTAAGTCTCCTTTGGAATTGAGAGATATTTGTTTTGCATGTAACACGATGGACGATTTTTTTTCAAATGCCTACTTTTTTTTTTCTCTTTGCTTGCGCATAAAGATTTTTTCTATATATAGATGATAATGTTGTAGATGAGTGCCTTAGCAACTCAGTGTAATAAGATAAAAGTATATCCCATTATATTTTGGCCTTACATTTACATTGTTCTTTGCAATGTCATATAATACGCATATTTTATACGGTCGAGTTATTTTAAAGTATTGCAATTATGTTACGCGGTAATGTCGAAAAAAGTTTTATACATTTTTAAATAATAAAAAAATAATAACAGTAATAACATAGGCTTCGGTTGAAGCAATATTTATTATGGATTAGGTCCTTGCTAGTGCAATATTATGGATTTTTGTACAAAGAGGACTCGTTAAGTACAATATAGTACTTGTTTTATTTATTCAAAGATACATTTTATTTATTTCGTGTGTGCAATCACAGGAACGGATGGACTGATAATTACATCCGATATTTTAAAAAATATATTTTATTTTTTGTTTCTTTCTTTTTGCGTTTATTATGCTGGCTATTGCTGCAACAATTATTTGCTGACTATACGTCACTTTTTCGTTTGCCATAGAACATTTCGAGTAAGTTTTTTTGTTCACCATACAATAAGCAACGTAATGGAAAAGTGTGTACCTATTAACTTACCTCTAATTTAGTTAGTTTTAACATAGACTGTACATATAATTTAATTTCTTATTTTGTTCAGATCTCTAATAAATATGTAAGTCTATTTTATTTGTTTTATTTTGTTTGTAGCAGAAGTTTCTCTCTCTTTCTACATATTAATGACAATCTTTTGTTAATAAATAACAGGGTAACAGCCTTATCCGCCTTAACTTAGCATAATCTGGAATATTAAAATATAACTATCGTATTTGATGACCATAGACACTGTTTGTTGATTGATAATAAAAAAGTGAATGAATAATATCTATTATGTATAAGTAATATTTATTTCATATAACAACAACATCATCCTTTGTCCACCCCTCTGCTAAATGCTCCCGCACTGCTTTATCTAGAACAAACTGAAAAAAAAAAGAAATTATTATCTTGAAATACCACCTATAAGGAAGGAGAAGAAGGAAAACGTGGGAGAGCCATGCTTCGGCACGAATGGGCCGGCTCGACCGGAGTGAAGACCGGCGTTAAACATCGCTTGCGTTGTGTTTTGTCGAGTGAGTGAGGTTACCGGAGGCCCAATCCCCTTTTAAAAGGTCGGCAACGCACTCGTGATTCCTCTGGTGTTGCGGGTGTCCATGGGCGGCGGTGATCGCTTACCATCAGGCGATCCGTCTGCTCGTTTGCCCTCCTATCCCATAAAAAAAAAGGGCCGGTAGTCTGATTTAGTCACATAATCCTCAAGATGTTTGTAAACTTACCTCAATATCTCTACATCCCTGCATCGCCCGGCTTAGAACCAAATCAAAATAGTCCATGTGTAGTCTGTGGGACATTTCAATCAAACCTATGCTACCTGTAACAAAATAAGTTTATGACATTTTGGTTGATTTTATGAAGGTCCTGCAAGTATGGTTCACAAGTAAGTATCTGCAGCTTTAAGTCTAACCATGGAAACGGAAAAGATTATAATGTGTCTGGTTGATTTTAGAAAGCTATATTATAATCTATATTTTTAAGCAGTTAAGTTCGCTGTGTGCGTTGCTGCGCGTAGTCATGTCAGTTCTATTTTTTTTTCGGGGACTCCCGCGTAATTGTGTCTAGTCCGGTCAGATTTATTTGTGTGGGAGAATAAAGGAAGGAAAGTTGAATCTAGCCTTAAACCATAGTACCGATTAATCCATACATATAAAATTCTTTGTCCTGAATGACTGACGTATCAACGCACAGCCTAAACTGCTGATCGTAGAGACCTGAAAGGGGGTGAAAAACGGAGGCAATGTTTGTATGGGACAACGTGATTCACAGGAGCTAGATCCGTAAAAGTTTGCAAGCTGGTTCCTTTTGCATGTAGACGAGCACTAAGAAAGGATTTTTGGAAATTCAACCCCTAAGGTCGTGAAATGGGGGGGAAAGTTTGCATGGAAGTCAAATAGCCAATTCCACTCTTAAGGTTCTCAACTTACCAGTACTAGGTAAGCTAGCCACAGTGAGCACGACTCCGCCTGCCGCCTCCTCGACATGTCCCACGTCTACTAAAGGCTCTGGTTCACTGCCTCGCCACGCTATGGACGCCGAGCAAGCACAGGCGTACGCGCGCAGCGGTATTCCGGCGTCGATCAGCGCTAAGGTCGACGCGTTCACGCTTGCGCAGTACGCACCACCGTCTGCCTTAAATTTTAATAAGAAAAGTAGGTAAACTAACTGACAACTTGTTGTAAAATCATCCTTACTAATATTATAAACGTGAATATTATGAGTATATTCACGTTATCCAGTTTATTTCGTTTATCCAGGTCTGTTCAACCGTACCTGGATAAAATTTGGCACAGAGCTAATTATAGTCTGGAATAACATATAGGCTACTTTTTATGCAGGTCGGACCCAACTTTGAAGACCATGCAGACAAAGTCAGGCAGAAGCTACTCTTATAATAATCGACAACCACCATCGCTGGGTGGTAGTGTTTCCGTGTCTGATATGTAATGAAAAATCAAGCCTCCTCCTGGTGCAGTCAGGTAAAAAAATGTACTGCGCCCACTCCCAAGTAAATTTGAATATGGGCAGGAGGATGATAATGATGGTCTGATTGTATCTTTTAGTGATATGGTAATGGATAGATAATGAATGGATAGTTATATCGATAAATAGAGATAAAAACAGAATTTAAAAACACTAGTTTGTTAAAAATGTTCTCAACTAAGTGAAATCTTTGTAATTTCTTATTGAGAAATAGATTTATTTAACCCCATTTAAGATTTTCTTGGCATTTGCAACTTTCACAGCTCTACCTACCATACGAAATTAAAAATATACATAATATTTACATGGAACCAAAATATAACAAACATTGCAGCCCCATAAATTACATTTACCTGTAATACTTCAACATAGATGTCAATCTGTGAGCGAGGATAAAGTTCTGTCTTGATAGCTGTTGTAAGAGCTTGTCTCAAGTGCATGGACATCTCTTGAGATTTTCGATCGCCGCGCGGACGGTTTTTTCTTTCACCTGCACAGAGGAGGCAGGACAGACAATTTTTGAATAATTTTCAAGATTATTGTTGTATTTAATTCCTAAACTAAAGATTGAATGAAACCGTCTATCATGACGTGATAATAGAGCCAGTTTGCAACTTGAAGTTTATTATAAAAATATCATATTTTTGCATGCATATGCATACACAGCATATTTTACCAACCTCATTATCCCCAATATTGTGGAAAGTAGGTACTTCCCCTAATTCCACACTACAAATGCATTTAAAAAAACCATTTATTGTATTGTACCTACTAGTATTTTATACATTTTTTATTTATTCATATTAGATTAGTTTTAGTTTCAGCCATTTATTTCTCAAACAGAATAACGATTCATAATTATTATTATTTATAATTTTTCTTTCACCCATTACGGGGTGATAATGCCCTGCTCACACAGGTCATAGCCAAGTGTTAGATAGACTCTATAGGTTAGTATATGCAGATGAGATGGACTATGTGGTCCTCACCACGATTTGCGAGTGATTTGGCAGGTTCCCGTATCACCACTTTCAGGAGTGTCAGTAGTGTTTTTCGGAACCTGTAAAATATGCAAACTATGTTGCGGACTCTTTGGTATAATACCTGTTAGTGAAATAACTATTGGATAATAATTATTACTATTTGTATATTACAGCATGCCTTCCATGAGGAAGACATCTGGTCCTTTGGAAGGCTTGCTAGGGGACATAGGTCCAACGCTGTATAATAATTATGTTATGATAAATAACTGCAATCATAATGTTACAAATAGATTTCTTTACCTGTAGAAAATGTTGCCATACTGTATTGGCAGTTGACTACAACACTGTCTTGTAAACTTTTTGATTTTGAAGCCTGTAATAAAATAATTTGATTTACCTACTCCACTTTAAATTAAAATTAATTAAAAACTTTAGAACCAAACCAACTATGTGATGAGAGCAGTAATATTTTATTTCATTGCAAGTAAGGTTGCCAACACCAAGTACGTGGTTCAGTGTGTAGTGTTTATAAAAGAGAATAAATTGCATTAAAATTCTATTGTGGAATAGAAATGAAAGTCAAAGAATGCTGACCCAAATATCATAGCAGTGGCAAGCATCAGTATTCAGAACTTCATAGAAAACCCAAAGAACGGTTTGCATAATCTGGGGACCGAACCCAGGACGTCTAGTGTAGCAGTCGCATAAACGACCACAAGACTAATGAAGAAGTTATCTTGAAGTTAGCCATAAAAGTGTAACCATTTATTAATGTAAATAGTTGTAAGGTTAATAATGAAAAGGTTCTAAATATACTTTAAACTTACTTGGTGAGGCCCGTAAACAGCAGCCAAAACTTTTGTATTGCCTTGTTCCAAATACGCGCTTCCATCGGGCTGCATGAACACACCTAGTTTGCACCTGATTCGTCGCAATTCGTTAGGTCTACGTCCGTCTAGTCGAAGTCCTTGACTTGATAATAAGTCTGGTCCTGGCATTTTGTCTAGAGGATACAAATGTTTCTCGACTTTTATTTTAACCAAAATAATTCACTGAATTCACATGCTATTTTGTCAACATCTAAATTTACAAGCAGCGCGATCAGTCAGTGTTACCAACTTTCAAAAATATATATCCTTAAACCTCGAGTCAAATGCCCCTAAAATCGCCTAAATTATTTATTATTTATTTATTTATTTATATATACTTTATTGTACACCAAATAAAACATTATTTAATTATTTACATGTAAAACCCCCAATTTATAAATATTCTTTTTTTTTTTTAATGTAAAGTCTACTAGTCACTACCACAGTACTTTTTATCACTACAGACAGAGTAGAGAATTGAAATCTATCTATCTATCTATCTAGTCCTACATGTGTACTGCACTGGTGTTACTTTTAACCTGCATTCTTAGTTACGAGGAACCGTAACTAAGAATGTAGAGTACCGTAGTTAAATCACTAGATCAACAAATAAATAGTTTTTTCTTGATAGGTTATCGCTTGACTGCTATAAATATAAATTGTGCGTAACATAACACGGTTTTATTGAATAAAGTCGAAATAATATTTGCGCCGTTAAGCAAATAAATGGTTTTTCACTTTTTCAGTCACTTGTTACTATAAACATACACCACTATGCTTTTATTTAGGCTCATAACGAGAACGGTACACTACTGAAATAAAGATTAGACATTCTTACTTTTCTAGAATTTATAAGTTTCTTGAAGTTTGTTTTAAAGCTTGATACGCGCGACAGATGTCAGTGATGCGCATGACATTTCTAGGATTGGGGTTTCGTTGGAAAAAAACGATTATCGTACGATATTCAAAATAAATCGATCATCATTTAAAGTTATCATCATTTTAAGTATAATTAATTCATTTCATTTCAATTAAAATGAGAAGGATATTAGAACATACAATGGTAGGTATACTATATAGGTTTTGGTTTATAAAGCGTCAGGAATCGTACTGACTATAACACTTCCTCGATAAATTATATTATCGTAATCGATTTAGCACAGTCAGATGATAAATGACGCAATGAACATCCCTTATTTAAAAAAGTATAACATTGTCTTGCGTACATTTTGTCTATCAAAAAATTTAGGGAATTTCATGCGCGTCATCTCGATGACAGCTGTAGCTGTTGCGCGTATCAAGGTATGAATATAGGCTCGGCTATTTGGGCCTATCTACGTACCTACTTATGTACTTAGCTATTTACATAGGTATTATTCAATTAGACGAAATATCATTATGTAGATATGAAATTAGATTGAGAGTAATACATGGTAGGTACCTACTTCGTAAGATTTACATTATATGTAGGTATGTACTAATACTAATTTACTTTTTAAGTCATATTTTGTAGTAGATAGAGGTTTGTATTGCTGTAGGTAATGCACATGCGATGAGATGGTTTTATGTTTACCCCGTAGTGGGGTCAAGAGATAGTCTAGCTACACCTTATTGCATTGTTTTCCGTTTTACTTCGTATTTCTTCAATCTCCAATAATGTTTTAGAGGCGATGATGACGGTCTTCTCTAAACCAAACGCTGGGAGGAGACAGTTAGGTAGATGATATTAAAATACTGTAGCCGGGCAGCCCTGTCGCGTGTTTACGCACCGTGCGGCTGTAGTTACCTGATTATTTCAAGGACAGGACCGACATCACAATACTGATATAATATATGTATATCTTTACTGTGACCTTACAATGCACAACCTCGTTACAGTGTCTGTCTTCTTCTTTTTCTTCTATTTTCTTTGTGGCAATTGAGTCGGTGGCGACTATTTTGCCAATGTCAAGTTATTTGTATTGTGCAGTGTCTGTCTTTCCTCTGAGTTACAGGTATACAACTCATCAGAGGAAAGACGACAGCTCATTCAAATTGCCTTATGTCAAAACGGGATCTGTCCAAAAATTATAATTTTTGTATCAATTTATAGATTTTTTAATTTTTATTCCATTTCTCCTCTTCTTCATCAAAAAGTGTCCATCACGCACGCACGACCTACTTTGATAGAGTTTGGCCAACGAAAGCTGACCACGAATTATCTTCTAAACTTTTGGTATGGCAACAATTTAGGACTGTCAAAATTGTAACATTGACGTTTCGTACTTAAGTCATCTTGTGTTTACGTGAATCTTATTTTCGTTGGTTCTGTTTAAAATAATGCCGAAAACAATGAAAGGTTCGACGAGGAAGCTTCTATTTAATATGATAGACAAATTTAACGACATAAAAAGTGATTTGAATCAGAAATCTGCACAGAATATGCGACAACTAGATTTAATCATTTCAATTTTAGGTTAGTTATTGAATTTATTTTAAAATAACTTGATACTTTTCAACTATTTATTAAAAAAAATCGAAATATTTTTCACGTTGAATCTTTTTTCAGGAAGTATCAACAACGAGGCGACAATACTTAAAATTACATTAAAAACGTTACATTAAAAACAGTAAAGAATTTGAAAACTCTCGAAGAAAGTGAATCGTTGACTTGTGAAACACATTATTTAGAAAAATATCTTCAATGAAAGGTATTCTTATGAGTTCAGACTGAGGTTCAGACAATATAGATTTTGACATTCACTTTGAAGGATATGTGTATGGATAGCTTTTGACTTTTATGACTGATGTGTTACTTAATTTAATTTATATTTTGTTATTTTCAGATGTAAGTGTGAAGACACTAAGAAGAATTAAAATTGAAGGGTCGAAAAATCACGGCCAGTGGAATACTCCAGGGAAAATCGCCCACATGCAGCAACAGTTTCCAATTTACATAATTTTCACGTTGCGGCGATAAGAAACAAAATAAACGAATTTTATCATGTGAAAAAACAAGTAAATAGTAAATAAAATTATATTAAAAGCATTTTGTTCAACCATTTTTACCTAAGACCATGCCAGGAATGTTGAGCAGTGAACTTTAATCCACAGAAGTTAAAAAATCGTTTAGCGCCTATCTTTGGTACTGATCGCGTTAAGGATGGTCATAGGTACTGATTATGACTATCTTTAACGCGAAATATTGTAACGCTAACTTGTCTACCTATCATTGCAATACATGAATACATTATGGCGGTTTAACAGGTCTAATAAGGTTAAGGGGTAATAAGTACAATATTACATGAAATACATACGTAAGTATCGCATAATAATTCTTTAATAATAAATAGTATCAACTCCGTTTAAGCAGTGTGTACCCAGGGTTGACAGCCGTTGATTTTTTAAAATTGCCGCCTTTTTTCTTGGACAGCTTTCGTTGGTCAGACTATAGAGTTCCAGTCTTATGAATAAAATCTTCGATACGGGTCGGCTGTAAATCTGTAATGAACCCAGCGGAATAAATTATGCGATTATCAAGAACGTTTAGGATTCTTGGCGAATCTATTCGGTGTGCTTGGAGCCTTCGATTCTTCTATGTACTAGTCGACGCTAGGCTTTATTGATAATCGCCTAGTAGACTTTCGCCTGTTTATTATGTACGTGTTTTTTTAGTCTGTGAGGATGATTACTTTCAGGCGTTCGAATTTCTGTGTTACCTGTGTTATCAATGGCCGCGAGAGGAATTCTGTTGTGACTGCATGAGTGCAGTTAGTAATCCGTTTAACTTGTAGAAGAATTATCAAAAAACATTTTATTTACAAAGAAGATATGTGACTAGTGCCCGCTGAAATAAATTAGGTATATTTTAATTAAAATTTTATCAGTATCTTGATCTCGCGTTCGTTGTCTTGTCAATTGTCATCCCGGTGATGCGTGCGTGTGCATTACATTTGGGTAAAAATCGATCTAAATGATTACCAATTTCATTGTAATGTCGACATAATCAATTGCTGAACATATTATCCAACCTTCTGTTGATTTTAAAACGGTGATTATGTGCGGCAATGTAAAAAATGTGTTGTTTATATTGATTGATGTCCTAAATAATTGGTGTATAATAATTGTAATACGTAATAATTGTTACAGTGGTGACTAATCACAATGGACGTAGACGATTCGGCGGTCGACTTGAGCGTGAGGTGATTATATTAATTAATTTTTATTTTTGTTTACATTTTGAAAAAAGTTGGTATTTTATACTTTTTTTTTGATGCAGGGCATTGCCACCTGAATTGAGTGAGCTAAGGGCTCTGACAGCCAGTGGGCTCACTATAACGCCTGCCCAACCTCCACCGCATGTGAGTAAAATCATAAATACCTACCTATTCAGAAATAATTTATATGAAATTAAATATAATCTTAATGAATAGTAATCAGTGTATCACCTTACGTTTGTACACATTAATATTACTTCCTTAAAGTACCCTTAGAAATACTTTTGTTCATTATTATCATAATCATTGATCTCTGCTGGAGGTCAACTCATTGTAATATTTTTAGTGTTTTTTTTGGAAGTTCTGTATTAATAGTAGAGATTACAATGCAAATTGTTCTTTAATTTTGAACAACTTACGAAATTGTACAAAATAAAGAATTGCAACTTATTTACTAACCTACCTTACACAATGATATTGTGTAGTTTTGGGTTAATTCTGTACCAAATTACATACCATTACACCTGTATTCCTCAGAGGGTTAGGCAGTGGTGTATTTACTGATTAAAGTCTATTGCCATTTACCAGGCAGGCATAATTCCAAACTCCAAGCTGTTACTGAGCATTTCCTGAAGGAAATCTAGTAGTGCCTAAACACACAACCTAGGTACTAAATACCTTATGTGCCACAGTCATACTTATGGGCACTGAACAACTAGGCAATGTGTTATAAATAATTAAATAAATAAATTACTCAATATAAATTTTGTTATTCACTTATTACATTTTCCTTCTGCTTTCCTCAAAATAGATTGACAGGGTGAGTACTTAGTTAATGTTCTGTATAATCCCTTTATAATCTCTTATATACCAAGTATAAACATAATTTATCAAAATATTCCCAATTTAAAATGATGCTAATGATGATGTGAGATATCAAACCAATTAATTAGTGAAGCTCATCTGCATAATAACTTAATCTGATCATTAATAATAGTACTTTGTTATAAACAACTACACAGCCAGGCTCTCTGCCTACCCCAATGGGAGACAGACTTTAAAATATGTATGTATGTAAATAATTTGCAGCTGTATCACATGTTAACATAATCATTATTGAGTTGTGATTATTTATCATACAGTTATGAGCTCCTTTGATCACTGACATCCAAGACCAGTTTTTTTATCATTTGCACACCAATTTATTAACTTTAATAATAGAGCTGGATACCTCAATTTATCCAAGTAAAAAAAATATATTTGAAATTAGAGTATGATTTTCAAAATTCCACAAGACAGGTTAGCCTGGCTGTGTAGTTTATGATATTTGATGAGTAAACTCAAATGATAATGATGTTACTCAGGTACAACAACTCAGGATTGTGAGTAGATTGCTTGATATGTTATTAGTTATGCATAGTTTATTCAATATTCTTACTAATATATATTATCATGTCACTTTTTATACATATCTGTGCAATCAGTCGAAAATGCTTTCCCATTTCTGCAAAGAGTCTTCGTACCTATCATCCCAATTAATGTCCCAATGCTGAGCATGGGTCTCCTTACATAATGAGAGATGTTAGGCTATAGTCCACCATACTGGTTCAGTATGGTTTGAAAAACTTCACATATATACATATACATTGTGCACAAATAAATAGCAGCGGTAGCCTAGTGGCTAGGGCGTCGGATTGGCGATCATGTGGTTGCCAGTTCAAATACTCACTTGGCAATAGTCATATTGGTTTTGCAGGCAAAATATGTAGGAACAAATGACATTGAACTCTAACCAATTTCATGGCTGATTGTACAAGGTCGATTCTGATGATTAGATTAGGAAGTCACTGGATTATTTCTATGATTATTCAGATTTGATAACATTCACATACCGTTGCTGAATGCATGGGAAGATGCAGCAGCCCATGCTTTGTGTTTTCATTAGTACCTGTAGTTTAACCAGATGTTAGGTGAGTGATACTTGCTAGGGTGGGTATCTAATCACAAATATTGTATGTGGAAATCCTAATTCCTCAAGTGACCAATACAAGTTTGCCATAGATTCCGACTGGCGTTAACATGTCTTATGACATGTTAACGCCATCATTTTTAGGTTGTAAGAAAGAGATGAGGCTATTTAATATGTAGAGCGGCATCTCTTTCTCACAACGTAGAAATGATGGCGTTAACATGTGTCTTAATACGGTCCCAGGAGGGTTTATGTGGAGGTATTTTGTAAAAATATAGAATTTCTAGTTCGAAATAACTGTGCATGTCTGAATTATGCCGTTCCGAGCGGCTGCGCTGTTAAAGTCTAGATTTCTGCAAAAAGTATCAATATTAGTAGATACAATAATTACAAATGCAAAACATTTACGACCCCAAAGGCCTTTTACGCTGAGATTTTAACGTAAACTGCGCAAACACTTCGAGTATACACGCAGTTATTTCCTTGGAACTATACAAAATATGTATTTGACAACACGCCAGCAACTATCGCTCACTTCTGCTAGGCTAATATGCGAGCCACGTAATAACTTTGTCGTCACTTATCTCGTGCTGAAACTATGGCAGGAGACGAAATACTGCGACAACAAAATTATGTCACGGCATGCATGTTAGTGCTCCTGGTTATTTCTATCTATCTACATTTTAATTGCTACAAAATCTATTCACATTTCTTTAGTTTCTGTAAAATTAAAGATAATTAGATGATTTGTTTGAGATTGGTTTTGTTTTCTTAATAATTTTAATAATGCACATTTTTTTCTTATAAAATAACAATTTCCTCTAGTAAAATTATGAATTTCTAACATGTATTTTGTGTAGGGCTCCAGCGGCAAGCGGGTGCTTCGCCCTCGGTCTGAGCAGCGCAGCTATGCAGAGAGCCCGGATATCGTGTTGCTGCCGGCGGCGCCACCGCACCGCAAGCCTTCAATGTCTACGCCCGCGCCTTTTACCGGTTATCATTCCTACCTCTCATATTTGATTGTATCTTAGGATCAGCCTTCAGTATTATACAATATAGCTTTGCCCCGCGTTTTCACCTGCTTTGCCCCGCGTTTTCACCTGCTTTGCCCCGGTCCTAAGGGTCATAGCGTGATCTTGAAAGTGGCTATAACCTTCAAGAATTATGCTTTCAAATCCGAATGGTGTTCCAGAGAATCGCCTAAACACCATTTTGCATTCTAAACAATGTGATGATGAAATTACTACGTGAAGATAATTGATTACGAATTTTTTAATAAGCTATCATTGTTTTTTTTTTCAATAGAACAAAAATATTTTTCCCCTAATTTAGGCAAGAGTTCTATTGTCTTTACGTTCTTTCTTAAAAAACGAAAACCGTTGCGCCACCTGTATCGTAGGTGCGTTTACAAATATAAATTCTCACATTCACAAACACCCAGAGCCTGTAGCAATATTTTGTTCCGTATAAAAAGCGAACCAGCGACTCGTAGTGCTGTCAGTGCTATACATAATACATACAAATATTTTCACGCCTGTCTCAACCTAGGATAGGCAGAGATTACAGATTTTATCTTGCTCCTTCCTTGACCACCACTTTTGCCTCATTCACGTTCATTAGCTTCCTCATGCATTATATTCCCATGGCTATAATAAGCCTTGCATCTTTATGAGGTCCGTGCCATGCTTGAGGTAAATGTACCACCTTGCAGAAAATCGTAGCCAAATAACATAGCTTCATGCTATGTTGTGTTCCTAACGGTGAGCAGGGTCGCCAGAGCTCCGCGAGGAAGCGTTGTGTTGGCAGTGTGGGGTTTGGTGGTGCATGCATGGCAGTATGTCTTAGGATGTAAGTCATTCAAGTCACAGTAATGTATATCAACTTGGCTGCACACGCTACCACGTGTAGCGTGTCCAGCCCAGTTAAAAGAAAAAGGAACTGGGGTCGCGGCACCTGTATGTGTTAACTTATATTTGGTTAATCAACTCATTTTCTTTATGTTATATGCAAGTTACTGTTTTTATATTGTAGGGTAAACATATTTTACTCTTCTAAAAATTTTCTTTGTTGGTAAAAACTAGCCAACCAGCAACCAGCTTGAACTTGGCTCCAATTTTCGCATTTATACATATAAAAGTTCTCAATGTGAGAATGTTCTCGAGAATTGTCCATCACTGGTGATGATTATTTGCATACAAATAAGAAAAATGTATGATCTTAACCTGGCCTTTTTTAAGAACGTCCACTTGCTGAGGTCGGTCCATTCCAACTGTTCCATACCGGCCATGTGTACTTGTTGTGTTATAAAAACAAATATTTATATTAGCTAGTTTATCACACGTAAAATTATCTTTAACCAAACAAACTGTCAACATTATAATGACACTTTAGTAACTTGGTCATATGATTATCCGCCTGTACTACATATTTATATATATGACCTACTTCGTTCCGGTCTCAATGTTTGTACTACACTTAATATAATAAAGCTAAAGAGTTCATCTCTGGATTTAAAAATATATTTTTGCATTTTTTTGCACCTTTCCACATTATTAAGCTTGGATCATCATTGTTTGACATTTAATTTTATAAAGTAAATAGATTCATGTAAAATGTTGCCAAGGCGAGACCATATGGCTTGCACTGTCAAAATGTTATCAGATCTCATGTAGAGCCAAGCTTCTAACTTTACATACCCTATCTTCACAAACTCTACACCTTAGTCAAAATATGTGGCTTGGCCGTCTCGTTACTACACGAAGTATTGTATAACAGAAAAATTATGAACAGTGAATACATATTTTACGAAAGCATAGCGAAACGGCCAAGCCACATATTCTCGCTAAGGTGTAGCTCGCTTTGTGAACACTTCGTGACCACTGGTGAGACCTGGGAATCAAACTCATCTCCACCAGCAGGCAGGCAGACCACTAGTAACCTAGTGGTCCTGGCAATTAAATAACATTAATTAAAATACATTTGTTCGCAGACGTGAGTAGCAAACTGAACTCTGGCGGCGTGAACGTGTCAATAACTCCGAGTACCCTCCCCGCCCCCGCGCCGGAGTCCCCCCGCGACCCGCGCGACGATGAGGACTCGGAAGAGGACGAGAATGAACCGCCCCTGCCTATACCCGGACATAGAGTGAGTTCATTATGTAATGTTGAGTTTTTATGTATATATGTGTAACTACAACTTATTTAGGGCCGATTTTTCCATCGCCAGATAAGTTAAGATACAGTTTTTCTATACAAAATCTGTAAAACGTCCATTTTAATCCTCAGTTAAAAGTTATCTGGCGATGGCAAATCGGCCCTTAGTTATGTAAATAGGTATATCCAGAAGATACACCTTTATGAACAATCGGTTCAAAACAATCTGAACTACTAAGAAGATTAAGTATATATTATCATTATATATATCTCAATGATACAAGGGTTGATTTAGTTTTTTTTTTAAATCTTACTAGTGATGTGGGTCACATATTTCTAGTATTCTTGTTAACACCTCATGCTAAGCTAAAAGTTTGTTATGAGTGGGTTTACATCTGTAGTGCAATGGGTGGATTTCGAACCGGCAACCACATGATTGTTAGTCCGACACCCAAGCCATTAGGGTACCGCCGTTTAAACGCAATCAAATCTACAGCAACTGTCATTGTTCATGTCAGTTCATACTATTGTCCATGATAATAGTAGTAGCAGTATAAAACCTTTGTTTTAAAATCCTTATCAAGTCAAAAACTGTGTTGACTACCAAAATTAACGATTTAAGCAACTTCTAGATATATACAATAACGATTTCTAAGTAGAAGTTTTTACTTGGTTATGAATATTGTATAGTTCATGTTGCAATGACTACTGCAATAAATCTACAAAAACCAATTGCAATTTCATTTGGCGATCCAAGCGATGCTCTTCATCATATTAATAGCTGGCTCTTGTTCAGGAGCTATCAAGCGCTGAGATATGGGAGCGCGAGCGTCGCCTGCGCACGCTCAGAGAAAAGCTTCGCGCTGAAGAGACGCGGTTGGTGCTGCTCAGAAAGCTACGCCAGTCACAGCAAGCCACCGGCCTGCCGCCCGCTAAGGTACACACTAACTGTTTTATGAGTATTTGAGGAGTTTTGTATCGTAAATAAACAGGGTTTTTCAGAGAAGACGATTATATGTTACTATACATATTTAGACGAATACATTTTTACAACAAAGTGCATAACAAATAGGTGGGAAACGATATCTGTGGTAATATGTACTAAGGTTGTTGTCCAAGTCTATACTGCAATTATTATAACCTTAGACAAATACCGTTATAACGCTATTGTTATTTAATGCTTATAATAAAGTTCAGTTATTTCACGATAAATACAAATATAAATACAATTTTACTCCCTATACGTCGGAGTCTGTCGTAAAGCACCTTGGTTGTTACTTAAACTTGGGAAAAAGGCGAGATTGTATGTATGAATTGATCTCTCGAGTGCGACAAAAAGAGGTATGTACAGGGTGCTCATACAGTTATGCCTAAATGTGATCTGTCTACTTTTGTATAGCAAGATGTATTTATTTTTCTTGAATAAGAAAATAATGCATGGGTTTTATAGGAAAAGTTGTTTAGTACTTAACTACCCTGTATTTTAAAATGGCAATTCGTTAAGTTTCTCATTTGGTATAGGGTTGTGGAGGAACGAGGGGGGGGACCCTCCGACCAGGCGGGTGTTTTGCTTGGCAGGCCACGACCCAACGGTTAATATTGGGCTTCTGGACATCTGCAAATTGTGTTGTGAATATTACTTGCAATTCAATCAATCAATTAATTTTTATTGGAATTAAATTTATTGCAATTATTTTTTGAATTGTTAGAAATGTTAAATGTTTAATGCCCAATACTGCTTGCGCGATTCAGAATTTGTACCTTGAGTTTCGTATGAAGTTCGATAGATGTCGCTACAGAGCCCTTAATCAGTTCACATTTGTTTCAGGACTCGACGACGGGTACGGCACTGGCGGGCAGCGGCTGTGTGGTGCCGCCCGGAGTTACTGTGACGCCGGCGCCGCCGCCCGCACACCAGCAGAGCAAGGTAACAACTGTCATGTTGACACTAGAGTTATATACTTGACCTCCTTTTGGCCTTAACGGCGAGGTCGTAGCCAGGAATGGGAGGACAGAGACAGAGACTCATTTCAGGAGCGGGGTTCGTGTGGGTGCAGAGAATTGTTTCTCACTGCCACTGAGATATCTGAGTGGCGAGAAGCATCTCGAGGGAAAATATCTGTGGTAGGACCTCTTGGGGTCTGACTGGCTGGCGACCTTTACGTCGGATTCTGTCGTAAAGCACCTTGGTGTTTGTTTCGACTTTTGCGCGTGAGAACGTGTGAGGCTCTGGCAATCAGCAGTCCGTAGGGGCTCTTATGGCAACGCATCACAATCTCCTCAGGTGTTACAGGTGTCGCCAGCTCGTTTGCCAACTTAATCCATGAAAAAAACTTATGTTATTTGTTCCAGCGCATGAACAGCAGTACTCCGACGGCGGCGAGCAACTCGACGAGTTCGTCCCGGCGCACGTCCAGCCTGCCTGGCGGCGCCACGCTCACTCCCGGACCGTATCGCTCACAGGTACTATTAACAAATTAGCTATTAGCTTTATTATTAAGAGCCTAAAGTTTAAAATTGTTCATAAAGCCATGTACACCGTAATGCATCCTCTACTGATGTCATTGACAGTGGGTGAAAAGACAGGTTTTCACTATTACTGATAGTTACAGTAATTTCTCATTAGCATAAAAGTCTAGTGTGAAATGTTTTTTTTTTTTATAAAATGTTGCCCCACTCTAGGATTTTCTTCTGTATCGTGGGTGCGTTTACAAACATAAATTCTAACATACACTAACGCCCAGACCCGGAACAACTACATGTAGATCATACAAATATTTTCTCCGTGTGGGGATCGCACCCTCGATACGTGACGCAGAAGCCAATCGCTCAGCCGCTATGCCAAACGTGTTGTCAAAAAGTCAAGATTATGGTTCTCTAACTTTATTATAGATTTTTTTTTATTTATTATTAATTTTTAATATATTTTTAAACAATTACATGAAAGGAAGTTATCACATATCAAGTCTACCTAAATTGTTGGAATTTCACAATATTCGTCATTGTTAGTTTCTATGAACTAGACGGGTGCGCCAAATTTCACAAGTGTTATATGTAATTTTGTCCATGTATTTCTCGGCAACTATATATCGGAATTATTTGTTTGTAGTCATCAACGAGCGGCGGTGCCAGCATCACGCCTTCAGTGACCATCACCCCCGCACCGCCGCCTGCTAGTCAACATGCTTCCTCTAACAAGGTAATTATTTGCGTTACATTAATACTAGCTGTACCCTGCGGTTTTACCCACTTTGCCCCGTACTTAAGGGTCGTAGCGTGATGTTAAACAGCCCATAACCTTCCTTATGAATCACTCTATCCATTGGTGAAAACCGCATGGAAATCCGTTTGGTAGTTTTTGAGTTTATCACCTTCAGACAGACAGGTGGCGGGGGGGGACCTCATTTTATATATAGTGAAGTTTACTGTGAATTTCATGTGACTTATTATACGTATCATCATTCTTGCCCTTCCCAATTTATTTAGGGATGGCGCAGCAAGTCCCTTTCCTATCATATCGGCCTCAACACAATCCATCATTTATTTAGTCTCCCTCCGTCTTTCCACATTCATATTCGCCACTCTTAGTCACATGCGTCGTCGCTTTAGTCTTCGTTATGACATGTTTATAAGGTTCAAATTCTAATGAATTAGGCACACTCCCATAAATCCACCAGACAAATGAATTACTACAATAAAACAATATTATTGTAGCGTGTAATGGGCATTTTATTCAGACAAATAAACAGTTATTTACCTAGTTTAAATGCTAATCAAAACTTAATTATAATAGTTCTAGCTCCCGTAGAACCGCAGGTCATCGAACCTATAAACTTTCTGTAAATTAGTTTATAACAATAGAAGTAAGTTGATGTAATTAATAACATTACAAGCAAACTCAGGACAACTCCTCAGTGACCAGTAGCACGAGTGATGCAGTGAGTATGGAAATGTGATGTCTTTTCACTATTTACATACCTTTTTTATCTTTTATTTGGCACTAGAACACTCATTTTCCCGGTATAACATACCATTACGCCTGTATTGTTCGAAGGGTTAGGCAGAGGTGTAACTAATGTACACCCACAGTGCGCTGATATGTTTTTAGGTCCCATTTAATAGGGGGCGAGCATATTGCCGTTAACTGGCCATAAATCCAAACTCCGAGATGCTACTGAGATTTCATAGAAAAACCCAATAACACTGCTCGACTTGGGGATTGAACCCAGGACCTCTAGCGTAGCAGTCGCGCTTGGGACCACTAGACTAATGAGGCAGTCACTATTTACATACCTTTTTTATCTTTTATTTGGCACTGGAGCTAATTTTTCTAGTAAAGATCCTAAGAACTGTCTTATTATACTGGAACTGGCTTACCACAGTCACACATAGTTTGCTATGCAATAAATACTTGAAACACAGATGTGAGAGCTATGACCTCTCACTATACGGAAAGCCAATAAAATGCGAGGCCAACCTATAAACTGGATTTGTATAATATGTATATAGCTTATAGATATATATAGCTTGTACAATAGTTTTTATGGTAGGTATAAACTTTAATAAGTATTGCGTATTTAATCCTTCAATATTGGGGGCTATATTTGATAACTTGTACTCTGAAAGACTTCAAAACTTATTTCAGAAGCTGAATATTTCTACTAAGACATTTTATTGAAGATTCTTGGTTAAAATACATGTTTTCAATATTATTAATTTATTGTTTAGGCAAGTTCCCGCAGCTCTGAGGACACTCAGACCCCCGCGCAGCGTCAGGCTGCCGCCAAACTGGCGTTGCGAAAGCAACTCGAGAAGACATTATTGCAGGTATGTCTTTTAGTAATTTATAACATACGCATCACTCCTGTATCGTTGAGGGGTTAAGCAGAGGTCTACTAAGTTAAAATTAAAGATTGCATGTTTCTAGGTTCCATGTAATCCCTTGATGGGAAGATCTAGTGTTTGTACAGGAAAATAGTCTGTCATGGTCGTGGCGAATGTCAAAAATGCGCCATCCATTTTTTTCGGTATAATATCGGTTCGGTATATTTGGAATCCGATATACTTTGCCGCCTCTAGGCTGGCAGACGATCCATGACGATATTTCTCATTCCGACAAGAAGTTCCATGTAATAGGGGTCGAAGCTAATGCCATTTATCGGTCATAAATCTGAACCCCGAGCTGCTACTGAGAATCTCATAGAATAACTTTCAACACTTTGCCAACCAGAGACCGTACCACAATGTGTTGAGAGAGAGAGGGATGCTGCTCTACACATTAAATAGCGCCATTCCTTTTCACTACCTACAAACGATCACGTTAACACGTGTCAGTACAATTTTCAATATAGAAAGAAGAAAGAAAGAAAATGGTTTTTATTTTCGTTTGTATAACACACCACAAATTATATATATATATAAATTAAACTATCGCTTAACATCAGGTGAACCTGGCGGTCAAGCGTAAGCCTATCACGAGTAAAAAAATAGTAATGTCAACTGGCAACACATAATTTATACGGCCAAAATGACAGATGTAAATGTATATAAACGTTCGTTGCTTCAGATCCCTCCACCCAAACCGCCGCCACCAGAAATGAACTTCATCCCTTCGCCCAGCAACACCGATTTTGTCTATTTGGTTGGACTTGAGCACGTCGTCGACTACCTTACAAACGAAGATCGGTAAGAATGATGAAACATAACAACTTTGGATCAATATCTAAAGTTGTCTGTTTATTTGTTCAACATTGCAGGAAATTGCGGGTTGCTTATGAACATCGATAATGGTTAATTAGACTAAAGGTCAATTCATACTAGTACAAGTTGATATAGCCAAATCACCCTTATTGCAACAATATAATGCTCATATTTTTGTCGACACGCGCATTCTGTGGAAGCAATTTTTTAACTTTGACCGCCACAGTCGTGTATAGACGACAAACCAAAATGTGCCCGGTACACCATGGATGCGACTGGACGACAGATTTCTATAGAAAATTCGGAAGCTGGATGCCGAAGGCACGTTTTTTCTGTTTTGACGTGGCGGTCAAAGGATTAATATCAGAGAAAATTTGAGCAATATTCAGATAAGAGTAAATTTGTTATATTAACTTTTACAATATTGCTTCGACTCCCTTCTAGTATGAATTAACCCTAAACTAACATTGACTCGTGACCGTATGCGTCCGCGCAGCATGCCTCGGTCGTCGGTACCGGCGGTGTGCGCGCAGTGCGGGTGCGACTTCACGCCGGTGTGGCGCTGGGAGCGCGGGGCGGGGCCGGGCGGGGCGGGGGCGGGGGCGGGCGCGGGGGCGGGGGCGCGGCGGCACGACGCCACGTTCACGCCGGCGCCGCCGCCCCCGGCCGCGCGCCGCCTCTGCGAGCTCTGCGTCAGCGGGAACGTCAAGCGAGCGCTCAAGGTCAGACACACTGCTAAATATGGATGACATTATACCACATCACAGTAGTCAACAAAATTTATTTTTAGGGTTCCGTACCTCAAAAGGAAAAAAACGAAACCCTCACTTCAGAAACGAAATCACTTTGTTGTCCGTCCGTCTGTCTGTCAAGACATCTTAGGAACGCGTGGAGGTATCGAGTTAAAATTAAAACCATATACTCAGGTCTACAGTCCCATGAAGCTGTGAAACAAATCAAACTTCTAAGTTAATGTGAAAATAGATACGGCCGTTTATACTGCAAAAATGTATATTCCGACACTCAAGGGATTCAAAATTTATAGGGTATTTTCCGTTGACCTAGAACTTTGTAATGTGGCAAGTAATACCGTCTCATACTACAAGTATAGGGAACAATCTGAAAACTATACATTTGTAATTAATTAATGTACGTACAAATTTGTTCGAAACCCTCGGTGGGCGAACCGACTCGCACTTGTCCGGTTTTTTTGGGTGAGACGAATTTCTTGTAAATTTTTTGACGCTAAATCTAAATCCGGCAACAGAATTTTCTCTAGCTAATTAGAATTTGGAAATATAGCAATCTCAAAGTGCTAAAACGCTGTTGTTGGCGATATTTTAAGTATTTTTTCCAGACAGCGAATTTTTTACGGTAATTTCTAACATACCATCACGCCTGTATTCCCCGAAGGGTTAGGCAGAGGCGTACTTAATGTACACCGACAGTTCGCCTGGTATGTTTAGGTCCCATGTTATAGCTATAGCCATTAACCGGGCACAAATCCAGACTCCGAGCTGCTACTGAGAATTTCACAGAAAACTCAATAACACTTTGCTCGACCTGGGGATCGAACCCAGGACCTCTAGCGTAGCATTCGCGCTTGGGACCACTAGACTAATGAGGCAGTCATTCAGTTACGGTAATTTCTAAATTAAGTAATACTGTTTTCCTTTCAAATCCAGTGTCATTTCCTTCGCTACAATTTATTTCTCAAGATATACCATTTTATTTTCATAATGTAATTCGTTGGTACTAAAATGTAAAATAAAATATAGGGAATATCAAAGTTCCAGTACAGGTGCAAAAAAAAAACAAATTTTGTTGACTAGTGTCATTATCATCATTAACCCATTTACTATCCCTCAGAATGAGAAGGATCAGACATAGTTAGGGTTGCCAGGTGTCCAGACATGTCCAGCTTTTTACAGTCATGCCCAACCAAATATATATATACATATGTCTGGCCTGTCCTTTCCATTTTTGAGCTCGGCAACCCTAACTATAGTCCACCACGCTTACCTACTGCGGGTTGGCAGACTTCACACGCCTTTGAGAATATCTCTCAGGCATGCAGTTTTCCTCACGACGTTTTCCTTCACTGTTTAAGCGAGTGATAATTTATTATTAATACGCACATGAAGGCATGAGTTTTTTTTGTCGGTTCGAGTCCAACACAATTTTCCGCATACTGAAGTAAAGCCTTCTTTCTACTTCATGTTGAAATATTGCTTTAAAATATTTCCCAGCGCGAGCTGTTTATTTTTCTGATTCGCATTTACATTGCTTCAAAGTGACAGTGGTGACTATAGTTCAACCGGATCCATAGGATTGGCTAGACCATACAGTCCATACTTCGTGATATCGTATTGTGTTCGTAATTTTACGAACATGGTCTTGTAGTCTTACGATCAGGCAGGCTAAGATGGCAATTTTTGATGAGTTACAATTAGAGATGAAACGGATATCCGGTAATTATCCGGTATCCGGCCTATCCGGCTGAATTCCGGATAGTAGAATAAAAAAAACTCATTATTTTACATTAGGCAAGTCATACCACAATAGGTTATGAACACAACGTTTATTTTTATAATCGCGCGTCTAAAAAGATTGTTTTCTTAATTAGTTTAGTACTGACACGCACGATAACACTCGAACGCCCCCGAGTCGACCCGATCTCCGCTAACGTGCGATAACACCCGAACGCGACCGAATATTTCCCATCTTGGACACCGCGCCAATATTCAAATCAAACTGATCGCGTCATGTAACGTGATAAAGGGCCGAATATCCGGCGCTCCAGCCTCGTAGCTTGCCGAATATCCGGTATCTGGCCAAACCACTATCCGTTTCATCTCGAGTTACAATATACTTAATGACGAACATACGGCTGCACACCGTGCCATATATGCCCAGTATAAGGTGACATCTGAGTGTACGATAAGCTAATACAATGCGAATTAGCCCTTATACTTGACATATGGCACGTTTTATAACCCTGTGTCGTTGGAATATATGTTGTATAATGTTGTAATTCATTAAATGCTGCGGTTTTAGCCCCTCATAGGCTGCGCTATGACGTATTATTGTGACAATGTTCTGAGAAAGGGATGGTGCTATTTGATGTGTAGAGCAGCATCCCTCTCAATCGAAAAAAGATCCCAGTGATACGTCATGCTACGGCTTCTGTTAAATATTATTATTGCTGTTTTCTGTCAAGTCTCAATCTTAATCGATTTCAATCGACTAGTAGCGTAAAATCAATATCGAGGCAGTGGCTCATTTTTCGTTTTTATTATTAAGGTGATAAGATCGGAAATTAGTCAACCGCTAGCTAATTATTATCTAGCTCCAGAGGTTTCTATATGGTGTTTGTTTACTTATCCGGTTGAGCTTTAGTCACAGAGGCAGGAGTGTGTATTAAGGTGGCGGGTAAAGTTTTTCAGATCGAGCTATACAGAACAACAAAACCTCAATTTAAAAGTATTGCAATTTATTGTTTGAGGTGAATGATGTTACACAAATATTTATTATTTTTTCCAAATAAAATCAACTTTTGTGTCTTCTAAAACCAAAGTCGATTTTTATTTGTATTAATTGCAAATATGAATGTGTGGGTAAACTTAATAATTGCACTCGTGATCGTGGTACACACTCGTAGGGTGTATGTGTGTATGTGTTGATTACCGTGCGTGGTTTCGTCAGGCGGAGCACACGGCCCGCCTGAAGACTGCGTTCGTGCGCGCGCTGCAACAGGAGCAGGAGATAGAGCGGCGCCTGGCCGCGCCCGCCGCGCCCGCCGCCAGCCCGCCGCCCGCGCAGCCCGCGCACGCGCACACACACTCCGCGCCGCCGCCCGCGCACGCGCACCAGCACCAGCACCAGCACCAGCACCGCCCGCTACAGGTACACGTACAGGTACACAACAGGAGCAGGAGATAGAGCGGCGCCTGGCCGCGCCCGCCGCGCCCGCCGCCAGCCCGCCGCCCGCGCAGCCCGCGCACGCGCACACACACTCCGCGCCGCCGCCCGCGCACGCGCACCAGCACCAGCACCAGCACCAGCACCGCCCGCTACAGGTACACGTACAGGTACACAACAGGAGCAGGAGATAGAGCGGCGCCTGGCCGCGCCCGCCGCGCCCGCCGCCAGCCCGCCGCCCGCGCAGCCCGCGCACGCGCACACACACTCCGCGCCGCCGCCCGCGCACGCGCACCAGCACCAGCACCAGCACCAGCACCGCCCGCTACAGGTACACGTACAGGTACACAACAGGAGCAGGAGATAGAGCGGCGCCTGGCCGCGCCCGCCGCGCCCGCCGCCAGCCCGCCGCCCGCGCAGCCCGCGCACGCGCACACACACTCCGCGCCGCCGCCCGCGCACGCGCACCAGCACCAGCACCAGCACCAGCACCGCCCGCTACAGGTACACGTACAGGTACACAACAGGAGCAGGAGATAGAGCGGCGCCTGGCCGCGCCCGCCGCGCCCGCCGCCAGCCCGCCGCCCGCGCAGCCCGCGCACGCGCACACACACTCCGCGCCGCCGCCCGCGCACGCGCACCAGCACCAGCACCAGCACCAGCACCGCCCGCTACAGGTACACGTACAGGTACACAACAGGAGCAGGAGATAGAGCGGCGCCTGGCCGCGCCCGCCGCGCCCGCCGCCAGCCCGCCGCCCGCGCAGCCCGCGCACGCGCACACACACTCCGCGCCGCCGCCCGCGCACGCGCACCAGCACCAGCACCAGCACCAGCACCGCCCGCTACAGGTACACGTACAGGTACACAACAGGAGCAGGAGATAGAGCGGCGCCTGGCCGCGCCCGCCGCGCCCGCCGCCAGCCCGCCGCCCGCGCAGCCCGCGCACGCGCACACACACTCCGCGCCGCCGCCCGCGCACGCGCACCAGCACCAGCACCAGCACCAGCACCGCCCGCTACAGGTACACGTACAGGTACACAACAGGAGCAGGAGATAGAGCGGCGCCTGGCCGCGCCCGCCGCGCCCGCCGCCAGCCCGCCGCCCGCGCAGCCCGCGCACGCGCACACACACTCCGCGCCGCCGCCCGCGCACGCGCACCAGCACCAGCACCAGCACCAGCACCGCCCGCTACAGGTACACGTACAGGTACACAACAGGAGCAGGAGATAGAGCGGCGCCTGGCCGCGCCCGCCGCGCCCGCCGCCAGCCCGCCGCCCGCGCAGCCCGCGCACGCGCACACACACTCCGCGCCGCCGCCCGCGCACGCGCACCAGCACCAGCACCAGCACCAGCACCGCCCGCTACAGGTACACGTACAGGTACACAACAGGAGCAGGAGATAGAGCGGCGCCTGGCCGCGCCCGCCGCGCCCGCCGCCAGCCCGCCGCCCGCGCAGCCCGCGCACGCGCACACACACTCCGCGCCGCCGCCCGCGCACGCGCACCAGCACCAGCACCAGCACCAGCACCGCCCGCTACAGGTACACGTACAGGTACACAACAGGAGCAGGAGATAGAGCGGCGCCTGGCCGCGCCCGCCGCGCCCGCCGCCAGCCTTATTGTTTTATGTTATTGGTCCACTACGACAATCAGCAACTTGCATACTGCACAATCATTATCCCAGCGCAAAATGGTAAGGTAATCATGAAACACGGTTGGAATTAAATCCACAAACCTGAATTCAAAACAAGGTAAGTCACCATTTTTATATATAAAAGCCCACACGTACAATGAAACTATCGGCATCGTGACAACTTGCTTGTGGATCAGTCGGTACGAATCAAACATACCCAGAAGCAGACGATCCATAAAGCTTTTCTACACTGTAAAAGAAATATAAAGATTAACAGTGATAAAATCATCCTGAAACCGCCGAGAAAACTATCCAGCAAATACTTCAACTGTCTCAAAACCTACAAGATTTATCAGAAAATACAAAAATGCTCCATATTCCAGTTCACAACTGAATTTAAAGACAATATATGACTGTACAGATGTCGGTGTCTCGCAGCGCATCTCGTGGCGGCTCCACGTCATCTCCGGCACCCAGCAAAACGCCAGCACCGCCGCCCGCGCCTAGGTAATATATTTACAATACATTATTCTATAAAAATCGCCTTTAACAATCTACGATTTCGATAGGTACTTTAAGAAATTCAAGCTATCATCGCTGGTCTAGATGGGGTATTAACTCAAGAAAGACTTTTTTCGGGAGAGTGATTTCAAATCCATATATTTCCATTCCTAGAAATAATTGTTAAAAAAAGATACTACCCCGCCCCCCGCTAATTTGACGTCATATCGTTATGCAACCCCGTTCATTAGAAAGATCGCATGGTTTTTAGTAAAACTGTATTTTTAAATTTCGTATTCGTTATTCGTAAATTTTGAGTTAATATCCTGTTCATTCATACGAACGAAATGTTCATAGATGAAAAAGCATTATAGGCCTCCCAAGTGTGGGTTACGTGATCACTAGCAGTGGATTGAACCCTGAGACCTGGTAGGGTCATGGAGTATAATGTAATACGAAGATGTACCCAATAGTAATACCGATACAAGAAAAAAAAAAAATGTTTTTATTTTCGTCTGTATGACGCACAACAATTGTTGCATAAATATGGCAACTGGCAACACTGCCAGCTATCAGAGGTAATTAAAGGGGTCCCAACAGAATTAATGCCACCAACATTACGAATACAAAAGAGTGTTAGTCAAAAATGTCAAAATATTTTATTTGTAATATTTGTATATCAACATTATAATGCATTACACAAACACAAAATATTTATCTTTTGATGATTTTCCACGCTGTAAAAAATATATTTAGGGATCACACATAAAATGGGTTTCATAGGCCTAAAGGCATGCATGTGTTGTTGCCAAATAAGCATGAAATTTTCGTAGAATATTCTTGAAATTCTTTAATTTGATTGTCAGAACGATGCCGTCATCAGAGTCGCTTCGTAGCCACCACTCGGACCGCTCGAGAGAAACCAGTGAAGTACCAGCCAAGAAAGGAAAAGGTAAGCATCATTACATTAAACTCAAATTATTAACTACTCGAGTTCAAATTGATAGCCGTGATCAGCAGTAATAGCCTAGTGGTATGACCGTCGGACTGCCAAGTCAAAGGTCTCGAGTTCGAAACCAAGGCTCTGACTTTTCGAAGTCATATGCGTATTAAATAGTTAATTATGACGCGCTTAAACGGTGAAGGAAAAACATCGCGAGGAAACCTGCATGCCTGAGAGATTTTCTCGATGGCGTGTGAAGTCTGCCAACCCGCACTAGGCCGGCGTTGTGGACTATAGCCTAATCCCTCTCATTCTGAGAGGAGACCCGTGTCCAGCTGTGAGAGAGTATAATGGGTTCATTATGTATGTTATGAGTTCAAATTATTCGATATTTATCAAGAACGGTATATTTATATACGCAATAACTACAAACATATAACACTTAAAAAAGCTTAGTTAAATACTTCGGAATGCGTTTATCAATCCAAAGAAAAGGAATGTACAAAATTGTATGGTGATCATCCAACAACACGCCTAACTTGACCCACCAAGTAACAGATTACAGACACAATGCAACATCTGTTGTTGTTGTGCTCCTGAGCCCGAACGCGATTTGGTGAAATAATTGCTATAGAAGAAAGCCGTGTCAACGAAAATATTACATTTTCCACCAATTAAAGACGACATAACCTAATGTCTAAAGTTGTAATGCTATCTCTGCTAGTCTATCCTGCATTATAGTTTTAAATGTTTCTTCTTCTCAGGATCATCATCAAGCAGCACCAGTCAAAACAGTAGCAGTAGTAAGCAACATCAGGTAAATCACACAAATCTCTTACAAACGTATAATTCAAACACAATTTAATCAAATTCTGTTATCATTCGGATTCCCATACCGTTAATCTAATCTTATCAGGGAATAAAGTGAAACTTTTGGTGGATGACAAAATCACAATATATGATTAGTGGTCCTGAGCGCGAGTGCTTCGCTAGAGGTCCTGAGCTCGTTACCCAGGTCGAGCAGAGTTTTTCTACGCAATTTTCAGTAGCAACTCTGAGTTTGGAATTTATGCCCGATTAATGGTAATAGTACATGGGACCTAAACATACTGGCGAACTGTTTGTGTAAATCAGTACACCTCTGCCTAGCCCTTCGGGGAATACAGGCGTGATGGTATATAATTGTATTTATGCAGCAGTTGGCAGCGGCGGCGGCGGCTCAGATGGCGTTTGAACAGCACAGCGCGGCCGCCATGCAGGCGCTGCAACATCAACTTCTCAGAGGTAGTAGTTTCATTTATATTTATATCAAGTGATAATAATAGGTATTGTATGCTAATGGGTGAATATTCGAAACAAATTATTCTTCTCATCAAAGTAGTTGTCTCGTTCATAGTTTGGATTGTTTTTATTCTTGTCTTATTGCTTGACGGCTGGGGTGTAGTTAAAGATTTCATTTTATTAATTGTAGTTTTAAACATCTGCATTCTTAACCTTGGGGTTAATTATGTTTAATTTTTTTTCAAAGATTCACCCAAATATGAATTAGTGAATATATTCCATAATAGGATTACCTAAATATCACTCTAACACCTGTACTTCATGCGCGTGATTTCGATGACAGCTGTCCATCAATTATAATAGACTAGTTGACTGATATTTTTTAATGGTCCCAAAAAAAGTTAAGTTAACCGTAAACCGAAGCCGAACAATAAAAATAAAATCGGTTCAAAAGTAAGGAAGTTATAAGCATTTTAATTTTATGCTAGACAGAGTACTATAGCACCATCGTGCGTGCGCCATACAAATTCTATACTGACGTCCGTTTTGTGGGAAGGGGACAAAGCATCCCCACCAAAAAATGTAAAAGCTTATATCTTCGAATTTTATGACTCGATTTAAATTATTTTTTCAGTCTAGGAATTATTTTTTATTACATTTTTTAATAGGATTATTTTTAATAAATTAAAGACCAGTCAACTACCCTATTATATGATTTTACCTGCGCGGATAATGTCAAACGCGTACAGTTACTTTAGTACTGTAATGAACACGACATTTTCAGTATTTTCGTTTCATATGTTATCGTTTATCGTGCAGGCCTGAGCGGCGCGGGCGGCAGCTCGGGCATGTCCCCGGCGGCGGCGGCGGCGGCTATGATGCAGTTCTCGCCGCTCATCTACACCTACCAGCTGGCGATGGCGCAGGCCTCCGCGCTAGGTAAGCGTTGTACGTATTACACCCACACTTTATACATTTTTTACTTTTAATTCTATCTTTGGGCGCCATGCATTTATTACGTAAGACAATTTAGGTCGATCATGTCTTATTTTTTCTTAAAAGGGTATGGGATAGTCTTGATAGTTTTTACGTAAGATTACAAAAATATTCAGACTTAATACTGATTATACTTTAAAAAAGCGCGTGCATCTGCGTGAATGTGGAACCACGCTATCGCCAGTGTACATAGGTAATGGTGTTCCTTTGAAAAATAAAAGAAACCAAACGTCTTTTAAATTTGGACGTAGTTATGCAGAAACGTTCCAACCCACAAGTCACCCGAAATCGAGATAATGTGATCATACTACCTTATAAGACACTTAGCGTCAGGTTTCAAGTTTTAAGTCTATAATAATCGACTTAAAACTTGAAACCTTTTTGCTAATCTGACACTAAGTGTCATAAAAGGTAGTATGGTCACATTATCTCGATTTCGGGTGACTTGTGGGTTGGAACGTTTCTGCATAACTACGTCCATTTGTCCTTTAGATTCTTCGTAATAAATATTAAACAACCGGTCGGCCGATTCTTATTTTTTCTTACTTAGGGGGCCGAAAACTGGCAAAAATCTTCTTACGTAATAAATGAATGGCGCCTTGGCTGGAAGCAGGTTTGGTACTTGCTGGTGACATCTATGTATTTAATAGAATATTAAAACTCGTTCAATTAAAAAGTGTGTACATAACGGCAAGTAATAAAATCAGTTTCCTGCATTAATTTTCAGTTGCATTGCAATGTTTGATAGTACGCTTGAAAATTACCAAAAAAAAAGATAATATAATAAAATACCTTTTTACATTTTTATTAATTTTTTGGCAGTCGTTGTAACTTCATGTTCTATAAACATGAATGTTTAGAAACAATATGCTTAATTTTTACGTACGTTTTCTCAAAAATCACTGATCCAATCTTATCCATAACTAGCGGCCTGTGCCGACTTCGCACGGGTGGACATTATTGAAGTTTTAGTCGGGATCCCTATTTTTTTTGTAATAAATGTATGTACTATGTTACTCAGGGATAATGTAGCTTGCTAACGGCGAAAGAATTTTTGACATCGGTCCATTAGTTTTTATGTTTATTCGTTATATACAAAAATATATTTTTTTCCTCTTTGCAATATTAGTATGAGGCCAGGAATACGTCCTGTCACGGCAATTGGCTGATCCATAAGGGTTTTCTCGAAAATACATGCAAAATTCAACTACTTTTAAACTCATGTCAATTTATTAACTAATAAACAAACAAGTGTAACCATACAATCAGTGTTGCTTTAAAATTATTTTGCTTTGTATTTTGTAATGATGAC
The DNA here is from genome assembly GCA_910591435.1 of Acronicta aceris. Lineage (NCBI taxonomy): Eukaryota > Metazoa > Arthropoda > Insecta > Lepidoptera > Noctuidae > Acronicta > Acronicta aceris. Next base: position 5,634,135 of record OU342781.1, on the reverse strand, counting down.
ACTTTTTTTATTTTCTCTTACTAACTCAGCTTGCAAAAGATGCTAAATATTGTGCTTAACCGTAATAATATGAATTTATATAAGGGGATAAATATAATGACCACCAAATTTAGTAAATTGATCACCAGAATGCTTACCAAATTGATAAATGGTCACCAAAAATTAGGTTTAGGTTAGGATACAACTTATTTTGGTGATCATTTACTATTTTTGGCAAGATAAAGTGATTTTTTGCCGTAACTTTTTACTTATCTGGTGGTTAGTTAAACATAAGCCTTTATATAATCCAAAAGGGGTTTTATTGTAAAATGCTAATTAACAAAGCGTTTAGTTTTATGAGAAGCACTTAATTATCTATACTTATAATAAATCTGTAGAGAGGTCAATTCTGTACATGAAATATATTTCCAAAATAACTATCAGCGGGTGATAAGTGATCGATACTGACGCCAAAAATGCAATCAGTAAAATTTTTGTCTGTCTGTCTGTCTGTCTGTCTGTATGTTCGTTATAGAAACAAAAACCACTCGACGGATTTCAACGAAACTTGGTACAATTGTTCTTCATACTCCTGGGCAGGTTATAGTATACTTTTCATCACGCTACGATCAATAGGAGCAGAGCAGTGAAGGGAAATGTTGGGAAAACAGGAGAACTTACTCCATTTTTTAAACTTCCGTCGCGTGTGCAGCCTTAATGGTTAAAGCTACACAGAAATCATGTATGACGGAAATGTTCTCCTTAAAATTATATAAAAAATATTCCACGACAGCAAATGTCTATCTTTTATGGTTGACTCACAATAACACGTGTAACTCCCGATAGCTTAGCAGTTCGGAGCTTTCTGATTATATTTGTCTACTATTACGTTAGGTGACTGACTGACTGACATAGTGATCTATCAACGCACAGCCCAAACCACAGGTTATAGTATACTTTTCATCACGCTACGATCAATAGGAGCAGAGCAGTGAAGGGAAATGTTGAGAAAATGAGTGATTCATGAGAAAGGTTTCAAGCTATAAAACATCACGCTACAACCCATAGGAACGGGGCAACACAGGTGAAACCGCGGGCGAAGAACTAGGGAACAAAGTAACTATTCCACGCGGACGAAGTCGCTGGCAAAAGCTAGTAATAGAATAAGTTTCAACTACCGATGCCAATGTCGTCACCGAGTTGCGCTATTTTTTACCGTTTAGCGACTGTTTGTATGGGGTGTACGAATATTTATGGTGCATTCATGAATAAGTATACTTTAAGCAAAAAAAAAAGCTTGAGGTGCACAACATTTAAAAAGCAAATTAAATAATTTTGTATAATATCTATACCTATAATAAAATTATAACAGGCCGATGTCTGTACATTATATATATATTAAAGAAACACGAATATGGGGGTCTTTATAGAGCAACAGAAGCCAAAATAACAATTTTTAACATTTTTGTCTGTCCGCGTACAAACATGTACGCGCATCACGCAAAAACTACTGCATGGAATTGAATGCAGTTTTCACCGATGTATTGTTAGAGGTCTAACTTAAAATCTCGTGCATGTTCCATCTTGATATGCCGCCAAGAATCGGACTTACCTATAGTATGTTAATCTTTTTGGGACGTGAGTGAAACTGCGGGCAACAGCAACTAGTTAATAAATAAAAATAGATGCACGTGTGTTGTGAGCATCAATTCTGCTCATGTATTGTTTGTCGTCAGCGGGCAAGGGCGGCAGTAGCGCGGGCGGCGGCGCGGCCATGGCGGCCGAGATGCAGCGCGTGGCCGAGGCGCAGAGACAATACCTGCTCGACATGATCCCCGGACAGCATCCCAGGAACCCCTGGACCAAGAACTAAACACTATGCCCACCTACAAATACTTACAAGTATGTACCTACCTACTATTCCGAATCCCAAACCTCATAAGTAGGGTTGCCAGATACAGGCTTATAATTTCCGGGATAATGGTACTATTAAAAATACTATTAAATGTAATTTGTCTAGTGAAAGAATAATTTAAATCGGCTTATATAGTTCTTATATATAAGTGTTTCAAGTTTTTGGAGGGTATTCTCTGTCCCTTTACCGCAAAACAAATGTCAGTATAGAATTGCTATGGCGCACGCACGGTTTGACGTCATAACGTGTTGCAGATTCTCTTTCTAGCATAACATTAAAATGTTTATAACTTCCATATCCTTGAACCGATTTTTAATTTTGTTTTTGTTGGTCGACTCTATTTATCTTCCACTGTTTTATGAGACCACGGTCGACGGCCATACTAAATTGTATAAAAATAAAAAGGTATTTTTATTGTATTTTTTTTTTGTTACAGCAGCGAGGAATAATTCATAAATTTCAAGTGAAAGTTGATGATAGATGGGAAGCAGTGATTTTTGTAACAATAACTCAACGTAAAACGTATAATAATTACGTTAAGTCGGCAACGGAGTGATTTAATATAAATAACAGCCATCCAGAGCATCGACATGCTCTTTGACGCTATAAGTGGTTGAAATAGTTCTAAATTTAAATATAATTTTTAAACATTATGTGTTCACCCTTTGATCGCCACACACTAGATAATACGCTGTTATAATTTTTTTGTAAAGTTCGCATAATATTGTTTCGATAATAAAAGAGATTCGACGAGCATTTCGAATTTCCCGCGAATAAATCGCACTGCCTACCGCCGGAAATGGGAGACACCTACAATTCCTTTGGCGTTAACGTATTTCGATAACTAGGTATGCGATTGACATATTATAAATGCTCTAACTTGGAAAAATATTAACACCGATCGCATTTTACTTATCTTGCACGACTTCGACATTTTGGGTCGTATGGTTGTTATTTTGTGTTTGAAGATTTTTCATTGTAACACATCTTAGCATACATTTTTGTAAGCACACTCCGTGGCGGTCAAAACTTTAAATTAATAAAGGAAGTTCGGTTTAAGAAACGCAAGCGCTAGATACATACATTCTTTACAGAAACACACCGCGGCAAAGAATGCATTTCTAAGAAAAATCTAGAATAGAATAATTAGTTAATAAGGATAATTTTTCAACGTTTATCAACCGATGCACAAGATATTAAATACGTAAATGGATTAGATTAGGTTTAAATCAACGACCATAGTTTTGTGCTAATTCAACACAAGATCTCAATAGATGACATTGCTGGGCAAAAGTATACGGGTCGTATAAATTTATCATACCCACTCCTGAGTCTTATCTGTGAGAACTGTACCCACTGGATTGGGCAAGAAAATGTAAATAAGTGTAGGTAATCACGAAATTATTAAAGAACAATTCTGTCTTTTCCATATTAATGTCAATGGTTTGAGGAGTACAATAACACTTGCAAGCTGAAATGCGCTTCTTTATGAAGAAAAAGGCCTCGTTCTATCATATCTCAGCTCAAAAGTTAAACAACACCACAGTGCCTAGTTCAAGTCTAGTCTATCTAATATTTAACATTTATGATTGATCAGTTTTTTTTTATAGTGATATGTCTTGATTTTTTATACATAGACATTTTAGAGATATCATTCGTTAAAAATAGTTTTGTTTTAACAATGTGTCTGTAATAGTGTTCTGTTAAGTATACCTTATAATATATATATTATCAAGCTTAATTTTGACTGACAGACTTACTAAAGTACCTCGGTCAAGCTTAAGCTTGTAAAATCAGATTTCAATGCAAACAATTTTATTTGTCTGTAATCCATGAAGTTTGATCACCTATTCATGAAGAATATTATATGATCCCCTTAATTTGTACTATGTATTTTTACATATCTTTGATCATCTTATACATAATATGTTTTATATTATAATTTTGTCCAGCAATGTCCACGACTAGCACTCCGATGGGAAAACCGGTAATTGTGTGAAATGTCTAGTAAATAAGAATGATTCGATCATTTTATATGATGATGTGTTTTAAACTAGGCTACGAATAAATGGATACTGCTAAGAATAACATGTCATTTTATTTCCCCATACTTTGTAGGTGGGTGTCCTTAAAAACCATTTGTTTTTATAGAGTTTATTTTTTATGAAATACTGAAAAGTATATTAAAGTGGGTAGTAGGCGACATGTTTGAGGACCTTTTGGTTTAGAGTAATCGAGTGATTCTCATAATCTAATACAAATGTTTTATGGCAAAGAAGCAGAAAAAAAAGAGCAACGCAGATTTTTTCACCGAATGTGGGTATGAAACAGGAAATGTCTCAAATCAAAATCATACTTCTTATATATAAACATAGCGATGAATCTTGAAAATATACGCTTATTCGACTTAAATTTATTTATGGATATACAGTACGCGCAGCATAAGTTGGCCGGAGTGAAGTTCGCCGTTTTAATGCGCAGTGGATTGTTTACGTTTAAAATTGTGTACTGCGCAACCAAACAGCTAACTTCAGTCCGGCCGGCCAACTTATGTCGCGCGTACTGTAAGCTTATTAAAATTTGTGGTGTGTAGTTGCCATTGAAAACACGTTTGTTTTATAATAATTATTATATTGATTTATTTCAAAATATAATGTATATTTTACTCTATATTCAAAGTATGTATATATTTCACGCATATTAAATATACATAGTTGTATGATAGTAATTCTTATATATAATATTGTTCTTATTAATGTGATTTATTCTTTCAGCATGATGGCAGAACACACTTGCTCCTGTAATAATGTAAAAAAAGTGACGTCATTTATAGTCCTCTGCCTCAATGGCACAGTATAATTACAAATTTAGGATAATTTATACTTTGTGGAATTTTATGACTTCATTGTTACTTTTAGTTTCTGCTTACCCCCATGGAAAAAGGGCGTAAGTGTGTGCATGTATGAAACTTCTTTGTGTGACTTCTAAGGTCACAGTCTAAGACATGGCCATAGAAAGCATGCAACGCGCATTCGTAAAATTTAAAAACGAGCAGACGGATCGCCTGATCGTAACCGATTATCGCCGCCCATGGACACCCGCAACACCAGAGGAGTCAAAAGTGCGTTGCCCGCCTTTTAAAAGGGGATTGGGCCTCCGGTAACCTCACTCACTCGGCGAAACACAACGTAAGCGTTGTTTGACGCCGGTTTTGTGTGAGGCCGTGGTATCACTCCGGTCGAAGCCGGTCCATTCGTGACGAAGCATGGCTCCCATGGTAAAAAATAGGGCCTTACCTTATGAGCGCTAAGGTACTCGAGGTCAGTCTCCGAGGCGAGGACCTGAACCGCGTCTATGATGACGTCAGCTGCCTTCTTCACATTCTTAGCGAACATCGCTAGTACTTCATTCACAGACACCTGGAACAAAATATAGAAAGCTCAAGTTCCAACAATTTTACAAACAGTGTTAACAGGCACATAAACACGACATTCTGCCGATCTGTTTTGTTAGCTTCGTTTTTCCTAATAAACCAATACCGTTAGATAAAAAACAACCTTATATTTCTAGTAGTCCTAAGGGCTACTCCTGAATTCGACTCCCAGCTTGTTAGGTTTTTCTATAAAATTCTCAGTAGCAGTTCGGAGGTTTTTTTATTAGTGATAGGCTTACACTAGACCGCCAGTTCGCCTGATGTTAAGCGATACTGTAATCTACGATGGAGCGCGCTTGCCCAGAAGAAATCTATTCACTTGTGATTTAAAGACACCCAGACTATATCTATCAGGGAAGACCAACTCGGGACCGATTGGGCCCGATTAATGGCTATAGGATCGCCCTATTACATAGGGCCACATCATATCAGCGAACTGTGGGTGTGCATTTGTAGGTATACTTTTGCACCCTTCGGGGAATACAGTCGCGATGGTATATACATATTTGATAAATAAAATGTAAGTAGACACCTACTTATTCTACTCCACAACGAAGCGAATTCGATTAACAGAATTCATGAATTCAGTTCACCTCGGATTTACTGTTTACGGGATGGTACAGTTAATGAAAGAAAGAGAAAGAATACTCACGGATGTTTCATTCTCTCTCCAACAGTCGTAATCTGTGACCAGCGCGACAGCAGCGTAACTCAAGCCAGCTTCCTTTGCAAGCACCACCTTACAACGACAAAAAAGTTAGAATAAATGTGACAGGCGTTGGTTGGTTAGGTACAGTGAAGTACATACAGTTCGAATAATGTAAGTACATGCACGTCTGACGTTAGGCTTAGCTGCGGAACAGTTGCATAAAAAAGTGCTATTTATTTTATTATTTTTTTTAAAAAAAAAGCTTACTAGCAATGTGGGTCGCACATTGCTAGTATTCTTGTTAACCCCTCGTGCTAAGCTAAATGCTTGTGTTACGAGTGGGTTCTAGTCGGTAGTGCAATGGGCGGGTTTTTGAACCGGCAACCACATGATCGCAAGTCCGAAGCCATTAGGCTACCGCCGCTTCAAATTGTGCAAAATATTTTAAGTTGTTAGGTAAATTATCCCGACTGTCTTCTACCAAGCGAGCAGGATACATGCATTAACAATACTCAATACTCAATACATTTATTGCACTCCACAAGTTAAGTAGATGTTACAATGGTATAATATAAGAAACATGTGTGGGCCTTGTCGGCACGGCAAGATGTAGGAGAGAGGAGGAAGTTTTATATTTATTTTATTATTTTCATATTTTACTTAAATTGATATTCATTGACTATTTGGTATATTATATATATATATATATATATATATATATATATATTATATTACTACAACTATTTTTATTATATGATACTCTATTATGTAGTTATAACTATATTGTTTTATTTATATGTAATTATATTTTTATTAACTATATATTATTGTAGTTATGTCATTATTATCAGAGTTTGTAAAAGGAAAAGAAATTAAATGTCCTAAATCATAGTCATAAATGTATGTCATGTTTGTTTATATAATATGTATGTATTTGTGTTTATGTTATTATTAGGTATATTATTATTAGTATTCATTTAAATCTCCATTTATTATATTTCATATACTTTTATCATTTAGGTATTCATTTATATGGTAGTAACATTTAGTTAATAGGATATGTTTTAATTTTTTTATAAATATGCTGTCTTTAATTTCATTTTTTATTCGTGGGGGTAGTTTATTATATATTTTTATCGACATGACATGTGGACTAGAAGAGTGCATTTTAAGACGGGAGCTTGGTAGGTTTAATCTATTTTTATGTCTTAGACTCTGGTTTTTGTCTTCTCGTGTTGTATAGAAATTTTGGTGGCTTCTAACAAACTTACATATTTCCAAAATGTATAGACTAGGTAGCGTTAGTATTTTGTGTTCTTTAAAATGCGGCTTACAGCTATCAGTATCCTCTATATGTACAAGTATTCGTATAAGTTTCTTTTGACAAGTAAAAAGTGATGGTGCTTCTGTGCTGTTTCCCCACAGGATAATGCCATAGCTGAGCCAAGCGTAAGCATAGGCGTAATAGGTGACGAGTGCAGTTTGGATATCTGTGGATTTTTTTACTTCGCGGAGAGCATATGAAACTTAGCTAATTTTGATTTAATTTTATTTATATGAGATTTCCAATTTATATGGGTGTCTATGTTTAAACCTAATAGGGTAAAGCTGCTAACTACTTCTAACCTTTGATCCTGGAACGCAAAATTTAGATTTAATGGTGCTTTTTGAGGCGGATGGAAAGTTATCAATTTGGTTTTGGAATAATTTATTTCTAAGTTATGTAGGTTCATCCAGGATTTTATATTGTTTAGGAGGGTTGCGAGTTGGTTATTTAAATTTATACTATTCCGGCATGACACTAGTAGGGAGATATCGTCCGCGAATAAAACGCAGGGACCGTGTGTATTTTTTGGTAAGTCATTAATATACAGCAGGAATAGTAGACATCCGATGACACTGCAACTACACAACTGAGAGTGACAGTAGGTTATGATCAAGATCCGCTGTTCGCGCATGCGCCCTGCTATCTTAGCATATAATCACAATAAAAATGAAATTTCTGTTCAATATTTTTGTAAGAACTTTTTTTTACTAAAATGTACATTTTAGTCGTAGTCTGATGATAAAAAATATTATAATATTATTTAATACCTCTGGCACTGTAGTCATATTCACGAGGTGACCGCCCCATTGACGATGCATCAAGCTTTCAGCTTTGCTCGAAAACCTACAAGAAAACATTAATCGTAAAACAATACGGAGGACAAAATTTCTTATATTATCTTATAAACGCTAGATTATAAATGATCATATAGTAGAAACTGCCTCATTATTTTAGTGTAGGTCCTAAACGAGACAGCAACGCTAGAGGCCCTGGATTCGATTCCCAGGTCCACCTAAATTTATTATTAGTTATTGTGGGGCTTTCTAGTATATAAAATTCTTCGTAGCAGCATGGAGTTTGGATTTTATTGGCCCCTTGTTAGGGGCGATACTATAAAATTCCATAACCAATACCAATACCATTCATAAACTGCGTCACATTTCAAGGGGGGGGGGAGTATTGTGATGTCACATGTAACAATTTAAATTACTAAAACGGAAAACTCTAATGTAACCGAAAATCTAAAAACTTAATATGTGACGTCACAATAGGGGGTCTCACTGACGACGTGTGGGAGTAGGGAGTAAATAAAACATGAAACTCATGTGACGTAATTTATGGGTGACCCCTTACATGGGACCTAAACATACCAGCGGACTATGAATGTACCTTAGTACACCTCTGCTTAACTCTTCGGGGAATACAGGCGTGAAAATAACTCACCGAGGTCCCTGTATAACGACGGCAGTGCCAGTCTCGTGGTGGGCGTACCCGCGCGCTCTGGCGGCAGTGAGCAGCGCGGTGCGGGCTCGCTCGCAGAACGCCGGCCGCATCGGCAGGTGGCACACACCTCTTGGACCGCCTTCTGTTCGGTCGTAGAACGTGCATTTGCGACCCCATGTCCTGAGAAAATATGGAAATTTTAATTTTAATGGTGAATCAGAATTAAAATTCTGTGATGAAATTATGTAGGTATACCTATTGGATAATAGTAGTCCTCCTATATGACAAGGACGGTTACCATGTTGTAGGATACTACAAAATAATTGTCCACTTTCCTTTAGCCCAAGTTTGCCTGAAACTCCTTTTTTATGGGATAGGAGGGCAAACGAGCAGACGGATCGCCTGATGGTAAGCGATTACCGCCGCCCATGGACACCCGCAACACCATAGGAATTACGAGTGCCGACCTTTTAAAAGGGAATTGGGCCTCCGGTAACCTTACTCACTCGGCAAAAAACAACGTAAGCGTTGTTTAACGCCGGTTTTCTGTGAGGCCGTGGTATCACTCCGGTCGAGCCGGCCCATTCGTGCCAAAGAATGGCTCTCCCACGCAAAATAGAAAATTCCGAAGTAAACCTAGCAACCTGTACCTATACAAAAAAAATAATGTGTTGCGGTAAATCGCCATGGATCGTCTGCCACTTGGGGAGATGGCAGGAGATTTCGGTACGTACCGAAAAAAACTGCACTTGCTTTCCCTTGCTCAATAGTATTCTTGACATTTGCCACGATTCTGACTAGCTGAGGTGAAAGGAGAGGAGAAAAATTACATGATGTCGAGTAGTACCAGACGTATCTACCAGTACATAGGTACCTCTCCGTTATCGCTTTCATTATCATCAGCGTAGATTCCTCTACTACTGGACAAGCCTCTCCCATTGACCACCACAGAGCCCGTATATGTATAAGTTTTCTTTGTACCTAATACTTAGGTGATCAAACCATTATCGTCCTTGTTAGCTAGCAGTATATTAAAGCTTAATGAAATGCCTTCTACTAGGCCTTACCTGTCAATAAAGTCGTCTAATATGACAAGGTCCCCGGGCTTGTATTCTTCTACGAGGGACCCAGTGGCTGTGGTCGCGAGGACGTGCGTACATCCAACCTGCTTCAAAGCCCAGATGTTGGCGCGGTAGTTTACGTCACTGAAATAATTTGTAAATAAAAAGACGTCAATTGTAAATAATAAAGGGTCGGCAACGCGCGAGTGATACCCACTGGTGTTGCACTTGCAAGCGTCCATAGGCTACGGCAACCGCTTACCATCAGACGGGACGTATGCTCGTTTGCCACCACGTTTGTAGTATAAAAATTTTTTAATAAGATTATAAATTTTAATATTTGTATTTATATATTGTATTTATTTGACTGAGTTTTAACTCAGTGTAAAGATTTTTGCACAGAAACGCTTATTTTATGTGCATATTAACTACACGCCGTTCGGAGCGGCTAACTTTAGACACGCAGTTATTTATTTTTTGTTTTTATGGAATAGGAGGGTAAACGAGCAGACGGATCGCCTGATGGTAAGCGATTACCGCCGCCCATACAAGTGCGTTGCCGGCCTTTTAAAAGGGGATTGCGCCTCCGGTAACCTCACTCACTCGGCGAAACACAACGTAAGCGTTGTTTAACGCCGGTTTTCTGTGAGGCCGTGGTATCACTCCGGTCGAGCCGGCCCATTCGTGCCGAAGCATTGCTCTCTCACGTAAAAGTTATTAGATAGACCGTAGTGTACACTTCTTAAGGTAAATCCATACGCCTTTTTCCCCACGGGGGTAGGCAGAAACTAAAGAACGATTCTTGCAGACTATTTATATATTTGATTTCACAATACCTCGGCTGGTACTGATGCTTCCTGCCATGTCGCGCCAGCAACACACAGGCCACGCCTTTGATCTGTCCTTCGATCAACACGTCTGACGGTTTCCCAAACGGCGTGCTCACTTCCTTCTCCACTTGGTTCTCGAATAAAGTAGGGTCGTCGAACCCTGAACCGCCGATGATACCGATCTGTTCCGAAACGTTTACTAGTAAAGTAACTGGGATTCGGCTGAATGAAAGAGTATTCGAGAGAACAAATGGGAAAAGTAAACTGACGTTTCGTATTACCTACACCTACCTTTATAAAATGAAATAATTCGAAATGTGGGTAGTATGGTGCTCGAAAGATCGTCGGCATTCCAATCAGGAAATAAGTTTCAGAGCATTGCATTAGATGCTCTGAAATTTATTTTCCCATAAACGCAGAAAGGTCATCATATTTATAAACATATTATTTTATATTAATGTTCTGATTTTTTTATAAACTTCGATAAGAAAAAAGGATAGGTACTTAAAACGCCATCTAGTGGATTTTTAATCTTAACATCTTTGACTGAGATATATTTTCCTCAATTTTCCTTTCTTTATAACGAATGAGTCCCCGTCGCGTATTATATTTTTTCTCTCAGAACAACTGTACTGTTATTACCTAAGTATGGTAAAGCCAATAGGAAATATTATGATTTTATTTAATGAACTAGCCACCCGCCCGCGGGTTGACCCCCGCTGCTCCGTTCCTAAGAGGCGTAGCGTGATGTTATATAGCCTATAACCTTCCTCGATAAATGGACTATCCAACACAAAAAGAATTTGTAAAATCGATTCAGTAGATCCAGAGATTACCTCGCAAACTTACCTCTTTGTAATATTAGTATAGATAACTTATTTTGGCTTATGTTTAACTAACCACCAGATCTAGTAAAATGTTATGGCAAAAAATCACTTTATATTGCCAAAAATAGTAAATGATCACCAAAATAAGTTCTAACCTAACCTAATTTTTGGTGACCATTTATCCATTTGAGTGATAAATTTTCTAAATTTGCTGGTCATTATATTTATCCCCATATATTTTTATCATTTGGAATGAAAATAAAAATGTTACATCTGCTAACCGGCACTAATTCCCCCTACTACTCATTACTCTTCGTCCTCCCAGAGTGGGTGGTTCAAAGAGTATATAGGTTGATTGAACTCACTACAACTGCTGGGTGGGTGATAAATTCGATTTATTTTGCTTTCTTATTTTTTAATAAATTGACACTATTTATTTTATTTTATTTACCACATTCTCCAGTGCTCAAGAACATGTCTGTAATTCTACAAACTGAACATGGGGAACTATACTTGATATTATTACTCTGCTATTCAACACTATTCTTTTTTAACACCTTTCAAATACGTATTGCAGAATTCATATCTGCAATTCTGAAAAGATATAAACAAGAAACAATGGTATGTAACATAAATTTATTTGTACATTGGAGTTATCTACATAGACAAAGACTAAAACAAGTAATAACTATTTTATATAAATGCAATTCCAGATTGTAACTAATACTATTTCCCGTCCAATCCTTGTTGGAACTTGATCTCTTTTGTAGTTTCATGAGCTTTTTGTAGAGCTTGGGCAAGTTCAAAGTATCTTTTAGATTCTTCCTGATTCTGTTCCACTCCATCACCTTTTTTGTACATCATACTGACATTGGCACATGCATACATGTTACCCAGTGCACAGGCTTTCTTTGCAAAGGTGAATGCTTGTGTCTTATCTGATTTGATAAGATACTCAATGTTTTTGTTTTTGTCTGGTCTGTGAGGATTGAAGTCGGCTACATTCTTTGGTACACCGGTCAGATACATCCCAGAGAGGTAGTGACATGCCATAGGATCGTTATTGTCACAGCTTTTCTTGAGGTAGTTGTAACCTAAAATTGTAAAATAATTCAAGTCAAATAGGTACTTTTTTCTAAATAATTTTGTTTTATACCAAGCCATGTTTCCAATAGCCACTTAACTGTTTTGGTAATTTTATATAAGACTGTTTCCTGATTATCTACTTATATCTGGAGCCGTATTATAATGTGTTAACACCATCATTTTTAAGTTGTAAGAAAGAGATGAGGCTATTTAATATGTATTGCGGCATCTCCTTATCACAATCTAAAAAGGATGGTGTTAACACTTCATAATATGGCCCCTAACTGTCTCATAGAAACCTATATGAGGTAAACAAACAAGATAAGTTGCAGTAAAGTTTGTTAAATCAAAATACTATTATAAAAATATATTTTTACTAGAAATGGTTATGATTGATTGATATGAATGACCTCTTTCCTAAAATAATTGTTTAATTAATAATTGAGGGTTTTTGTCAAGGCTAAAAAGATAATCAAAGGGACTGATAACAATTATCAGTTTATTCATTGTAATAGATTGTTTAATACAAATTAATAAATAAATATTGGGACAAGGGCAGAAGGATGATGATGATAGATAAACAATCTATTTAACTATACATAAGGGTAAATTTTTTTTTTAAACAAAGGCAGTTTGTGTAAGAAAAAATTAAATTAATTGGATCTTATATCAGATATGTATTACATCATGCAAAAACATTGACAAATCAATAATTTAGATTTTTCATGAATATTTGTTAGTTTAAATTTTGATGATAAGCTATACCCAGAGCAAGTATAGCCCGCATAATGCAACTGTAGGAATGATAAATATAGGGATATAATGAGATTTATAGGTCAGAGAGTGGAGTGAAATTTACATATAGTGTATTCCAAATTGCTATTTGGCTAGCAATTTTTTTCTAACTTAGCTTCAGTATTAAATAATATCTCACCTTTAGGTACATCTCGCTTTATATTAACGCCAGGTCCAGTAGCGGTGAGCAGCATCCCTGCGTGCAAACACGCTCCCGGCTCATTGTATTCACATCCCTTTTCAAAGTAACCCAATGCTTCCGCAGCGTCACCTTTCTCCCTCCCACGACCCACCAGCGTGTAGTTCCCAATCTTCAGACATGATTTGCCGAATTTATAATCCAAACAATTAGATTTGTATACCTTCGCTGCCTTCTCGAAATCTTTCTTGATGGACTCCAAGTAATCTCCCAAAAGGTGACAAACTTCGGGCTTTTTTTCTTTATAACAACCAAAGCGGTACTCGATGCCGAGGTTTTCTATGTATTCCTTCACGTCTTCTTCTTGTTTTAAGTCATAAGCCATTGCAATTTTATAATATTTTAGAAACGAACGGATAAGTGAGGTTAGATAACAATTCGGGAAATGTCAATGTCAATATGTCAAACTGATTACTGATAACTGATAAGTATATCAATTTATAAACAAAATAAGTTATTATACTTTTATATCAAATTGTAGAAATTAAATACTGAGTTATCTTTAGCAATTATAATTAATAATTCTATTATCATTTTAAGTTATCGTAATGTGGAAAACTGTCGTTAAACGTGTCTAGTATGCATCAAATTATAGTCATGTATTTACCTTAATTTTAGATGAATCGCCCATTATAGCGAATAAATAAAAAATCCACACAATCGGCGATTTTACAACTGTTATAAAGTGTTCAAAACCGCAAAGCCGGCGTTGTAATGTTCAATTAATTTAATTGATATCTATTACTGCTCCGTGTACTTCCTGCAATATGCTACTCTAACCATAGACTATTAATAATTTATAATTCAAACCTTCAGTTTTAACCGCAGTATAAAAATAATTAATATTTATTTGAATTACAAATTCATAAACAGTACTTTTAGTTTGTTACATGTTTTTATTATTTAGATAATGTGTTATTAATTTTCTAGTACCTAAGTACTGTAAATACTTGAATTTCGAAATATTAAACACACTATGAACATGCAGCAATTAAACGCATCTGTCATCTATTTTTTTAAAGAACAGCTGATTACCTTTGACTTAACCCTAAAATGCTATAGTGTAAATTGTGTTAAATTATGAGCAATAAAAACATGGCTGCTTAATTGTTATTTATTCACACTAGTACATATATCAAAAGCGATTCTTTCAATTACGTAGATATTTTTTTTTAACAAAATGATAGCCATCTTGCTTCAGATACTATGAATATTAATGTAATAGATCTAAGGAAATTACATTAATATTTATAGTATCTAAAGCAATTACAATTTCCATTTTTGGAGTAGCAAAACGACTACATAAATTTTGGGTGTCCAAGCAAACAAGGTCCAGTAATGGAGTATTGAGTTAAGACTAGATTCGGTATTCGGAACCGCTGAAATGTGGAATGGGCTTCCCGAGTGGGTCTTCCCCGATGGGTGTCTTTAAATCACGAGTGGATCGGTTTCGTCTAGGCAAGCGCGCTCCATCGTAGAACGCAGTAGCGCTTAACATCAGGCGAACTGGACGGCGGTCAAGCGTTAGCCTATTACGTATAAAAAAGATATCTAGAATAATCAATTAATGAGGATTAAAAATAGTCAAATACTTATACATTTTTTTTTATCAGACATTTGAAGTTGAAACTCTGAAAAAGATTTGAGGAAAACCTCACTCATAACTTTCGATTGGTGAACCGATTTTGATGTATCTTTTTGCTAAAGCTGGTGCTTCCCGTGTGCTCCCATTTTAATTTGGTCCACTTGCGACAATGGCATCCATGAAAAAACCATATAAGTCTTAAATTTGCATTAGTAATTGCGCGATTGTTAAATGGACGAGTAACTCTATTGAGTTATTCGTCCATTTGACAAAATCGATTGGCGTGATATTTCACGCCAATCGATTTTGATGATTCTTTTTTTGATTGATAGCTAATACTTAAGACATAGTCCCATAAAAATTTGGTCAAGATCTGATCACAAAATGACAATAACACGTAAATGATAACGTCGTCTAGTTATGTGTAAAGTTTTACTCGCCAAATATAAAAATAATGCAAATATGAAATAACAGTTTCGGAAGTCGGCGGCGAAAACAAAAGTTCAAACCAAATCGATGGCACCCACTTCCGAAACTGTTATTTCATTTTTGCATTATTTTAAGGTTTTTGAAGGCGGTTTTACTTTTTGTTAAAAGTTATTTTTATTAAAATTTCTCTTAATATTTCCGGTACCAAATATAATGACTACTATTTATGAACTTGTAGATAATCAAGCATTAATTAATAATCAACTAAAATCGCGAAATGCGATTTTTCCACCCAACTTTTTAAAACTGCGTATATCTCGAAAACTAAATGCCGAGAACTAGATTCATTGCAGTATAGGTACAAATGTACAATAATTGTCAAGTAGCTAGATAGCATAGCTTATACAGCCAGCAGTGAAAGGGTTAAGCTGTTATGTCAAATAATTTTGTAAAAGTCAAAAGTTATCTTGTTTTTTTACTGACTGGTACACTTTGATTATTCATAATCAGTGTTTGGTGTTGAATATTTTCAATATTTTGCAAGTGCGGACACTTTTAGGTAAAACAGTAATCATAAAAATATTGCAAAATGACAGAAAATGAGGAATTATTTTCAACCCGCATGCGAAAAGCTACGAGGCAAATTCATAACATTAGTGATGCTCTAGTAAACGCAAAATTCGCTCTTTGTAAGTATCTTGATTTCTTGATAACTGTCACCTTATAGATAAAGTTATAAACAGTATTCCTTTCAAGAAAATTTTACATTTGATTGATTTTCTTCCCTATCCTGTCATCCTTTGTTGTTTTTGAAAGTCATTGGGCAATTTTCTAACGCAATTGCCTTTTCGGCATCTGTAATTGAATTCCTCCAAGTCACAACTCATCTAAGGTCCTGCTAAGCAGACACAATAGGGAAATCTATAGTTTTTGAGTATTAAGACTGGAGTAATTAAATTCAAAGATTTTTTTTTTAAACTTTATTGTTTTAGCTTTAAGAGATGAAGAAGTCTGGGGTGGAGGGCTCTTTATATTTTACCATATCTTCGGTTTCCTGGAGGATGCTAAAGAGAGGCTGAAGATGCCTGATTTTGACAAACTATTTGTCACTAAGGCTTTGTACAGGTATTTGTTTTTGTATGTAGGTATGAATGGAAAATTTCGAATGATGTTTATATTGGATGGTGATATATACAATCACACCTTTCTCCCACAGGGGTAGGCAGAAGCTATGGTCCTAAAATATAATGGACATTCTATGAAAACAAGTTTCAGTGCATTTATTATTTACTAGCTTCTACCTGCGACACTTCTGGATTGGGTCTGACCTGGATAGAAAGTATCCTATGTGTTATTTCAGGCTATACTCTGTGTGCTAAATTTCATCCAGATCTGTTCAGAAGTTCTAGAGTGAAAGAGTAACAAACATCCATCCATACTCACAAACTTTCATGTTTATAATATTAGTTTGGATTGTTCAGTTGAAAATGTACATAAATTTTCCCTTTACTAAAATAACTTTATAATCTTAGCATGGAAAATGCAAAGAAATCACAAAAAGATAATGTACATTAATGTTCTTATTGCTCCAAATAAATCTTAACTTAAATCTTATCTTATTTTGGATTCTGCTCATGTTTCCTTAACAATAAATCTCGTCATAATATGACATGACATGTCTGTTTGAGTGTTTGCTCAACTCTCTTAAATTACTTTGGAAACCTACCTTGTCAGTGATTTTGCAATATTGTGAGAGGAGTGTCTTCCAGTGTTGTTGCTTTAAAAGTTCAATGGCTGTTTTAAAGTAAAAATTTATTTTTTATTAAAATGACATTATTCTCTCTCCTTCTTGTATAAGCAACAAAAACCACCTTATACAAGCTTACCTTTATTTTACAGGAAGAAAGCTTTTGAAGAGGACTTGGCGCACTACTTAGGTGAAAACTGGAAATCTATACCTAAAGCTCTAGCCCTAGAGAACTATCTTGACCATCTCCAAGAGCTGGAGAGGTCAAACCCCAGGTTGCTGATGGCATATGTCTACCATCTGTACCTAGGACTGCTGAGCGGAGGACAGATTCTGGCCAAGAAACGGAGGATGTTTGGTGATGGTGAATATCGTTATTATCATAGCCTCTTTTAACATTTCATAGTTACACAAGCTGAATTTCATTTAGACTGAGTTCATATTACAAGAGTGGGGCAAGTCTTCAAAAGATACGACTTTTATATAAGGCATTTTAATCCTAGCTTTATACTAACTAAGTTGGGCATCATGTTGTTGGTTGTAGAAGTCAACTTCTACTTCAAACAGCATTTTGATGTACTTAAACATATTTTTTATATTCTTTCTAAACATACACATTAACGTTCATGATATAAAAATCACGTAGAATGCTGCAGTTACTTTTTTACAGCAAATGATTAATAGTTCTATGTTTAGAGTGATCACTACCCATAATTTTTGATACACAACAATTGTAGTGTTTATTGTCACTAAAATAAGGTCAAGATAGAAAAGTTTCTATGGATTGTTAGAAAACACTCTCTAACATAAATTATCATCTCCATTGCAGAAAACGCAAAAGTCGTAGCTTATACTGATAAAGTAACAGACTTCACTGGGTCAGACATTGCTCAGCTCAAGAAAGACTTCAGACAAGCCATGAACGAGATAGCTGAGAAAATGTCAGAGGAAGAGAAACTAGAGTTCATTGAGGAAAGTAACCAAGTGTTTGTTATGAACAATTTGATTGTTAATTCTGTTGGAGGACAAAATAAGGTGTTATATAACTTGCTGTTTAAGTTTACAGCAGTAGTCATTGTTGTGGCTGGTGTGGTGGTAGCATATAAGATGTATAAGCACCCAAGGATATAGTTTGCAGTGATGATTATGACGTAATAGTATAGATTTATCTTCTTTCATGTAATGTGCGAGGCGAATCTTGATGGGCTCCTAGAGGTCAAGCCTTGCAAAAATGTAAACTGTTTTCAAGTCTTAATAATAAACATGGGTATATCAAAATATATCTAAATTCGAATCGTATCTATAATCTGAGCTGGATAAACAGATATTCCAAAACCAAACCACTCCAAAATATAAATCGCCCTCACGAAAACGCGATTCAACAAACGCAAACGCTACTCAACACCTAATAAATGATGAGGGATGATGATACGAAATACGAATCCAAATCGAATCGCGCAATCACAATTGCTTTTTTTATTTCTTTTTTATTTGTGATAGGCTTACGCTTGACCGCCAGTTCGCCTGATGTTAAGCGATACTGCGATCTACGATGGAGCGCGCTTGCCTAGAAGAGACAGATTCACTAGTGATTTGTAAACACCCAGATTATATCTATCAGGGAAGACCCACTCGGGAAGCACATTCCACATTTCAGCAGTATGCATGATAAAAGTGGACTTAAAGCGTTTCGTTGGGGTTTCCGGAATGTAAACTTGTGCTAACTTCATTAGCTTTCTTTCTAGAAAAGCAAACGTTCGGTGGAGTAAAAGCGAATTACATTACAATTGGTAGATTTGGATATTAGGTTGAAAATGCAGCTAATGTTTACTTAATGATAAGATAAGTGTTAAACAATTTCAATTTTTTTCAATTATTGACCAACATTACCACTATTTCTGTATCATTAGGTAGCAGAAACGATCGTCAAGTACCAATCTTGCCCATGAATGACTACCTAATATTATTTTTTGACAATGTGTTTTCTCTTAAAAACTGACCGTGATATAACATTTTAATTTCCCTTTTTTATACCACTAAGGTGGCAAACGAGAATGGTATGGCCTGCATAACGTTAAGCGGTTACCGTAGCCACTATCACTCGCGCGTAGCCGACCCTGTGAATAAAGGAGGAATAGTTGGGCTGGCAGCATAAGACAGGAGACAATAGCGTGATGCTTACCTATCTGCCAACACAACGCTTCCTCGCGGAGCTCTGGCAAACTTGCTCACCGTTAGGATCCTAACGGTGAGCAAGTTCGCCAGAGCTCAAAGGTTAGCGTGCTATGTTGTGTTCCTAACTTAGGAACATAACATATCACTCCCTCTATCATTCAGAAGAAAGAATAAGATTTAAATGTTTTATTTTGTAATTTAAGTGGGACAAAGACTCGTTTCCACAAAATGTATCAACAAATAATATGATTATCATAGTGATAATGAGAAATTAGTTTTGTAGGAAAATGTAAAGTTTTTCATTGTTATATTATGTGACTTTTAATTAAGACTGTTAAAGTAATAATAAAGTCTTCCTATTTATTTGTCGATTTAATTTCAAAGACCCGTTTACACAATGGCCGATGTTGGTACTCACACGCACAGTACTCACGTTGTACTACGATCGTTTTGCGATTGAGAGAGAGGGATTCTGCTCTACACCAGTGTTAGGTATTAATTTGGTTGTAATTAATTTTTTAATTGCAATTGATTGTAATTTTAATTGTTTAGTGCCCAACACTGCTGCACATTAAATAAAGTCTAAGGGATGACTTTGTCAAGGGTGTCATAGCGTGGTACTGTCTGAAGTCCTTAGCGCGTTAATTTATGGGTTTATTGAGGTAGCAAAATGAGTGTGGTTACGTCAATGAAGTTGACATAACCCCAACTCCAACTTCCACAAGCGAATGATCTATGAGAATTTTCTAATACAAATATTGATAAAAGCACATATCTGCCGTAAACAAACAATTTATTCCTTCTTTTAATAAAATGAATCTATTTGGCGTTAGGCTGAGTTTTTTTTATTGATTCTGTCAGCTAACGAGCAGACGAGCCACCTGATGGCAGACTATCAGAACCGCAGCAAACGATGAGGAACTCGCTCTTACGCGCAAAAATCGAAACTCGCCAGTGCTGTGCGACAGTCTGCGACGTGAGGGTGGCCGCCAGCCAGTCAGATCCCAAGAAGTCCTACTAAAGTGAGGAATTGTATTCTAACCCGTCCTACACGGGGCAAAATGAGTTACGGAGGTATACATTTTATAGACGAATGAGAAACTTCTTCTTAGTAAAATCATTAAAAAAAGCTTAGAATGAAAATATTTTGCTACGATGTTGTACTTGCAAAAGACACACAACTTCTTTCCCACAGGTTAAAAATGAAGACAGACATCACCTATGAAAAATATTTAATTGCCTCATTATTTTGTGTCTTAATTATAAATAATTAAATATGTACACAGTAATCGTTAATTCATATCTATTTTATTATATTAAAACACAATTCTATTAAGTAAATATTGTTTCAAATAAGTTATATTTATTTGGACAATACGAAACATACATTTTATTACCTAATTTTAAACACTTTGTCCTTATAATTGTACTATTAAACTAAGTTTTAATGCATACTTTTGTATTTTGACGAACAATCTACAATCTTCGTGGTCGGCTACTTTTGAACCTTAACTTGAATACATAAGGTTGAAAATCAGACAGCCAACGTATTACACCGTTCATCTTCACTATATTTGTCTAAACCTTAGACAAATGCAAAAAAAATATAGATTACACTACCGCTGAACTTTTACCGTCAAGTAAACAATTGCAAGGTAATTCTCTAATCTTGATTGATTAAAAAAAATAGAGGTCCATAGTTTTTCTAAAAGGGCACTTTTTAATCATACTAAAAAAATTGCCCAGATAGGAATTGATATAATTACTTTCATATTATATTATTGTTATTAATTAATTAAAGAAACCGTGGGTCGAAACAATTGTTTTTCCATTGAGTTTGTTAATTGATCCTTGCTAGATTAAATTCGTCTCTATATTTTATAGAGACAGCGTTGAATTTGTATAAAATTTATAATGTAAAAAAACCTCTTTCGTAAAACCTTATTGCGGAGAACACGGTACGTTTAGCACAGGTACAGTATTAGTATTATATGGTATACGATATCGCGATTATTCTAGTGTTGTTCCTCATCATCTAAACGAAGGAATGGTGGGGGGTTCCATCGCCATATCAATCAGTTCATCGATGTCATCTGAGTTGAAGAATGATAGCTCCAGCTGTGAACAAAATTAGTTTTGATGAGAATTTTTCCAAGCGGCCGCGCAAATAAATAAATATAAAGTGTTATTGTACACATTCACAAATACGGAACTTTGCCCCGATTCCTTAAGGCGGATCGTTCAGCTGTGCCCGCGAAATTCTAATTTCAAGTGATTTTTCGCAGTTTGTAGGTCTATAACAAGTTCTAGATTCATGGTAGTTGTAATTGCGACATCAACTATACAACATTCACAACTGAGAACTAAAACCTTTACTAATAAATCCTTATCAAGCCAAAAACTTGGCGCAATCTGTGTAATTGGTCAAAATTGTCATTTCACACTATTTTTAGCTACAATAATGATTTTTAAGCAATGGTTTTAGATAAAAATTGTGAATTTTGTATAGTTACTGTCGCAATTACCATTACTATGAATGCAGTACTTATTCTAGACCTACAAACTGCGAAAGACCACTCGAAATTTGAATTTGGCGGGATCAGGTGAACGATCCGCCTTAAGCCGAGTTTTTACATTAAAATTTATAAGAATATAAATAAATGTGTTTTCCTGCAAAAAAATACTAATTACATTACACATTCAATAATCACGAATGCTAAATTTTGTCTCGCTATTAAAATTTACCACTGCAAATCAATTTTCATTGGGAGATCTTGAAACCTACGTGCTAGGCAGTGTTGGACATTAATTGGGCATAAAACAATTAAAATTTGAATCAATTAAATTTTTAATCAATTGCAAACAAATAAATTTTGAATTGTAATTAATTTAATTTGGTTGCAATTAAATTAATTGCAATTGTTTGATATTTTAATGGTGCTAGAGATTTTGATTAATAATAACCGACCAAGATGTTCAAAACGACCGAGAGAATAAAGCCTCACTTGCAGTTTTTTAAGGCTACTGCGTTTCATATTCGTACTGTAATTATCTGGGTTGGTAAACTTTCAAATATTCAAAATCTTTAGAGTTATTAGAATTAAATTAAATTAGAAAGAATTCTCATTAGCAGCTCGGAGTCTGGATTTGTGCCCGGTTAATGGCTATAGGCTCGCCCCCTATAACATGGGACCTAAACATACCGGCGAACTGTGGGTGTACATTAAGTACACCTCTGCCTTACCCTTCGGGGAATACAGGTGTGATGGTATGTTATGTGTACCTATGAACTCAGTATCGACCTACTACAAATCTACTTATTAAGACTTGACCTTGGGACTTCAGAATTCAGACCAATGTTAATTTTCTTAAATTATGATAACTGTCTTGCTTGTTTCTATTAAGTGATAACCTTTTGGGTCAACGAGTGCTTCGCTTTCATTCTTATTAACTTATTTTAGTTTACATAGAAATACATAAATATTTCGTGTTACTTACTAAGAGATTGTGCCTTCGAGACATCTTTTGGCTGATAAAATTTGGAATTTTTATATATATTCCGGAGACTTGTTACTAAGTTAAAGTAGAGAATATCAATTTACTGATTTATGATACATTATCAAATCCCGGATTTGATCCCATCACCAAATCTCATCCCGTACTCGTATTCTTTATCAAATCCCAGATTTTTTTTCATTAATCGGAAAATCGACAGCTCTTAAAATATAATAGATAAGTACAGTACACAGTTATTCTTACATCCTATTACGGGTCTACAATTTACTTTACTTTTCTTGCAAACAGAAAAACAAGAACAGAAATTTTTTTAAAAGAAAAAAGCGTGTGAAACCGCGGGCGGGTCGCTAGTGTGTGAATATAACGCGATGAAATCCGTAATGTTTTATTTTAATAACTAGTTCTTCGCCCGCGGTTTCACCTGCGTTGCCCCGTTCCTAAGGGTTGTAGCGTAATGTTTTATAGCTTGAAACCTTTCTCATGAATCACTCATTTTCCCAACATTTCCCTTCACTGCTCTGCTCCTATTGATCGTAGCGTGATGAAAAGTATACTATAACCTGCCCAGGAGTATGAAGAACAATTGTACCAAGTTTCGTTGAAATCCGTCGAGTGGTTTTTGTTTCTATAACGAACATACAGACAGACAGACAGACAAAAATTTTACTGATTGCATTTTTGGCGTTAGTATCGATCACTGATAGTTATTTTGGAAATATATTTCATGTACAGAATTGACCTTTCTACAGATTTATTATAAGTATAGATATAGAAGAAGATATGAATAACAATGTAGGGTAGTGACCAGTCTCTGTGTATCGGCGCAGGGTCGGCACGTGAGGCGGCCCTCGCTGCACTCGCAGCGCGGCGGCGAGGCGCAGCGCGACGCGCCCGCGGCAGCCCTGGCGCCCACCACCGTCGAGAAACGACGCGCCGTCGGACGGTCCCCTTGTAGCTTAGCTCCCGCGAATATTGTGCCTGGAATACAAAACAAAATTACACGATTTTATTCTCCGTTTCATCCTAGTTTGAACAAGAGTCATAAAATGATTAAAATGATATTTATTTCTGTAAATAGATCATAAAAAGATACTTTTACAAGTCAATGCTTTACATTTTTTTTAGACTTAATGGCGCCGGCTTTTCCTAACTGACGACTTCTGAGAAGAAACACCGAAACAAACTCAGAGAATCATGATCTTTTTTAAGGGATCTAAAAATCTGTTCTCATAAGGGATGAAAAAGGATACAAATACACGAAAATTGGGACTCCTTTTTACCCGACTACAAAAAGGGAAAGTTAATGAGTTTAACAATCTGTATATGGATGATAGATCCTAGCTCAAAAACTAGTAATCAGATTTTGAACTGTATCATTATATTATCATTGATTCGTCTTTACAGTAATGCTATGAATTTTTGTAAAATATATACAATATGGATAAAAAATGACGTGTGGCACTCGGGGACTGCCGCGGTAAAGCTATTGCATAGCGTTTTTTATCAACTTATGTAATATAACCAATGCCACCTAAAGGCGGGTTGCTGAACTAAAGAGACAAGCGTGTTTCTCTTTAGTTCAGCAACCCGCCTTTAGGTGGGATTGGTTTTTATCAACTTATGTAATACAACCAATGCCACCTAAAGGCGGGTTGCTGAACTAAAGAGACAAGCGTGTTAGGTTTTTTTCGTTACGGAATTTCTGGATTCGGTCCCCACGCTCAAGGCCCGCGATAGAAGCTATGCAATAGCTTAATTAAATAAATTAATTTAGGCTTTTGCAGTGGTCACTAGCCGCTATTACTTGTCCAACTGTAAAATTACGGCGGCATGCGACCACAGTCTGAACACTACGGTGTATATAAATGTCATTTTGTTGATTTTAATCAAGTATTTTTTCTAGTAGAAAGGTGACATAGGAATATTTTCTTGTTTCATGTGATTTTTTTAACCCTTATTTTTATTTAAAGTTATAACAAAATAAGTAATTTATACCGTTGGTCTCCATAGCCAGTGATGTACAAAGTCCGAGTTTGTCCTTAGGTAGCTTCACTTGCTTCCTGAGCGCGGCGTCACCTACCAGTCGCTCGTAATCTTTATTTGTGTATGCCAGTGTGTTGTCCACTCCTACATCACAAAAAAATATGTATATATAAATAAAGTTTGAGAAAATTCAACCAATAATGTTAGTTTGCCTCAGAATCTGTATGTTTGTATGCGTGATACGCAAACAATACTGCACGAAACTATGCGGTTTTCACACTTGTATTGCTGAATACAGCTTAAAATCTGGTGTATGTTTCGTATTACAAAGTATTTGTTGTCCGCGGTTTCATTCGAAGGATTTACTTAATATAACTCGGCTACTGGTTGGCGTGTCAAGATCAAAAAAATTATATTTAGTTAGACCCCCAGCAATACAACTGTGAAATCTGCATCCGATTTCGTGTAGTAGTTTTTGCGTGATGCGCGTACAAACATACACACAGACAAAGAAAATTCGAAATTGTTGTTTTGGTTTCTTTTACTCTAATAAACACAAAATTTTAATCAATTAATTATTTGCAATTAAAAATGAAATACAATTAATTGAATTGCAACAAAATTAATTGCAATTGATTTAAAATTTAATTGATTGAAATTGTAATTGTTCAATGCTCAACACTAGTGCAGACTATGTAAGTCCTTTATGTTATAAAGTAGGTATACATTGTATAAAAGAGTAAAATTATGCCGAGTCGGAAGGAGGTATGGAAGACCTTTTCCATTGCTAGGCACGGATAGGTTAGTAGAAATCCTTACCAAACAAGTATTTAGCGGCTCGTTTCTTGGACAGCATAAAGTCGTCGTCCATCAGAATGTTCAGCGTCACGGAGCTCTCCATCAGGTTATGGTAGATGGTTGAGTAGTCCAACTGGGTTTAAGAAATAATACGAATTATTAGTGTTTCATTTATCTAAATCAGGGATTATGTAATACGCGTGACATTGATGCCACGTAATAATTCGGGCACGGAATTAAGTAAGGATTTTACGTAGCGGTCGGCTTCCAAAATTCGGCAGAATAATAGTATTTTACAAGACGCTACTGCCATCAGAGCTCCTCAGCCCAAATTTTGGACAATATCTAAGGATACACTGGTGGTGAGGCTTTTTGGGCAATATCTAAGGATAGATTGGATGTCAGAATTTTTAGGTAATATCTAACTTAAGCTCTTTGAGTCACTAAGGAGTATTGATGTGATAAGTATGGTCACCCAGCCATAAAAATATGATCGCAGCGAGGGTAGCTTTACTTGCACTGTGTGACGTTCTTACTTCTGTGACGATCTGACTGATATGATATGCGGTGTATTATGTTATGAAGGTGAATAAGTTATGTGTTGTTAATAGGGATGATGACTGCTTTAAAAAATATAATTATATTCAATATTATAATCCAAAAATATTGGACACGTATTTTTAGCTTTATCAAAATAATAAGAATTGACAAACATAAAGAGTATCAAAGTTCTGTAGTGGGAGGTTGTGACGTCACTATTTCGTAAAAAAAATACGAAACCATGACGTCACGCGAAACTTAAATGCACTGTATCGCTGTAATTTTAAGCTATTGCATAGCTTCTATCGCGGGCCTTGAGCGTGGGGACCGAATCCAGAAATTCCGTAACGAAAAAAACCTAACACGCTTGTCTCTTTAGTTCAGCAACCCGCCTTTAGGTGGCATTGGTTGTATTACATAAGTTGATAAAAACCAATGCCACCTAAAGGCGGGTTGCTGAACTAAAGAGAAACACCCTTGTCTCTTTAGTTCAGCAACCCGCCTTTAGGTGGCATTGGTTGTATTACATAAGTTGATAAAAAACGCTATGCAATAGTTTTACCGCGGCAGTCCCCGAGTGCCACACGTATATTTTTTTTGTTTGTTAAACAAAAGGAAAAATACTTGTACATAATTTTTTTATAATCTGACGGCTCAAAGATTTTTTTTTGTCATGTATATTGCCTATTCCTACATTTGTGTTATTCACTTACCCTCATGAAGGCAGAGTCGCATCGTGAGCAGGGCATCAGTATGAAGGTTTTCGGCACAGCAGCGCGGTACGGCAGCCGCGTGGCGAAGCTAAGCGCCGCGAACATGTCCGTGCGCGACGAACGGTTGCCGCGGACCAGGTCCGACTTGTCTGGACAACGTTGACGGTATTTTAGTACTAGATAATATCAGCGTTTGAAAAATGCATTTGAATTTGAAACTTATATTAAGTCCCATAAGCGTCATTGGAAGAATCTAATTAACAAATTTACTTCAACTTAATATGTTCAACATAACTTATTTAATTTTGTTTCTTGTTCGGCGCTAAAGTATAGTATTAATGTGGAAACTGTTTTGTTTACCAATCTTTATATCTATAATTCTTCTGTGAGTGTGTATGTGACTGAACTTCTCTCAAACGACTGGACCGATTTTGATGAAATTTTTTGTGTGTGTTCAAGGGGATCTGGGAATGGTTTAGATTCACAATTGGACCCGGTAGGTGGCGCTGCAATCGAGTTTTGGGTTATTTTCAGGGCAGGACAACGTCTGCTGGGTCCACTAGTCTATATATATACCTATATATATAAATTAATTGCTGTTCGTTAGTCTCGCTAAAACTCGAGAACCGCTTGACCGATTTGGCTAATTTTGGTATTGAATTATTTGTGGAAGTACAGAGAAGGTTTAAAAGGTGAATAAATATGAAAGTACGAGGTCTGCCGGGTCAGGTAAATAAATAAATAGAATAGCGAGTTAGCAACTTTAGGATAACACTTTTCATTAGGATCCTTTTAAACTAATATGAGACTGTAAGATTGTAGGCATAAAAAAAGTTGCTCTTCTAGTTGGAATCTAAGTCGGGGAACCACTTGTGAGTTTTAGAATAATTAATTTATTACTAATATGGTACAGAAAAATATCATGAGGCAACCTGCATGCCAGATTTGATTGGCCGTCATGACAGATTTTATCCACGGCATGTGAAGCCCGCCAATCTGCACCAACGTAGGAACGATTGCCTAACTCTTCACATTCTGAGGGGAGGTTTGATGATAAAAGAAATAGTTCTCACCAATTACAAAGTTGTCGAGGTGCTGCGAGATCTCGATAGAGTTGGTGAACACCTTGTTGTTAACGTACAACGCTCGCGGACGACGATACACTCCATGTCCGCCGAAACCAACAATCGCGTACCTGAGAAAATTATAGTTTATAGTCATTTCATTGACTGCCTCATTAGTCAACTGGTCTTAAGCGCGAACGCTTCGCTAGATGTTCTAGGTCGAGCGAAGTGTTATTGGGTTTTTGTATAAAATTCTTTTGTGCCCAGTTAATGGCAATATGCTCGCCCCCTATTACATGGAACCTAAACATATCAGCGAACTGTGGGTGTGCATTAAAACACCTCTGCCTAACCCTTCGGGGAATACAGGCGTAATGGTATGTTATGTTGGTGACAATCTCACCTATTGTCGGAAAGTCCATTCGCCTGCATCTTGCTGTCGAACGCCTCCACGAAGAGGTCCATGTTCTTGCTCTTGCGCAGATTCTTATTGCAGTACTGCGCCTCCACTATGAACACCACGTCCGTAGTATTAGGGAGGTACTGTAGTATGTGGAACGAACCTTCCTCTATTATGTCGCCTTGAGGAGTTGAGCATCTATGGGAAATATGGTGATATAAGAAATGTATAATTAATAATAAATGTAGTTAATAATAAATGTATAATTCGTGCAATTTCATAAATACATACCAAATACTTAATTATAATATAAAGTTAATTAAATAATTAAATAAAAAACCTTTCTACAAATAACAATCTGCAACAATTAAATGACATCGACGCCCCCAAGCAATAAGTCGGTAATGTGCTATTATGGACTTAATGCTGTTATGTCAAATTCGGCATCTATGGGTTGGGAGACATCTCCAATTTTTTTTTCAGATTTTTCCAAGTGATATTAACGAAGTTATAATGACATACACTTTTATTGTAGGGAAATATGCAAACAAAATTATGACGGTAAAAGTATTGTTACACATCAATACAAAAGTTTCTTTCATATTTTATTTTGGTAAGTCGCGGTTACCGGATTATTGGCGTAAATAAACTTCATAGAGTTTTTGGTAAACCCTTACACAGATTTCTTGTCGAATTATTTAAAATATTCTTACTCCGTAATAAACACTAACAATGTTTTTAAAGTAAATAATTGGCTAATAATTATGCGTAACATTTCAATACGTATCATTTATTCAAAATTGTAACACATTTAGTTCCGTTATCTGTTTTTATTTTGCCGCCCGATAGTTTGCAGGATGCATTTCTCAGTAATAGACATATGCCACCCACCAAATCGGTGAACAAATGGTATACACAGCAATTGAAAAAAATACAAAATCAGATGAAGGCTTAAAATATAAAAGGGGGATGCATGACAACCGACCAAATAAAATGAATACTGTCACAGAGGCTACTATTAAAGCACACATTGAACTATTTCCTAAAGTGGAATCCCACTAAAAGAGAATATCTCTCAGAATATTTGAATATATCAAAAATGTATATTCTATATCGCTTTTATATTATGTGGTTTGCACAACAAGATTACACCGATGTTGTAATGGCAACAAAGCGCCAATATGAAACCGTTTTTAATTCACAATATAACTACTCATTTTTTAAACCAAAAACAGACCAATGTCCTTCATGCTCTGTTTATGAGCAGGCTGATTCTACAGTAAAAGCTACTCTAGAAGAAAAACATAGATGCCATTTACAGAAAAAAGAAATGATTAGATTACTAAAAAAAGAAGGAATAGATACAGCTGACCAAGACAATACAACAATAGCCATTTTTGATCTGCAAAAAGTTTTAAATATACCCCAGTCTGATGTGGGTACGTTTCATTACAAACGAAAATATCCTGTCTACAATTTCACTGTCTTTGATGCTCTACTGTACTGTTATGTTTGGCACTACCAAATAGCAAAAAGAGGCAGCACTGAAATAGGAAGCGCTTTGTTACTTTTTTTAAAAACTGAACATGAAAAAGTCATTATTACAATACAAAATTTTATTATTCTCAGACGGCTGTTATGGCCAAAATAAAAATCGATACATTTTTGCCCTTTACGTTTATGCTCCCAAATTAGTCGGCATTTCCATCACGCACAGGTTTTTTGAAACTGGACATAGCCGAAATGAGGGAGACTCCATGCATGCATGTATAGAGAAAAATCTAAAAAATAAAGTTTTATATACTCCTGATCAAATATACAGTGTTGGTGGCGTGATATAGGCGGAAATGTAATCCACTGGGCTAATGTAATGGAGGTTAATGTATCAAATTTGGAAGAAAATTTTTTTAAATACAATTTTGAAGATACATATTCGGAGCTGGATATAAATAATCCACATTCTTCTACCTTGAGTGGTAGAAGAAGGGGACGAAAACGTACTCTAGATGTATCT
This sequence comes from Acronicta aceris, assembly GCA_910591435.1. Lineage (NCBI taxonomy): Eukaryota > Metazoa > Arthropoda > Insecta > Lepidoptera > Noctuidae > Acronicta > Acronicta aceris. Next base: position 5,603,627 of record OU342781.1, on the reverse strand, counting down.
GGAGGTCTAGATAATGTAGAGTTGAAACATGCATACCACCAACCCCTTCCGATTAGTAAAGCTTTACATACAGACCTACTTAGTTTATGTAAAAGTGGAGCAATTCCGAGATGTTACCATCCCTTTTTTGAGTCGTTGACGTATACTGAAGCCACGAATGAAAACATCAGTGATACGGATGAAGACTGAGACTTCGGTGTTCAATTAATGGGTTTCACTGTGATTGTTATTATCTAAATGTTGCTAAAACCTAACGTGATTTTGTAATGTCATTTTTTATTCTGTTTAATTATTATACTTGCCGTATAGTTAATATTTTATGAAGCTGACTTGTTTTCTAATAAATGACATGTTTTCTAATTCAAGTTACCTATAATTGTTTCAATTGTTATCTTGATATAATTAATATTTTTGATACTCAAATATTTTTGAAGCCTTATAATTTAATTTTTCATTATTAAACATTATTAATATACTGATCATCTGTATTTTATTCTAATAAACCCTGACCTATTGCATTTTAAACAATCCGAAAATTTTAATGGTATCAGATGGTTGCATAAAAATCTTATTATGAGTTATCCTGGAAAAACAATGTTATATAACAATACTGTTAGTATATCTATTAAAAATTACCACAATAACATCGTATTAATACGTTACGCATCATGTCTACTACAAAAAATAACGTTAGAGAAGTCCGTAATATATTATTACTTTTTAACAATTTTGTCAAATTTACTGCAATAATCCCGTAAGTACCATTAGTAAAATAATTTAATTATCACATTTCTTGTAATATATATTTTCTTAGATTGCTAGGTTTAGCGCCTACATAATTCCATGTTGATATGACAATTACATTTCACAAAAAAATAGCTTTCATTTGATATATCAATGACCGCAATACTCCGACTAGTTGGAAAGATATTTAAGAAAAACAGTAAAACATTTCTCCTGTAAAATTTGGATTTTACGGTTACCGACTTATTGCTTGGGGGCATCGACATTAAATCTCCTAAATAAAAATACTTAATTCGCAGTATATTACTGCGTATTCAAATCAACAATAAATAAAAAATACTATATTCAATTACACATAATAATAATAAATAATTAAACGATAAATCTATTTGTGATAATTAAAATACATTAATTAACTAATTAATTTACAATAAAACCTATTGAAACTCTCCCTCTCTCCTACTTTACTTAATTTCACTATGCTGTGCCCGACAGGGTCCATAATTGATCCCTAGATATAACTTTACCACCTGTATATACATTATGGAACGCAATAAATTTGATTTGATTTGATTTGATTTGATTTGTATTTATCCTTGTATTATTCATGTGTTGGGCACTTAACAATAAATATTTCGATTAATTAATCAATTGCAATCAATTAATTTGCAACAATATTAATTCAATTGCAATTGATTTAAAAATTAAATTGATTGAATTAATTGTTTATTGCCCAAAACTGTATTATTCCTAAAGGGCAAGGGAGGGAGGCAAGTGCGGTTTAAAGTCGGTAAGGGGTTACACATGCCTCAACAAGTTTAGATACCTCGTGAAAAAGTTAGTAGTCCTAACCGTGAAAACTGTGACACTATAGAAGATGTCCATCACTTGTTGATGGATATGTGTCAAGAATAAAAGAGAAAGAGAAACCGTAATAGAGAATTTAAATATTAATGTTTTCAATACAGGCGTATTTCTTAGTTTCTTACCCAAACAATGCAGTAAGGAAGCCAATAGAATCTATAAGTTTGCTTACAGTAGTCTCAATCTCAATGGTTAAAGATTTCTTTTTCTTCTGCGTACGATGGGGCTGACATATTTAAATGTATAATTCTAAGCCTCTAAATAAAATAAGGATAAAAAAGCCGGATCGAATCCTTATGGATCTACTGGGGAGGTGGCAGGATTTATACCGACATGAAGGGCTGCGGTCCAGTACAATGCCTATGTTCCCGTGTTAGGCAATAATCAATTTAAATTTCAATCAATTAACCAATTGATTAAAAATTGATTGCAATTAAAATTAAATTGCAATTTATTAAAAAAATAACCGATTTAAATTTTAATTGATTACTGCCCAATATTCCCATGTTCATACAATCATAAACAAGGATTTGAAAGTTTCTTATCACTAGGCGCCACTAAAGAGGCTGTAACACTCGTCCATCGTCCAGTGATGTTTCGCCAAGCATTATTATTGTTTTTAAATATATTTTTTTAGACCCACTGAGTAATGAATTTGTTTTTCGATAATATTTGCCAATATTCAGGTAATACTTACTGATGACAAAGGTCGGGCATATGTATGGGGACGTGTTGGTGTAGACATAGCTCTCGGTATGCGCTGGCGAGAGCGCAGGCAGACCCGCCCGACAAACACTCACTGTAGAATGGTAGAGACGGTATCTAACCAACAAATACACAAATATTTAATTTTATTTGCCTGTCCAGCTTATGGGACTTGTATGGAACTGAAAACATATCGATATCGAATCGAATCGATAATCTTGATGCATGTGTATTGGTCTGTAGTCTCTTATTGTGCCTTTTGAATAAAATAAAATAGTTCAGCATTGTTATTAAGAGCATAAGGTCGAAAAGTGGTATTTCACTGTACATACGGGCCCGGAAAAATTGTATTCGATAGGGCCATATTCATAATATTTTAATATGAGTGAAATATTTTTATTTGTAATCGTTATTGCAATATAGGATTATGCCCATACTATGAATTTTTTACCTAATCGTGATTTCAGTAAGATTTTAATTATTTAAAAGTAGAAAAAATGTGCTGCAGTTTTGACAGAGCACAACGGAACTTCCCTACGTCAAATTTGAGTTTGACAAACAAACTGACATGTATATTCCCTATTGTGTCCGAAAATATTTAAATACTTACAACAGAGAAACATGGATGCAGCGGCGACACTTTATTTTGGAAGAACTTCTCGCACTGAGTGTCATTCTTCAGATCTTTGTTTTCGATGTTAGTGAGGTTGGCGCTGGGCACGATGTTCCAGCTGTGGCCCAGCGTTGGGATCGACGTGGTGTACGTGTTGTTGGGCAGCTGCAGGTCGTCGTATTGTTCGTTGTTGTAGGTGCCGAGAAGGCCGCCCAGACTTGCGTAGTACCAGCCTACAGAAAAAATAATTTGTATTTTTTTATATAGAATACTAGCTTCTGCCTGCGATTTTGTCTGCGTGGACTTCAGAATTAAGACCGACCTGGATGGCCGATGTGTTATACGAGACTATAATATATCTTTGTGCCAAATTTCGTTTAGATCCGTTCAGCCGTTCTGGCCTGAAAGAGTCACAAACATGACTCACAAACTTACAAACTTTCACCTTTATAATATTAGTAAGGATGTTTGTTTGTTTACTATTGTCCCTAATTACTAGCACGTAAACAAACAAGCATTTAATATTTAGCTCCTCTAAATATCAACGCCTTTTTAGGGGTTTTAACTACTACTTTATTTTTCCTTGGAGGAGACCTATGCCCATCTGACTTTTAACCTATATATACGTTACCTATATACGTTATATAAGAAAAACTTTTGTCATACATTAGGACTTGTATCATCGGGGGTTTTACAAATGTCACATGCACTCAAACACCCAACCTCGGCAACAATCACTCATACTCGTCTGTAGCATATTCGCTATCCTGAGGCATAGGTATTCTACGAGACCACCTTTGGGTTTTGCAGGCGAAGACTATTGGTATGCCTGAAGTTTTAGCATTGTTAAAACAACCTGAATTACAGTTATACAATAATCCGTTACCTTGTTATTGTATACGATCATACTCATTGTCACTTTTGCATGTTGTAGATAGAAGAAAGAAAATCTCTCAGGCATGCAGGTAATTAGGTTAGTTGCTTTAAGTTACTACTTTTTATACGAGTTCAAAAATAGGAGGAGGTTCTCAATTTGGATATTTTTTTTTATATATATTATGTATATTATCTCGGTCAGGTATAAACGGATTCGGATGATTCTTTTTTTGTTCGAAAGAGGATTATACAGTGTGAGTCTTACCTGATACCTGCAGCTTGCAGGTATGGAAGAGAAGGTTGCACTGTATCTCGAGTCCGTTGTGTCCCTGCACTGTAAGCGAGTCCGTCTGCCTGTCCAGTACTAGTCCATCCACGAGCGCCGGGAGACTCAGCACAGAACGACCTATCGATACTTCCTGCGAATAAAGTGGGACTTATATTAAGTACGAGAGGCCTTTGCCAAAGGGCACACAGATAAATATCACTAAAATAGTAGGTATATGTAAACATTAAAAAAAATACCTACCATCATGCCTGTATTCCCCGAAGGGTTAGGCAGAGGTGTACTAATGTAACACCGACAGTTCACCGGTATGTTTAGGTTCCATGTAATAGGGGGCTTAATGCCAAAAACGAGAATTTCATAGAAAAACCCAATAACACTTTGCTCGACTTGGGGATCGGACCCAAGAGCTCTAGCGTAGCAGTTGCGCTTAGGACGACTAGACTAAAGAGGCAGTCCAGAGTATGTAAAAAAAACTGAATATAAGGCTGTTTGACCTCAAGTAAAGTCCTGAAGTCTAGGGTTCACTTCTGGCTTTAGCCAAGTAATCTATCTAGATCACTTCCTGTGATGTTGAATTTCCCTTTTACATTGTTTTCGCTAAAATGTATCGGTCTTATTCATAACTAGCTTTTGCCAGCGACTTCGTCCGCGTGGAATAGTTACTTTGTTCCCTAGTTCTTCGCCCGCGTTTTCACCTGCGTTTCCCCGTTCCTAAGGGTTGTAGCGTGATGTTTTATAGCTTGAAACCTTTCTCATGAATCACTAATTTTTCCAACATTTCCCTTCACTGCTCTGCTCCTATTGATCGTAGCGTGATGAAAAGTATACTATAACCTGTGGTTTGGGCTGTGCGTTGATAGATCACTATGTCAGTCAGTCAGTCACCTAACGTAAGAGTAGACAAATATAATCAGAAAGCTCTGAACTGTTAAGCTATCGGGAGTTACACGTGTTATTGTGAGTCAACCATAAAAGATAGACATTTGCTGTCGTGGAATATTTTTTATATAATTTTAAGGAGAACATTTCCGTCATACATGATTTCTGTGTAGCTTTAACCATTAAGGCTGCACACCCGACGGAAGCTTAAAAAATGGAGTAAGTTCTCCTGTTTTCCCAACATTTCCCTTCACTGCTCTGCTCCTATTGATCATAGCGTGATGAAAAGTATACTATAACCTGCCCAGGAGTATGAAGAACAATTGTACCAAGTTTCGTTGAAATCCGTCGAGTGGTTTTTGTTTCTATAACGAACATACAGACAGACAGACAGACAGACAGACAGACAGACAAAAATTTTACTGATTGCATTTTTGGCGTCAGTATCGATCCCTAATCACCCGCTGATAGTTATTTTGGAAATATATTTCATGTACAGAATTGACCTCTCTACAGATTTATTATAAGTATAGAAGATAATATACAACGTCTTATAAACCTCTTATTGCTATAAGTATGTTACGTTTAGTTTGGACGCGTGATATTTTGTGACAGGGAAAACAAGACAAAACATATTACGCTATAGGTTTATTAGATGTTTTATAATATGATGAGTTACTAGCTTCTGCCCGCGACTTTGTCTGCGTGGACTTCAGAATTGGGTCGGACCTGGATAAAAAGTAGCCTATGTGTTATTTCAAACTATAATCTTTATCTGTGCCAAATTTCATCCAAATCCGTTCAGCCGTTCTAGCGTGAAAGAGTAACAAACATCCATACTCACAAACTTTCACGTTTATAATATTACTAGGATAGCGTTTATCTAATGTTTAGCTAAAAGTGATAGGGGGCTAAAGAAGGGGGGTAATTTTGTCCAATAAAAAACTTTTGTTACCCGCGCCTTATACAGAATGGTTAGCAGCAGCAGTCAATCTCGTGTCATCTCTTTCACACATTCAACACTACAGTATAGTTGAAGAGAGAGAGAGAAGATAAGAAATCTACAGTTATTGCCATTAACTTTACCTCTTTATATAGATCGATGTGCACGAGGTTACGTCTGGTGAGCACGACCAGGTTGTACCTCCCCTGGTCGTTGCTCTCCATCAGCACTGTGAAGTTGTCCTGTCTGTAGTCCTTGCTGAGCAGGAACGTTCCAGCTTCCGATATCGTGAATACGCGTTTGTCGAATGTCACTAGTGTCCCTTGTCCGGTCATCATTGCCATGCCTGGAAAAAATATATTTATGTAAGGCAATATTAACATTACATACAATCACGCCTGAGTACCTCGAAGAGTTAGACAGTGTATTGATGTACACCCACTATTTACGGGTATGTTATAGGCACCATGTAATAGGGTACGAGCTTATTAACTGGACACAAACGGAACTCTGAAGTCCTACTAAGGTGGCAAACAAGCATACGGGCCGCCTGATGGTAAGCGATTACCGTAGTCTATAGACGCTTGCAACACCAATCACTCGCGGGTTGTCGACACTGTAAATTAAGGAGGAATAGTTGGGCTGGCAGCATAGAAGACATGCTGCCATGTATGACAGCAACGGTAACAAAACACCACCAGTCCCCCTCACTGCCAATACAACGCTTCCTCGCGGGGCTATGGCGACCTTGCTCACCGTTAGGAACAGAACATAGCATGGAGCTATGTTATTTGGCTAAGATTTTCTGCAAGGTGGAGGTACTTCCCCAGTCGAACAGTTCCAATTTCATACAGAAACCTAATAACACGTTGCTCCTGGGCATCCAATCCAGGATCTGTACCAGCGAATTGTGGGTGTACATTAGCACACCTTTGCCTAATCATTCGGGAATACAGCCGTGATGGTGTGTAATTATTATTTAAACAGTTAACAAGTGTTTAATTCTTCAAGGGTTGCAATGTCACCAATGGTGGGCTGATCGCTCATCTAGCTTGTCAAATTCAAATTTCGTTTTGGATCTTCGCAAGTTGTAGATCCATAAAACATTCTAGGCACAGGAATTTCTATACAGTATTCACAACTGAGAACCTTTGCTTAAAAACCCTTATCATTCTTTTTGTGATTTTTTTGCATTTTCCATGCTAAGATTATACAGTTATTTTAGGGAAGGAAAACCTCTAAGCCACCGCGAGTCCCACGCGCCAGATCGTTGAATCGTCGTATTTGCCTTCACATTCTGAATTTATGTCTTTGGTGACGTCAATGACATCTATTGAAAAGCAAGTTACTTATCGATCCTTATCAAGGCAAAAATTGTGCCAACTGCGAAAATTGACGATTAAGGTAACTTTTAAGTTAAGGGTCCGGCGGAGCTTGAATTGCCCATAAAAACGTAATACCGATATTCGGATTAAGATACCATTAATCTAGGTTCCTACGGTACGATTTCGTCTATTACTACTTCACTGGAAATATAAGACCGGAAAATCGTTCCAAACTTGGTAAAGTTATCAAATATTGCAGTCGCTTACATTTATTTCCAGTGAAGTAATTTGGACGAAATGGTAAAGTAGAGTAGTAGATTAACAGTATCGGAATCCGAATAACAACAGAATTTGATTAAATTGTGTTTGTATTACGATTTATTTCGGTATTACGTTTGTAAGAGAAATTCGGTCCGCCGGCCTGTTAAGTTAAGGTAAGTTAATGCTCACATACAAATTGTACTTACCGGCGAACGGCGGCATCAGATTATCGAAGTCCATATAAGGTCTTATATCGTAGTAGAACGACCAGATGCTCTTGTTGGTGGTGAGCCACTCGTCCATAAAGTTCTTCACTACGCGGTACTCTGCGATCTCGGTGAAGTCCGGAGTGCGGTTGAAGGCGTGCCAAGACATAGGTAGCTTTTGTTCCAGAAGGATCGCGCCCACTCGGGGGTCGAATATGAAGTTCGTTTTTGGAGTGCGATGTCTGTAAGTATGTTTATATTGCTTTTTACTGAGTTTAAAAAAATATTTGTCAATTTGACCATACTTTTTTGTGAGATAAAATTGAAATCGCGATTCGAAAAGGCTGTTGAATTAAAAATCTAGAGAGAAAAATTAAACGTATGTTTAATAAATTTATTTACATAACACACATACCATCGCGTCTGTATTCCCCGAAGGGTTAGGCAGAGATATATTTATGTACAGTAAACGCTCAAAACTCCAGAAGCACGCTAAGGATTGCTACATTGCTATGAACAGTACGAGCGAGCTCGATACAGCCAGTGCGTGTCACTTGTTAACGACAATGAATAGAAGGTCGTAAGTCAAACTAAACGTCAAACTATTGCGTTGTGAGATTTCCTACGGACTTTAAGTTGGCACTGTACACATACCGTTTGCATTTGGCCACTAACCGGACACTAGTCCAAACTCTGAGCTATTACTGAGAATTTCATAAAAAAATACCTAGGCGCCAGAAATAAATAATTTTGATTTTAAACGCAAATAAATCTTTTAAACATACTTTTAGAATTTTTCTTTTAATTAAATGATTAATCAAATAAAAGTGACTTACAGCTCTTCATATTGCAGCGCAGTCTTGGTCATGTCAGTCAGCTTGGCGTACAGAATATCCCCGACTGTTTCCAAAGCTTCACCGATCAAGAAGTAGTCATACCACCACTTCAGACGGACGTATGCCTCTTGATACTGTGATAGGGAAATAAAATGATCCTTGTTTTAGAAACAATGAAAATTACACCGCAATACAGGGAGTGGTGGAATATCTAACTTTAGGGAAGGGTGGAGAGTGGCAGTGTTGGGCATTCAATTTAAATTTCAATTAATTAATTTAATCAATTGAATTTATTTAATTGCAATTAATTTTTAATTAATTGATTGAATTTTTTTATTGTTTAATGCCCAACACAGGAGAGTGGTCATTATGGGGGCCTAAAATCGCCACTTTTAATTAATTACAATTATAATTCGCGGTTACATGGCTATTGGCTATACATCGTGTAACGAACGCGTTACACGATGTATAACGTATAAATATACATAGGTAGTACTATCAGGCCCGGCAAACGTTGTCTTGCCCTGTATCATCATCATCCTGCCCTTGTGCCAATTTATTTGTGGTCGGTGCAGCATGTCCTTTTCGTCCATTCATCCCTATCAACCGTCACCTCGACCATTCACTCCCTTTACCATGTCTTGCCCTGTATATAAAAACAATCGTAGAACCCGATAGCGGTGCCACCTACCGGCTCAAATTGTGAACTTAAACTATTCAATATATAACTAAACTATAAATGGGTTCATTTAAATAAATATAGATTGTGTGCTCCAAACAAGAAATAAACCCATCCCTACCTTCTCTCGTACATAGACGACCTGCTTAGTCTTCAAGAAGTTCTGCCAAGCGTTCCTGAACTCGGCGTACAGCTGAGTGAACTCATCCTTGAAAGGTATGTACTTCTCGATTTTGCTCCACACCACATTGAATAGCTTCTTGCTGTATTTCTTGATGTTGGTTATGAGGTCGTTGTTCATCAGATCCTTGTAGATACTGTGGGAGAGACGTGAATAAAAGCATGGTTTAAATTGAAGCTATCTGTCCGTGTAGAAAATAGGACAGCTATAATATGAATTATAATAAAGAGAGAGAGAGACAGAACGGGAGAGAGAGATAGGGAGATAGAAAGAGAATAAAAGAGAGCACTCATCGTGATATTTTATGCAGAAAAATCTTCTCTTGGAATATCAGGTAATTTTAATTAAAAAGCCTCTGAAACAGTGTTAAAAGTTTGGCTAATGTCAACATTATTGTTAAAAAAATATAATTAGCCGATTTTTAGCCAGACTCAATATTTTAAATACATAATTTTTACTAGACAAAATTGATATTTTCTTTTTGAGATAATGAGTTTCCCACACTTACAGATCCATTTCATGTCCAAACGTCGATACGTAGTTGAAATACGGCGAATCCGTCAACTCTTGAGTCCTATTATAGAAGAAATCCATCACACTCTTCCAGAGAGTGAAAACAAACGATTCAGTATAATGTAGAACTTTGAAGAAAAGCGGCTCTATTGACTTTAGGACTTCATGCCAGTATTTAGAGAGTCTGTTCGTCGCATTCACCCAAGTCTCCTCCCAATACTCCAAAAATTTCATATGCAAATCCCTTATAAAGGTGTCATACTGCAAGATCATTGCTTCTAGCCTGTCTGATACTAGTTCCATGAAATCAGCTTCAAGAACTCTGTTCACAGAGTCCAAAAAGTTTGCATAAGCCTTCTTGATGGAATCGACGATATATGTCAAACTCTGTTTGATGGACTGGCTGGTATTACCCATCATACCCCACATATCATTTACTATTCCAGGCAAACTCTCCAAATGGTTCCTAATAGCCATTTCATCTAGCACATAGTAAGTAAACTCGACAATATCTTTGACATAAAAGTCATTGCTGCTATAAGACTGATTTAAAAATCGTTCAAACTCGTCTAAATCGTCTTTAATCACGTGTAGATCGTTCAAATCGTCTAAAAAGTCTCTTATCCTAGGTTTAGCGTCAGACCAGATATTTTTGAGAGCTAAGTGAGCTTCCATTGGCATTTCTTTTATGATAACCAATGTATCATTGACTTGGCTGTACAAAAGCTTTAATGTATAAACAGCTTGGGATTTAACCTCGGCGAAGATCTCAGGTCTCCATTTGATCGAGCTGGTGAGGAGACGGGAGTGGTTCAGTCGGATATAGGACGCTAAGTCTACGGTCACAACGTCATCGAAGTTACGCCATGAGTCGATTTTAGCGTATCTTGTATCCACAATTTGGCCTATCATGTGGTATGAGATATCTGAAAAGATTTTTTTATTTAATAGGTATTGTTTGCGAATTTCGAATGAATTAATGGCTTAATGGTTGCAGTACGAGTGTGTATGAGTTTAAATTAGGAGTTATTGATAAGTGAGACTCATTAAAAATTTATTATGTTTAGATTACTTGCTTTGACGTTGAAAGCAAAATATATTGTAATGAGATATTTTTTTAATGGTTTGTATTTAGATTGTTGGACATCTCAGTCTCTAAGGAAAATCTTTTTCTTTATTTCCGACAGTCTCTATTACATTCACCAGTATGTTTATCGTTTTAAGACCTTTCGCTCAAGGCATCTCATAATTTTTCATAGTTTTGGAAAATTTGATTTGGTTAATTCTCTTCCAAAAACATCGAATACAAGACTCATTAATGAATTTAAGATAAATACCTAATTACATTGGTAAAACTTACCATCAGTACTATTATAATGCGCCACGAAGGACCTGTCCTTCATTGAGAAGGTGGCAGTGCCCGTATCGTTGCCAGTCGGTCGGACCACGAAAGTCTTCAGTTTGTACTCGGGGTACACGAGTTCCCAAGTGCCATTTACTTTGTAGAAGTATGTCTCGTTGGCGCGCTGGAAGAGATTGATTAAGAGTTTGTATGGAGTACAATGGATATTATTTAATGCATAAGACTCCATTCACTGCGCTGTTTTTGGGGTAACCAACATAGACTACTGTCAATATTATGCTAGATATCACTCGTTACATTTTACAAATGACTGTTAAAATATTAAAATCTTCGTCTGTAATTGTAGAAAATAAGAAACCTCAATATCGAATTGAATTTAGTCTGTAAGATATTGCTGGGAATAAATGAATAAATAAAAAAAATTGTAAAAATAAAAATCTCGTCGAGCAGAAGATCGTCTAGACATATGATGTAAGTACTAACATTCAAATACAATACAATGCGATCGAAATAACCGTGGCCGACTGAAGTTAGCCGTTTAAATATCGCGAAAGTAAAATTACCTAAAATAAGTGTTTTTATGCAAACATATCAAAATCAAAAAATTGTCTTTTCACTGAGTTTTTATGGTAAAACTAGCTCTACCCCACAAAAATGACATACTTTCATACAAACTTTCACCCCCCTTTTCACCACCTTAGGGGTAGAATTTTGGAAAATACTTTCTTATCGGATGCCTACTTCATACAAAGAACACACCCTCCAAGTTTCAGGTCTCTCCGATCAGCGGTTTTGTGTGTTGATCCGTCAGTCAGTCATTCAGGACAAAGCATTTTATATGTATAGATTAACTACTGAAAAACCATTTGCGAACATCTTCAGAGGAGCACAGTTTACGATCGTACTGTAAAATATTTTTTTAACGAATAAATAAATAAAAATGTTTAGCATGCGTTATCACTACATAGTATAAAACAAAGTCGCTGTCGCTATCTGTCCGTCCCTATGTATACTTAAATCTTTAAAACTACGCAACGGATTTTGAAGCGGTTTTTTTAATAGATAGAGTGATTCAAGAGGAAGGTTTTAAGCTATTTAACATTACGCTACGACTCTCAGGAATCAGGCAACGCGGTTGAAACCGCGGGCGGGTCGCTAGTTACCAAATAAAATAAAAAGTTTAACAACTATCAGACTTTCATTTACAGATGTATAGATAATATTTGGATTATTGGGGCGTATTAATTTGGGCGTGAGCATGAGCAAATTTCAAAACCGGAAAGCGATACAAGAATAAAGTTATCATACACTAAAACTAAACGATTCTACTAACCTGCCAATGTACAGCACTATTAGCCGTATCGATCAAGAACTTATTATGTCTTAGTTTCTCATAGAACAGTGACTTCTGGAACCTGTAGAAGTTATTGAAATAGTACCATTTGCTATGTATATTTATATCTGACTTCATATCCAAGTCTAGATTCGTGGAGGGGTGATTGCAGGTCAAAGCGAACTTGTAGTCTCGTACAGGTCCGTTCGAGTTATCTGTTAGTATCGACTTCAGTTTCAGGTACTCGTTTTCGTAGTCTGAGTATTGCAGTTCTAAGGAGATGTTTGACATAACTGATGGCGTGGAGAGGTACTGTCCTTTGAGGGTTACATCCTGAAAGAAATAGATATTGTAGATAATAGTAATAATAATAATATAACATATTATCATGCCTGTATTCCTTGAAGGGTTTGAAAAATGTACACCCACAATTCGCCGGCAGTGTTGTGCATTAAACAATTAAAATATGAACAATTAATTTTAATTGCAATTAAAATTAATTGCAATTAAAATTAATTGCAATTGATTAATTGATTGAAATTTTAATTGCTTCGCTAGTATAGTTTGGTTCCAAGTAATAGGGCACGAGCTTATTGGCATTAACCGGTTGAGCCGGCCCATTCGTGCCGAAGCATGGCTCTCCCATGTCGTCGTATATTTATCAGCGAAGACCTACTCGCGAAGCCCATTCCACATTTCAGCGGAACAATTCATTTATTTCAATTATTGTCATCTTATCTGTCATGTTTTGTTTTGTCAAAATTACCTTTCTAAACGACGGATGCGCTAAGGACAGGTCTACATGATGCAAGTTTCCTTCGGCAACGGGGGGGTTCTCCCAGCGTCCCCTCAACTCTGCCGTCTTGTTCTCCTCCTTGACATTCCAGTTCAGCAGGGCGGTACCGTCAAGTAGCGTGTCTTGCAAGTTGTATTGAGCTACTAAGTTGAATGTGCGGAGTGGGTACCACACGTTCATTACTAGCTGTTGGGATTCGGTGTCCGCCTGTAGAATAGGTTGATTAGTTAAAGGGTTAAATTAGCTACATTTTAGAAGTTGAAATACTAGATTTCAACTGCATGGTTTCAAAATATGTGTCTTATGGAGATGGGATGCTTTGTCTCTTTCCCGCAAAACGAGTGTTAGTATAGGATATGTATGGCACAGTGTGTTGTGACGTCACAATTCTCTATAGAACGTTCTCTATCTATACTTATAATAAATCTGTAGAGAGGTCAATTCTGTACATGAAATATATTTCCAAAATAACTATCAGCGGGTGATTAGTGATCGATACTGACGCCAAAATGCAATCAGTAAAATTTTTGTCTGTCTGTATGTTCGTTATAGAAACAAAAACCACTCGACGGATTTCAACGAAACTTGGTACAATTGTTCTTCATACTCCTGGGCAGGTTATAGTATACTTTTCATCACGCTACGATCAATAGGAGCAGAGCAGTGAAGGGAAATGTTGGGAAAACAGGAGAACTTACTCCATTTTTTAAGCTTCCGTCGCGTGTGCAGCCTTAATGGTTAAAGCTACACAGAAATCATGTATGACGGAAATGTTCTCCTTAAAATTATATAAAAAATATTCCACGACAGCAAATGTCTATCTTTTATGGTTGACTCACAATAACACGTGTAACTCCCGATAGCTTAGCAGTTCGGAGCTTTCTGATTATATTTGTCTACTCTTACGTTAGGTGACTGACTGACTGACATAATGATCTATCAACGCCCAGCCCAAACCACAGGTTATAGTATACTTTTCATCACGCTACGATCAATAGGAGCAGAGCAGTGAAGGGAAATGTTGGGAAAATGAGTGATTCATGGGAAAGGTTTCAAGCTATAAAACATCACGCTACAACCCTTAGGAACGGGGCAACGCAGGTGAAACCACGGGCGAAGAACTAGGGAACAAAGTAACTATTCCACGCGGACGAAGTCGCTGGCAAAAGCTAGTCTAGCATAAAATTAAAATGCTTATAACTCTCTTATTTTTGTACCGATTGTAATTTTGTTTTTGTTTGATTGGCTATATTTAGGATAAAAATGATTATGAGGTCATAAAAAACAGTCAGCCAACTACTTCAACCTAGTGGTCCTAGGACTTTTTTTTTCTCGCATGGAAAATCCTCATAGATCATCCGCCACCTGGTGGGCGGCAGGGTATGTCGGACTGTACGGACCGTACTTACCTTCTCTTGCCCTATAGTCACGGCCTTGGTATTACTGAGATTCGCCACGACCCTGACAGGCTATGGTCCAGCATAAGCTGTACCCCTCGACAAGGTGAGGCCACGCCTCGTATATTTGTCGAGAGGGCGCGTGCGTTGTACAAGCACGCCACTTACTGGAGAGTGGTCCTAAGACCTAGGAAATTATTAACTAGTGCTATCTAGTGGACCTAGAACTCACCGTAGTCTTATTAATAACGTGCAAGTCGTAGTTAAACCACACATCTTCAGCCCACTTGATCTTGCTGCCTTGCTTCAACTCCTTGTCGACAGCCTCGTACTTATTGTCGAAGGTCCAGGTTCGATTGCCGTGGATAGCAGTAAGCTTCAAGTCCTTGCCTATGTCGTACGTGTAGACGTCCAGCTTACCAGTTACGTTGAACTTTGTGGCGTTGTGGAGGTGGAACACTGTCGCTTGTTTTACGTCCTGGATATAGGTCAAGAATAATTGGTTAAATGTTAATTGATTAATGCTCAATAAATGCCCAATACTGCATGCAGGGTTGTCTTAAGTAAATTTATTCATACTATCACGCCTGTATTCCCCAAGGGGTTAGGCAGAGGTGTAATAACATTAGCAATTCGCCGGAAATTAGTTCCACTGTAATACGGGGCCTATTGCGATTAATCGGACACAAATCTCAAACTCCAAGCGCTATTGAGAATTTCATAGAAAAACCCAATAACACTTTGGTCGACCTGGGAATTAAACCCAGGACCTCTAGCGTAGCAGTCGTGCGCGGACCACTAGGCTAATGAGGCAGTTATCATTGAACGAAAATATATGTAATTTATTGTTGCCAAAATGCGCAAATAATTTGCAACAAAAGACACAACCATACTCACAGTATTTCCAGTATTATCGTACTCATGGATATACTTTATTCCGACGGGCGTATGAACATTTTCCACCTCTATATCCATAGTAGCAAGGTCCAAATTCCTAGCGCTCTTCGTCAGAATCTGATTAAAGCATCCTTTAACGAATCTCTCCCGATCAAAGTCTATTGTTGCGTTTCCATTGCTGCCTTTGTCGAACTGTACGTAATAGTACTGCGTGTTGACGAGGTGCTGACGACTCAATGGAACGGAAAGTGAGATGACGCCGTTTTGTGTGAAGCCCTTATCTTGTTTATGGTAGCGGTGTGTGGTGTTCACTGAGGCGGTCTTGTTCGGCCAGAAGAGGTCTACTTTATTATCTGATTGCTCCTCTAGATTGTTTATCTGTTGAATATTTGTGGATAAATGTGAAGTTTATTTTGCTTTGAAAGGGGAAATATTGCTGTTGCTAATGTTCGCTTCGCAATAGCAACTGTAGAAAGGCTTATTAGACGCAAATTGTATAACGATACAAGTTACGAACGCTTTAAAGACTTTATTGTGCTTGTTTTACGATATTGAGTTCTTTAAAGCATACTTTCTAAATAGACACTGATTTAATAAAAAAATGTCTTGTGGAAACCAAGATTAATTCTTAATTAGGTAAAGATTAATTCTGAATTAAGTAAAGATTAATTCCGAATTATGTAAAAAATAATTCTGAATTAGGTAAAGATTAAATCTGAATTATGCAAAGATCAATTCTGAAAAATTCAAAGAACAGAAAATTAAAAACCAGAAGTAACTTCATTAAAATATTTGAAATATAATGAATAAACACTTTGTCTCCTAGAATACTGCCCCTTACGAGTCTGTTAATCTATAATTTAATCACAAAAATAAAACTATTGATTTGAAAAAGTACTTACATCAAATATAGACTTCAACCAGGGCAGTCTCTTGAAGGGGGTGGTGAAGTTGAAGTGTCCGTCTGTATGCTTCACGCCGCCGTAGCGCAGGTCTATCTCACCGATTTGACAGTCACCCGGGTGATGCATGTCACCCCTATAAACGGAAATAGCTATTATATCTTTTTACCTATTGGTTTAACCTATCACAGATAAAAAAAAAATCTTTCAACAGTTTCAACGCTGCGGAGGGTCACGGTTTCTTTAAAATAGAATAGAATATTTTTCATTGCATATTTAAATTAAGTACAATTTTATAAATAAAAAAAAGACATTATAAAATACGGGTTTCTGACACTTACGCGAATATTAGACATTGAAATAAAACTACTTTTTACGGATTTTATCGCGTTGTATTGATAATATTTGATTCCCGACGTTTCGACGTCCAACAACTTAGTCTACCCGTGACCATGGATGCTGTAAAGGATCCGAAACGTCGGGAATCAAATAATAAGGTAACAAAACACCACCGATGTCGCAGCATGTCTGCGAAGCTGCCAGCCCAACTATTCCTCCTTAATTTACAGGTTTACATACTCTGTTTACATACCCCTGGTGTTGCAAGCGTCCATAGGCTACGGTAACCGCTTACCATCAGGCGGGCTGTATGCTTATTTGCGACGTTAATGGTATAAAAAAAAATACAAATACAGATATACTTACTTAACAATATGATAGTTATGCACCATATCCTTTTGGTACGACCCTTTAACCTTGAACGTAGCTACATCGTCATACATCGGTGACGTCAGAGTGTAGTCGATATGGTTGGACCCATTCACGTCCCACTTATAATTCACCAGATTGCCGATGTGCTTGTATTTGGAATTGGACGTCCAAGTGATTGTGGAATTCGTGTCTATGCTCTCCGCTAAGTACAGTAACTGGAAATGGATATTTTGGTTAGAAGCAGTTTCGTCTATAACATAAAGGTACAAGGGACACAAGCCCAGGACCCCGGCTTGTAGGGGGGCTCCGCAATCGTACTATAAAAAGAATCATTTGACGACACGATTGGCGTAGCGGTTGAGCGATCGGCTTCTGCCGCACGTGTTGTGGGTTGGATCCCCACACGGAGCAAATATTTGTATGATCTACAGGTAGTTGCTCCGGGTCTGGGCGTTTGTGTATGTGAGAATTTGTGTTTGTAAACGAACCCACGATACAGGAGAAAATCCTAGTGTTGCAACGTTTTTTTTTTAAATCATACACTTATTCAGTTTTTAGAAGAGACCCAAACTCTTTATGCCCAAGGGCTCCTGGAAGGCCTAAGAAGGCCCTGGTCAGAGGTATCATAAAACTGGTCTAGTTTAAGAGACCACTGTGAGTGTGAGGTCCTCGTTTCGATTGTCAAACCGCGGAGAATGTTATATTAAAACTAATTTTTCCATAAAAACTTTAACCCTTCGTTTCCCTCTTAAAATATGAAAATTAAAAAAATATATTTTCTACTAGGGTTTCTTAGTAGAAACTCGAACTTTGGATTTGTGCTAATAGCAATAGGGTACCTTTTAATCTAGCTCTAACTTTTTACTGCAACCTCATCTCAGAAATATGTCAATACAACTTTATTAACAATAGGGAAAGTATCTTTTTGTGTTTTTTTTTTGCATTTTCCATGCTAGGATTATTAAGTTATTTATATCAAATCTGGTATATCAAACCAGAAGACGCAGGTTCGAATCCTGCCCGCGATTGAATTTTTTCCTTTACTATTGGAACTATGGAAAATGCAAAAAAAAACACAAAAAGATAGTTAAAAGGTAAGGTGGCATCGTACGACACTGAACTAACTGTAAAGTAAGTCGTGTCGGTTGAAAGGTAAGGTAACTTGCCTCTCATAGATGTCACCAAACGTCACCTTATGACGTAAATTCAGAATGTGAAGGCAAAATTTCAATCATGCGGGTAGGGTTCGCGGTGGCTTAGAGGTCAGAGCGTCTGGTATATCAAACCAGAAGACGCAGGTTCGAATCCTGCCCGCGATTGAATTTTTTCCTTTACTATTAAATAACCTAATAGGGAAAGTAGTTTATTTATGAGTTTGAGCAAGAAAACTTGCATGAAAGTTATATCAGATTTAAATCAAAGATATTTTGGAGAAACTACACGTTATTTACATTTATATCAACAAAATTCAGAACAACTTACATCGCCTTTAATGCCGGTGACGATCTTGGTGACATCTGTTTTATACACTGCGTCTAAAGTCTTGAGCGGTTGCTTATTGGTGCCCATGTAAGCGTCGATGTTTAGCGTATGCACGTCCACATTCGGTTTAGGGAGAATAACGTTTATGATCAAGTTGAGTCTCTCGTTCAATATGTAACCGAAGGAAGCGTTGCCACCGATTCTGTTAAAAAAAATGTATTTATGACATGACTTAGAATAAGAGGGATTAGGCTATAGTTCACCACGCTGGCTTAGTGCGGGTTGGCAGACTTCACACGCCGTCGAGAAAAACTCTCAGGCATGCAGGTTTCCTCACGATGTTCACCGTTTAAGCGTGATAATTAACTATTGTTATTCAACACTCCTCCCCCCCGAAACAGCTAGTTTAAAATAAAGTTGTTTCTTATTTAACTATTCCATTAAAATAGGTACTTTTAAAAAGTCAAATCTAGTTGCACGGTTCCAAAAACTAAGTCTTATGAAGAAGTGCCTGGAAAATACTCGTTATAGATACTCCTTTAAAAAAAAATCATGTTTTAAATAGTTGCTGAGAATTATGCAGTTTGATGTGTAAGATTAATTCGTTATATAAAAAAAGATTACCATAGCAAGTAAGAGCTATGCTAGAATCCCTCCCTGATATGAATTCTTGGCTAGGAACTAGCTGTATACTACTACTTAATACTTACACCCAAACATGATCTAAGTCCATCTTGAAGCCTGCGTCAGTCTTCTGCATCATATCAGGAGTAGTGCTGTTGCCGAAGTATATGTCCAGGTCCACGCTCTTCTCTATGTCCTTCACGTGCTGGTGTCCTAGAGCCTGGTGTGAAGTTTGGAGATAAGCTAACGCGATATGATTATAATTACTTGTTTTCATATATATTTATTGCAATCCATAATGTACATATACAGGTGGTAAGAATAATAGAGAGATTACACATTAGACAGTTATGGACCCTGTCGGGCACAGCAAAATTAATGAGTAGGAGAGACGAGGAGTACTTATTTGAAACTAGCGACTCGTGCGCAACTTCGAGTAAACTTCCGACATTCTTTTATGATGTCTTCTTAGGTAATTGTCAAAACAAGCTTTATTAGTGTTTTTCTTTTTAAATTAGCGGAAAAGTCAACATGTGTTTGAGAAAATTTAGGCACGCGAAGTTGAAATGCTTAAAGATGGTTTGGATTTTAATTCAATATCTATAACTTGGCAGTCTATTGGTTATCACTACTTTCTAAGGATTATTCCACTATTTTCAAATTCAAATATCTTCTCATAATTTCAATGATATTAAATAAGATCGACTTACCCTTATAAACAGATCGCCGAGTAAGAAGCTCCACTTGAGATCACCTTCGCCCTGCATATCCGGTAGTTCATACTTGCAGAGCAAGTAGCCGGTCTTAGGACCAAACCTAAAGTTAAAACGATATGAGATACTGGTGTGTAGTCTAGAACATTAATTATTATGGTCACTATTGAGCAACTTTTTTTTTAAAAGTTAATCGGGTAAATTGAGCAAGAAAATAAACCAACATTAGAGAATCCCAAGATATAAATAGGAACTGTAAATGTGAGTATATTTTAGCGATTAATGTTTATGGAGAAACCTAATCTTATAAATTTTGATTAGCTGTTCCCGCAGTTGTACTCAAATCTCAAAAGGTAGCCTATGTCCTTGTCAAAAGTATAATCTATCGCTATTCCAAAATTTATTCAACAGTTTTGTCGTGAAAAGGTTACAAACAGACAGACACACTTTCGCATTTATATTAAAAATAAAGTAGAATAATCGTTTCAATTGAATTGAAAAATTGGATTCGAACCTGCGTCTCCTGGTTGGATACACCAGACACTCTAAGCCACCGCGAACCCCACCCGCCTGATTGAAATTTTGCCTTTACATACTGAATTTACGTCATAAGGTGACGTAGGCCTTGATCCTTTAGATGGATAGGAAATAGAGGTAATATGTATAGTATTTATAATGTACTTACAAGAAGTCCGTATCTCCCTTCACGTATCGTATCCTGTCCAGTGGGGTCGCAGCTTGGACGCTGAGCACTTTCCTAAGTCCGGGGTAGTTGTCCACGCGAGTTTTAAAGTAAATGTCCTTGTATTTCGAGTTGGGGATGTCCAGCTGTTAATATGCGTAGAGTTAGGGTTATTTTCTCTCTGATAATTAAATATGATACTAATATTGACGACACGTTTGGCGTAGCGGCTGAGCGATCGGCTTCTGCGCTACGTGTTGTGGGTTCGATCCCCACACGGAGCAAATATTTGTATGATCTACAGGTAGTTGTTCCGGGTCTGGGTGTTTGTGTATGTGAGAATTTGTGTTTATAAACGCACCCACAATACAGGAGAAAATACTAGTGTGGGGCAACGTTTTTTTAAAATAAAAAAAAATCTACAAATAAAGTTGAAAAATGCATAAAACTAAATCGTGCCTATGTCTGCTAGTGCAGATGATTCTATTTACAACTTTATCTGATTAATATTGGGGGTTTGTTTCACCACCTTCTGATTAGTTACGTACGTTATATTATGTCAGATTAAAACTTACAAAATCTATTTATTTTTTTAAATCTACTAGATATTGCCTATCCCGACATTACGAAAGGATTCCTTTTTGTAACTATTCATAAATTTCTAGTCAGTTCTGCACCTAATCATGGATAGATTTAATGATTTTGTCGTCAATGAAGAAAAAATCATACTTGCGCAAACGCAAATCTTTACAGTACTTTTGCTTTGCGTAGTTGGTTAAAATCGTAACCTGTACCAGCGCTAATATTAATAAACGCATTATACTAACTTTGACGTTAATATCGGTGAAGTTGGCTTCCATTTCCGCTTTAGCGTGAAGTGTGGCGGAGACCGGCCCCGTAAAGTGCGCAGACATTGTGTACAGTGTTGGAGTGTTCTCGTATTTCACACGGATGTTTATATTCTCTCCTTGACCTTTAGGGACCAGGGTTAACGCCATCTAAAAAGGGTCATTACGTTCGTCAAAAAGTCAGCATCAAATATACCTATCTGTAATTATCTAAAAAACAGTAGGGTCAAAATAACTGAAGTCTAAATTTGTCTGCAAGTGGTCATTTTTAACTGACTTCAAAAAAGGACGAGGTCCTCTTTTAGTGAAGGAAAAATTTTGTAGGTATATAACATTATTGTTTATGTTTCTGAAGGCGGTTATACATTTTGTTAAAAGTATTTTTTATTATAAAAATAAAAAGTCAGTATAATTTATTTATATTTAGTCTTAAAATGGGGTCGTATATTACTTATACTTCACATTCGCGAATATTGTCACTACTAGGTTCGATAATTATGCACAAAAACATTTTTAAGCTATGGCATAGCTTCTATCGCGGGCCTTGAGCGTGGGGACCGAATCCAGAAATTCCGTAACGAAAAAAACCTAACACGCTTGTCTCTTTAGTTCAGCAACCCGCCTTTAGGTGGCATTGGTTGTATTACATAAGTTGATAAAAAACGCTATGCAATAGCTTTACCGCGGCAGTCCCCGTTTTTTAATAATTTGACCTGCGCGGCCGTTTGGAAAGTTTAACTTCAGACAATCATAGTTATTTTGACGCAACTCTACTAAATAAATTAATTATGTCAATGGGATAAAATTCAGGGCAGATCACACTTGCAAAGGAAAGAGTTGATTGTGAAACATTTATTAAGAATTAAGATTTGGAAAAAAGAATGGGTACAAAACTGGGAAGTTATTCCAGGCTAGCTCTCTACCAAATTTTATCCAGATCTGTTCAGCCGTTCTGGCGTTGAAGAGTAACAAATATCCATGGATGTATGGATGTTTGTTACTCACAAACTTTTACGTTTATAATATTAATAGGATCAATTACTTATTTATTTAGTAACAGAATCGACTTAGAAGTAGCCCAGAATTTGACTTAGAATATTGATAGTATAAAGAAATATTACGAAGTATAATATAAAAAAAATTGTAGCTTACCTCAAGTGGTTTTCTGTTGAGCACTTTGCCGTTGATGTTGTACTCTGTGGTATCGGTCACGAAAGTGCCTCTAATATTATCATTTTCTTCAAACTCGCCTATTATCTTCATAGCTCTGAAATAATCGTTACATTTTAATATCTTAGGCCGTACCATTGCATACGTGTTAACGCGATTATTTTTAAATTTTGAAAAAGGGCATCTCTCTCTCTCTCTCTCTCAATCGCAATAACACGTTGTAGAAACTCTGGAACCTGCACTAACCCACGCTCTTATATCCATCTTGTGACCTGGTGACCATAATATTTAGTCAATTGAAGCCAGTTATTGGCTACTTAACTAACTGTGCCCTCGTGGCAAAACGATACCATAAACAGATTCCATAAAAAACATAATTAAAGTCGGTACAAAAGTAAGAGAGTTATAAGCATTTTATCTGTATGCTAGACAGAGAACGTACTATAGAGAATTGTGACGTCACAACTCGCGGCGCCGTACAAATCCTATCGTAACACTCGTATTGCGGGAAAGAGACAAAGCATCCCCTCTCAATCCCCACCAAAATCTTTAAGTGCTATATCTTGGACCTTTTTTTAGCCAATTCAAATTATTTTTTCAGAATACGAATTGTATTTAATTACATATTTCACTAAACATGACATTGAATGAGTTTTAGCACAGAGTATTCACCTAAAATCAAACATAGATTAATGAAATATAATATATTTTTTTGTTGTATAAAGACATAGTAGTACTATTAATTTATTGTATTATACTATCTTTTTGTGATTTGTTTGCATTTTCCATGCTAAGATTATTAAGTTATTTAATAGTAAAGGAAAAAATTCAATCGCGGGCAGGATTCGAACCTGCGTCTTCTGGTTTGATATACCAGACGCTCTGACCTCTAAGCCACCGCGAACCCTACCCGGATGATTGAAATTTTGCCTTCACATTCTGAATTTACGTCATAAGGTGACGTTGGTGACATCTATGAGAGGCAAGTTACCTTACCTCTCAACCGACACGACTTACTTTACAGTCAGTTCAGTATCGTACGATGCCACCCTACCTTTTAACCATCTTTTCGTGATTTTTTTGCATTTTCCATGCTAAGAATATATATATGTATATATATATATATATATATTATAGAGATAGATATTGTATTATACTTATAGTCTAATCACACTCATTCTGAGAGGAGCAGGTAATGGATCGACCATAATACCTATATCCTACAAGACACAGATAAATTCACTAAATCTCACCTAAATCCTTTATGCGGACTGCTAAGCGCGACACTGATAGATGTTTGACTCTGGTCGGCCTTCAGCGAATAGAAGTTGTCTTCGCTATTGAAATCCATTATCAAAGTGCGGGAGTTCTCTTCACTGTATAATAGACTAAATTCGGCCGGAGACAGCACTGGTACGAGGGCTCCGCGGGATTTGAAGCGGATGTGACGGGGCGACGGGCGCCACACTACGTCCGCGAAAACCTGTAAACAAAAAAATGTGTTCCGGTTCCCTTTTGGAATATTTATATGGGTATTCTTTGTACACCTGTAAATAAAAAAAAATATATTCCGGTTCTCCTTTTGAATAGTTATATGGGTATTGTTTCTTCCAATCCCATGGGGAATCGGTAAGATTAAATTTCATAGAATATTGAAAACTGAATGAATTTGATAGAATTTGCATTCGGCTAAACCAATCTTCATTAATTAATATTGCATAAATAAAGAGTTGTTTCTATAGCAAAAAAGTGTTTAATGCAAATATTTTGCAAAAAGAGGACCTAATTTTTCTGTCACGCAAGGCTCTTGCTTCTTACATACATAGAAAGAAAGAAAAGAAATTTATACATACAATAACGCCTTTTTCCCGCAGGGGTAGACAGAGACTACAGAACGCCACTTACTAGAATTCTTGTATACCTCTTTTTCTTTTGCCACATTCATACATCTTCTCATAAACACGCGCCAGTTGCAAGTACGAACCTGATCTTTTTGAAGGACCTCACCGAAAAGGTCGGTGTACTTTCTACTTTCTTTCTTTCTTGCTCATGCCTTTTTCTTCATAGGAGTAGGCAGACACAACAGATCTCCACTTGCTACGATTCTTGCATACCTCTAAATATACTAATAACACTCACATAGTTATTCTGATCGCCCTGCTGTATCTGAATGCCGCCGCCGACGACATTCTCCACGTCTGAGAAGTCCTTCTTGAATTGCATCTTGATAAAATAGTCCTCTAAGTACGCGGACGTTAAGTTCAGACTGCCTGACGTTTCCACGAACGGATCATCCAGCTGTTAAAGATATGTTGCGTTAGATGTGTGCTGATATAAACTGCTGTTTCGCGGTTTTATGTGTATCCAAAAGGACTTTTTGAGACAAAAGGTAGCCTATGTCCTTTTTCAGAATACAATATTCTTGCTAAATCGAAATCCGTTCAGTAATTTAGGCGTACAAAGGTAACAGACAATCTTATATCTTATATGAAAAAAAAAAACATGGAAATAATATATAATTGAAGTTTAAATTTCAAGGCCATCATGCTCAAATTGCCATAATTACTATAAATTCCAGCAAATTATTAAATATTATGAAACCATCGTGGGCCATTATATTTGGCACCTAGGGACGGTGTCGCTGCCACCGTAAGCATTGCCATTTCAGTTTCCTCTTTTTTATATATTTTTTTCGAGGAGATTTTTCCTTGTAAATTGAAAATGGATCTCGTTACTTAACAATACTTTCACGGGTCGGACAGGGATTTCTTAAGATACTGTATGTTACCTCCAAGCTAGCGAGTGCAGTGATAGTGAAGGCGGGCATCGCGATGTCGGCCGTCATCTTCCAGAGTGCGTCCTCCAGTCTGGCGGCGACTCGAGCTTCCAGCGCCGGCAGCACCGGCAGCGGCGTGGCGATGCCCACAGATGCTACGTACGACTGATACGTGTCGTCCTCACCGCACTCGTACTCATAGAATACTTTGTACGATATCTACGAGAAGACATGTTACAATAAATCTTTTTGGAACGAAGTTCCTTATCGCGCGTTGTGAGGGGCTGTGTGGGGGCTAGACGGAAAAAAATCTTACGAAAAGTTGTCACGACACGAAAAAGCGACACGAAAGTGTCGTGACACTTTTTGCTATAGTAAGCTATTGTATAATAAGATAATAATAAGATAATAAGATAGTAGTTCCTTTCGATTAATTTGCCATATGCTAGCATACGTTTATATTATGATTATGATTATATGTATAAATACTCGCTCCGTGCTGATTTTGAACTTGCGTCCTATGGCACTGCGCTAATCGAGCCTTCAACTATTTATAAATTTAAACTTCGTTCCATCCGGGTGTCCCTTGACACCTCTCAAGCATTTTTATTTTTCTAAATGTTAAACCATTACGAATACTGATCGTATTCGAAATGTATAACAAAATAAGGTACATTTAAGACATTCTTTCTTGAGACGACATGGACATTTTATGTCAATCAACTAGGGAAGCAAACTGTTTTTCCTTATTACAGGTTGCTCAGCAAACTAGCTAGGAGACCTCACACAAAAATTTGTCATTTACTACGCTCATTTAACAAATTGTCGGATTTTATGTGCTACAAATTTATGAAATAAAGTATTAATATTATTAAAAATAAAGCTTTAAACAATTCACAACATTTTCAAATTATTAAGGCACCAAAACAAAAATACTCGTTCTTTGTTTTCCTATCCTGAGTTCCAAAACATTTTTGTTTATATGAAGAAGTATAAACTTCTTCAATTCGGAGAAAAAAAAATCTAGAAACGTGTGATGACGTCACGTATACGGCGGAAACAAAATTAAATAATAATAAATCTACAACAAAATTAAAATTGGTTAAAAATAAGAAAGTTATAAGTATTTTAATTTGATGCTAGACAGAGAACGTACTATAGAGAATTGTGACGTCACAACTGTGCCATACAAATCATATACTAACACTCAATTTGCGGGAAAGGGATAAAGCATCCCCTCTCAATCCCCACCAAAAACGCTTAAATGCTTCTATCAATGCCAATTAATAATATTTTATAATTTATTTCATAACATCCTCATTTTCCTCACCTCATGCCAATAAGTGCCGTTATACAGTAGTACTAGGCAGGTGACATTGATCTTCTGTCCCATCGCTATATCCACAGTATATACAGACTTCAACTCCTTCACCGCTTGGAACGGCGTCACCAAGTTGAGAGTGTTTCTCATCACAGAGTATTCCTGTGAGACAAATTAACATTAATAGCATATCTGGGGCCGTATTATGACGTGTTAATGCCATCATTTTAAGATAGAAATGAGGCTATTTAATATGTAGAGCGGCATCTCTTTCTCACAACGTAAAATGATGGCATTAACACGTTATAATACGGCCCCTGGGGGCATGGCAGTACCCCTGCCAAGTCGAGCAAACAAGCACGGCCGTACCATCCTTTTCTCGAAGCCACTTGGAGCATTTTTGACCCCTCTGTATAAACAATTTCAGCGACAATGGACACTGGACAATCGTAACGAAAACTCTTATATTTGCGTAAGTGTCCGAAATTGAATGTGTCTTTTATTGTTAAAACAATTACACATAACATGACATACTAACATGTCGGTATTCTCCCGAAGGTTTAGGCAGAGGTGTACTAATGTACACAGTTCACCGGTATGTTTACGTCCCATGTAAAAGGGGGCGAGTCAATATTGAAATTAACCAGGCACAAATCCCAAACTCAGAGCTGCTACTGGGAATCGAACCCAGGAACTCTAGCGCAGCAGTCGCGCTCAGTACCACTAGGCTAATGAGGCAGTTAATAATAATATTAATAACTCTTTAAAACTAATATACTTGTCTATTAGATACAAGAATATAGCTCTTATACTTACAAACAATTATTTTATTTCTATAACAGCCATTCTGACAGTTGCTAATGCTAACATACATACACAATACACATGCTATCCTGTATTATCTTTTGGAAAAATGCATAAGCGAAAAAGATATGCCTGATCGTTAGCCATTGCAACTGTCAATATTTTCAAAGAGATTGAGTCATCAAATTAACCTCTTTTTTAACTAGATTTTTTATATTCGTAATAGGCTTACGTTTGACCGCCAGTTCGCCTGATGTTAAGCGATACTGTGATTTACGATGGAGCGCGCTTGCCTAGAAGAAACCGATTCACTAGTGATTTAAAGACACCCAGATTATAATATCTATCGGGGAAGACCCACTCGGGAAGCGCATTCCGCATTTCAGCGGTACGCTTGATAAAAGTGGACTTAAACTGAAAAGTCTTAAAAAAATAAAACAATTTTACCTCCAAAATAAACACGTCAGTTAACACTATCGGAGGTTTATCTGGCAGGTGCAGTGTAGCGTTGGCTTCTAATATATCCTCATCGTCTGGTCCAACGAACTACAAAAAAGTAGACAATGATTAAATTTGAATATTTATAGTCCAAACCCGTCGATAGATTTGCTTGCAAGAGATAAGATTTTGACATTAGTTCTATGGAGCAGTCGAAATCCTATTCTCCAGTAAGTAAAGTTACCGACTGATTTGTTTTTGGGACAGGCCGTAGGTTTTTTAACCCCCGACGAAAAAGAGGGGTGTTATAAGTTTGTAGTGTGTATGTGTTAGTGTGTCTGTATATCTGTGTCTGCATC
The DNA here is from genome assembly GCA_910591435.1 of Acronicta aceris. Classification (NCBI taxonomy): domain Eukaryota; kingdom Metazoa; phylum Arthropoda; class Insecta; order Lepidoptera; family Noctuidae; genus Acronicta; species Acronicta aceris. The sequence goes on along the minus strand of OU342781.1, from coordinate 5,575,097 downwards.
GTAGCGCCTGATCAGGTGAAACGATTTTGATCATTTTTTTTTTGTAAGGTGTGTCAGTCTGCAGTGTTCACTGTTTCAAAAAAATCTGCCGTTTGAAGATCATCACCTCTTTTCTTGATGAAGAGATATAAACAACTTGAACAAGTTTAATCGATTCGAAATTTGAAATCCTGTCACTTGTCAATGATATTAAAAATCGTGCAGCATACCCAACCCATTAGAGGTACTCCTCAATGTATACGATATCTACGTTGTTTTTTTTTAAAAGCGTATTAGCACTGTGGGTCGCCCATTACTAGTATTCTTATTAACTCCTCGTGCTAAGCTAAATGCTTGTGTTACGAGTGGGTTCACGTCGGTAGTGCAATGGGTGGGTTTCGAACGCCCTAGCCATTAGGCTACCGCCGCTGTTTGCAGGCCCCCCTACAGTCCCCCGTATGGGGACGGGTTAGAATACTAGCCGTAAGTGACAGAAGTACCTATATACCAAACACTTACCTTCATAAGATGCGCTTGGAAGGTGATAGTGGGATAGTAGAGGGTGTCCAGTACTACACGCGCTCTCGTATCGAAGTTCTCTATGAACATGTCCACGTTCGCTTGAGGCTTGTGTTGGAATGAATCCTGAAGCACGTCCAGTAATCCTTTGCCGTTGTCTTTTAGGAGAATTGCTATACCAAACTGGAAAAAATGTATTTTCAAGGTCATTGAAATAAAACTACTTCTTATGAATTTTATCGTTGTAGGTATTGATATTATTTAATTCCCCACGTTTCGGATCTTTTACAGCATGGTCACGGGTAGAAATACGGAGAGCATTTTCAAGGTCATTAAGAATTAAGTCTATGATGGAGGCCTTTGTTCAGCAAGGGATTTCTTTTGGCTTTTACAACGCAAAAGGGGTCATTTCGTTCTTTTAACCTGCAAAGTGCTATAGACACATCTTCTAGTAATTAAAAACAAGGCAAGAAAATCATTTGGGTGGAGGGGTTCTGGACTAGAATCAATAGTAGGGGGTAGTCAATAGTCAGGGAGAGGGGAATTCCCACTTTTAATATTAGTTTACTAACAAGCTAATTTCATTTAGTTAGCTAACCAAATGCTTAAAAAGCCTACAAAAGTTTTTGATACTGTATTTCAAAATTATGTTTAAAAAAAATCTGTGCTGTGTGTTTTAAAAATATGCCACGGGAACATTACATCAATTAATTTTGCACCTTAAAAACATTTGGTATAAGATTGATTTTATGTTAGTTACGTATTATCGGTGCATGCTTACCTTATGTGTAGATAATCGTATCGAGATCTCAGTGTCAAGTCCGTCTCCGTAAATATTCTTCAATACTAGCCCGTTCTCTTCAAATCCTTCGAGGGGCGTGTACAGTTTGTACAAGTACACGAAATTGATGGGTGACCGCCAGTGCCAAATTCCGGTGAAACCAAAGTCCATTTTGCCCCAACCCACTCTGAAGTCCAACTGTGAAAATGGGCATAATAAATAAACGGTTAATTATTGAATAATCTTTTAATGACTTTAGCATACAGTTTGTCCTTTATCGTATTTTGTCTTAACATTAAATAACTGCCACCTTATTTTCTCAATATACAATGTGTTAAAAAACCATGTCCTGTAAAAATAATAATTATAAAACGAAGAAACTGAAATGGCCATACTTACGGTGGACACAGCTTATAGCGACACCGTCCCTGGGTACCAAACATACTAAGGCCTATTTCTTTTTTACACAGGTGGCAAACAAGCTTACGGCTCGCCTAATTGTGGCAATTTGGGAAAGACAACCGTGAATTTTAAACTTTAATAATTTGTTTAATTTCATTAATATTTACTTATTTTATTTGGTGATGTGATTGGAATACCTATAAGTATGCTTCTTTCAGATTTGACAGGTTTTTTTTTCCCATAGTGTATAATACGATGACGGATAAATTGTTGTTTAATTCTTTATTAGTACTAGTAATCAATATTAAAATTGCTAAGACACCAAATTGCAATTTATAGTTTAGGCAGTGGCTTCGCCATTAAGTAAAAACAGTGTGGGGTATTAGGAAAAATATTTTCTAGCTAATAGATAATTCTAACTTATTTCTTTTTTATGGGATAGGAGGGCAAACGAGCAGACGGATCGCCTGATGGTAAGCGATTACCGTCGCCCATGGACACCCGCAACACCAGAGGAGTCACGATTCCGTTGCCGACCTTTTAAAAGGGGATTGGGCCCCCGGTAACCTCACTCACTCGGCGAAACACAACGTAAGCGTTGTTTAACGCCGGTTTTCTGTGAGGCCGTGGTATCACTCCGGTCGAGCCGGCTCATTTGTGCCGAAGCATGGCTCTCCCACGTAAATTTCTGAACTAATAAATAAAGAAAATAAACAAGTCCAAAACATATAATTTATATTTATATACCTCTTCGGGTGCTCGCTTGGCGATGACCATAGCTCTGTTGAGGTACTGTATTGGCAGCGCCACATGACCGAATATGTGGAAGTCTTGCAACGTCACCAACTTGAGAAGCACTTCGATACCTGAGGGTATTCATAAGAAACTGTCAAGTAAATATCCTAATAAGTACATTAATATACATGGCATACCATCACGCCTGTATTCTTCGAAGGATTAAGCAGAGGTGTACTAATGTGCACCCACAGTTCGGTGGGCGAATCTAATAGGGGCGAACTTATTGCCATTAACCGAGCACAGATGCAAATTTGTGCTCGGCCGACCCGCTCGCGGATTCACCCGCGCTGCACCGTTCCTAAGAGGCGTAGCGTGATGTTATATAACCTATAAAATCGATAGAAGGACTATTCAACAAAATCGGTTCAGTAGATCCAGAGATTACTCCCTACAACCTCACAAACTTTACCTCTTTATAATATTGGCATAGATTAGCTCGACCTGGGAATCGAACCCAGGACCGCTAGCGTGGCAGTCGCACTTGGGACCACTAGACTAATGAGGCAAGCGAAGTTTTATTAAGCCTTTCTAAGAAATTCTCAGTAGCAGCTCGGGGTTTGGAATTATGCCCGGTTAATGTCAATAGTCTCATCCCTCCTACATAGGACCCAAACATACCGGCGAACTGTGTGTGTACATTAGTACATATCTGCCTAACCCTTCGGGGAATACAGACGTGATGGATATGTTATCTAACATGCTGATCTCGCACGTAAGTACCTGTTGTAGAATTAGTAGTGACGACCATAGCGACGAGATGTCTGTCAGCTTCCACGAAACCGAACCGTGCGGTCATCTGCGGGAACTCTATCATAGGACTCGTGACGTTCACGACTAGCATGCAGTTGGTGATGCGACGCATGTGACCTGTATATAAAACGATAGTATAAATAATATTCATGTAAGTAAATAATTTTCATAAATTGCGCCATCGCCAGCGCCATCTAGTACTAAAACTCGAAACTATTAAGTTTGGAGTTTTAATTCTAGATGGCGCTGGCGTTTTCTAACTAGCGTAGAAATGCCGAAACAAACTCAGATATAAATGTGAGGATAGTATATATAATGGTATAGTACGCACAGTGTTCAAAAAACCCTTGGGAAAGGACACTTTGAATTTTGAAACCGGAAATTTGTAAATAGATGCCTGTAATTTTGTTAAAGGCAACACACACGCGTAAGTTTGCTATACAGTATTTATACGATTCATGGACAGGTCTGGTGCATAACCAGAGCTAGGATATTGTTGTCTTGGAAAAGAATTATTTCATTGCAAGAAGGCCTTACCTAATAGATCTCGTTTTCCTTTGCCATTCCAAGCTAAAACAAAGTTATGAAAGTCGAAACCGACAGACAAAGCTCCTGGCGGACCCTACTCAAATACATAATAATAATAAAAATATAGGTACTTAGGTAAATATAAATAAGATAAAAAATATTACCATTAACATAAATCTTGAACACCTTTTCCTCAAGGTCCAGATAAGTGATGCCATTGATGTCTCGCTTGTGACCCAGCACGAACTCCGTACGAAGGAAACCTTTCCGATAACCCTGAATAAAAAGTTCGTATTGCATTAGTTTCATTGAAATGTTATACAGGCCAATATCAGATGATACTATGAAATGAGAACTGAAATGGTATTAATTAACTGAATGAATCATCTGAGGCCATCCATGAATTACATCACATGAATTTTATGATTTTAGAATCCCCTGCATCCCTATCACACGTCGTCACATTAGCGAGACCTCCCCTCTAGTGTATCTTACTTACTTAGCTCATACTTGTCCCTTATCACACTTCTCTACTCCCCCCCCCATGAGATGTGACGTAATTTATTGATTGCCCCTCTTGACTTGCATGTAGAAAAAAATCGTCATAATCGTTTCGCTTTCAATCTCGTTGTGACACTTGGTACACTTGCATTCGCTATGGAGTTATGGGCCACGTTCAGTTTCGATACATACTTGGAATGGTGTAATCAGAGTAACTCGCCCAGTGATGTTGTTATCGGTGTGTCCTCTATCTAATGTCCAGGATGAATTGATCATCAGTAGACCATCTTCATTGTACTGTAACAAAAAACCTTATAAAATACGGTGATCAGAGCGATTTTAAAATATACTAGAATCTAGGTATCACGGCTAAAGATTTAACAGTAATAAACTTTAAAAAAATATGTACTTAAATATTCAAAAGAAATCGCACAGATTTAAAAGTTAACTTTCGCGATACTAAACTTGGAACGCACCCAAGCGCTTTGATTTTTGACATTTGACATTGACAGATAACCTTAAGTGTCGCTGTCAGTTGGTATAAAAAATAGAAATTGCGCGTTGGTGATTTTTGCCGTTGAATAAATAGAAATATCGACATAGTAGCAATAATTGGGTGCGCTACGTAAGGTAGTAAGTTAGGAGTAATTTATACTCCAAGACTAACATTTTGCATTTGTAGTGATACGAGTTTCACTTGCTACAATGAATAACTCCGCTGCAAAAGTAAGCGAAATATTTCGTGAAGCGGGGACTGCATTCAACAAATTAGCTGAGATGACCAAGTTATTACACCCCATGGGCGATTCACAGCCTGGCGGGAAATGGACGGACGACGAGATCGAGATGTTGAGAGCGTGTGTGCATCGCTTTGCCGTCGACCTGAACAACCTGAGTCAACATATCAAAGGTCGAACCGTCAACCAAATTCGCACTACATTGAAGAAAAAGGCGTTCGAAGACGCCAGTATTCCTGTACGGCAGGTTACTCTGAACATGCTGAATGCTTCGGAGAACGAGGTGGATGTGGACGGCCTCAATGATGACGTCAAGCTGGAGTTTGAGTCGAACAACGATGAGGTGGCTACTTGATGTGACATGTTTAGTTTTCCCTAAGTTTGTTGTGGCAAGTACACACAACAAAGTTAGGAAAAGCTAAAACATAGCAAGACTGTTACGGAGTGAAGAACTCTTTCATTGTGCAGTTGTCATGTATAGTTTTAAGAAAACCATTTATCTGTTTATTGTTCCTAGCAGTAATAAATACAATTTGATTATAGAAAGTAACATTATTATTAAGGGTTGAATAACTATTTTCATGGGTATGTTCAAGTAACAAATGAAGACTACACATATTTTATTAGAGCACTAGGGGGGAATGGTGGGTTATAATATAAAAACTCAACACTCATGAATCTAGTGTGCCAAATGCATAAGATAATTTGGGTTGCATATGTAGCAGTCAGTAAATACCTAATGGCTACATAACCAAACCATTACATTGTCCCACTGCTGGGCACGGGTCTACTCTCAAATGAGAGGGATTAGGCTATAGTCCGCTAATGGCTACTATACATTTGTAAACTTGTGCTTTTTGGAGGTTAGTTTCCATTATAATAAGTAATTGTAAGAGCAGAGTTGGCCTGGCTTGATTGGGAGATTTCAGGACTGTTGAGTATGCTATGTAACTTGTAGAATAGCTAGGGAATGTTAATAGTGCTAATTATCTTCCTGTTTGTCAGTGTATGGCAAATGTAAAAGTAATAAATTACAGAAAGGAGTTAGTATTAGGAGTATTTAAATTCATTTTGGGGTTTTAGAGCTTGGGACCAGAGATGGGAAACATTTCAAGGGGGGTTTTAGCTCTGAACAAGAGACACTTATTACCAACTATTGGAAACTAGCTGTTACAGTGGCTTTGAATACCTCACCTATGGCCATAGAAACCAATTATGATTTTGGGCCAATTTTTCCATCGCCAGATTGGAGGAATTTATTCGAATTCTTGACAGTTTTTCTATACAAAATCTGTTAAACATCAACTTTGCTCTACTTCTCAATTAAAAGATATCTAGCGATTGAAAATGAGCCCTTAGTGAATTAAGTACCTACTTAGTGTGATTTACCTTGTAAATGAATTATAGTGATTATAATGTGTATTTAGGTAAATAGTTCCAAGGTATATTGTATGAATATTTAGAGGAACCTAAATGATATCATAAAATTCTTAAAACTTATGACTTATGAACTTTAAAACTGATATTCAGACAGTCAAAGTATAAACTTATGCTTCGAAATGTTAAATTTCAATACAATATTGACTTATGTAAGCAAAAGTTCATGCTTTTCTGTGAATATGGGGCTAAAACATTGAATGCATAACTTTAATATTATTGTAATCATTAGTTTTGTATTTATTCTCAGCATTGATGAGCTAAATTTAAATAATATTAAGTATTCCCATTAAATATATACCCATCTCTACAAAGTAATACTAGTGAATTCCAAAGGATTAATGCCAGCTGCACACACTCGTCGATACTCTACGAGACAGGCCGAGTACGAGCGTGTACATGGTGTGCACTCGTGTCGAGCCTCTATGGGACGACAAGCACTTGAGATGATGAGATGAGACGAGAGTGTATACAGCCGGCATATCAACTATTTTATATAATAATATGCTTGGTGTCTTATATAAAACTTTTAAATATACTAACATTTGACAACAACCTGTTACAAAATGTACGGTAGGATAATATCAATAAAACTCATAAAATCATGTTTTTTATTTATTTATTCAATCTTATTCTACTCCTTTTAGTACTGTGTTTAAAATTGTAGGTCTATTCTATGTTCATGCCATGGTAAGAAGTTAAGCCAACAAGGGAGGTTATAAGGCTGACTGCGATTGTCCACATTGAAAGACTCATTAGCATGAGAGAAAAAAAGAAAAAACTCGCATACCACTGGTGATACTGGAAGCCAAACCTAATAATAATGGAGATAAAGCTAGGATGATTATGAAATATCAACAACTAGCTTTTGAACACAGTTTCTTATCGCAAAGGACTTGAAACAAAATCCCAAAGGATTGCGAGTATTGCGACAAGTCTCCTCCAACATACACACGCACAAAATTAATCAAAATTGGTTCAGTGGTTTAGTAGTGACGAGGTCATAAACAGACAGTACTTTCGCAACTAAAATGTCGGTATGAATAGATGACCATGACCATAATTATAGCTAGAATTACCAGTCTCATCACAATAATACACAATACACAAGTTAATAATACACAATAATAATACACAAGTTTCCAATTTAGTTTCCAATAGCTAGAATCCAATAGCTAGAGTCCAAGTTTCCAATAGCTAGAATTACCAGTCTCATCACAATAATACACAAGTTAATAATACACAAGTTTCCAATTTAATACAAACTCGTGAAGAGATTTGTAGGTACTTACCGCAATTGCTATTTTAGTCGGTTATTTCTTTCTGCTCCAGTGTAGATTAGATAAAATCCAATTTAGTGCAGCGCAGACCAAAATATATTGTAGACGAAAATTCTGTAGCTTTTGTTATTTGACAGAATTTTGATGATAAACTATTTTTGAATTATTTATTTCAAGAATTTTTCGTCTTATTTTTATCTTTCTAGGAACTCGATAGTTCGGTACCGTATCACCATGTTCTTCCTAATAGCAGCGACCTTCTGTATCGTAAAGGTAGAATCGACGACAGCGTAGCTCTCGAGGTAGAAATAATACTTAGGCTGTATTTGATAAGTTCCAGTAAAATTACTCGGCAGCTAATTTTGTACAAATTCCATTGATTTTTGCAATTATTCGGTGGCGTGGTCATGGTCGTGGCTTCATCAAAATAGTGAAATGCAGCCTTAGATGGAAAAAAAATTTGCCATTGTGGCGCATGCGCAGTTCTAAAATCATACTACCCATACGGGTTCAGAATAGATTTTCCAGCAACATGCCTATATATAAGTAGTACAACTATTGTACGGAATAGTCTTAAGTATCTTACCTGGAAACTCAGTAGTGTGTCAGCACTCTTCTTCCAAATAACCCTATGCTTCGCGATAGCAGCGGCCTTCGGTAGTGTCGGTATAGTAGAGTTTACGACTGCGTTAATCTCGCCGAAGAACTCGTTCGTTTTGAACAGATAGTCCGCCAGGAGGCTGAAGGCCAGGTAGTCTTCTTGCCAGTTCATACTGCCGTTCAAAGCTTGCAGATTGTCGTGGTAGCGCCACCTGGTGGGTAAAAGTTTTCTTCAAAGTTAGTTGCGTTCAAAAGTATTTCGAATTCAGGGATTATTGTATGTAATAGGGTCGAGGGTCAACAAATTAGGTCATCATATTATAATAAAAGGACTTGAAAATTTAGTGGGACAGTGATCATACAATTATTCACGTTTTAAAAGGACCGCAAACTGTTATGCCCAAGGGCCCTTAGATAGCTTAAGATGGCCCTGTTTATTATTCATTAAATTGCCTGTCTTAAAAATATAACAAACGCTAAGATATACATATTTACAAAATAAATTGTGATCTAAGAAAAATTGTTATTTAGAAAGGACATACACAGCTATTCCCATTTTCAATTTTCTAGTCCAACGCAAGATCTTCTGTTTCATGAAAAAACTAAAAACATCCCACACATTTTTACTAAACTTACATGACATTGAAACTAGTATCTTTCCAGCCATCAAACGGTGTGTTCATACTTGAAAGTAAAGCGTAGACTGTTTCGTTGTGAGCTTCAGAGAACATCTTGACGCGCCACAGTATGTTGGAGGCACTCGACCATCCCATACGGACGTGCCATTGGCAGAACCAATCTGTTAGAACAATATATTTTGTGATTTGAATGACGAATATGTTACAAAATCTCTACAAAAACCTTTTTTATTGTAATAAAGATCATGGACCACCTGTTGTTAAGCGGCAACCGCAGTCTACAGTTACTGGCAACACCAAGCAGTGCCAAAGCGTGTTTCAAAGTTTTTCAGCCCCAAAGAATGAAATTAATACGATCCGACAGTCGGAAACAATTGACTGTCTCATTAGAAGTCCTGGGTTCGATTCCCAGGCCGAGCAAATTTTTATTGGGTTTTTCTATAGTATTATCTGTAGCAGTCTGGATTTGTGCCCGGTTAATGGCAATAGGCTCGCCCCCTATTACATGGGACCTAAACATGTAAATAAAGTAAAAGTATATATCACCTCTCAACAAAAACTCAAACTCTCCATTAACCATTCTGCCAGGATAGTACAAAGAGACGTGTCCAGCGTGATGCCAAGTGCCCTTATTGTCCAGCTGTATATCCACGCTGACTTTCTGTGAAGGGTCGCGGTTCGCGTCCCAGTTGAAGGCGGCACTGAGGCGCTTTTGTCGGGCCGTGACCCAGCGCTGGAACGATACGTGGAGGTCGCGGAGTCTGCGGGAAAAAAGGTCCGATGTAACAAAAAAGAATGTAATTTGAATGACATATCATCACGCTTGTATTCACAAAAGGGTAAGGCAGAGGCATATGGTTCGTAGATTATAGCGTGGAATAACACATAGGCTTTATCCAGGTCGGACCCAATCCTGAAGTCTACGCAGACAAAGTCGCTATAAATAAATAACTATGATACTTACTGATCAAAATGTATGTCCATATTGACGTTCGTGTTGTTGCTGAGGTCAGCATTAAGATTGACACTGTACGCCTTACCGCCGACGTCCACCTCTACGTACGTAGTAAAGTTCTGTTCAGACAGCAGTATGTAGCGGATCAACGTACGGTAATGGTCGTCGTTGTATTCACCCTGTATAAACAATACATATTATTGAAATCATCGGTAGGGTCGATCGGTCGGCTCGACCGCAGTGATACCACGGCCTCACAGAAAACCGGCGTTAAACAACGCTTACGTTGTGTTTCGCCGAGAGGTTACCGGAAGTCCAATCCCCTTTTAAAACACTTGTGACTGACTTCTCTAGTGTTGCGAGTGTCCATGGGCGGTGGTAATCGCTTACCATCAGGCGATCCATCTGCCAGTTTGCCCTCCTATCCTATAAAAAAAGGATCTAATGATCCGTTTAGCTAGCTACCCTAATATGTAAAAGTGCCAAACAGGTTTACTTTGAATGGTAGTGTGAGAAAACAAACACAGGACAGTAAAACACAGCACCGATATTAAATTCAAGTCATAATAAGCTGAAAAAAAACACCCACACTATGAAAGACCTCAAATACCCAACCTCAGAATACAGCATTGCTGTCGTCAGATATTTTATAAGAGAACATTCATTCAGTTTCTTAAAATATTTTTTTCTGGTTAACGATAAGGAGACAGAGGGATCAGACCCTCTGTTTCCTTATTCTTCTCTTTTCCCTCTAATCAATTTTTGTCCTACTTTGGATACAGCATATCTGCTGTAGTCAGAAATTTTCATAAGAGGACATTCAGTTTCTTAAAAACATTTTTTCTCTTCTGATTCCTCTCTGTTTTTCTTTTCTTATCCTTCTCTCTTTCTTTTCCTCTCCAGAGAGATAAAGAGATAGGGAGAAGATTTTTAGGTCTATTTACCCCTCTCTCAAAAAAAAAATGTTTTATTTATACCATTGAGTTGGCAAACAAGCTTACGGCCCGCCTGGTGGTAAGCAGTTGCCGTCTATGGACGTCTTCAACATCTGAGGTTCCAAGTTCTCATAATAGACTCAACTTTCATAAACGATTGGCGTAGCGGTTGAGCGTTCGGCTTCTGCGCCTCGTGTTGTGGGTTCAATCCCCACACGGAGCAAATATTTGTATGATCTACAGGTAGTTGTTCCGGGTCTGGGCGTTTGTGTATGTGAGAATTTGCGTTTGTATTCGCACCCACGATACAGGAGAAAATCCTAATGTGATGAGCAACGTTTAAAAAAAAAGAAAAAAACCCAATCATTTTCTCTTGCCACTTACCTGACCAATAAACGTGATCTGTCTATTATCCTGTGTAAATCGTCCGTCCATGGCGATGTTCTTGAAGTGCGTGCTACTGATCAACGCCTTCAGATGATGTGACGCCATGTTAGTCTTGGACTGGTCCTGATAGGACGCGTCTATATTGAAGTCCACTCCTGTGAACCACACGCCCGCTGCGTTTACCTGAGGAGTGAAAGAATTAATAGGTGAAAATTATTTTAAAATTTAATTGAGTAAGTCTGGATTCTAAGGCGATAAGATTATTATTTATGCTATATAAAGAACTACTGTACAAAATTTCATGTTTCTAGTTCACCAGGTTAATAGTGTAAAGTTATTTTTAATTAACTTTTAACCCTTCAGGAGTGAAAGGAATTATTATAAAGAACTTTCACTATCGGTTAAACTATCGGGATTCCTTTTTTCGATAGTTATATTGTGAAAGCTGTATATAATCATGAATACTTTCTTACAGATTAACACAGTATATTTACGAAAACCGCAATTAACTATCAAAATAAAAAAATCTTGCACCAATCACTTCGTTTGATAAAACATTGCTTGCTTGATAAAATTAATACTCACTTGAAAATCATTGGGCTGTTTCTCATGCACCTTCGTCTTGATGACACAGGGATGTAACGTTGGCAGGGTCATGTTGAGTTCCGCGTCCAAATACAGCTGCGTTCCCGGCGGGAAGAACAGGTACCCGGAGACGAGTATCTCGCGAGATTTAGGGTTGAAGTTCAGAAGAGCAAGCGCGGTGTATTTTGGACCAATCTGTTGTTAAAATATGTTCATAATAATAAAATAATAATAATTTAGTCCCCACAGATCCCATTGTTGGAGACTTTTCTAAGAATGAGAGAAATAATCCCCACCATCTTGATGGTTGGCAGTCCACAACTGTGGGTTTCTCTAGAAACTTTCTGCCTGGCACAACAAAACTCTGGAATGAACTATCGCCTGCAGTATCATTATTTCCGCACCAATTCAAATTCTACTTACTCCTTCGAACTGGAACCTCGTGTCGATGAGTCGGGGCCGGTTCAGAGTCAGTCGCGTATCCAGTCGCATGCCAGTCAGTCGCTCAGCGCGTTGGAACGTAAATGTAAATGCTGGGTCCAATTTAGTATCGCGTGATGCGCTAACGTTGAATCCTATGTCTACGTGGGTTTGAGTTTTCTGTGGAAATATATTTTAGTTAGTCTGGACGACGATATAAGCCAGTTTAATAAAGAAAACGTACAAAAAAAACGGGGCAGTCTTTGGAGACTGCCCATAGAAGTGAAAATTAAGTAACTTGTGAATTGTATCGTCGATAAGTGGGAAGCGTGCGGTGACGATGACGCGAGTTTCACGCTTTTTATTCATCCAAAAAGCACACATATTATATACACAGTATACATATAGCTCATGGAAAGCGTTCGGTGACGATGACGCGAGTTCCATGATTTTTGTTCACCCAAAAAGTGCTTAACGCACCTAAAGAAATTTTCACTTCTCAAATCTATTAATCTTTATTTATTTATTTACGTACCATCACGCCTATATTCCCCGAAGGGTTAAACAGTTCGCCGCTATGTTTAGGCCCCTATAATAAGTGAGCATATTGCCATTAACCGGGCACAAATCCCAAACTACGAGCTGCTATTGAGAATTTTACAGAAAAACCCAATAACACTGCTCCACCTGGGAATCGAACCCAGGACCTGTAGCATAGCAGTCGTGCTTGGGATTTGGCTAATTAGGCAGTTATAGATTACTTAAAGAAATTCTGAAAATTCTATAGAAACTAGATAAAAAAAAAGCAAATGAAATACACTCTCAACGTAAGATGAATTTCTACGTAATTATTATTCTAACGAAAAATTACGAACATTGGGAAAAATCTTAAGAAATCATTATATACTCAAATCAACTCGCGAAGTACAGTTACATTTAGAAGAAGCATTTAAATATTTTTGTAAGTGACTTCTAAGTAATATTCAAACAAAATACACTCACAATATTCCTCAAAACGGTATAGAAGTTATATCCAGGGTAAGCTGTGAACTGCATCGACAGATCTCCATACAAATCATGTCTGAAGCCTCCGGTCTTCTCGCTGTACACGCCTTCAATCTTGATAGTTTGCTTCGGACTCTTGTAGAATTGGTAGTCAAACTGTAGCTTGGTTCCATGGGTCGGCCCGTTGATAGTGTAGTACCCGAGTAAGTGACTTGCCAGCTGTTTTGTTTGGAATTCGGCTTCTATATCGCTTTGTGTGACACTGCCTTTTGTTTTTACTTTTATTACGCCTGAAAGGGAATTTATTATGTGCAAGAACATTTACTGGTTTCTGACACTTACGCGAATATTAGACATTGAAATAAAACTACTTTTAACGGATTTTATCGCGTTGTATTGATATTATTTGATTCCCGACGTTTCGGATCCTTTACAGCATTCATGGTCACGGGTAGACTAAGTTGTTGGACGTCTTAATGTTACAATTACTAACAGCTACCTTACATTTTTGTTAATTATTGGCGATCCGATTCACGCAGAACGAGCTCACCGTATCCTTCGGTCTTGCAGTTTTGGGCTTGGATTTTGATTTTATGGAATCTATAATGGGGTTCCAAGCAGGTGGTAAGACCCAGCCATCTTCTCTTTTGAAATTTGGATGTTTTTTAATTGCAATAGCCTCACGGATCATCCTGGGAAGGAATCGGTCGATCCGAAACGTCGGGAATCAAATAATATCAATACAACGCGATAAAATCCGTAAAAAGTAGTTTTATTTCAACAAGAACATTTAGTTCAAGAACGTAATTTCATAAAAGTGAAAGTAGTGGTAACCTAGTTATATGACCATTGAATTGCCAAGTCAAAGGTTTTGAGTTCGAATCAACCTCTGACTTGAACTGTTTCCTCTGATGACGTCAAACTCAGTGGATCACAGTCTATCTAGATAAAGTAGTATCAAATACAAGAGCGTCACAATGTAGGCTTCTAGAGCTATGTCTGAAATGGCCTTTTGAAGAAGGAGTCATAGTTACTTGAGTATACCTGAGGGCTGTACATAACCAGTAAGCTGACTTCGCATTGACTTTTCATACAACGAGAGGTCAGCTTTTGCTGGTAATCTATTGGTACCGACATCGATTCATGGTGGACATTCTAAAAACCTGAACGAAACGCTTTAAGTCGCTTTAAGCGCTTCCGGAGTGGGTCTTCCCCGATAGATATAATCTGGGTGTCTTTAAGTCACGTATGAATCGGTTTCTTCTAGACAAGCGCGCTCCATCGTAGATCGCAGTGTCACTTAACATCAGACGAACTGGCGGTCAAGCATAAGCCTATCATGAATAAAAAAAAATAGGCCCGACTATCAACAACATAATATCATTAACCACCTTCCACTGGCTATAGCCAAAAACATTTTCATACACTCACCGGACAATTCAGCAACCCTCTCATTATCCACCACCCAATACGCGTGCGGTATCCACACGAACCCGTACTTAATATCGTGTCTCTTCAACGACATTACCGTATCGAACTGCTTACGGCCGTCCACGTCTAGACTGGCTGATAGAGATTTATCGTATGGCATGTTGCGGTACATGGCCTTAGCTTTGAGGGTGCTCTTCTCTGATTGGAGGGTTAGGAGAGCAGTGCTAGAGGTGTTCGAGATTGATAGGACGGCGTTGATCATTCGTTTTTCCTGTAGAAATTAATGTTGGTGATACAGTTTGTCTGAGTGAGTTCGTGCGAAATTGGCGAAAATTATCAGATACGGAATTTCTGATTTGATAATGACATGAAAATTTAATTGTGATGGGGTTTTTTTATACGACAGTGAGGACGAATACGATCATCATCAATGTATATTTTTTTAAACTAGATGTTGCCAGCATTTCCTAACTGACGACCTCTGAAAAGAAATGCCAAAACAAAGAGAATCATGGTGTCTTTTAAAATTCAGATGTATTAGTAGCAATATGTGAGTGAGAGTATGTGAATGCAGAGCAATGTTTAAGATGGCCTTTTGAAGAAAGACCCATAGCGGCTTTGAGTAGACCAGTTGGGACTGGTCTACTCAAAGCCATGTGTGCCGTCAGCTGGGGCTGACGGCACACATGCGTCAGTCATTGTGTAGCTCGACCATAACCTAGGCCACAACATTACCCGTGTGGGGACGGGTTAGAATACTGTTCCTCACTGTCTTTCAGATAGGCATCCCATAGCATAGGTAAGAGACGTCAATATCGGATTTGCTCGGTGGTAGGACCTCTTGTGGTCTGAATGGCGACCACCCTTACGCCGGAGTCTATCGTAACGCACCTCGGTGTGTGTTTCGACTGTTGCACGTAAGAGCCAGTTCCCCTCGGTTGCTGCGGGCTCTGGTAGTCTGAAGTCCGTAGGGGCTCTTAAAAAGTTGGCACCGCATCAGCAACTCCTCTGGTGTTGCAGGTGTCCATGGGCGACGATGACTACTTACTGGCTCATCAGCTCGTTTGCCGACATAATCCATTAAAAAAAACACTGCTCGATTCGGAAATCAAAACGGACCTTGCTATCAGGAGTATCGAAGGAGAAGCTGATGACGTTGCTAGTCTTGTTCTTGTCCCAGCTGTACTGGAAGGCGTATATCTTTGCAGTGGGGTCCGCCTTCTCCAGAGACAGTATGTATTTCGCCGGCCCGCTCATTAAGAAGTACGGAGCATTGCGGAGGTTTGTCATGTTGGGGAACTGAAAAAATATTTACATAGTTGTAACTACTTTTAGTTAAAAACAACTTTGATTTAGTGTAACACATAAGGGTCACTGATGACTATATTTAGGGTTGCCATCCATGTTTCGGCGGATTTGTCTTAGTTTAGAGGGCGTCCGGGGAGTGTCCGGATGGGGTTTCGAGAGGAAACTGTTTTTACTGCCAAGTGGCCGCGCAACACGCGGACCAGGCCGCCAAGTGTCCCGTTATTGTCCGGGTTCTAAACTCCAAAATCCGGGGTTCTTACGCTTCTTGTCCTGGTTACCAGATTTTAAAGGTGGCAACCCTAATCATATTACATACCTGGTAGGAAGCGCACATCTTGATGCCTATAGCCTTGTCGAAGGTGCTCCAGCTGCACGTGTTCTGTTCTATCCTATTCTTGTTCAGACCTTGTTGCTGCAACTCCTTGTCGCCGTGCAAGATTATCAGTTCCGATCTAGTTGTGAGAAGAAAAACAGAAATATAAAAATAGTTGTCTACTGGTATTGGGAACACGGTTTAGTAATTTTCTAACAATACGCGCCGTATCTAGGAGTACCGCTGCCTGCATCAGGCCCTTAACCCAGCTGCCTAACGAGAGCCTCCACAGGTGTGAATCGAGGCTCTTGGCTATTAGACCATTGGCGGCCACAATTATCGGTACAATGATTGCCGAGTCAACATCCCATATATCAACAATCTCATAGCCAAGTCTAGATATTCATTTTGATCCGTCAGTTAGATTACAAAAAAATAATGTACAGTCAGAGTCAAATAGTTCCTGACAACCAAAGTGGCCGAATAGCCACGACCTTATTCCAAATGTAACAAAGACGTGTTACGAACTATTTGGCTACATGTATTTTTCCTTTTGTTTAACAAACAAAAATTACAGCGATACAATGCATTTAACTTTCGCGTGACGTCATGGTTTCGTCCAAATTTTACGAAATAGTTACGTCACAATCCCACTCCGGAACTTTTATGCTCTTTATATTTGTCGATTTTTATTATTTTGATAAAGCAAAAAATACGTGTCCGATATTTTTGGATAATCAAACTGGCGGACTGAATTATAATGATATTTTTTAATGCAGTCATCATCCCTAGTTGCTAATCTTTATTATTATTATTAACTAGTTGCTGTTGCCCGCAGTTTCACTCATGTCCCAAAAAGATAAACATACTATGCCCGATTCTGGGCAGCGTATCAAGAGGAAACATGCACCAGATTTTAAGTTAGATTCTAGCAATACATCGGTGAAAACTGCATTCAATTCCATGCAGCAGTTTTGCTTGATGCGCGTACAAAAATACAGGCAGACAGACACAAAAATTCTAAAAATTGATATTTTGGCTTCTGTTGCTCTAATAAAGATCCCCTATATTATATTTTCTTTAATATTTATAATGTACAGACATCGACCTGTTAAAATTTTATTATAGGTATATAGATTACTCACTTTGCGGCGAATATCTCTTGCTTGTCAATGGGCAGTGAGAGGTCGAGCCTCAGCAGCGCCAGTCCTCGCACGGTGAGGCGTGCCTCCACAGCCGTGGCGGTGTACAGGCGCCAGTTGACGCGAATACCGCTGGAGCTAAGTCCACCAGCGTCAACGCTCATCGTAGCCGCTATGTTCACTGCCACGCTGGACAGAAACGGTGTTATTTTATTGTAACACTATCCTCTTTGTATCATTTATCATCTAATGTACAGACACTAGCACATCAAGTTACTACAAACTGTCAAATTGCCCCAATGGATAATAATCTCTATAGTTTGGACATTAAATTGAAAACCGATTGAAGAAATTTGACAGTATTGGATACCATGATGTGCTGCAAAAGTACACGTTTAATTGACTAACGTCCAATTACTTAGTCACGAGTACCTACTCTCCGACTATGACCTCCCGCCGCTGTCATCCATGGCAGCATGTCTCTTATGCTGCCAGCCCAACTATTCCTCCTTAATATACAGGGTCGGCAACGCGCGAGTGATACCCCTGGTGTAGCAAGCGTTCATAGGGTATGGTAACCGCTTACCATTAGGCCGGCCTTATGCTTGTTTGCCACCTTAGTGGTATACAAAAAGTCTTTGGTTAGGACTGCACCCTCCTTCCCCCTCACCTAGGTCTCAGTTTCCCCTCGAAGTCCAAGCTGCCCGACTGCGAATACTTGTCGAGTACTGTTCCCGACATCTTGGTGTTGACGTAGCTGGTACCCATGAGGTTCATGTTCATCGGCAGGCCAGACCCAGTCGGCACAGAGAAGGTCGTGTCCAGGAATAGAGACGCCTTGTTGTACGATATTTCCTGTTGGGAGTTGAATGAATGAAAAATGTTTAACGAGGTAGGTAACAGAATTATACACTAACTAGCTATTGCAGTATGGGTATTACACCCATTTTTGAAAAGTGCCGCAATTAGATTCTGTAGTGCTAATAAACCACTAAAAAAAACGAAAATTTTATTTAGTGCCGATAAGTGCCATACAGATGCATTTAAAATTTACATTTTGAAATTACGCGCTTTTTTGACGAAAACGCTGGACGCAGTGGACGCCATATTGCTCTGTGGTTATGATGTCAGTTGGCTGTGTAAACAATAAAAGTACGAAGCCTATCTATAGGCTGATCACTTGACAGTTGACACTTTTTAATTTAGTTTAAACAGCCGTATGACGTAAAATTGGCGGCTACTATTTCACAGTATTTAAAAACAGATTAAAAAACTGAAAACTTTGAATTGAATTTTAAAATTTATTTTGTTATTTTATGAACTATAATTAACTTTTTCCGACTGCTTTTTACCTAAGCTATCTCAATAATATAGTATTAGATTTTTTCTTATAAAGAGTAAAATACCATATTCATTGCGATTCCATCGCGTTTAATAGGAATTTACTAATTACATACTTATATATCTGCTTTCAGGCTCATCAAGATATAACATTTTAAGTTAGATCTCCAGGAATATATGTAGTTGTGAAAACTGCATTTAATTTTATGTAGTATTTTTTGAGTGATGAGCATACAGACAGACAGACAAATAAAAATCCTAAAGATAATCTGTTACTTTTATAATGACCGTCATATTATTAATATTTTTAAATATCTCCTATGCACAGACATATATAGCCAGTTACAATTTATACGGCTAAAATCATACCTATTCCTAACATACCATCACGCCTGTATTTCCCGAAGGTGTACTTATGTACACCCACATTTCGCCGGTACGTTTAGGTCTCCTGTAATAAGGGGCAAGTCTATTGCCATTAACCGGGCACAAATATCAAACTCCGAACTCCTACTAAGAATTTCATAGAAAATTCCTTTAACACATGCTCGACCTGGGAATCTAAATCAGGACGTCCAGCGTAGCAGTCGCTCTTGAGACCACTAGACTATTAGTCTAGTGGTCTCAAGCGGCAATCTAAAATCAAGTGTGAGTAAGTGTCTGTTAGAGTGAGTGAGTTACCTTTCCAGAAAGTATCTCCAACACTCTCATTTGAGGGTTCATTCTGGCCAACGACTTCATGATCTCGTCGTCACCTTCAGCGTTCCAATAGGAGATTTCATTACCAAACACTTTGATGCCTAGCTCGGCCATAGGGAATCTGTAAAGAAATCATCGATTAACAGCCGAGATTTATAACCCATTTCTCGATTATTTTCCTTAAAGGAGTATCTTTTTGTGTTTCTTTTTTGCATTTTCCATGCTAAGATTAAGTTATTTTTTAGTGAAGGAAATATTCAATTGCGGGCAGGATCCGATCCTGCGTCTTCTGGTTAGATACACCAGACGCTCTGGCCACCGCGAGTCCTACCCGCCAGATCGAAATTTGCCTTCACATTCTGAATTTACGTCATAAGGTGACGTTAGCGACATCTATTGAAAAGCAAGTTACCTTGCTCCTCACGGTCGAATTTTTCTTCACTAAAATAACTTTATAATCTTAGCATGGAAAATGCAAAAAAATCACAATAACATAGTTTACTCATTTTGGTTTGTCTTTTAGGGAAGGCTAGTGGTCAACGCCATCTAGTTAGACCCCATTATAATTGGGCAAAAGGTGGAGGATGATAAAACTTTGATTTTTAATTTTGTAATACATTTACAAAAAGTTACAAATACCGATGTTTGAGAGCTTCGTTCTTATACTCGAGGTTGTCGATCTTTTCTCTGACTTCATCAGCTTCATTAGTGGAGCGGAATACGCGGAGATTGCTAATCTTCTCCGTCAGCTTGTTCTTGTTTAGAGGGCCGTCATTACCGAAGTATCGCTCGAAGTAACGCTCAAAACCTTCACCACGGGCTTTCATCTAGGATTTAACAAAAGATTTTGTTAAGAAAAAGTTGATATGACATTGAATACTAAAACAAATAGCAACGTCTACATTATTTTGCAAACCATCACGCCGATATTCCCCGAAAGGTTAGGCAGAGGCGTACTAATGTACACTCACAGTTCGCCGGCATGTTTAGTTCCCATGTAATAGAGGACCAGCCTATTGCCATTAATCGGGCACAAATCAAACTGCTACTGAGAATTTCATAAAAAAACCCAATAACTCTTTGCTCGACCTGAGAATCCAGGGCCTTTAGCATAGGAGTCGGGTTTAGAATCATAACGAGTAATGAGACAGTTACTATAGTTTTTTTAATATGGGCTAAGCGTGCGCCTCAGCCTTCGCTAGGTTAATCCTTAATCCAAATGCTAAGTTGCTACTAATAACTTCATAGAAAAATCAAATCTTAGACCTCTTGAAAAGAAGCTGTTCTTGCGAATATTAAACTAATGAAACTGACTTGGCCTCTCTTTTATTGTTCCAATCTCTACAATTAACTAGCTGTATCCCGCGGTTTCACCCGCATTGCCCCTTTCCTAAGAGTCATAGCTGAAAACTTTCCCCAAGAATCACTTCGTCCATTAGTGAAAATCGTATCAAAATCCGTTCGGTAGTTTTAGAGCTTTTAGACGCGACGGGGACTTTGTTTTATACTATGAATAAGGATTATTTTTCTAAATTACCTCAAATATGTTGATGGATTCGCCAAACATGTCGATTGTCAAGTTGAGAGAGATAGACCTCGGTATGTAAGAGTCAGGTGTAAATACCACGTTCGCTTCGTAGTTGCCGCCTGTTAGTGAAAAAAGTGCTTATTAATTGGTGCTTTTACTTTGAAATATTAAAAAAAAAACTGTGTCTTTAAAAAGGGACGCTCTTATAAGATGTGGGCGATGAGGTGTCGGCGTTTCATAGCCTTTGAGAAGAAACGCCGATACCAACTAAGATATTTATCTTTTAAAGTCCAGACGTAGGAAATATATCACATTGTAGGGCATTGCTTGAAATGGTCTTTTGAAGAAATTGCCATAATGGCTTTGAGTAGACCAGACCAGACTCAATTTAATAGGTAAATAGCTCGTACAGTACGCGCAGCATAAGTTGGCCGGAGTGAAGTTCGCCGTTTTAATGCGCAGTGGATTGTATAAGATAAAAATGTGTACTGCGCAACCAAACAGCTAACTTCAGTCAGGCCAACTTATGTCGCGCGTACTGTAAATATGTATCAGGCATAAATATGTATGTACATATTTATGTGCTATGTAGCTCGACTATAAATTAGGGAGCTCAATACAAGAATAGTTTTGTTTCGTTTCATACAAATACTTTATGCCAATCGAATGATTCAGCTTATACGGTTCAAATCGAAACGATACGAGATGCACTTGAATTAGAACTCGAGAGTAAGATGCGGATACTCAGCCTTTTTCCCGCAAAACAAATGTCTGTATAGAGTTTGTATGGCGCATGCATGGTTTGACGTCACAAAGTGCTATCGTACGCTCTGTATCTAGCATAAAATTAAAAACTTATAATTTTGATTTTGTTGTTTGGCTCTATTTGTGGTCAAATTTTCTATGAAAGCATATTAATAGTAAATTAGGTCAATTCGCCTATTCTATCATATAAATTCCAAAATACACTTACCAGCGTTATATTGATCAAAGAACATGCCCTGTTCGTAATTCCTGGAGTACATCCTGAAGTCTGGACTGTCCTCCAGGTGTGGTATTTGGTTGCCTGACAGCAGACCTTGGATCTCCACGCGGGAGGGCAGAGAGGACTCCGCCAAGTTTTTGAGGTGACTCCACACGAAGGTCGTCACTGTTGACGGTAGTTTTCGATTGCAGATAAAAATTATTTTAAATAATCTTCAAACTTATAAAATCATTTGTCGTTCTGACTGGATGACTACCTGATCAACGTAGAGCCTATGTTTGGAACATAGGTTTATTTTTTATCGTAAGTATTCGCCAAGAAAGGATTCTTGGAAATCCCAGTTTTAAGGGGGGGAAATGAGCCCCCTGCTTATTTTCTCCTCAAACTTCCCCAAGTTTAAATATTTATCATAACATTAATATGTGAGTGAATCTGCGGGAAACAGCTCGTACAGAGAATAAAAGACTATACCTTGATTGACAGGTTCTTCTCTAAGAGTGTGGAATATCTTCCTCAGTGTTCCAAGATCGGGACACTTCATCACTTGGAGGTAGGAAGCCAGCCGCACTTCGATGTTCATGTAGTCTGCTCGGAAGGTCTCCAAGAAGTATTCACTGTAATAGATAGTGTTTGTTAGTGCTAAAAAATACGTGAGGAGGTTAGGAACAGAGCTCAAGAGCGGACCGAATTTCTCTTACAAACGTAATTCCGAAATAAATCGTAATTCAAACACAATTTAATCAAATTCTGTTATTATTCCGATTCTGATATTATTAAACTAGGTTCCTACGTTACCATTTCGTCCAAAATACAGTGAAGTAGTAGTAGACAAAATAGTACCGTAGGAACCTGGATTAACGGTATACAAATCCGAATAATAACATAATTTGATAGATTTTTGTCTGGATTATGATTTATTTCGGTATTACGTTTTAGTGAGCAATTCAAGCTCCGCCGGACCCTTAAAGATTTCCACTTTCGACGTTTCTTCTTTTTTTTTGTTCTTCTTGGGCAGGTCATTTCAGAATGAGCAAAAACGATACATTTTTTATTCAAAACAGCACCTATAAACGTATTTTGCGTTCAAAATCCTTATATTTTTTCCGTGACGCAGTTCCCTTGTTCATTAAAATCGGGCCCGACACTCCTGAGTATATTTTGTATTGCTTTCGTTTCGGATTTGGGCCCTCTACGTCCATGTGAAAAATTCACCTGCATAGTAATCTTGGCCCAAAATATAGTACTAACTTTATATAGTACTTCCATTTAGCAACTCTACCTTCTACCAAAGCTTATTAAATCAAGATACAGCTTAAGAAGTAAGGTATATGATTATTATAATAAATCAATGATACATTACCGCGTTTCATCGCAAGGGGTCCTTCTAAACGCGTCCACAGCCGCCAACCTAACCGGCACAGGGACAAAACTGTCACCGATTATGTTCATTATCACGTCAGCAAAGTCCAACTTGAATCCGCCGATATTGCCCAAAGCTTTGATCGCTATTATTATCTGTGGAAGATGTAAAATACAGTACAATAATTACCATGATCAATGAATAAGTTTTGAAGACATGGAAGGGATCAACATAATTTAAGAGTCTTATTATTAGTTTATACACCATGACATTTAAGTCGTTTTGCACACAAGCATGATACACAAGCATGGTAGTATCACAGATAATACACCGTTACATTTCAAGTCGTTTTGCAAGTCGGAGTCGAAAGGACAGTATTATACTCATCATTAGGTATTCCTAATGATGAGTATTTACTATGGAACCAACCCTGAAATCACGAAAAAGCTTATGCTTATGCTTGTATCATGGAAGGGTAAGGCAGAGGTTTGTACATTCAGTTTGCTGATATGGTATTTAGGTTGGGTAATAGGAGAATACAGGTTGGAATCTTGACTGAGGTCAAAGGTTTGTTTTACACAATTTAATTTTAGAAAATGTTGAGCATGTGTAAGTGCATAATATTATCATAAAAACTTGCGACTTACATTATTCCTGTCTTCCCTAGTTTTGATCACTCCCTTACTGGCAATCTCCTTGACAATAACTTGGAATTCCTCTAAAATACTTCTGGGCGTTTCTTCTTCGCAGCAAACACGTACTAAAAATCAAACGAGTTTAAATATCTTGAAATCGGTTCTAAAGAGGTTAAATAAGGATTTATATTGAATAGTTTTTAGGCTGTATACTCACGTTCTTTGCCACTGTGCTTGCAATACGAATGAACCATAGAAGACACAGTAAAACTTATCACTTTGTCATTCTTCTGCTTTTGTAGTAACTCTAGCATACTGTCTAACATTTGTTTCTTGGGCCTGAAATTAAATGACATCAAATAAAATTTCATCCTGAAAACAGTGGGTGCACATCTTGAGGCGTTTTGTAGCAATGATGTACGGGTAACTTACACTGTTTGTTCAACTAATGGGGGTTTCAAAAATTTTATTTAATCCTTTTACGATCGACATGGGGTTTTTCAAAAATTTTTATTTTGCGTTTTATTGTTGATGGGCTCTATTTATGGTAAGGTCAATCAAGCAGCCTATTGTACCTATAGGTATATTAATACCTAATACTAGTTATAAAAAATTAATCCTAACATAATGGATTTTTTTGGTGTCCGAATAAAGAAAATCACATCTTACCTAGGTATCATAGCCATTGACATGAGCCATTCATGTCTAGTCTCTTTGTCCACGGCATCCCTCATTATCATGTCCTTGATCAGCTCCACGGAGCCGGGACTCGCAATGTATGGCAACGCGTCCAGGATATGCTTGCTAAAACATCATTTGAATATGATAAGTAACTGTAATGAGACGATAATTTGCAAACTAAATATAACAAATAAACTAAATATAACAATGATACTAAACTTGAAACAAATCTAAAGACTGAAAGGAGAACTAAAAGCTTCTTATTCTTATCGTGTCAATGGTCAAACAATATATCTCTCTGTATAATAGCTGTTCACTTTCGCATCATGGACATCATTCAGACCGATCTATATATATCTATATAGTGTGTGTATGTGTATTTGAACCTGCCATTTATTTCTTTAATAATATCGATATTATGAAATCCTCAAATTAATTTCAATATTCGCGAAAGTGTCAGTAACCAGGACTTACGTAGCCGCCTTGCATATGGAGGGTGCTCTTGCAAGCAGTTGAGACAGTGCAGGGTAGTGCAGTGGTCGTGCTGATCTTACTAAACGACCCCACAGACCTACTGTGGAACTGCTGTCCATGTTTTCGTCAACGGTTGAAGTATGGTGGTTTTCAGTTGTCGTGTCTTTGACCCTGAAATCATCCTTGAAATTAGCTTAGAACTTTTTTGTAAAATGGCATAGTTAACTGGACCGCGATCCTTATCATAAAAACTTCCAAATTCGGGACTCATCTATTGTTATCATGAAGAATAATAAAACTTTTAATGAATGTTAGTAGTAATTTTTCTCACTCACCGCCTATATTCTTTTTTTTTGGTTGTGTCGCTTTATTTGTGGTCAAATTTGTCAAGAGGTCATAAAAAATAATCAGTCTACTTTTATTGATTGGCTAGGCGTCCAACCGAATTGCTGACTAGTTAGTACTTGTACGCGATAAGTTGAGACCTGGGCTTGCTTGTACAGTGCACAAAAATAAATATCTCAATAAACCTCTGCCCGTGATTTCGTCTGGGCAATGTTTTTAATTTTGCCTATACACGGGAAAAGCGTAGCTTTATATTAATCTTTATACACTGCAATGTAATAGCGAATCTTTTTCACTGTTTGAATTAGAAACTAAGGACGATATTATAATTATTTTTCACTACGTACTATTACGCTAGTAAAAAAATTGCGTTTTTTTATACCAATAAGGTGGCAAACAAGCATACGGCCCGCCTGGTGGTAAGCGGTTACCGTAGCCTATGGACGCTTTCGAGGAGGAATGATTCTCTCGCTCCCTTAACCCCAGCAAAAAGTGGTGAGGCGAAACACCCGTGTGGTTTTAGTCGGTAGGTCACCCCATCTGGGTGGAGTCTGACACGCCCCGTCGCCTTCCCCGGGCGGCGGAAGTCCATGAGGATTTCCACACGCAAAAAAAAAAGTCTATCGACGCTTGCAACACCAGGGGAGTCGCTGGTGCGTTGCCGACCCTTTAAAAATCTATACCACAGCCAGAGTGTGCGTGGGAGGAAATTGCTACAGGCGTTGCTGGAGTTGATAGCCTAGCGGTGATAGCCTAGTGGTATGACCGTTGGACTGCCAAGTCAAAGGTCTCGAGTTTGAACCCAAGGCACGCACCTCTGACTTTTCGAAGTCATGTGCGTATTAAATAGTTAATTATTACGCGCTTAAACAGTGAAGGAAAACATCGTAAGGAAACCTGCATGCCTGAGAGATTTTCTCGATGGTGTGTGAAGTCTGCCAACCCGCACTAGGCTAGCGTGGTGGACTATAGCCTAATCCCTCTCATTCTGAGAGGAGACCCGTGCCCAGCAGTGGGACAGTATAATGGGTTGATTATGTATGTATGTATGTTGCTGGCGTTACAGTACGACACAGTCGCCCGAGGGGAAGGAAAAGCAGGCGGAAAGTCGCATTCAACGCGAGTCTCAACATATCGCGCACGAGTAGTAATTGTGACTATACACAATCTGTCATACTCACATGCACAGTAGCTTGAGTACATCTCTAGCTGACTTGAGGCCACCGGTGTCGTCACCCACGTACACTATATGATGGTGAAGTAAATTCGATCGCCGAGGTATCACTGCCCAAGCTGTTAATTACATTATACAACTTAGATTATGGGATCGAGCTGTCGTTTAAGAAACATTTAGATTAAATATGATATGAAAATTATTTTTAAGTAAAAAGTAAAATATATTAAAAAGTAGTGTAATCTGTTCGATTACACTGGTCTACGAAATTTAACATCTTTATCCACGTAGGTGAGACATATAATTTCTTGTACATATATACATACATTTGGATGTTAAATATAAATCCGGCGGCAGAATTGCTCTAGCAAATCAGAACACTTGTTTTAGCAATATTTGAAGTATTTTTTTAAGGACAGCAAATTTTCGGTTGTAATTTTTAACTGTAGCATCCCATAGAACTACTCTTCTCCTTTCAAATCCATTTTAGTTTGCTTCGTTATGATTTTTATTTCTCAAGCTTTGAGATTGATATATCTCCAAATTCTGTTGCCGGATTTAGGTTTATCATGAAAAAATAAACTTCATACTTATGTTAAAAAAATTTCGTAGAACAGTGTTATCGATTCTGAAAAAACTAGTTTCAGGGTTAATTCAAGTAAATGTTGTATATCGTAATGTGGACTCCTTACTAAACCATAACAAAAGGATGGACGTGTATATGTTACAACTAGATTAGTTATAACTAGAAATTACTACATACTTTAAATATTTATAACCCTCCTTCTGGCGCAAACCTAACAACCTAACCCCATCGCTGACTGACTGAACTGAACCAGTTTAGAGAAATCGCGTTTTGTCTAGTTAGAACTGGTTTTCATTGATATTCAATTTTGAGCTAGTGAAAACTAGTTTATACTAGAGAAAACGCGCTGTAACTAAGAACGGGTATTAACTGTAACATATACACTGTACATCTAGCTAGACATATCTAGTTTAAACTGAGCTCTCATTGAACAGAAAGTCATACAATGTCAGGTCAGTTTATAATGGTTATTAATAACTTGACGTGTAGCTGTATTTCGTCAATGTTTCTTACCTTTAGGCTGCGACTCAATTACTTCAGTGTCAGTCTTGTTAACTTCTTTTAGCAGTACCAGGTCTTGTACCACGGTGGTCATAGCGCCGGAGTTTTTTCCCGAGAATGGCTCGAACAGGTGGCGCTCACGGCAGTTCACCTGCTTGTAGATGTGGTGGTCCACTGTGATGCGGCACTTGCTCTCCGATTTCAAAACCGGCCACGTTTGGAATTTCTGTAAAATTTTTTTACTCATGCAAGCAAAAATCGACTTTGAGGTCCGTGATTGTATATGGGTGACCACAATCTGTCAAATTTCCCCAATGGATAATAAACTCTATTATTTGGAGATTAAATTGGCAATCGATTGAAGTAATTTTAGTTTTGGATATACATCTACGAGTTTCTACGGCAGACAAGCCTATTGCCATTAACCAAGCACAAATCCGTAATCAAAACTGTTACTGATAATTTCACAGAAAATCCTAATGAGACTGCTCTACACAGCACATCTTTGTGGCCATTAGACCAATAAAACAGTTAAATATTTTCTATCTGTAAATATATAGTATTTAATTTTTGTACGATGGAGTAATGTATGTATGTTGTTATGGATGGGAACTCCTTTCTATATATAATCTAATTGTAGAAGTTTGGATCAAGGAGTATTAATGGTCTATAGATTTCACTTGATATGTTTGCTGTTTAAGAAACTCTACAAACTACAGGTAATAATAAATTGCTTATGTAATTATGACAAAGTGATAGCAACTAATGGAACTTACACTCTGGAAGTCATATCTGACAGTCTGCAGGATAGACATGTACTTGTATCTGTTGGTACATCCAGAGAGGTCCCTGGTCTTCACTAGGATGAGGCTGGTGTTCTCTTGCCCGCGGATCGTGTAGTCCACGTTGCATGTGCCATGGATGTCTTGCTGTGAACAAATCCATGTTATGTTTTATAGCATTGACATTGAAATAAAACTACTTTTTACTGATTGAATCGCGTTATATTATTATTATTTATTTTCGGATCCTTAACAGTAACAATGGTCACGGGGAAGTCTATTCGTGATCGATGATCATTTCCTAATTATATTGTTGAGTGAGTGATGAATAAATAAACTATGCCTACATTAATTATTAATTTTATTAATTATTAGAAAATGTAGCCCTAGAATAGTTGGTCTAATTAGCTGATATTTTTAAAACTTTATTCTTAAAAATACTTTATTAAGAGTTTTTTTTTAATTGTAATGTTTCTAACTAAACATTGGAAAGGATTAGATAACAAGTTAATGTGAACCTTATAATCTACATAACTACAATATTAAAAATCAATAATCAAAGTTGTAATGTCCTGCTTTCGGCTAAGAAAGATGATTAATTTTGAAACCTCATAAAATATATTCCCACAGTTACCATTTCATTTTTTGTAAGTGGCAACTGCAACCTATAGCTATATGCTAGGAACATCAGTAGTATCACTCGTGCATTGTGGTCTTGATACCTTAGTTGTTCAGTCTCATATGAACAGTAATTTCACTGGATAAAAATGCTATGTCTACTGAAAGAACTGAAAGAAATTGTGTTAGCATACCTCAACACCCTGAAAGTTAATATCAAATCTCTTCATGGTATTCTGAAAGAGTGCCAGTATGGCTCTCTTGAAGTTGAGCACCCAATCCTCTTCCTGCTCTTCTGGACAGATTTCCGATATGACACCATCATGGAATGCAAATCTGAAAGGTAAAATATGAGTTTAAAATAACATTTAATGTTAAAAGATTACAAAATTAAGTAAAAGCAGGACTTAATGATGACATCTTCACAATTTGTATGAGACTTGCGGACCCGAGAAATAGACCCGGTACTAGATCATCCACTCAAACTCTGACAAAACGTTTCATCAAAATTCGGTCCAGCAGTTTAGGAGATGTTCAGTGACAAACACACATAACGAAGAATGTATATAATTAAATAATGCAAATGTAAAAAAGATTATTTAAAAGTAATGTGAAAGAATGAAGCATTCTAGTTCATTGCAGTAATTATACATTGACAACATTGTGACTTAATGTAACACAACTTTTGCTTTTTATCATGATTATTTACAGAACAAGAATTGCAGCATGATTTTTATTATTGACTAGCTTTTGCCAGCGACTTCGTCCGCGTGGAATAGTTACTTTGTTCCCTAGTTCTTCGACCGCGGTTTCACCTGCGTTGGCCCGTTCCTAAGGGTTGTAGCGTGATGTTTTATAGCTTGAAACCTTTCTCATGAATCACTCATTTTCCCAACATTTCCCTTTACTGCTCTGCTCCTATTGATCGTAGCGTGATGAAAAGTATACTATAACCTGCCCAGGAGTATGAAGAATAATTGTACCAAGTTTCGTTGAAATCCGTCGAGTGGTTTTTGTTTCTATAACGAACATACAGACAGACAGACAGACAAAAATTTTACTGATTGCATTTTTGGCGTCAGTATCGATCACTAATCACCCGCTGATAGTTATTTTGGAAATATATTTCATGTACAGAATTGACCTCTCTACAGATTTATTATAAGTATATAGAATATAGATAACAAAATCTTTGTATGCTGGCCAAGTGATTAATAAGCTTTTTTTTTGCTAACCAAATTTTAAAATGGCTTACATCACAATCACAGTAATAACAGCAAAATTTTAGGACTAAAAGGCTTTAAGGGACATGAGCCAAGACATTAGATATTATGTAAATGTCCTTTAGCCCCGTGAGATGTTATGACTTGCTTCAATAAAATTTATCTTTACTCAAAGGAGTAAATACTAGTGTTGTCACCTGAGGTCAAACAATGACACCGCATGGATGAACTTCTCTGCTCTCTCAACAGGGTAGTTCTCATCTTGATCTACAAGTCTTACATCTGTCAGCTGCAGGAAACCCTCGCAAGGAGTTATAAATTGAATTTTTGTCTGTAAATATTAAAAAAACATTTCTTATTCTAAGTGGTTTTTAATTTTTCTTTATTGTAATAGGTACTGTATTTCTGCAAATGTTTTAACTTTTAAAATATTTTCATAAAAATATAATACTTTACTTACTAAACTTTTTTTTAATAGTATTGAGAACCGTCATGGCTTCAAGGAGGGATAGCCTAGTGGTATGACCGTTGGACTGCCTAGTCGAAACTCAAAGGCCTTGAGTTTGAACCCAAGGCACACACCTCTGACATTTCTCAGTCATGTGCATATTAATAGTTAATTATCACGCGTTTAAATGGTGAAGGAAAACATCGTGAGGAAACCTGCATGCCTGAGATATTTTCTCGACGGCGTGTGAAGTCTGCCAGCCCACACTAGGTCAGCATGGTGGACTATAGCCTAATTCGTCTCATTCCGAGAGGAGAGCCGTGCCTAGCAGTGGGACAGTATAATGGGTTGATTATGTTATGTATGTATGGCTTCAGCGAGATACTCCCTTGACTATAGACTTAGTTTCATATTAAATTGAATTTCAATAGATTTTAAATAAAAACTGAATAATATTGTTATGACTTACCACAGCTTTGACATCTAATGTGGAGCGATTGTTGCTGGAGCCAGCAAAGTAAGTCTCAACATTAACTTTGTACTCATAGTGGTATATTATATCTAGCAGGTACTTAAACTTCTCCGATGCTAGAAACAGAAGTGACATTTATTATTTTTATAGTAAAACTAGCTGTCCATCAGCAGGCAATGCAATGCCTCTTTTTTTACATAATGATGAATGGTTTAGCAATGCATAGAGGCTAAACAAACACATTCATTTTTGTTTACAAAGAAGAAGATAAATAGATATGATGAGATAATCACTTCATAAATCCTGATTGGTGACTGATCCAGTTTGCATCTGTGTTTTGTTTTAATAAAAAAGGTCGACAGTGAAAAAAACCCCGCTTCTATTCGACTGGGTACGCAGAAAGACTTAGATAAAACTAAATTTACTTTGAGCATATTATGGGGTAAATTGAATATTAATGTTTAGGATTTCGTGAGAGAATGGATGAAAAATAACTAATGAATGTCGTCTATATCTATTTCGGGACTTCAGCAGTCTCTGACGGGCCACCATTAATAATAACCAGGACGAACCTGGACTGGCGCTTCGTTCTTAAAAAGTTAGAAAAATCTTTACTTACGCGCACACGTCGGAGGTCCACAAATGTACGGATCTTTCAATGAATCTGTAAGGAATACATAATGTGTTCTCAATAATACAATTTAATAAACATTTTAGTGTAACCTGTCTTTTTTTGTAAAAAAAAACAACTTTGTTTACAAATAAACCACTTGACTTGTCGAATTATTGACATTGACGCTTGTCATTGTCAGCAATCTTACAATCTGACAGAACTCAAAGAACGGTTCATTTCACGCTGTCTTTTTAGCAGTGAGTAAGTTTTTGACAGATTCAAGAGTAACATAGTGACAAGAACGTAATCTGTGAGAAGAACCTTTGAGACTGAAGATATATTAAGTCATAAGTTATCGCGCGAACCTGGCCCATTCATTAAATATTCATGATAATTCATCCGCATTCAGATGATATCGATGTAAGCACGTGTTGAACATATGGGGATAAAAAGTTTCATATATAGGTCGATAGCGAGCCGATAATATGCCGTGCTAAAATTAGGTAGGTAGGTACTTCATGGTTAATAATAATTAACAATACGTCCTTCCTATTATCTTTGCGTGATAACTGGGTCATAACGGTTAGCTCAAGACTACGTCATCACACACAGACTGTCGGCTTCGGCCGAAACCAAATTAATACATACGGGAAAAGTCATGAAAAAGGCCATAATTTGTTGTTATATGAATATAGGTATTTGTTTTATTGCGTAATCTAAGGTTTACTACTACTACGTATAATACAACCGAGGTTTAATACAACCTCGTTGCTTGCAACCGCTGTTATGGAACGTGAGGTCTTGGGTCTGTTTTCGCAGGCCACGAATAAAAGATATTAGAGGGCTTTTTGCTGAGAAGTGCTGAGATCATTCATCGAAATGGTCTCAGGTTTTCTGTTAAGTAATTTTCATTAGATATGGTATTAGCCTTTCTTGAGAAGGGGTTTTTTATGGTGGCCCTAAATATGTAGGTAATAAGTAAACTGCTTTGATTGAAGATCAGTCTGAATAAATTCACCGTTCAATAGTCGACACTTTTTGAAAACAATCTTCAAGCAAGATAGATAGGTACCGAAAATGGGGTTAGACATCACTAGAGTAAAGAAGATGAGGCACTTTAATAAATAGTCACTATTCCAACGAAAGTTGACGGAGAACGTATATATGTGGAGTCTGCGTCCTATGTCCTTGCTCGTTATTTATGAGACATAATAAATCAAGGGATGATACGAAGCGCACAGATTTGGTTGTGCAGATAAATAGTGAATTTTAGTGATCCTTATCTGACCCTTTTAAAGGGTAGGCTAGACCGTGAGCCAAGCTAAGCGAAATATTAATAACTAACTGAGTTGAGACGCTAAAATCGCCACTTCTGATGAAATCACATACATTTCCAGAATACGCAGACCACGCATTGTGGCTTCCGTACATTTACAGATCAGCTTTTACTGGGAACGTATGGCACGTTGTAGCTTTATGTCTGTTCTGCCTTTCTGTTTATACTTTAGTTCCCACTACGATCTAAGCTAAGCTAAATTCGCTATAAAACGTGGGCTAGCTAACTAGCTAGCCCACGTTATAGCCGGCATTTAAATCTTGGGTTACAATTCCAACGAATCAGTGGGGCGATAGCGTTGGTCCTTTGACATTTTATAAACAACGATCAAACTGAATGACTAATAGTGATGGCCTTATGGCCTTACGGTTATAAAAAACGAAAACTAAAATAAAAAGAATATATCTAACAATGACTGATAACACTACATACATATTAGGATTTTTCTTCGAAACCAAAGGCTGATGAAAAATGTTAATTATATGAGCTTAATAAATATTGACTGGAAATAAAGGATTGGTATAACATATTGGATAACAGAGGCTTCAGGTTTTAAAAGACCAATTTTTCGTGGTCGGTTTGGACAGAGGTCTAAGGCTTAAAGGACCAAACTTTTGCGTGGTCGGCTACGTCCTTTTAAGGTGGTATTGAGGTTTCCACTGTCATTATGTCATATAAATATGACTAGATAGGTTTTTCTAATACCGATATCTAATATTCATATATTGTAGGTAGGTACTGTACGTTGAAATGGGTTCAACTATATTTGCATACTTTTAATACAAAAAAGCCTCAGAATATTTTAACTCATAATTTTAACTTTCAATAGTAGGCAAGTAAATTAAAAAAGTTTCTTTTAAAAAAAAGTAGTTAAGTAAGTATAGTTTAAAGATAAATATAACTTTTAACTGGGCTGCTGTGTGGTCTCATTTAGATTAATTTTTGAAAGTTTTGAAATCAGGTTTAGACTTCATTTAGGAAGATAAATAACAAGACCATATTTAATACCTAGGTGGGTATCAAACCGCAACCGCCAAGGCTAGCTTGAAAGACGTGCTTATTACCTATCTTCAATATGCTAATTATAATTATATTTTTTTTAATTTATAACAGTATAATTATTGACGAAGGTATTTGTTCAATGTTTATAAACGAGCTGACGAGGCACCTGGCGGTAAGTAGGTAGTCATTTTCAACCATGGACACCTGAAACACCAGAGGAGTTGCTGATGTGTTGCCGATCCTTAAGAGCCCATTCGGACTGCAGACTGCCAGAGCTGCAGCAATACAGAGAGAACTGTCTCTTACGCGCAAAAGTCGAAATACATACCAAGGTGCTTTACGACAGAATCCGACGTAAGGGTCCGACGATCGATCGGCCAGCTTGTCAGACCCCAAGAGGTCCAACCATCAAGCAATTCAGATATTTTCTCGCCTCTTACGAGATGCCTATTTGAAAAGCAGCGAGGAACAGTATTCTAACTCGTTCCCACACGGGGGAAAAATGTTATCAATGAATTTTGATTGATAATAATTATTAGAGGCTGGAGTAAAAACTACAGTAGATAAGTATTTAGGTACGTACAATAAATTGCACTGTACCTAAGTACGTATTTACGTCTAGCAATCGATTTGATATTCATATACCTACTTGATGTGAATTTCTTGGAAGGATTACTTTTCAAAAGGCTAACTACGAATACTTTCGCTAACACAACAAAGTTTGAATTAGAAGTAGGTAACAAAGAGTCATCATCATCAGCCTGTAATAGTCCACTGTTGGATGCGTTTCACCCTGTCTTCGGCTCATCGCATCCAACTTAATAAAGAGTAGGGATCATAGAAGATTTTTTATCTATATACTTGTAGATGATAGCAGTAATATATTACATAGATGTTTAAAAAACCGTTAAGGAAAAACAAAGCCTCAAGGCTAACGTTCACCCAATATTTTATCTAAGCAGGTATGGAATTTCTTGAGACTGAAAATTTAACAGTCCCATAATTTTTGTCTAAAAGGATAAATAAAGAAATAAATTAACACATATATCTACGCCATTATGAATATGCTAGAGACGTAATAGATAGCTGATAATATTATGAATCCGACGTCATAGAAGAGGAAGTTTTACTGCAGAAGAAACCTACACCGAACACAGAAGGGTAAATAAAACAAAAATATTATTTAACTGAGTAAGGAGAAGACCAAAATTCTAATTTATTACCGGAGTCTGTATGTATCTATCTGGGAGTCTTCAAGATACGAGTGAATACTTAATTACATACTCGGATGCTATAAATTCTAACGGTGATAATTCTATGAATCATACTGGAAGTAAGAAGAATTAAAGTGAAAGTGATATTGAAACAGATGAAAGGTTACTTACTGGGCGATCCGTACACAGATCCCGTGACGCACAGACACAGGAAAATCACACACAAAAACATGTTGCACATCATTCCATTTTAGACCATCCTATTTGCACGCTGAACACCAAATAACACTACAGAAACACGTCTTATCTAAGGGTCAAAGTGTTGGGTCGGGACAAACAATATTATCGAGCATTATCGACGCCACGGAACTGCCACTGGATGTATTAATTTATAATTTGTTGTAGAAATATTGTACGATGCAAATCGTGCGGTTTGTTGGAGGGAGTCGGAGCGGATATAAGGGATCGAGTTACGAGTTGTGATGGGCGACTCGTCAGCGGGATTTGGGCTCCGTATGTTTATATATTTTTGGTCCTTTTTTGGTAATTTGATAATGATGTCGTTAGCGTACTGTTTTTTTGGTCCTAATTTGTTGATTGTTATTGTGTTAGTGTTTTATTAATGAGACATGGTTTCCAATAGCATGTTTTGGATGTACTCATTCCATTGTTAATTAACCTCATCCATCGCTTTTCATCAGGCGAAATGAAGGTCAAAGTTTTAGGCACTATTCTTTATTTATGCTTTGAATCCTGCAAGATTATCTAACAGCAGGATTTCTATTGAAGCTCGTATGTGCTTATTCCTGCAAGCAGAATATAAGATAGCGCGAACAACCCTTTGAAGAATAGAGGGGATTGCGTAATGACGTAATCAGAAGTTTTGAACTTTTGAGCATTTAAGTGTTTAGATACTCTGAAATGTTTTTATTAGGAAACAGGATATAACTGTCAAGCTTTGTTTTGAATTATTAGCAGTACAATCTTTGGGTTTATGTCTTCATATTAGACCTTGTTTGCGGATATCAGGCAAGGCCTTAGATAAATCATCCCTAAAAGGATTTAAATCAACATCAAAACAAAAAAACTGAACTTTGTAATTTATAGTACAAGTAAATAAATGATATTCCTACAAACAATCGGAAGCAATGCCATTATCAATGTAGATTTTATAAAATTCAACAATTAAATTGATATTTCAATCAGCAGATGTTCCATGATTGATGAATCAGTAAATGTGTCGCAATATCAACTGAATGGAATACATATCAGTGAAGTTTTTATTATTATTTGTGTGAGAAACATCATTTGGGTCCAAGAACCTATGACGTGGATTTGAATATTGCCTTCCTTCTGATAATGTGTAATATATTGCGGCGATATAATTATCTTCTTCTTTTTTAATTTCTAAGTTATTATTTGCTTAATAAAGACGAATTTTGAGGATCAATGTCATTGAGTTATTTTTTCGGTCAGATCGAAATGATTTTCTTTTCTATTATGTCTAATATTTGTTCCTTGATAGTTTTATTATCATGCGCATATACAGTGAAGCAGTGATAGCTTAGTGATTGCTCTTTGATTCAAGGCCAAAAACCGCTGTCTTTTCGAAGTCATGTGCTTATAATAGTTCATGCGTTAACGCGCTTAAACGGTGGGTCAAACGGAATGGGTACAAGAAATGACATTATATAGTTTAAAACAGATTTTCTCGATGACATGGCAAGTCTGCCAACCCACACAAGGCCAGCGTGGTGGATTATAGCCCAATCCCTCTATTCTAAGAGAAACCCGTGAGTACTGCTCACGGGTGTGAAGCTGTTTATTAGGCTGATTATGGTACGTTTTATTTTGTATCTCGAAGGCCGAGCTCAACAAGAGCGTGTGCGCGTTTTGCAAAAGTGCCAATGGATCCCTGATATCATAATGAATACGGAATGTTAGGACATGTCTGGATAATTGAATCAACATGGACACATTTCGACAGTGTAGGGTGACTTTAGTAATATTTTTTTAATTTATATTTATTCATAAATTCTAACGATCTATATTATAACCCGTATATATCTCTATGTATATTTAGTACGACAAATCAACGGCGTGTTTGCCGTCTCAGGTGCCTTAACACTCGGACTGAAACACACAAATACCTCAATGGTTTGAAGTTCGATTGCCAGGTCGACTAAAGCGGAATTGATTTTTTCTATGAAATTGGCAATTTAATTTTATTTATCGTTTCGAGCGAAACTCAACGAACTGCCTCATTAATGTACTCGTCCTAAGCACGACTGCTACTCTAGAGGTTCTGGGTTTATTCCCAGGTCGAGTTAAGTGTTATTGGGTTTTTCTATGAAATTCTCAGTAGCAGCTCGGAGTTTGGGATTTGTTATCGTTTGACAATAAATGACAGTAACCTCCTATTATATGGGATCTAAACATACCGGCGAAATATACGTGTACATTAGTACGCCTTTGCCGAACCCCTTGGAGAAATACAGGCGTGACGTTAAGTATGTGAATATGTTTTTTAAAATTATGATACTTTAAAATTTATCCTCGTTCTTTGATTGGAATCAGGTGAACCAAATTTTGCAATATTTAGTTAGTTGTCACTCTGAAAACAATATTGGGTCTCTCTGCACACTAGCATTTCGTCATTAACGTTAATGACGATGTGTTTTACAATACATACCTCGTTAAGTAAACACTGTCGTAATTACTGTCGAAACAACGATGTACTCGGAATCATCATCATTAAGCTAATTAATTTGTTACAAAGCTCTGTGTAGGGATCAATTTGCTGTATGAAAGATTACCCCGGTTGTTAGGTCTCAATTTTTTTATGGAATTGAGTCGGCAAACTAGCTGACGTAAGTAGTCATCGTCGCCCCATGGACACCTGCAACACCAAAGGAGTTGCTAATGCTTTGCCGACCCTTAAGAGCCTCTACGGACTGCAGACTGCCAGAATCGCTGCAACCGAGGGAAACTGTCTCTTACGCGCAAAAGTCGAAACACACATCAAGGTGCTTTACGACAGAATCCGACGTAAGGGTGGTCGCCAGCCAGTCAGACCCCAAGATGTCCAGTAGGACATCTTGAAGGCGTGAAAATATCTGATTTGCTCGGTAGTAACCGAGCAAATCAGATATTTTCACGCCTCTTACGGGATGCCTATCTGAAAGACAGTGAGGAACAGTATTCTAACCCGTCCCGACACGAGGAGACCTCCTGCTTCATTTGTTTACTATAGCTTCTGCCCACGACTTCATCTGCGTGAACTTCAGAACTGGATCCGACTTGGATAAAAAGACTATAATCTATCCCTATATCAAATTCATCCAGATCCTTTCGGCCGTTCTGATGTGATTGAATAACAAACACTCATTATATCCTCACAAACTTTTGTTTATAATACCTATAAGTAGGATAATATAATATATGAATCACATAAACATACTATCACGACTGTATGTCCCGAAGGGTTAGGTAGAGGTGTATGTTTAGATCTTATGCACCTAATAGGAGGCGAGTCTGGGTCTTTCTTTTGGGAGTTTGGATTTGTGCCCAAACTCCGAGCTGCTACTGAGAATTTCATAGAAAAACCCAATAATACTGCTCGACCTGGGACTGGAACCTCTAGTGTAGCAGTCGCGCTTACAACTTCTAGCCTAATGAGGGTTGTTTATAAAAAATGGGTTTGCTCTTGACTTCAATCTTGCCTCCGGGGCAAAGATGAGGTTGACGTTGGAGCGAGCATACCCAGAAGATGCCTGTTCTCCTTACTTTTGAAAAGATTCGATAATATCGAGAGAAATACAGACGCAGTCAGGAAGTTCCGCTCTTTGGCTGTGTGCATTATAAAAGATGATTAATAGTGCTATGTGCGAATATGTGTAATATCAACCAGGTAGGGATTTAATAATAATATTATAACATAACATAACATAATCTACCCATTATACTGTCCCACTGCTGGGCACGGGTCTCCTCTCAGAATGAGAGGGATTAGGCTATAGTTCACCACGTTGGCCTAGTGCGGGTTAGCAGACTTCACACGCCATCGATAAAATCTCTCAGGCATGCAGGTTTCCTCACGATGTTTTCCTTCACCGTTTAAGCGCGTGTTAATTAACTATTTAATACGCACATGACTTCGAAGAGTCAGAGGTGCGTGCCTTGGGTTCGAATTCGAGACCTTTGACTTAGAAGTCCAACGGTCATACCACTAGGCTATCACTGTTATAATAATAATATTATAACTTTATCAAAATACATACCATCACGCGTTTACAATCATTCTAACTTTGCTAACGACTGCGCCTACATTTGAGATGGCTTCAGTTTCCGAGAATACACAACGTTGTATCGTGTCGTCTTCCATTCCGAGTATCAATTTGACGCCTTAATCTTCATATAACACTATGCAAAACAGAAACAGCCAACTAATACCTCACGATAACATTTTCATATTGTAAATTGGCATCAAAATGAGGGAAGAGACTCGGAATCCTGCAGAACATTAATTTACAGTCGACATAACCTTTAACCTTTCAAACATAGCGTTTACTTTTCAATGAGTTGGCGGTAATTTGGATTTGCATGCAGATACTTAATTGGACTGATCTGACGGGGGCCAGATGTGGAGCTTTGTCAATAAATGCGATTGTGAATCAAAACGTCAAACAGTACTTACGTACCTTCATTGTTCAATAGGTAGCTATTGTTCGAAGCTTCAATTGAATCCTCACGTGAACCTTTAAATTCGTGAGACGCTCGTTACAATGGAGAATAGATCTTTAATAATAATTATCTATATCTTCTTCGGCAGTTTTTTGATAAGGTTTTGTCATTGAAAGGAGAACTTTTGTTTAGGATAATTGTTGTTAAGCTCATTACTGTCCTACTATTGGTTAGGCCGCAACTATAGATACTGAGAATTTCATAGATAAACCTAATAACACTGCTCGACCTGAGAATCGGAGATTGACACCTCTAGTGTTGCAGTCACGCTTGGGACCAAAGAAGTCTTATAAGACGGTATAAATAAAAATTATAATAAACTAGTGACCCGCCCGCGGTCTCACTCGCGTTGCTCATATGATGACATATAGCCTATAACCTCCCTCAATAAATGGACTATCCAACACAAAATAATTTTTCAATTCCAACCCGTAGTTTCTGAGATTAGCGCTTCAAACAAACAAACAAAGTCTTCAGCATTATAATATTAGTATAGATAAGACCGTTTTAATATTTTCTATCACATTTACAATACCAAATAAAAGCTTGTAATTACATAAATTTAGTCAGATTGTAACATGATCAATGATACAGAATTTTCTTTTTGAATTGGACCAAACGCACATATCATGCTGAATTGAATTATAATAAATGTATTAATTGATTATTTGCCTTTGCAAAATGCATTGTACATTGCTATATTGATTGAATTAAGTAAAACAAAGCCAGGGATTTGTGTCCAATGATTACAATGTGAAAATAATTACATGGCATGCAAGGTAAGTTAAAATTAATTATTTGTACTTTCTGTTGTGCGCACACAGCGGATGTATTTCAAAGAAAGTTTGTTTACATAACATACCATCACGCCTGTATTCCGTGAGAGGTTAGGCAGGGGCGTACTAATGTACACCTACAGTTCGCCGGTATGTTTAGGTCCCACGTAATAGGGGCCTTCCTCACGGAAGATATGCCGTGATCACTTAGGGAGATACAAAATAATAATAATAATACTTTCGTCGACCTGGGAATCGAACTTGGGACCTCTAGTGGAGCAGTCGAGCTTAAAACCGTTAGACTAGTGAGGCAGTTTATTGTTTGTTATCATGAGTACTATCGTGTTTATGTGTTTCCTCTCTCTATGCATCGTTTCCTCAATTCTAAGGGTCGCGACCTCCCTTCATGATTTTCTCCTGCTCAAGGATCTTCCATTTCATGCGATCTTTGGCGACGTGTATAGCATTGTGGATTCCGGTGT
Organism: Acronicta aceris; assembly: GCA_910591435.1. Lineage (NCBI taxonomy): Eukaryota > Metazoa > Arthropoda > Insecta > Lepidoptera > Noctuidae > Acronicta > Acronicta aceris. Next base: position 5,533,648 of record OU342781.1, on the reverse strand, counting down.
CGAGTGTGGTGCAGATTTGGTCTGTCCACCGTATGGGGCTACGCCCTCTAGGCCTCCGTCCTTCGATTTTTCCTGTTACTGTTAGCCTCTCGAGGTTGTCATTACTTTGCCTTGCATTGTGGCCAAAATATTCCAGGGTACGGGCCAGGCATAAGGTTGACAGCCTTTTTTTTTATCTTTACCTCATCCAGTACTAAGGAGTTTGTTCTTTGTGCAGTCCACGGTGTTAAGTGTTTTAAACAAAGTAATTACCAGTCACTCTATACATAATATGTACGTAGGTACCTATATTTCTAAAGAAAAAACCTTCTTACCCGATTGCACCAGGAGGGTTATTGTAATTTTTTTGCATTTTCAATGCTATACGCCTCTGTATCTAAGGTCCAGGAGAAATATTCGGAGTTGATGGTCAAACTGCAATAATAGGAGAAATATAGAAGTCGAAATTAATGTCGTAAAGTAAATGTTTACCAGGTGAACTGTGGGTGTACAGTAGTACGCCTCTGCCTAACCCTTCGGGGAGTACAGGCGTGATGGTATGATGTTATGTTAAATTAATGTCAAACGTCAAATTTATATGAACAAGGATTTAGCGATAGCTTATCTATGAAATATAGTCGAGTTAGTCTGACCTATTGAAGTCTAGGTCAGAGTCTAATTATTGACTAATGATTATGTAACAGTTCTAGACCAGATTCACTACTCAAAATATTATTAGTTTTGGTGAAACATCCATCTTTTGTTATAAAATCTTGCCTCTTTTGCACTAAAACTCTCAATTCTGAAGTAACGGAAATCCATCTGCGTCTGCAGGGCACAAATTCCGAGCTGCGAATCACCCAATGACATTGGTTGACTTGAGAATCGAACCTAAAATCCAGCTTTGCAACATCTAGACCAATAAAGCTGTCTAAAACTGCTGAAAAAAAAGAAAGTTCATAAATATTAATAACGTCAATATTATAATTCTGTCTTTATTAAAGTTGAATAATAAAGACAGCAAAAATTTCGAGGTATCAACAAGTAACTACAAAAGTTTTTATATTTATTCACAAACTTAATATTCTTTACTAAGTACAAACTCCTAAGTGGCACATACAAACTTCTTCACCGAATGATTTAAGTACTCCATTCTCCGCATTATTAACGTGTACTTAAACACGCCCACGGTACCTGTGACCTACGACATTTACAAATCTATTGATTTTATCCAACTTACAGTAATGTGGATATCTTTTGCTGCTTATGTAAAAGTCGATTCGTGAATAATTTAATTATGGAAATGTTGATGAGATATCTCTAAATTTGGAGAGATAGAATTAATTTTGTTGTGGATTTTAGTAAAACTTTGTTAGTGTGTGATTTGGGTAAAACATTGTGTCTGTAATTAACCTATATTTCAAAATGATATGTTATCTGGCGTTATAATGAAAGTTTTGTTGTTAAATGGATACCGATCTATCTACAGGGTCAAGTTGTCACTGTTTTGTAAGATGGTAGTCTGCAGTCTGTAGGGGCTCTTAAGAGTCGGTAACGCATCAGGAACTCCTGTGGTTTTCCTGGTGTCCATGGGCAACGATGATAACTTGCTACCAGGTGGCCCGTCAGCTCGTTTGTTGACTTAATCCATACAAAAACAGATATTATTCCATTTATATTATTGACTAGCTTTTGCCAGCGACTTCGTCCGCGTGGAATAGTTACTTTGTTCCCTAGTTCTTCGCCCGTGGTTTCACCTGCGTTGCCCCGTTCCTAAGGGTTGTAGCGTGATGATATATACATTGATAGCTTGAAACCTTTCCCATGAATCACTCATTTTCCCAACATTTCCCTTCACTGCTCTGCTCCTATTGATCGTAGCGTGATGAAAAGTATACTATAACCTGTGGTTTGGGCTGTGCGTTGATAGATCACTATGTCAGTCAGTGAGTCACCTAACGTAAGAGTAGACAAATATAATCAGAAAGCTCCGAACTGCTAAGCTATCGGGAGTAACACGTGTTATTGTGAGTCAACCATAAAAGATAGACATTTGCTGTCGTGGAATATTTATTATATAATTTTAAGGAGAACATTTCCGTCATACATGATTTCTGTGTAGCTTTAACCATTAAGGCTGCACACGCGACGAAAGCTTAAAAAATGGAGTAAGTTCTCCTGTTTTCCCAATATTTCCCTTCACTGCTCTGCTCCTATTGATCGTAGCGTGATGAAAAGTATACTATAACCTGCCCAGGAGTATGAAGAACAATTGTACCAAGTTTCGTTGAAATCCGTCGAGTGGTTTTTGTTTCTATAACGAACATACAGACAGACAGACAGACAGACAGACAGACAGACAGACAGACAAAAATTTTACTGATTGCATTTTTGGCATCGGTATCGATCACTAATCACCCGCTGATAGTTATTTTAGAAATATATTTCATGTACAGAATTGACCTCTCTACAGATTTATTATAAGTATAGAAGATTAGTATAGATATTATAAATATTACCATATTTATGACTGCCTCATTACATTAGTCTAGTGGTCCCAAGCGCGACTGCTACGCTAGAGGTCCTGGGTTCAATTCCCAGGTCGAGCAAAGTGTTATTGGGTTTTTATATGAAATTCTCAGTAGCAGTTCGGAGTCTGGATTTGTGCCCGGTTAATGGCAATAGGCTCGCCCCCATGTCTTACATGGGACCTAAATATACCGGCGAACTGTGGGTGTACATTAGTACGCCTCTGCCCAACCTTTCGGGGAATACAGGCGTGATGGTATGTTATGTTATGTAACCATATGATATTTCTTTAACAGTTTCCATCTGCTTTTTCTGAAATTGTTTGTGCGTCATATCAAGGTATAATTATTTTCTATCATTCTTTCTTTATTCGTATCACTGGACCAATGTCGGTAACTATCTATTCTTGTCACCGTAAAAAATATCAAGAGATTTGGTAGCTCTGGTTACAGAGCTATGTGTGCGCATGTATGTATGTTAAATAACAGTAGTTTTAGGCTTGTTAACCCCGGATTAAGAGGTGTGGGTGTGGGATACTTTCGTTTACAACACTACCACTTGCTGGACCATTGCTCCGTTCACTACTTAGGTGCTATTCATTCATGATACATTTTGTAGTTCAAATGACATACTCGTACGTGAAGAGGGATGAGCTTTGATTTCTTCTGGAAGGATTGGCCCAAAATAGCCTTGAGCCGTGAGGAATGGAATGAGGGTAGGGAGTCCTTTGCCTTGCAGTGGGATGACAATGGCTGTATAATATTATTAAATGACATACAACAACGTATACTCATACAACGTAACTTTTTGATACCTATGCAACAGAATTACAATGTAACTTTTTCGTTTTTATTTATATTAAGCTATTGCATAGCTTCTATCGCGGGCCTTGAGCGTGGGGACCGAATCCAGAAATTCCGTAACGAAAAAAACCTAACACGCTTGTCTCTTTAGTTCAGCAACCCGCCTTTAGGTGGCATTGATTGTATTATATAAGTTGATAAAAACCAATGCCACCTAAAGGCGGGTTGCTGAACTAAAGAGAAACACGCTTGTCTCTTTAGTTCAGCAACCCGCCTTTAGGTGGCATTGGTTGTATTACATAAGTTGATAAAAAACGGTATGCAATAGCTTTACCGCGGCAGTCCCCGAGTGCCACACGTCATTTTTTTACGAGTATTTATGTGGTATGTCAAAACGCTTAGGTAAATATGAAACATAAAATACACCGTCACGCCTCTCAATCTCTGAAGAGTTAGGCAGAGGTGTATTAATGTACACTCACACTTCGTCGGTATGTTTAGGTCGTATGTAATAGGGGGCGAGCCTATTGCCATTAACCGGGCACAAATTCAAACTCCGCCAGGCGCGCTTAGGACCGGTAAATTAAATTATTATTATTTTAGCATTATTTATTATAGAAATACATATTTCTATCAAATGGAGAATAAGATTCTCCATTACACATAATTCTTTGGTCCTTAAACTTAAGAATACAGATGCATTGAATATTGACATTGTGATATTCGATACCTTGACGTTCGCAAATAAAATGTTGCTTGGAGGACACATACCTGCAAGCCACACAAATATTTTCTCCAAAGAAAGAATGGAAGTTGCGATCTGTAACCCATAAGAAGGACGTTTCGCCGTTGCCTTTTGAATCCATATTTTAACTACATTATGGTCCTAAGATCCGCTAAGTTTTTTGAAAGTGTTTTCTTCGCTAATTATCTCAGTCACAGTAAAAAGGTTTCATTTAACGAAAATGCCAGCTATTTAGGATGCCAAAACATTACTTGAGCGTTCTCGCGGCACCATAGGAGACGTCTAATTAGGACTCCGAAGCGAGTCGACGATTTCATTACAAATGTATGAAGCTGAAGGCAGGACGTGGCTTGCAAGCACACGATCTGTACAATGCTCCTTCCTTAGCAGAAAACATCCATTTCAAGTAGATCCTTGCTACTTCTTTTGTTACTGCTTTGCTCTGAACATGCCGTGTTTACTTAAGGGACGCGGGAGGTCAACTTGCGCCGGCTGATAGTCCCTACCTCTTTCCTGCACCGAACGGCAAAAAGTCGAACGTGTGGGACTGCAGACGAACCCGTTTCTCCATACAAGGTACTCCTCGACAAGTCGCTTCCCAACGCACCGGCTCACATAATATTGTTAGCAGACGCCGATAGCTTTTTATGTCGAATGCATTATTCGATACTCATTTAAAATTCTAACATACGCTTATAAAGAAAGCTCGCCATTTTCATGTGGTCCCCTGCTGGCGGCAGTCGTTTTGATTTGAACTAACTTTATATGATGAGCTAGTGAGGAATAAATAGTAATATTTGAGTAGTTTTATAGCTTTTTATTACGCAAATTCGGGGCCGGCTGCTTGCGCCCACGCGACAAAAATCGCGGGGGCGATTCTCGGAGGCTTCGGCGCGTGCTCAAACGCGCGCGCGCAGCGACTGACACACACGCGCTTACTAAAAAAAAACAAAAAGTAAAAAAAATACGTTGTGTTCGAATTTCAATAACAGTGACAGTGGGTTCCGAATTTTCTGAATAGTTTGTATAAATAGTGCGTTTCAAGATTGAGACTAAGTCGATTCTCGATTTAGTTTATGAATGAAGTGTAATAGGAAGTTACGTCATGCATAGTGTTGTGCCTGCGCCAGCGCTCCGCATAGTGGGCGATTTGTTGACAATGAATGCTCATTAGAGGGGAAAGGTGAGTGTAATGAACTAATGACTAACCCATTACTGTTAAAAAAACATTATTATCTGCCTATTATGTAGCTGCTACTGATTGGTTTAATTAACTACTCCTTATGCGGAGTACTATGTAATTAAATAGCTTTACATTATATGAAACGTGTTTCGCATGGAATGGTTTCGCTTGTACGTTTATAAAGAAATAATTATAGCTTATTCCAGCCCGAATTATAGGTAAGTACATGTTATTTATTGGTTTATGATTATCCCTAGAATTTTTATATGGAAGCATTTCGGCCACTGACTCCGTAATCCTATCGATTCATGGTAATAACTGAATGTTATCAGAATGATGGGTGCCACTACTTATGTTAATGAATTAATAACCATTACTATCGGAGATAAAAATTCGACGTAACTGTATTAGAGTAAACTACCGATTGATAGGATTTTAAAACTGAATGTTAGTCCGTACTTTAAAATCGGAAATTCTATCAGAGATTAGATAATTAATACATTTCTTTTCTTTTAAATATCTTTATTAAAACGGTAGCTTAATCATGAGTTTAGTCAGCGATTATACAGATATTTATACAGATATGCAGACTGCCTCATTAGTCTAGTGGTCCCAAGTGCGACTGCTACACTAGAGGTCCTGGGTTCGATCCCCAGGTCGAGCAAAGTGTATTTGGGTTTTTCTATAAAATTCTCATTAGCAGCTCGGAGTATGGATTTGTGCCCGGTTAGCGGCTATAGGCTCGCCCCCTATAACATGGGACCTAAACATACCGGCGAACTGTGGGTGTACATTAAGTACACCTCTGCCAACCCTTCGGGGAATACAGGCGTGATGGTATGTTATGATGGTATGTTATACAGATATCTAGTTCTTCTTCATACAGATTATTTTTTAGCTGTATCCCGCGGATTCACTTGCATCCCAAAAGGATTTAGTGATTTACCTACTTACTATAATTCAGCTTCTAGGCAGCGATTAAGGTGAAACATACACCAAATTTTAAAATACACTTTTAGCAATAAAAGTGTGACTCGCACCTAATTTACTGCGGTAGTTTTTATGATGTGCGCCGACACGTATACAAACAGACAGCAAAACAAATGTTCTAAAAATAATAATTATTGTTTTGACTTATATTGCTCTTATAAAGGTCACATACTTTTATTCTTAAACTAGCTTTTGCCAGCGACTTCGTCCGCGTGGAATAGTTACTTTGTTCCCTAGTCCTTCGCCCGCGGTTTCACCTGCGTTGCCCCGTTCCTAAGGGTTGTAGCGTGATGTTTTATAGCTTGAAACCTTTCTCATGAATCACTCATTTTCCCAACATTTCCCTTCACTGCTCTGCTCCTATTTATCGTAGCGTGATGAAAAGTATACTATAACCTGACAGACAGACAAAAATTTTACTGATTGCATTTTTGGCGTCAGTATCGATCACTAATCACCCGCTGATAGTTATTTTGGAAATATATTTCATGTACAGAATTGACCTCTCTACAGATTTATTACAAGTATAGATATCTCTTATGTAAGTACTTATGGTTTAACAGCAAATCATGGTATACAAAACTGTCAAATTTTTTCAATCGATTATCAATTTAATCTCCAAATAATAGAGTTTATTATCCATTGCGCAAATTTGACAGTTTGTGGTAACTTGATGTTGACAGTTGACTGTATATTGGCTGGTTACAATTTTATTATATTGTCCAACATTAAACTATATTGAAGCGCGTAAATAGATGGTTAAGTAAATAGAATTTGTTTACTATTAAATATTGACAAATGCCCTACAGCTGTCAACATGCATTGAAGGCCTTTTATAGCGCCAATTGAAGCTTTGCATGCAAATACAGCGATGGATGACGCAGTTTGTAATTGAACGATTAGCGGAACCTAGGATCTAGGATCTTAAAGGGCGTAAATGGCATTAGCCTTATTTGTTCAGCCTTGTAACTCTCTGGTAACCAAAACAATCAGATATCCTTTCAGAAACGAATTTGTAAAAAGCGCCAACATTTCGGAGAAACGTTAGTAAGTCTTGCCTGAAACTGACAACTTACCTACCTACGATTTTTATCAACGACCTCTTACGGCCAGTTTCTATATCCAATCTGTCGATAGATTTGCTTACTAGAGATAGGATTTTGACATAAGCTCCATACAGCTACTATCAAAATCCAATCTCTAGTAAGCAAATCTACTGACAGATAGGATATAGAAATCAGCCGTTAGTTAAATAAATCCATGAGGTTTGAAAAATGATTTTTTTTATGGGATAGGAGGGCAAACGAGCAGACGGATCGCCTGATGGTAAGCGATTACCGCCGCCCATGGACACCTGCATCACCAGAGGAGTCACAAGTACGTTGCCGACCTTTTAAAAGGGGATTGGGCCTCCGGTAACCTTACTCACTCGGCGAAACACAACGTAAGCGTTGTTTAACGCCGGTTTTCTGTGTGTTCGAGCCGGCCCATTCGGGCCGAAGCATGGCTCTCCCACGAAAAAAAATGAAGTTTTGAAAAATGTAATTTCAAAAATGATGTTTTGTACAACGATTTTCGAAACGCTTTGAGGACATTGCAAAAAATTGGCAATCTTACTATGAAAATATTTGACGGTAGTAGATATAAATCGAGTCTGCACCACGTTAAGCTACTTTACCACTAAACACTGTCTTGTGGTAAAGTACTGTGATTTTGTGTTTGTTCAACACGCAATCACGCTGAAGTTCTAAGTACTTTAAACCATTAATTTATGTATTATAATAATAAATAAATAAATTGTTTATTTGGAATACTTCAAATACAATAGCCAATAGTAACAAGTAACAATTCCATTTAAAGCTAATTTATTTAGTACCTATAACTGCATCCCTGTATCCCACACTAGGATACCCTGTATTGTGGGGTACAGTCTAGTCTTCCCAGTTTAATATATTTATGCATTTTATTTGTTACAAATAGTGCTTTATATATATATATATATATATATATATATATATATATATATATATATATATATATATAACCCTAAGGCTCATTACAAAACTTTGAAATAAACCAACTTTTTACGGATTTTATCGCTTTGTATTGATATTATTTAGCTAATTCCCGACGTTTTGGATCCTTTACAGTATCCATGGTCACGGGTACACTAACGTTTATATGAATCAACTCGATTAACGGTTCTAACCAAAAGTCTGTAAAGTTCTTTTCCTCTGTATTATTTGATTCCGAAACGAAGCAAAATTTATAAAAGCCCATTCAATAATAAGTCTTTATTGAGTCCTCTTAGATCTTAAAGTTTCAGTACCAAGTTTTCCGACACTCTCTTAACAAATTATAATTTATTTGAAATTTTGTGCGAATAGATTAATTATGGACTAATCTCATTTCAAACAAGAGCAAAATCCAAATAACAGTGTCACCATTTTGTTTAATGGTACCCATACGTTATGTAGTTCATGTGAATTTTATCGCCGGTCGGTGTTGCCAAAATTAATAGTCGCATTTAATTCAATAGTTTCGCGGCCAACGCTGTGATAATTATATCAGTCCGATTGTGAAAATGGATTAGTTAAGTATTTTATTTAACACGTGGTAAATAAAATATTGGTATTAAGGCAGTGTTGTTTTTATTTCTATGAATCGTGTACAATAGTTATGAATGGAAATCGTATTTTTTTTTCACTTTAATATAGATATATGAATTTTTTTCCAAAGACACGATTCTGTTATATATATATTATTTTAATTTCAATATGTAGGCAGCTCGGTAGAACCACGTTTGGATTTTCTTAAACAAATCTACCTTTGGAAAATTGTTTGATATAATGGATATAATCTTGTATGTTAAGTAAACAAGAATAATATTTACAAGGTTTGAATACAAATAATTAAATAATTTTAAAATTTGTACAGAAGAAAGAGATCGTTGATTCAAACATACAAAAATCTTGTTAGCTTGTATATAATTTCCTAATCGTCACGAATATGCGATCGATCATTGTCAATTGAGTCACTAAAAACCGTATTGCGGTAATCATGCTTCAGATCTGCAATTATATTACTTCGTATTTCAAAAAAACTTTTAGAATAGGATTTGTGCTCAAAAATATTGTTTAATTTTTTTTTAAGTTATCTGTAGTGTATCTTAGGACAAGTGAATCTTAAATGAATCGCGTATTCACAAGGAAAAATACAATGTTTTATGTTAAAATGCCGCAAAGGAACTGGTTTGGTCACACACGGTTCCCATTCTTAGTCGGCGTACGCGCGTGGGTGAAAATAATAGACCATACCGCTTGACATTTCGAAATAACGCACCCAAGCTAAGATATTCATGATATCAACATAATTTTAAAAAACAATACAGCTTATAGCCGCAATAATAGGTTCTATGGGAGTTTTAATTGTATGGCTTTATCATGATCTGTCTTATCCTTTGAAGATTAATTCAAAATTTGGACGAAAGTATCAGTTCCATTTCACGTATCGATATCAGAACGCCCTTTTATTTTTTTGCCGTGATGTACTTCTGCACTTCAAAAGCTTATTCAATGCCATTGTAACCAAATTCTGAGCAACACTAACCTAATAAATAATATTAATTATGGTAATTTGTAACGATATACAAGAATTACGGACGTAGAAGAATTTTGTTTAGAAGTATTTCCATGAGGATTTGTAATTCTAAAAAACTACTAAGTACTTTTTACATAAACAGCAGTAACGTTGACTATAAGTTTACATAAGGTTTGGTCTTCGTTGTGATGCTACGCCTCCTGCTTCCCATATAGCGGTGTTCGTAGGTGTTAACTTAGAGAATTGGGTTATAGTTATATCGTAGGCGACGCTAGCAAACCTGTCACAACCTACGTATAACTGATATTTTAATATAACAGGTTATTTTACAAATAGATTGGAAAGAGCTTGCATTCACTATTATTTATCATAGTGAAGGTTTCATCATATAGGAAGTAAAATTAAAAGTTGTAAGAATATTTTTAACCACAGCGAGTACCTAGTAGTTTTTGCATCGATTTATAATTTTATTGGTCCTTAGATCCATTTACACAGTGAGAAAAAAATAAATTGTTTACTATTTCGTATCAAAGGACCAGATTAAAATAAAATTGGAACAAAAGGACCATTTTTATTTATTTATTTATTTATTTAATTCATAAACAATTTACATTGTATTTGAATATTAGGTACAAGATTATTAGATACAATAACATATAAATACATTACAAGAATTTTACCGAAGTACATAAAGGTGTTCCCAGTTATTATCGGTTAAACGTCTTATTACACTCCACCTATGTTGTTCTGTTCCAAACTCAGCGTTCACAGGCGAACAATCTTCATAATATATCAAAGTCCAAGTTATTCGGAGTTTAGTTAGCTTCGTCCAAGTTTGTCAAGCTATACTTAATTGTATAGACTTTGTATTAGCTGTGTACATGTATGTATATGGTGTATACCAATGAGTTTGTGGAGTTTGCCTTCGAATGTTCTATGTAGGTCATGTTTTGGCGGTGATTACAAATGTATTGGATTTCACAGTCACTTAGGTGATCCGAAACTTGTCAAAAGTAAGTTGTAGTAGTTTATCCTTTCCCCTAAAGAAAATTCAAGTCGTATAATTATTATTATACTACAACAGTAGTAGTTTGAGTTTGTAACTAGTGAAAGGCAATAAGTTCACCCTATTAATTGGGACAAAACCATATCGTTGAAGTGTAAAGCTCATTATACATGTACCTAATCTTTTAGGGAATACATGCATGATGCTATATTATGTTAACATATTGTTCAAACTGAAATATAACCTAAACAATATCCCATAACCGCCTAACTTCCTATAAACAAAACACCAATATTTCCGCGACGCAAACCACAATATAATGGAGTTTCATTACACTATAACTGCTGTACCTAATAATTAACGACGTGATTATCCGCGAAAGCTTTTAAGTATGAACACCATTATCTGGCAGTTTGTATATGCACGCGGTATATTATGTGGCCACAGAGTATGTAGGGATAGAAGCAGTATACCTTTACATATGTTATGCCACAGAAAATTAATGTTTCCGACTGCTGATAGACTCGCGCCACTTTAAGGTTTTTTTATTAGCCTATATTGTCCCACTCCTGAGCAAAGTTCTTCCCCGTTTTTTTCCAATCTTTTTGTTGCTGTGCTACTTACTTTCAATTGTCTAGACAAACATCCAGGTCTTCAGTTAACTGTAAGGGATGGTTAATATTATTCTTTATCAAAATAATTTAAGAATCTCATTCGGGACTTGTGTTCGCCGTTACCGCTGAACCAATGTTGATTAATCTTGGTATAAAGATAAATTAGATTTTGGAGAAGGATATAGGCTACTTTTTATCTCTCAATAAGTCTTTTGAGATGGCTAGTTATCCATATCTAATTATAAAGGAATTTTCTAATATGGTTATTGTTAAAAACACTCAATCAGCTTCACATCAGTAGGTAAGTAACCTTAAATTACTTCATATTCCACATTCACATATTACTCCCTACATATAAACACCAGTTTGTCAACAAAACTATTTATTTCAGTTGGTTTCTGTCTCTAGAAGCGGTGATTTGAAGTGCAATCAACATCATATTTAACTATTCCAGTTCCTGTTCATAATTTATAATTGTTCTATTAATATGAAGATTTAAGAGTGTTAATTATCAAAATGACGACTGAATATAAGTCGAAACGTAAAACTCCCTAATTCCTCTCCACGCCTTTCAGAGCATAAATGTAAAATGTCGTATAAACTTTGCTGTGCCAAGTAACCGTATTAAGTTTACTGTTTGCGACACTCCCTGTACATTTGAGTACAGTACAAGCTAGATTCCTGACAGGACTTCGTTCATGTGGCATCCTAATTAACATCTCTTTCAGAAGTTGGTTTGTTGAAAGTCTCCTTTCTTTTTTAACTAAAAGTTTTATTGCTGGGGATGCCATTACCAGGTGTATGTTTTTTCTGATCTACTTAAATGTGTCTCGGAGGGGAAAGTTCATCTTTGACTTCAAAGTCCGACGTATCTGACGAGCCGAGCTACTACCAACACTGCCTGGAGAGAAAACTCTTAAGCATTTTGTTAAAATTCCTGGAAAGGTGTTGCAAATCTCATTAGGTGGAGCTAGAGTCATCAGAAAAAAATTTTTGATACTATAATCATACGTAAGAATTTTGGTATGAATTGTGTGTTAATTGATTTTACTTTTTGTGTACTTCATCAGGCAATACTAGAGTTCAACCATATTAAAGTCATAATTTAAAAAATAAATGTTGCCCCACTCCAATAAATTTCCTGTATCGTGGGTGCATTCATGAACACAAATTCTCACATATACAAACACCCAGACCCAGAATAACTGCTTGTAGGCTACATAAATATTTATTCCGTGTGGGAATCAAACCAGCGACCCGTAACGCTAAAGTGACTGCTCAGCCTCGGCACTAATTATGCTGTCAAAATTATAATATCCTAAATAGACTCTGTGGATAATTTCAGGGAGGCAACTTAATTAAAAGTATCCTAAAAAGAGACAGGTTATATTATGCTATAAAAACAAGAAAAAATTCAAAACATTATTAATTTCTGCGCAATGAAGCGTTTAAAAGAGACACTCTCATTCAATAGGTGAGAGGTACTTACTTCCAGCCCGCAAACCTTAAATTATATATTGTATAATAACTAAGTACTACCTAACCTGTTAACCCTAAGTGCTACAACTAGCGCCTGGTACGCGCCATTAACAGCATAAACATGAGCAAGTTTATCTTACGCTGCATCCAATCAACGCCGGCCCAGGGGACGCGAAAATATTATAATAGTGAACCTATTGAAGATAGTGCTGATAAATTTCGTCATACAACACCGGGATTCCGTGCGGGATTCGATATAACGCTGGACTGTATTTTAATAAAATTACTGCAGTAGCCAGGGTTTGATTTGATATTTCGGATGCCTTAGGGCTTCATAAGATTGGCGCCTTACTGCCTGCAAAGTCTGCAGCAGAGCAAAATAAAAATAACCTAGTAAGCAAATATCCAGCTTGATGATGCTATGCTATGCAGACTTTATTTTGCGCTGTATCCAATCAACGGCCCATATTACACTTTGTTGACATTTTGGATAGCACCGGAGCTTCGTGTGAGTCGCAATATTTACTAGGATTTAATAATATATAATGACAATAGGCGCGTCCTCTATTACATGAGACTTTAACATACCGGCGAACTGTGGGTGTACAGTCAATAGCACAAAAAGTTACCACAAACTGTCAAACTATTATTTGGAGATTAAATTGGAAATTGAGAAATTTGACAGTTTTGGATACCATGATGTGTTGTTGTACATTGCCTCTGCCTAACCCTTCGGGAAATACAAGCGTGATGGTATATTATGTTATTTCATGTCCACAATAATTACGATGATACTTATTTTTTATTTTGTTAGCCAAAATTCTACAAGATAATAATTATTCTCTATCCCGATCATTCGGAGTCCTCTAATTTTAGATAGGTTTTAAACCCAATTTAAAATACTATCTCCCCAAACTTAATGTGTCTTTGTATTTAATGAATAAAACCTGGCCCCCAATATGACTTTCGATATAATCGATTTAGTATCTTAATGAAAGGTCTTAAAAACTTAAATGAGGTAAGAAAACTATTTACACCTGCTGTAATTAAACAATTATTATTAATTAAAGATCCTCTCAACGTTCGATAGTTAAAAGAGAACGTCTATCGAAATTTCAGGATATTGAATTTTGATTTATAGTTTAAAAGCTTATCTATTTTAAATCCTATCTGCGAAACACTGATAAAAGTGTCTAAGCTAATACAAGAATACTTGAATCCCGGGTCACACATCCCGTGACGGCCCACTCTATCGGCTAGCAGCCCATTGTTCGCTAGAACAGAGGCGCGCAAAAACAATGGTTTATGTATGTGAATATAATGTCCTATGACCGCGGAGACTCTTTGTTCATTATTGTAACTTTGTTGTGGTTTCATGGATTTTTCTATAGGCTATTGATTTAGTAGCCTTGTTGGGCTCGTTTTTATGAAATTATCAACTTAAGGGCGATAGTAGCAGTAGAAACAAATGATTTTTAAATTGAATTTTATCCGAATAACCATAAATTAATGAAATTTATGCGTCGTTATTAAAGAAAAGCTAAAATGAACTAATATTTTAATGGAAATGATTTAAGTTAAGATAAAAATGGGCCAAGGCGCCGAAAGCCTAAAAAATATAATATAATTACGAAAATTACTTCTTTGATGTTGAAGGACTAGGAAGCTATCAAAGGTTCGTATTTAATAATTTTAATAGCCCGAAGTATAAACACATTTTAATGATTCTAAATTATGCCTTATATCTTTGTCTTTACGAGTCACCTGATATACAACAACTATATTGTGATTAACTTCATATTTTAAAGAATTTCTATCCTCAATTAGCACCATTAAATTTACATTTGTATACAACATTTTATTAGCAAATCCTAATACCTTGCTCATTGTACAATAGCAACAATTTGCGTAGATCTAAGGAATGTAGTCCACATCCTACATAACATTGCGAATTTACCAGTTAGTGGTCTAGCCATGATTGGCCTATTGTAGTCTGAAGGCGACTATTTTGTACAGTGGACAAAACAGTTATGTATGCATGCTAACTGCATGACATCGATGCACTAATGTGACAAGTCTCACATGTGTGAGAAAATTTCGGTACATCTTTAATGATATTTTTATAATATGTAATGCGTTTTATATTCAAATTTCGATGAGCTTCGAATCATGGAAATATCGACTTTTACCGAGACTGCTATTTCGATCTTAATAGGTGCTAATATATTTTTCATTCTGGGCTAAAAAGGTGGTGATCGTAGTTGTTCATTGCTGGAGGACGCTGCTGACCAGTTTCCTTGAGGTCGTTTGGTTAACAAAAAGGAATTGCCGCGTTTTTTGGCATACTCTTGATAACTGCTCGTCTCTTAGTTACGGATATATATCGAAAGATAAAATTTTGTATAGTTACAGCAAACGTCAAGGAATTTAAGCAGTTTCCCGAATACTGAGTTACTATGACGCAGACGATGACCACAATACAAAATAGTTGCATTTTATAAAATCAAAGACTGCTTCATTTAGTTACTTATAATGTGGCGAGATCACCTCATCATATATGGATTCCGAATTACAACTCCGAATAAAAACTTTACGTATCTTACCCAGGATATCTTTGACAAAATATCGTGTATAAGGTACAACTGTTGATAAAAATTCGAATGGTTATACGAAAACCTTAACTCTTATGCCAATTGTACCAGATCGTGGGCCATTCATGTTTGTGTTCGCTTTCACAAACTGTGGGCGTGATTAAACTTGTCAGACAGAAGAGATACTTTAAAAGATTAGGTGGTTTTTTGGGAGTTGATTTATAAAATATTAAAGCTGATTTGTTGTGAACATAGATTGATTGTAAGTGTAAATAGGGTCAGCGATTCAACTAGCAGCTACTCTGTTTTATCTTCAAATTGGTGGCGACAATTTCTGAGCAACTTGGACACCTATAATTTTTTTTTTCAGTTTTAGAGATTCTGTTCCTCTTGCCTTTAAAACTAGCTTGTTGATTAAATAGATTACACGTTGGCGTTGTGGCTGAGCGTTTGATTTTTGCGTAACGTAGCTTCTACTAGCTCAACCCCTGCGGATCAAATATTTGTATGACCTATAAGTAGTTGTTCCCGGTCTGGGTGTTTGTGTATGTGAAAAATTGAGTTTGTAAGTAGTAGTATCGTGGGTGCGCCCCACGATACTTGGGAAAATTCTAGTGTAGAAACGTATATTATGAAATTCCTACTAATTTATAGACGTGGAAATTTCTAATGATGTATGAATGTTTGTTACTCTTTCACGCTAGAATGGCTGAACGGATTTGGATAACATTCGACACAGAGATAAATTATAGTCTGGAATAACACATAGGCTACTTTTTATCCAGGCCGGACCCAATTCTGAAGTCCTACCAGACAAAGTCGCTGGCACAAGCTAGTATAATATAAATGGGATATAGGTATACCCTGAAGGTAATTTCTTAATATTTTGTTAGTACACATAATTTACCACATATTGTACATATAAGAAGTAAAAATAGATGATTGTGAAAAGCAATTGAAATGCATCTTTCGGGTAGTAAATTGAATTTCATGGCACATCGTATATAACGCCTATTTTTTAAGTGCTTCGGTCCGGGTATCAAATTAAAATAAGTTTTCATAATTATATCTCTCTTCTACTTGGAGATTCACTAACCCACGACTGATTTACACCATCTGTTGATATTGGCCAACCTTCTATTAGTCAGTGGGCGGCGGAATATTCATAAGTAAGCAGTAATGTCAAGTGGAAGTCAGATACTTGAATTTATATGTATAAAAAAATGGTATTTTCCAATATATATATATTTATGTATTGTCGTCTGTATATAAACAATATGAAGATGTTTTTTGTACCAATATGAATATTAAAAAATATAAGTTTCTAAAAGAAGCAGATTCATTATTACACCTAATTATCAAATTTAAAAGTAGGTTAGGATAAGGCAGAGACGTACCTAATGTACACCCACAGTTCGCCGGTATGTTTGCCCAATAACCTGGCACAAATCCAGAGTCCAAGCTGCTACTGAGACTTTCATAGAAAAACCCAGTAACACTGCTCGACCTGGAAATCGAACCCAGGACCTCTAGTGTAGCAGTCGCGCTTGGGACCACTAGACTAATGAGGCACTTACTTGATTACTGTATAATAAAGCTATTTAATTGTAATCATCATTCGGATTTATTTTCAGAAGACCATTTCTAATTATTTCTGTTTATTTGATAATAAGTTGATTATTGTTTTTTTTAACAAAAAAATACGTGATTGGTCCTTTTATACGCAACACGAAATGTATTCTATATCTAAGTGGCTTTAACGGTGTACTTTCAATTGCTTTCCAAGTGAACTAAGAGAATCGGCCGATAATTCAGCCGGTACGATCCCATGGCTAGGATTAATAGAAAAATATCGTTCTAATAGTCGGCCTGTAAGCCCACGATAGTTCCCCACGGGACAATGCGTGGTTTTACTGTTGCTACCTTTATGGGTAAGTAGTTTGTTTTGTTAAGGTGTGTGTTTGTTCTAAGCTTTATATTTTTAATTCGTAGTAATCTGTAGTAGAAAACTTACTAAGAAGGTAATATACCATAGTAATTTAGCACTTGGTATCCCTTAAAAATAACGAATTGTCCTTACAAACCAGGAACAATGTTATTATAATGTAGGCTATAAAAATATTTTTATATCGTGCGAAAATTAAATCGTCAACAGATGAAAGCACAAAAGTCAGTTGCTCAATCACTGTGATATTTTTGAAATGACAATCATTGCAGCACTATTTAAAAATGGCCATAGTCCTTTTATATTTAGACAATAGGCTAATCAAACTTAAGCAACTAAACATTACCTAATTCTAATTGGCTGTTCATATCACCTACTTGAAATACGTGATGGATAGAGTATGCTCGCCCACGGACCGAGTCTATTAATATATGTGTAAATTAACCTAGTGAAGTATTTAGGTTGATACAGGGTCGGCGCGGGCACACCGGAGATATGCAGCATGGTTACAATTTAAATACCGACATATATAATATTCGTCCGTCTGTTCGTCTGAATAAAAATGATTCTATTCAATTCTATTCAGAACACGTGCTATTGTTGACGTTGTCTGATAGTAAAGTTATGTATAGACTATACGTGTTATTGGCATGGTGGATAAAATATTTTATTAATATTTATTTTATTTATTTAATGTTTTTTTTAGAAATACCGCGATATTTCAACATACCATCACGTTTGTAGGTATTTTCCAAAAGTTGAGGCTGACCAGATAACCGGGTACAAAACTCCTAACTACTATTGACAATTTCATGAACATTGCTCGACTTTTGAATCGAATCCAAATTGTCACGGTCAGTAGCAGCGCTTGTGACTAATGAACAGATTTTTGGCTTTTTGTTCAACAAAAGTCCTCTTACATCTTATTAAGATTTAGAGCGCTATGAAAAAGTAAAATTGTTATAACATAAGTATAACAAGTAATTAATTGAAATTTGAATACTGATACAATCTCCAACTCTAAATCCGTCTCTGGCAATGTAGTATACTTCTTTTTATGCATTTCAATGATTATTTAACTAAATACTCGTTACAGTAATAAGGACTATGTTTACCTTATTTTGAAACATTCGCTACGTTAATGTTTATTTTGTATCCTCATTAGTAGATTGAATAGTGCGCTTAGTGAATAATTAATTTAACACTAGGTACAAGCATCCATTTAGTATCTTCGTCCATCAGACTATTTTGGCTAGGGTGAATTAAAAGAGCCTTCACAAGTGAAGATTCGTTTCAAGTTTTAGGTCTGTATCCTTGAAATAAAGATATAATACTATTTATTATCTGAATTAAATTAAATTATTTTACTATATACACTATTTACATAAAATACATGAACGTAAAAAAAGCTATATATATAAATCTAAAAGACAGGCGTGACTAAGCGTCAAAGTATTCCTCGGTATCGCTGTCGTCCGGGAAGGTGCCCAGAAGACTGAAATAAATAAATAAATAAAAATAAATGTTTTTATGTAGTAGATGATTAACAAAATTTCACAAAATTCTGAGAACATGTTATGGAAAATTCTTAACCTTTAGCACGTTATTAATATATTTTCCATAACATATATTTAAAAATAGAAATAGTATGTATAAATTAGTATTGTTATGTGGTCATTTTGCACACAGTGGAATTTATAAAAGGATTATCATCATCATCGTAACAACCTATTGCCGACTACCGCTGAACATGATGGTTGGCGCTCTTTGAGGGAAGCCTACGTTTAGTATTACTGTATGATTTTTAGCAATTGTTCGTAGGGTAAGATGTATCGTGTTTTGGTCCTTTGAGTCGCAGAAAGGACCCCAGGTAAAAATTATTGTTCGTTTTATTTTCATAACGTTTCTAAATTTATACATTATAGATTTAGTTATATCCTTCTTCCTAATTGTAAGCTCATTGTCACGACATATCCTGGAGACAAGTCACGACTACACGACATAATACAATCATGTGATTTGTCTACACAATTGATAAATAACAAAATTACCTTTTGTTCTACAATGTATCGATCAATCAAGCTATTAAATAATTTAAGCCTTTTACTGTCTTACTTTTGGGCACAAAAAAGGTTTGGTATTTGCAGACTTATTTTTAAAATTATAACTTTAACAAAATTCATTACAGTAAATGTATTCCAGGAAGACTAATGGCCACTCCCAATATCAAATCATTCAGTAGATTTGTTTGCTAGAGATAGGATTTTGACATAAGGTCCATACAAGTAATGTCAAAATTCTATCGCTGGTAAGCAAAACTATCGACGGATTTGTTATTGGAACTGGCTGTTAGAGGCAGAGGTATAGATATAGATACACACCCACAGTTCACCGGTGTTTTAGATCTTTTGATGTAGTGTGCCTATTGCTATTAACTGGGCACAAATTCAAACGTCGAGCTGAGAATTTTCCAATGGAAACCTAATAATGGGAATTGAACCGATAAGGTACACATTTTGACATAAAATATGGTATGTTATTGAAACGAAACCTTAAACAAACATTTAATATACCTATGAATGTAAATCCACACGGCATGCTTCCGCCAGCGATGCAATGCGCGTGGGCACGATGACGTCACTGCACCGTCACGAAACGGAGAGAAAACTCGCGTGTGTCTCATTAAAATACAAGAATGAATGAGGATGGAATGTTCGTAATACGTTGTATCTATAAGTGTTATTGGGTAGGTACTTTTGTATTCAGATTGGTATCTCTTTTCTGAAATAGCTACATCGAAATTGTTTTTAGGGTTCTGTACCCAAAAGGTAAAACTCCGCTGTCAGTCCGTCTGTCACCAGGCTGTATCTCATGAACCGTGATAGTTAGACAGTTGAATCACAGATGATGTATTTCTGTTGGTGCTATAACAGCAAATACAAAAAAAATAGAATAACAAATATTTCAGAGGGCTCTCACACAACCGACATGATTTTTTGCTATTTTTATAGATAATGGCACGGAACCCTTCGTGCGCGAGTCCGACTTGCACTTGACCGGTTTTTTTATTGTCAATGGGACTAGAATCACCGCGGTAAAAACTTTGTAGTGCGGAAAATCCGAGAGTTTCGTATGGTACTTGGGGCCAGGGAAGATATAGACCGCACTTGCCTTCCTTTGCCAGATAGTTACAACTAGAAGAAGTTCCAGTGACCTTTGGAGTCTATTATAATCTGGGTGTATTTAAATCACGAGTGAATCGGTTTCTTCAAGGCGAGGGCGCTCCATCGTAGATCGCAGCACACTGGATGGCGGTTAAGCATCATATCAAGAATTAAAAAAAAAATAGATGGCTAACCTAAAGATTTGGTTAGCGTTTCGTAACTAGATATACAAACATATCTTTTCATCAATAGTACAGTATCAATAACACTGGACAGTAGGTAATTCCTGTGCCTACCTGAATTAATACCCAATCAAATAATCTAAACATTATATTACCTTGTTGATAAATTAACATAATTGAAATGGTTACGCAAGAAGGTATGGTTGTAACCTTACATAATATGCAATCACGTATTATATGCCCGAACAATTAACCTCAAAAATAATTGACATTAATTAATGTTCGCTTATTGTTCTAGTGGTGGCAAGAGTGGCTGTTGAACGTTAAGTCCCGGGTTCAACTTTCAGATCGATCAAAGTGTTATTTGATTTTCTAGTAGCAGTTCGGATTTGTGCGCAGTCAATGGCAAAAGGCTACCATACCAGCAGACCTAAACATACCAGTGAACTGTGCGTGTACATTAGCACATTTCAACCTAAACCTCCGGGGAATACTGGCGTGATGGTATTTCATAAATTCAAACACAAATAAACATCAAAACAGACCTCGTGGGAAAGTATTGCACAATACAATCAATCAATTAAATATCGATTGAACTAGAATTCGTGATTCGTGTGCATATCGATATAAAAGCGTTAATTTACATGTCAACGGGTCGTATATAATTATCGATGATTATAAAGCCGCCTACACACATTACAATGGCCGCGGGCGTGAAGCCTACGCGGGCGGTGAATGGGCGACGGCGAGCGATCAATGAAACTAGTGTGTTGTTGAACCGATTGTAGTTATCGGTATACGAATCGATTGTACATATCGATATAGGCATCGATTTGTTTGCAGTGTGGAGTTGTTTGAGTGATATATGGGTTTTACAGTGTTGGTTTTTGATGAATAGCGTTTAGTGATACAGACTAATGACATTCACACATTTTATTTTCTATTACCATTTCGACAACATCCAACATGTTTGTGGTTGTAATAATGTAAAATTCTGTTGACCCTGTATCTTGGTTTCTGATACGAGAGAACGCCACTTAGTTCCAATTGTTTTCTCCCGATAGAATCATAATCATCTTAGTTACTAGGTGTTGCCCGCGGTTCCACTCGCATACCAAAGGACTTTTTGAGATAAAAGGTAGCTTACGTCATTCTTCTAGATTCGATATTTCTAATTTCTATACCGAAATTCATTGTTAATAATAAATGGATAAGTATTCCAATTTTAATATTCAAATATAGAACTCGACTACAGTTTGACTAAGATATAACTCAGATATCTACCATTATATTAATCTATCAATCACAAATATGTGATTTCTAAAAATGTTTATGATAAGCAGATAAACAATAGTGGGAATAATTTAAAAGTTATCGACAGTCATTTCAATCTGCATTAATTACCCTAAATTATAAATTCATTATTGCATCATAACAATTTAACACCAACCGATTTAATTAGATCGTCTCTCGATAACAATTTATCGATATTTTGACATTACTATTAACTGCAAACGCTGAACATCAACGGATTACCATAACCTAGTGTTGTAATCTCAATTTTACGTTCAGTTTTTACCGCGGTGATTTTTTTAGTCCCATTGACAATAAAAAAAAGTAATAAAGTGGTTTATAGCTGGGAGAGTTAATGACATCGATATAATAATGTTTCTATGCTAAATAGGACAGCATAAACCCATCGACAAATATATTATAATTTATAAGTATGCTTTATAATTCAATTCTTTATTTTTTACCTAGGATTGTTGCCATTTTGTCGCGGGGGAATGAAACCTCGCTCCCGTAACTCCAGCAAAAAGTGGTGAGGCGAAACACCCGTGTGGTTTAGTCGGTAGGTTACCCACTCTGGGTGGAGTCCGACACGCTCCGTGGCCTTCCCAGGGCGGCGGAAGTCAATGAGTATTACCACAGGCAAAAAAAAGGTTTGTTGCCATTTGAAGACACACAGCCTGTTATGGTCATGGCGAATCTCAAATATCTCATGACCATGACTCAGCAAGGGAAGGCAAGTACCTACAGTTTTTAGTCAGAAGATCCATGAAGGGACAGAGTTGGCTGGTGTAAAAGAAAGGAGGCTTATGACCCAGATGTGAGATAATACAAGTTGTGATTATATTTGATATTTTTTCTACAGACAACACGGCTTAATGAGGTGACCGCTAAGGAGGGATTTTGAAAAATTCCTGCGGGATTTGGGACAATCTAAATCTAAACTAAACTAAATATCCAGCCAGTTATTAATAAAAGCTCATTACATCACCCAAGTGAGACAACCAGAAATTATGAATCTTATTAAAAAAAAATCTTTTACAAAAGGTGTACTTACAATTCTTCTACGTTACAATTTAACAGGTATGGTATAACTGTCTTAAGAGTCCGGCAGACCGAATTTCTCTTCCAAACGTAATTCCGAAATAAATCGTAATTCAAACATAATTTAATCAAATTCTGTTATTATTCGGATTCCGATACCGTTAATCTAGGTTCCTACTCTACCATTTCGTCAAAAATACTTCACTGGAAATAACTGTAAGCGAATGCAATTTTTGATAACTTTAGCAAGTTTGGAACGATTTTCCGGTCTTTAATTTGCAGTGAATTAGTACCAAACGAAATAGTACAGTAGGAACCAAGATTAACAGTATCCAAATCAGAATAATAACATAATTTTGATAGAATATTGTCTGGATTACGATTTATTTCGGTATTACGTTTTTTTGGGCAATTCAAGCTCCGCCGGACCCTTAATCTATACTTATAATAAATCTGTAGAGAGGTCAATTCTGTACATGAAATATATTTCCAAAATAACTATCAGCGGGTGATTAGTGATCGATACTGACGCCAAAAATGCAATCAGTAAAATTTTTGTCTGTCTGTCTGTCTGTCTGTATGTTCGTTATAGAAACAAAAACCACTCGACGGATTTCAACGAAACTTGGTACAATTGTTCTTCATACTCCTGGGCAGGTTATAGTATACTTTTCATCACGCTACGATCAATAGGAGCAGAGCAGTGAAGGGAAATGTTGGGAAAATGAGTGATTCATGAGAAAGGTTTCAAGCTATAAAACATCACGCTACAACCCTTAGGAACGGGGCAACGCAGGTGAAACCACGGGCGAAGAACTAGGGAACAAAGTAACTATTCCACGCGGACGAAGTCGCTGGCAAAAGCTAGTCTATACTTATAATAAATCTGTAGAGAGGTCAATTCTGTACATGAAATATATTTCCAAAATAACTATCAGCGGGTGATTAGTGATCGATACTGACGCCAAAAATGCAATCAGTAAAATTTTTGTCTGTCTGTCTGTCTGTCTGTCTGTCTGTCTGTCTGTCTGTCTGTCTGTCTGTCTGTCTGTCTGTATGTTCGTTATAGAAACAAAAACCACTGGACGGATTTCAACGAAACTTGGTACAATTGTTCTTCATACTCCTGGGCAGGTTAAAGTATACTTTTCATCACGCTACGATCAATAGGAGCAGAGCAGTGAAGGGAAATGTTGGGAAAACAGGAGAACTTACTCCATTTTTTAAGCTTCCGTCGCGTGTGCAGCCTTAATGGTTAAAGCTACACAGAAATCATGTATGACGGAAATGTTCTCATTAAAATTATATAAAAAATATTCCACGACAGCAAATGTCTATCTTTTATGGTTGACTCACAATAACACGTGTAACTCCCGATAGCTTAGCAGTTCGGAGCTTTCTGATTATATTTGTCTACTCTTACGTTAGGTGACTGACTGACTGACATAATGATCTATCAACGCACAGCCCAAACCACAGGTTATAGTATACTTTTCATCACGCTACGATCAATAGGAGCAGAGCAGTGAAGGGAAATGTTGGGAAAATGAGTGATTCATGGGAAAGGTTTCAAGCTATAAAACATCACGCTACAACCCTTAGGAACGGGGCAACGCAGGTGAAACTACGGGCGAAGAACTAGGGAACAAAGTAACTATTCCACGCGGACGAAGTCGCTGGCAAAAGCTAGTAATAAATAAAACTAAAGTACATGTATCTATAATAGGTGCAGATAAAAATATTCGAAGAGATATGTAGCGACCTGCCTGATCTAGGTTTATACAAACCTGTGTTTCAGGTCATCAATCAATCGATGCATTGCTAATTGTTACTCATTAACCACATCACTAATTGAGTTCTATTTATACATATATATCACGCTTCAATTCCCCGATGGGTTAGGTAGGGGTACAGCTGTTCACCCAGCCGTTCACAACAGTCTTTCTTTCCTACTTAATATTAACTAACTTCCAAAAAGGAAAGGGTTTTCAATGCGAAATTATTAATGTTACATGTTGTCTTTGCCGATTATGAACCGATTTAATAGATAGTATTAAATTATAACATACCTACCATCACGCCTGTATTCCCGAAGGGTTAGGCAGGGTCGTAATATTGTATACCTACTGAGGTAGGTTTAGACTATGACAATATACACATGCACTCAGTGTATGTGTGAGTGCGACTGTCTCTTATTTTCACACATATACATTCGGTGTATACACTGAGTGTACGGTCTAACTAAAGTGTCGTAGTCTATTTTACCCTTGCCGGTATGTTTATAAGCTATGTAATAGGATGCCTATTACCATTAACAGGGCACAAATCCAAACTCCGAACTGCTACTGAGAATATTATAGACTAGCTTCTGCCCGCGACTTTGTCTGCGTGGGCTTTAGGATGGGGTCCGACCTGGATAAAAAGTAGTCTATGTATTATTCCAGGCTATAATCTGTCTGTGTGCTAAATTTCATCCAGATCCGTTCTGGCGTGAGACAGTAACAAACATCCATACATCCATACTCACCAAATTTCACATATATAATATTAGTTAAAATATAAGCTCAATAACATTGCTTGATTTGGGAATCGAACTCAGGACTTCAAGTATAGCAGTCGTACATGACGTCTAATGCGGCATTTATTATTGAACCGTACATAATTTAATAATTAAACATTTAGATCGTTAACTTAATGATGCACAAATTAGGAGATTCTAGGTCACCGATATTCTCTGAACTCGAGACCAACAGTGCATTCAATTATAAATCTCCATATAAAAGGTGCTGACAAATTTAGTGCCTCATTTATCAGAGTTTAAATTAATCACTTGTATAACGTCTAGACACATTTTTTTTGTCTTTAAATTATAGCTGTATTACCTTGGTATTTCGGAATCCGGATGAAATCTAAACTAATATTATAGATATCTTTTTGTGATATTTTTTTTGCATTTTCCAAGCTAAGATTATTAAGTTATTTAATAGTAAAGGAAAAAATTCAATCGCGGGCAGGATTCGAACCTGCGTCTTCTGGTTTGATATACCAGACGCTCTGACCTCTAAGCCACCGCGAACCCTACCCGCATGATTGAAATTTTGTTTTTGAAACAAAATTTAAAATAACTTAATAATCTTAGCTTGGAAAATGCAAAAAAATCACAAAAAGATAGTTAAAAGGTAAGGTGGCATCGTACGAAACTGAACTAACTGTAAAGTAAGTCGTGTCGGTTGAGAGGTAAGGTAACTTGCCTCTCATAGATGTCACCAAACGTCACCTTATGACGTAAATTCAGAATGTGAAGGCAAAATTTCAATCATGCGGGTAGGGTTCACGGTGGCTTAGAGGTCAGAGCGTCTGGTATATCAAACCAGAAGACGCAGGTTCGAATCCTGCCCGCGATTGAATTTTTTCCTTTACTATTAAATAACTTAATATTATAGATGCTAAAGTAACTCTGTCTGTTCATTTGTTTGTTACGTTTTCGTGGCTGGGCAGCTAAACTGATTTTTAGGGGATTGGGTCTCCGGCATAAAAAATGTGTGTAAAATACTGATTTTTATCGGATATAAATATAATGAACAACAAAATTTAGTAAATTGATCACCAAAATGCTTACCAAAATAGATAAATGATCACCAAATTTGGTTTAGGTTAGGTTAGAACTTATTTTGGTGATCATTTACTATTTTTGGCAATATAAAGTGATGTTTTGACATAACATTTTAATAAATCTGGTGATTAGTTAAACATAAACCATTTTTATCTGCATCATCATCTCGTTTAGCTGAAAAGCTGAACCCAATATTCTTGGTTAGGATAGAAGTATGAAGGTTTAAATCTAACGTAAAACAGTCTTTATTAATTCAGTCCAGATGGTACCGCTATCTAATTTGCGGTTTTCCACACCGTTTGGCCAGCTCGCTTCAACCAATCTGTTAGTCAATAAAATTAGCTATAGAGTCTAGCCAACCCTAGTTTACAACCTAGTAAATGGTATAATCAGTAAGCATAAGAGTTTAGTAAGAGAGAGTTATCAATTCATTAGCAGATTTACACATGACAAGTAGGTATAGGCTATTATATATTTTTTGACCCTAGGCAAAAAATTTACATAACATACGATCATACCTGTATTCCCCGAAGGATTAGGCAGAGGTGTACTCATGTACACCAAGAGTTTGCCGGTATGTTTAGGTCCCATGTAGGTAATAGGGGGTTTATTGCCATTAACCAGGCACAAATCCAAACTCCGAACTGCTACTGCGAATATCATAGAAAGCTTAATCAAACTTTGCTCGACCTGGGAATTGAACCCAGGACTTCTGGAGTAGCAGTCACGCTTGGAACCACTAAACTAATGAGGTAATCGTTTTCGTCGTTTTTTAGTTCGATGAAAAACAGGGGTGTTACTGCCGGGTTTTTTGTCCCGAAACCCGAATAGATCCAAAAGTAAGTCTATCTGTCAGTGTATTTGTTACGTTGTCAAGCCTAAACCACTGGACCATATTTGATAAATTTTGGTATAGAGGTAGACTAGACCTTAGAGAAAGACAGAGGGTATCTTCTGTCAGAAAGTTCTTCGGGAGCATGTGAAACTGCGGGGAACAACACGATCGTGCAGAAAAACGTTCAGGGATTGAGTCCACGATATCTCTGAGCTACTAAGACAAATGTGTACGCCATATGTTGTAAAGAATATTTATTATATTTAATTAAAACGGTACAAACCAATTACAATAATTAAAGGCAACATTACAATATAATAAAATTACAAGCATAACATAACATATTATAGCAAGCATTTTAAAAAGATATAATCCGAAATACTAATTTACGATAATGTGTCCATTAAAGTTGCTCTTCATAGCTCAAACAAAGAAACGCAGATGTTCTATCAGAATGAATTCACAACCAGTTTGGAATTCAAATTTTATGCAAAATTATCTCCTTGTTTGGTTTAGTCCACATTCGATCGACTTTAATATAGATAGAGAATGTATTAGGTAACTAATTTAAATAAATTGTATGATATTTATTATAATAATTATTATGTATTTTTTGATACTGCTGTTTTGTTTATAAGCGGCAGCGGATGCCAAAGCATATTGACAGTAGCGCCACCTTTCGGAAATTCAATTCATTTAGATCTAAGAACCATCCACGTGAACGTGTAAAATAATCATCAAAATCTGTCAAGCCATTTAGGAAGAGAACATTGTATATTTGTAAAGATGACACGGCAATATCCTACAATGCCTTTTATTTAATGTAGGTACCTACTTGAGTAGTTATTATTGATTTTGATTTCATTTGGTTAGTAGGTATTATTATGAATACCTAGGGGTGCACGTAATTGATACATTTGATACTGACTTTAACTGAGCTGAGAAGTAAGTGTCAGACAGTCAACCCTTAAAAGGACTTACGTATTTTCAAGCTTCATGTCTTTCAGAAAACATAATGTAGGTAAACCTAAGGTTTGAGACATTTATTTCTCATAAGAATTTTTGCAATTCACTTACATGAGAACATAATTATTACAAGTATTTTATTAACCGGTCGGCGTACAGACAAATAAAACATTCCAAAAACTTGAATATAGTATGTATAATCCGCATATTAGTTGGTTCCGTACTCATACCGAAATTAATCCTAAATTCCAAATGCTGTCAAAAAGACTCATACAATTTTTGCAATTGGCGATAACAAATAATAATAATGAATTTTATTCTTTAATTTTGAACCCGTGCCTGTTTAGTCATATATTTTTGTTTGAAAGTAAAACACAATCGCTACCTCTTATCACTAAGCGCTATGCTACACACCATTGCCTCAACTAGAAACACGACCGTTCTGTCATTGTAGTCGGCGCCTACGCATGCGTGGGTGGCGACTGCGACTGAGACACCACCTTTACTTTCCAATTTTAGATGGTGTATCATGTATAATGACTTACTCGCTTTGTAACTATGAATAATGAGATTAGTGGCAGTCGAAACCGAAAAGTATATGTAAGTTTTATGCGATTTAGGGCTAAATAGCAACAACATCGATATTATTATTTTGCATATTTTTTTTTGGAATAAATAATTTCAAGGTTAGCTTGATATATTAGTTGACTGACGAAGCAACAAAAAAAGCATGCGTAAGCGTTGCACGCGATCAAGCGTAAGCCTATCGAGAATAAAAAAAAGCATATTTAGCTTATTTCTTGTTCTACCTTATGAGCTCAATAAGGTAGCTGATTAATCGCGAGATTGACTGCGTAGGGTACACCGTTGTCCTTGACCGTTGACCTTTTCACGCCTAAACCCCTAATTTGACAAGAAGAAAAAAGTAAATAGTTAATTCCTTTGGGATGCGAGTGAAACCGCAGGCGACAACTAGGCATTTATAAACATTGCTACTCTTTTGACACAGCCATACATAGTGTACGCCTATTTAGAGATGTTATCAGACTAAGCAACTCATGTAACCTACATTCCAACTAATTTTCAAAGAGAAATGTTAAGAATTCATCCCAAACTATTTGAATCAAATGTTATTTTGAATATAAAAATAACAATAAAACTAAACGTCGCCATCGCGTTTCTAAACGGGCCCACTCGATACCGGTGTGTTGTTAAATTCAGAACGAACACTTTTTAACACTTTTTCTATCGGTTTCATAAAAATATTTTCGCTCCGATATCTTAGGTGATGAAATCCAACGTTATCTAAATGTTTTATCTATGTCAGTTCTGATTTTATCTATAGTACGATATTTCGTTTAGCTACCAGTAGGTACAGTCGAATCAGCTGTTTTTAGGGTTCCGTAACTCATAAGGAAAAACGGAACCCTTATAGGATCACGTTATTGTACGTCTGTCCGTCCGTCCATCCGTCCATTCGTTCGTCCGTCTGTCTGTCAAGACTCTTCATCTCGGTAACGCGTGGTAGGTATCGAGGTATAGTTGAAAAGAAAACCACATAATCAGGTCTACAGCTGTGAAAACCTACTAAGTTAATGTAAAAAAAATATTTTTGCTGCAAAAAATATTTATTTGGACACTCTCAAGGGAATCAAAATTTATAGGGTATTTTTCGTTGACCTAGAACTATGAAATTTGGCAAGTAATACCGTCTTATATATACTACAAGTATAGGGAAAAATCTGAAAACTATACATTTGTAATTAATTATTAATTAACAAATTTGTATGGAACCCTCGAGGGCGAGTCCGACTCGCACTTGTCCAGTTGCTTTATTATTATTTATATAAAAATAGATGCAGTTACTTAAATTAGCAAATCGCCAAATTTAGGAAACCAGTCTTTGCTCAGAGACTTTATAATACAATTTTGAAAAACCACTTCCGGACTCCATGACGGAACGGAGAAAGTGTACGGTTTAGGGTGTAAGGTTGTTTGTCTCTTTATTTGCAATTGCATGTGCAAACAAATGATTCATCTCAAATGACTATTTTAGCTCTTCTATTTCGTTCTAGGAGAGGATTACGATCAGTAGCGGAAGAATTTAATACTGATTAAGCTAGGCACTTTGCTATAATAAACTTACTACAAACATATATTGATTGAATGCATATCAACACAAATACATGCCAGAAATTGTTTTCCTTGCAACAAAACAGAAAAAAGCTAAAGTAAACGCGATCCCAGTATTCGTCGGCATTCCTTCTATGGCTTGAGGGAGTTTATAATGTGACAGGACGCTTGATTCGCATACATATAACATTGAAGTATGAATCAGATAAGGTGTAGAGCGCGTTTACTAACGCCCGAAATATCCGTCGATTATTTTCTATACTGCGGAAAACAATCTGATGAACATCTGAACGTGGGAGAGCCATGCTTCGGCACGAATGGGTCGGCTCGACCGGAATGATACCATGGTCTCACAGAATACCGGCGTGAAACATCAGTTACGTTGTATTTCGCTGAGTGAGTGAGTGAGTGAGGATACCAGAGGCCTAATCCCCTTTTAAAAGGCCGGTAACGCACCTGTGACTTTTCTGGTGTTGCGTGTGTCCATGCGCGGTGGTAATCGTTTACCACCTGTGGCAACACTAACCGATAACAGCTGATTTGAATTGTCTCCGTATTTTTATGATAAAAATTTACAAATATCTTAAAAAATAGTCCCATTTTCATTTCATTGCATCATATTAGGGTGGATAATCGTATATTGTGCATAATATTATCAAAATAAGTGGTAAATAACGTGTGTGAAACAGTGACGTTTAGGTACCGGCACAATTGTAATTTGTCATCTTTAAATCAGGTACAAATTTGCGTTTAATGAGTTTACCTAGATTTTGTAGTGCTTTTAGTAGAGTATTTTAGACTTGTATGCCATTTTACACCATACAAGTATATTTTGTAGACTTATTGAACGTAAACATAACCTAGTACAGTTCGGTGACACAACTCGTTTCTTTTCTTCAAATCTTGTTACTAATTACCAGTCTTACTTAACTCCATAACTTTATCAGGACTACCTATCTACTTTTATTTTCACCTCTTTTCTACCTACTCTAATCATGCTGACTCGTAAGGCCTCTGCTCGCCAGGAGGAATCCAAGCTCCAACTGGCTTTGAGTGAACTGAAGGCGTCTAGGGAGTTGTGTGACAGACTGTATGGGGAAAGGGATGACAATGAGAGGGAGCTATTAGATATGCTAGAGAAAAATAGAAAGATGAAATCAGAAATGGCTCAAATGCATGTTAAGTATGATGATGCCATAGCTACTCGGGATCACCTCCAGCTCATTGTGGACGGGTTCAGTCAATGTAGCATTGAGTTTGAACAAGCTCTCAATCATACCCATTTCTTAGAACAGCAGCTACATGAGGCAAACAAAAAGATTTCACAATTGGAGAATGAACAACTTAATCTCACAGCCTCGGCTACCCATAGTCTTTTCAATGAGTTGGTTGTTAACGCTCCGAGTAGGGTTTCTGCTGTGATTAATTTAAAGCCCTCTGACACAAAACATCTCACAGATGAAGGAGAAATAACATCCAACTTAAGGGTAATTAAATGCAGCAAAAACAAGTTAAAAAAATATGTAAAAATAAACAAATATATTAGAAAAACACAAAAATTAGTTAAGAGACAAAAATATTTTATAAAGAATGTTAAATTAAATGGAGAACGGCTTCGGCTGCTCAAAAAATTAGATGTATATTCATCAAAACTAAAAAATAATACAAATAAATATGAATCAGACATAGAATGTTTACATTTGGAACTTGAATCTCTTCATAATAAGTTAATTTCCATGACCAATAAATACAAAAGTTCTGAATTACAGATGAAGGAGTACATGCTGGCTGTGAATGAGCTGGTGGCTGCATGTTCATGTAACAGTGAACACCGCCAATCATTGAACAACAACAGCTCACTTCACATGTCACCGTCTCATTCATTGCCAACCTGTGATTCCATAATATCTCAAAAGTGCCATAATTTATTAGACACTAATAGTTCCCTGCAATCTACTAAAAAGTTAAATAACACCATAAATGTTGAAAAACCTAAAAGTAAGCAACTAGTTATATTTAGTGATGAAATAGGCCAAGGTATGGGTCCATTATTGTCAAATATGTATGTGGGACACACAACTACTAACCACTGTTTCCCTGGTTTGACTTATAATGATATCACAAATAAAATAATGAATTATAATTTCAGCGCAGACACTACCCTCCTTATATTTGTTGGTAACAGAGGTAATGTGAATAAACAGATGTTAGTACAGTCTCACATGCAGCTTAGTACATTAAATGTCAAAAAAGTTATAATATTTACATTTCCCTACTCTCAAAGTTTGCCACAGGAGGAGAACAACCTTAGATATAAGCTTAATTTAATTTTACATACTATAACATATAATAATGATAAATTACATTTGATTGACACTAACAACTATGTTAGTAAATATTTTTATTTGACTAAAGATAATTACTATCTTTCAAAGTATTTTATGAGACAGATAGCTGTCTCTCTAGTTTATTATTTTGATATATCAGCCAGGAATTTGGCAAGTCGACATGTTGCTTCTATTGAGCAACTTTCAGGTATTGACATTTCACATAATTTAAATTAAATAATAAGACAATAGAGGAAATCTCTTGCAAAAATTTACACACAAATAAAAATTATTTACATTCTTTTAGCGAAACTCCAGTTTTATATGCTCATAATTGTAAAAAATCAGTCCTTAACTTAGTTCATCAAAATATTCAGGGAATGTTAAATAAAGAACTAGAGATTGAATTGTTCATGAACTGTAATAATATTGACATTTTATGTATCACAGAACATTGGCTTAAAAGCCACCAGTTCATGTTCAATTTCAATAATCATCAAATTTGCAGTTCATTTAGCAGACAAAATGCTATACATGGTGGCTCTTTGATATTATTAAATAACCAGCTTAAATATAAAGAACGTAAGGACATAGTGAGCCTGTCTGTTGAACGGACTGTTGAACTAGCCTGTGTGGAATTAGAGCGGCTTGTTGTATTAAGCGTGTACAGGCCTCCGTCATCATTATATGAATGCTTTGAAAGTACCATGGATGATGTGCTGACAAAAATTTGCAAATTAAATAAAAACATTGCCGTCTGTGGTGACTTCAATATAAACTTATTGGAAGATACTCCAATGAGCTCAAAAATTAAAAACTTGTTTAAATCTTACAATCTTGAAAATATTTTTTTGGAACCTACTAGAATAACTGCAACCACATCTACATGCTTAGACAATATTTTTACTGACATTGTACCAATTAACAAACAGATTATAAACCAGCTAGATTCGGATCATTGTGGACAGTTAATTACATTTGTCAAGCAAGGGAATATTGTGGGGAAAAAAGATATTATTGTAGTACCTAAGACAATGGGTCGTTTGGAGGGGTTTAAAAATAAATTAATTAATAAATTACCGTATTTCTATCATAGTGAGAATCCAAATGAAATGTACAATACCTTTTTTTCTATGTATTGTACAGTGTTTAATTCAACATTTGTCCCCAAGAAGATCTCGGTCAAGGGTACTGCAACCTTCAGTGAATGGGCTACTATTGGAATTCACAAAAGTAGACAGAGGCTTTATGAGTTATATGAAGAAAGAAATATTAATAGGAGTAAAGAATTCTATGAATATGTTAAAAAATATGCTAAATTATTTAAAAGAATCTGTAGTGCAGCTAAGACTAGATATTTAAGTTCTAAGATAAAAGCTAGTTCTAATAAAACAAAAATGACCTGGAACATCATAAACAATGAGACTGGAAAAGTGAAGAACCAAAACACTGACTATAGCCTTTTTGTTAACAACAAGACAGTCGCAGATAATTCGGAAGTGGCCACCATATTTGAAAATTTCTTTACTGACATTCCAGTTGAAACCACAAAATCCTTAAATTCATCACCAATAGTAGCTGAGACTTTATTGATAGGAAATGTTAATATGTGCAATCTTCAATTTAATTTCGCTTATGTCAGTGTTAGAGATATTATTAAAACTTTTAACACACTTAATGTAAAAAAGACTGCTGACCTGTGGGGACACTCCGTACAAGTCACGAAAACAATTATTAACATAGTTGCACCTGAGCTAGTGAACATATTTAATAAGAGTATAGAATGTGGTGTATTTCCGGACCTGATGAAAAGTAGTAAAATAATACCTTTGTTTAAATCGGGTAGCACGTCTGACCCCACAAATTTCCGACCTATTTCTGTGCTACCTACCTTTAGTAAAATATTTGAAAAGTTATTGCTTGATCAGCTCCTTAGCCATTTCAATAAAAATCAATTATTACACAAAAAACAGTTTGGGTTCACTAGGGGTCGCTCGACAACCGATGCCGGTGTCGAGCTTCTGGAACATATCTTTGATGCCTGGGAGGAGTCGCATGATGCTTTAGGTATTTTTTGCGACTTGTCTAAGGCTTTCGATTGCGTTTTTCATGAAACACTAGTCAGGAAATTACATCACTATGGAATAAGGAACATTGCTTTGGATCTTCTAACTTCTTATTTGAGTAACAGGATTCAAAGAGTGGATGTTAACGGAGAAAGGTCCCCTGGGTCTATAGTTACCATGGGAGTTCCACAGGGCTCAATTCTTGGCCCGTTTTTATTTCTTGTATATATTAATGACTTACCTAGCCTAATAAAAGATAGTCACGAAGTAGTGTTATTTGCAGATGACACATCACTTTTATTTAAATTGAAACGACAAAAGCCCATAACTGACGATGTAAATAACGCTCTTTCTAAGATAGTACATTGGTTTAATGTTAATAATTTACTTTTAAATAAAAAAAAGACTAAGTGTATTCGATTTATAACACCTAATGTTAAGCAAGTGAAAACCAGTGTATTAGTAGATGGGGAAGAGTTGGACCTTGTGGATACCACTACGTTTTTAGGTATCACTTTAGATTCAAAACTACAGTGGGGCCCACATATAAATAAGTTGGCGAAAAGGCTCAGTTCTGCAGCGTACGCGGTCTTTAAAATTCGCCAGTTGACTGATGTAGATACGGCAAGACTAGTATATTTTAGTTATTTTCATAGTGTAATGTCGTACGGCATTTTATTGTGGGGAAATGCTGCCGACATTCAAACTATATTTGTATTGCAGAAAAGGGCAATTCGCGCAATTTATAACCTTAATTCTAGACATTCACTGAGGGATAAATTTAAAGAAATTGACATTATGACTGTCGCATCGCAATATATCTATGAAAACCTGATTCATGTCAAAAAGAATATTACACAATACTCTAGGAATTGCGATATTCATGATGTCAATACTAGAAATAAAAATAAGCTAATATTACCAATGACCAGACTCCAAAAAATCAGTAATTCATTTAAGTGTCAAAGTATTCGTTTCTACAACAAAATCCCAAGCCACATTCAAAATCTAACTATCAACAAATTTAAATTGCATATTAAAAATGTACTATGCAAAAAGGGTTTTTATAGAGTCATCGATTATTTGAACGATAAAAATGCTTGGGATTGAGCTGCTCTGATGAACCGGGCTATTACCATGCTAGTTAGTTGACATTGTGTATCCGAAATTTAATGTGACAATTTTATTTTAAGTGTTGACATTTTAATTGTTATGAAATTTTAATTGTTGACATTTTAATTGTTGACATTTTAATTGTTGACATTTTAATTGTTGACATTTTAATTACTCTCATATTATTGAATTTTGACATCTATGAATTTGTTAGTATTTTGCCGCGACATTATTGAACCGTGACATTTATATTGCAGTCATAAAAAAAATATATATATAATTTGTAAATGTGAGTACCATGTAGGCTTTTGATACATGTTAATTAAACAAACTTATTATAGTCTGGAGGCTTTGGGAACTTCATTAGACCTACACGAATGTCCTGCTGATCTGGTATGGCCGTGCGACAGGTCGTTGAGCTCCCTAAATTATGGTTGAGCTACACGATGACTGATGCATGCGTGCCGTCAGTTGGGACTGGTCTACTCAAAGCTGCTATGGTTCTTTCCTCAAAAGGCCATTTCAGACATTACCCTACATCGTACCACTCACTTATAAGTGTTCTTTCATGTCTGGACTTTAAAAGAGACCATGATTCTCTGAGTTTGTTTCGGTGTTTCTTCTCAGAGGTCGTCAGTTAGGAAATGCCGAAGCCATCTAGCTAAAATAAAAACCCAAACCATGACATGTAAAAGTATCTCTAAAGATCTACTTGCAGAATAAATAATTTCATTTCATTTCATTTCATTTCATTACCATCAGGCGATAAGTCTGCTCGTTTGCCCCCTATCACATAAAAAAATCAAGTAAACGTTAACATCGATCTAATTTTTTTGTATGGCCTGCAAAATATAGTACGTATAGATACTTTGTGTATCATATTGCAATGTTAGTAAGTCCTGGGAATCGAAAACTACAGTTTGCAGCTGCGTTTGATACCAAAGAGGCAGTCCACATATCAAATAAAGGTCAAGAAACCATAACGTTTTTATGTTTTTTTATTATAAATCGTTTTATTTGCTGCAAAAAATAAAAAAGGTAATGAAAACGCGAGCCCAGTATACTTCGGCATTCCTTCTATGGCTTGATGAATTTATGTTTCATGAAATAAAAATGCATCCATACTAAAAATAATATTATAAATGAGACAGTAACATTGTCTGATTGTATGTTATCTTATCTCTTTCACGCCAAAACTCCTACACAGATTTCCATAAAATTTGGTACGGCTATAGATTAGGCCACCTCCAGTCTCAAATGGGCGAGTGGATCGCTAGCCACTTGCTGCAGCCGCTGCTTGTGGTTCTATAAATCAGTTAATACTTACTATGTATGTATTATTGTCGTCGATATACTATATAAAGCGACCCGCCTGCGGTTTCACCCGCGTTGCTCCGCTTCTATTGGTCGTAGCGTGATGTTATAAACCTATAACCTTCCTGGATAAATGGACTATCCAACACAAAAAAAATTTTTCAATTCCAACCAGTAGTTCCTGAGATTAGCGCGTTCAAACAAACAAACTCTTCAGCTTTATAATATTAGTATAAATTGCGCTCTATGACACTTCTTCATACTCTAAGCACTTATTAATAGCTCATAGACGCTTGTTCAATGCATTGCCTTGTATTGAAGATAAATGGGTAAGCACATACAATCGCTTGTAATAATAAACTACTTCCAACGATTAGTACGCGATATAAATAATGTATAGTGTAGAGAAGTAATAGAAATACAGTCAAATAAATACAGTCATGGAACCTAATTCCACGTTATTATCTTTTAGTATCAATTGATCGGTAACATTGACTTCGACACTTTTTTTATGGAATAGGAGGGCAAACGAGCAGACGGATCGCCTGATGGTAAGCGATTACCGCCGCTTATGGACACCCGCAACACCAGAGGAGTCACAAGTGCAACATTAAGACGTCCAACAACTTACGTCTGCCCGTGACCATGGATGCTGTAAAGGATCCGAAACGTCGGGAATTAAATAATATTAATACAACGCGATAAAATCCGTAAAAATAGTTTTATTTCAACACAGGCTACTTTTTATTCAATTCTGAAGTCCTAGCAGACAAAGTCGCGGGCAGAAGCTAGTTAAGTAAATAATATCATTATAACCCTATAGAATCCTTAAAAAAATGTTTTATGTCCATGTTTTCTCTGTAAATAACTCGGAAATATTCACCAAGTACAGATAAAAAAAGTGAAACAAACAATGAGTAAGTAGAATTAAAATAATTTCAAAGAAATCATGAAACCGATGACACAAAGTAATATAGGTATCGAAACAATTTCTCGTTAGTCGAGGTAGGCCGAAGAATCGCTGGAATCGATTGTAAAAACTATCGCGAGCCAATCGATAAACGAATCGACGTCAATGACCTAAGCGACGTGGGAATCCTGCCCGAGTGACATTACTGGCTACATTGTCCGACTTTTTGGCTTCTCTGAAGGCTGGGAGAAATATCGTACTCCTTGTTGTTACTGCTTACCACGGCAGACACAGATTAATAATGTATTTTTTGTTTTTTTTTAATCCGCCGCGTAAAGGTGAGACTAATAGCGTAATAAGTTGTTTAGTAAGCGATGGACACATATTCTCTGGTAGGTATTTTTTTATATATGGCAAGCCCTCTAACGGACGCCAGAGGAACTAATAGCGCCATACAAAGATGTGCCTCAATAGTTTAGTGGTCTCTACGCTAGAGGTCTTTTTTTCTCCTGTATCGAGGGTGCGTTTACAAATACAAATTATCACACACACAAACACCCTGATCCGAGATAACTACCTGCAGATCGAACCTACAACACGTAGCGTAGAAGCCGATCGCTCAGCCGCTACGTTAAACGTATTCGAGGTCCTGGGTTCCATTCCCAGGTTGAGCAAAGTGTTATTGGGTTTTTATATAAAATTCTCAGTAGGAGCTTGGAGTGGGACTAAACCTAAACGGACTGGGAGCTAAACTGAACTGTGGGTGTACATTAAGTACGCCTCTGCCTAACCCTTCGAGGAATACAGGCGTGATGGTATGTTATGTTATTGTTTCTAATTTTATTTGGTGATGTGATTGGGGTACTTATATGCCCCTTTCGGATCGGACAGGGTCACTTTACATAATGAACAAGAAATATTTATACATAGGTAACTATGTAATTGTAAAAAGTTTCAAAGGTATTTTGGTATCATTGTTTGATGTTTTAGCGGTCTGGATCTAATCGAGCACGCAACAAATTGAGCTCCCTGCGGCGTAAAGAGGTTGCGATTCTGTGGTGTGTGAGTCATGCCGCTTGTAGGCTTGTAGTTTTTTATATGTAGACATTGAAAAGGAGGTCCATTCATTTGTTGTTTAAAAAGCATTTACATAACACTAGCATAGCATAGCACTAGCCCGGCATGCGTTACAATGCGTTTTTTGTTTACTTTTTTCCGTCATAAACTTTCCTAGGTATGCACATTTACACACAACAACTCACAAAATTTCATCGCATACGTTCTGACGACACGTTTGGTGTAGCGGCTGGGCGATCGGCTTCTGCGCAACGTGTTTTGAGTTCGATCCCCACACGGAGCAAATATTTCTGTGATCTGCAAGTAGTTGTTCCGGGTCTGGGTGTTTGTGTTTGTGAGAATTTGTGTTTGTAAACGCACCCACGATACAGTAGAAAACCCTAGTGTGGGGCAACGTTTTTTATTAAAAAAAACTTAATTTATTTGTGGTCGGCTCAGCATGTACTTTTCTTCCATTCATCCCTATCAGCCATCACCTCAAGCATTTACTCTCTTTCCCAAGTCTGGCCCTGTATATAAAAAAAATCGGGAACTCCATCGCGGTGCCACTGACAGGCTCAAATTGTGAATCCTAAACCATCCAGGGAGCCATTTAAACGTACACAAACAAAATAATCAAAATCACACCAGCAGTTCGGACGGAGTTCGGACACTGACGTCTCTTTAGGCACACAAGCATAGAGAAATATAGAGATCAGTGAGTTCGGACAATATACAGAATGCCACCTACTGCCCTATTGAAACAGAAAACTTCACAGAAAACAACGCCATGTTCATACTGGTTTCTGACATTTACGCGAATATTAGACATTGAAATTGGGAATCAAATAATATCATTACAACGCGATAAAATCCGTAAAAAGTAGTTTTATTACAACGCCATGTTCATTTGATTCGTGTCCGTGTTTTATTTCTGACAATTCTGTCAATCCGTTCCCATTATTGTTCTTTTTCGTGGATTTTTTTGATCTTTTATTAGTTATTCTGTTATTTGGGGAGGAGACAAATCCAACAAACCCAAGATCATAAAAATCGGTCCGGCCGTTCTCGAGTTATAAGTGTTGTAACAAACCCGACTTTGTTTTATTTAAATACTAGCTTTTGCCAGCAACTTCGTCCGCGTGGAATAGTTACTTTGTTCCCTAGTTCTTCGTCCGCGGTTTCACCTGCGTTGCCCCGTTCCTATCTCATGAATCACTCATTTTCCCAACATTTCCCTTCACTGCTCTGCTCCTATTGATCGTAGCGTGATGAAAAGTATACTATAACCTGCCCAGGAGTATGAAGAACAATTGTACCAAGTTTCGTTGAAATCTGTCGAGTGGTTTTTGTTTCTATAACGAACATACAGACAGACAGACAGACAGACAGACAGACAGACAAAAATTTTACCGATTGCATTTTTGGCATCAGTATCGATCACTAATCACCCGCTGATAGTTATTTTGGAAATATATTTCATGTACAAAATTGACCTCTCTACAGATTTATTATAAGTATAGAAGAAGATAGATATCGATACATTAAAAATAATGAAAATCCCCCCGCAGAATCAAGTCTTGCAATATCATTGAAGTAATAGGATATCAAATTTCAAATCGATCAGACCTGTGGATGTGGAAGTTGCTCATATCCCTTCATGAACTAGATAATATTCACAACAGACGAAACTCCGGCATAAATTTCTACTAAACACACAACCGCAGTATAAGTTTTATTTGCCGCTCTAAATGGAATACAAGTTTCTAATTAATTATTGGTTTGTAACGTAGAAATCAGTCACGGATGTCGGATCTTAATATTGTAGGGTACCTCTTCTAAGTAGGCAACGACGTGGTTTCCCACGTGACTTATTGTAATAAAACAATAATAATATTTATGTGTGGGCTGAGTGCTGCTTTGATGC
This sequence comes from Acronicta aceris, assembly GCA_910591435.1. Lineage (NCBI taxonomy): Eukaryota > Metazoa > Arthropoda > Insecta > Lepidoptera > Noctuidae > Acronicta > Acronicta aceris. Next base: position 5,492,244 of record OU342781.1, on the reverse strand, counting down.
GATGTTTTACCATCATATTGTTCAGTGATGGGACACGTTGTGGGTTTTATGACTGTTTTAATAAATAAACTTTATTCGAAATCGCAAAAATAATTTACAACGTGATTTCTAAATATTCCAAGTTGTATTGAATTTTACATGTTTTTTACAATGATCTAAACAAAGATTATTGAAAATATACATATCGTGTGTGACATAATTACTTATACGTACCTAGGAATGTATAGTAAAAATTAGGTGCGTTAAAGGTGCCTCCAAGTTATTCCAATTATGTTAGTTTAACTTAGTTTGCTTCTTTTTTGTCGGTTTATATTTGATAAAAAGTTGTTATTTCAAACTTTATAGTTTGATTTTCATATTGCTGTTGGTATTTAATGTTTGGTAACTTCCATTTCAGTGATGAAATAAATTGATGAATTTATTCAAAAGTAAATAACGACCAATACATTTTGATTGATAAAACCAAAATGTGAGTACCACTGACTATTTACATTTAAAATTTTGAAGCTATTTCCAAATTAAACGTGGCCGATGATTATTTTATTCATTCAAGCGCAAACAGTTTTTATTTGATTACGAAACAATTGAATTCGAAATAAAATAATTCGAATAAACTGGTTCGCATCACTAGAATTCGTATTGATTTCCTAACGTTATCTTATTTTCCTATGGGAAAGTAGTGAAATTTGAATTTTAACGATAGCTGGGCAATTTTAAAATAATGTTGTGTCGCGTGGGTTTGATAAAGGTATCTTGTATAACCAATGAATTTCCATTCGAAACTTATGAATCGATTTAATGTTGTTTAATTAATGAATTTATAATGCACGATAAAAACGAATTTTTGGTGCACGGCAAATGTATAGTCAACAGCACATCAACTTAACACAAACTGTCTTTCCCGAATGGATAATACACTCTATTATTTGGAGATAAAATTGGAACCGATTGAAGAAATTTGACAGTGAATACTATGCAGTGCGGTTGACTGTACGTAAAAGTCAGATTATGAAGATGTTTTTATACTCGACCAACTAATCAAATGTTTTTATTTTATTTCAAATAGTTCAAATGTTTTTATTTCAAATAAGCTTTAACAAGCGTTTATGAAACGTTATGATTCTAGTTGCTCGGTTCCAAAAGGTTGATCCTATGGAGACTGAATTTCCGTCGTACATATTTTATGTCCTACGTAGTAGAGGCCGAGTCTATTATTATTAGCTGGGCACAAATCCTAATCCTGATTTGCCTGATCCAAATACTATTGACAATCTAATGGGCCCAATAATACTGATTGACTTGGGTATCGAACCCGAGACCTCAAAATCGGCAGATACGCCTGCGACTATAGACAATAGTCGATGCATCTTATCTTATACTAGCTTTTTGCCCGCGACTTCGTCCGCGTGGAATAGTTACTTTGTTCCATATAAACTTTCATCCCCTATTTTATCCCCTTGGGGGTAGAATTTATCAAAATCCTTTCTTAGCGGATGCCTACGTCATAATATCTACCTGTATGCCAAATTTCAGCCCGATCCCTCCAGTGGTTTGGGCTGTGCGTTGATAGATCACTATGTCAGTCAGTCAGTCAGTCAGTCACCTTTGAGTTTTATATATATTAAGATGGGGCCAAGGCAGCAAGGCCTCAGTGCACTTCGACCCAATAGGATCTTTTGTTAGTCGATGCATCTACTCGTAGCAATGGTTTAAGATTTTTGTTTAAATGTATTGTTGATTATATATTTCGTTATGAATTTTAAGCGTTAGCGTTTAGGAACTCGATTCCCTTACCCGTAAGTTAACACTTAATTACGAATCACCTTAATTATTCAATTTAATATCGATAAACAATTAATTAGAAGCGGGATCGATTATTATCTCTAAGGGAAATCGCTTAATTAATGTCAATTAGATGGGACCTGAGATAATGTCTTAATAGCACCCAAATGCTAATCAGTTGGTGTATTAAGGATACGGGTACCACTTATAGACAGAAATTAGGTTACTGTGACCTAAATCTTCCTATTTTATTTTCTAGATTTTAAGATGTGCTCTGGAATTGTATCCTAGAAAGCTTTTATAGGTTAAAAACTCCAGCTTGTTGCACCAAGGAAAACTAGGTACAACAAATCTGTCTAAACAAAGATCCAAGCGGATCCCACAAGATTGCAGACGACAGGCTAGCAGGCCCAGAGTGATGGCTTAACTTCTAGAAAGATTGGTCCAAAAAGTTTGAAATTGCGTGTAATTTAACAATCTATAGGGTTTGGCTGCTGAAAAACAACATTCGCAGAAAAAAGAACAAAAATAGGTCCTTAGTTGTTGTCTCTAGGGCTAGATACATATCCGGTTAATGATAATCATTTTCTACTATCATAGGATATGGATGAGCTAAAATATAATAATTCATAACGAGCTAACCTAACTAAAACAGTGTAATTATTTCTCTACAGAATTATTTTGTATTTATTTTCAATCTAAGTAGGTACTTTCGAGCCGCAAATTGTTGGTCCTTCTGCCGACACGAACAAATTGATGGTCCTTGTAAGTTTAAAAATAAAAGACTCTCGGGTAATAAATAAGTATCATCTTATAAGGGTTCCGGAAGCAAGCAATGCGACACAGGACGATAAGTATGGCCTGTGGTCATCACTAACTGTCACAGTGAGTGGACAGGCCTGCATCTGTCTTATTGTAAGGTTGAGATATGGTTTATATACCTCCACGTACATGCATGGGCATTTCTGTTAAGGGGAGCAAGTTTGTGTGATGGACATTGAAAGTAAATAAACGACGAATGAATGTCGAGTAAAGCGTTTTTGAGTTTTTCTGTATAATTCTTAGTAGCAGCTTGAACTTTGAATTTGGTACTGGTTAACGGTAATCGGCTCACTCAATCGGGTTACTTATGGAACCCACTTGCTAGCTAAATTAAAACTAATAATATTCTGTATTCTATCTGATTGTTGAGAATTAATTAACATAAAAAAATAGATAAGTACTTTTAATTCATAATATTATTAACTATTTGCCGTTAGTCAACTCGTTTAAACATTGTAAAGACTGTATCTCTATAGTTTATTAACCTTTCCGGCAGTTCAGTTTCAGTTATCAAGTTCAAGCGCCGCCGCTTGAACTTGAAAACTGAAACTGAACTGCTAAAGGATGAACTAGCCTAATGGATAGGGCTTCAGACTTGCGATCATATGGTCGCCGGTTCGAAACCCACCCATTGCACTACCGACGTGAGCCCACTCGTAACATAAGCATTTAGCTTAGTACGATGGGTTAACCAGAATACTAGTAATATGGGACCCACATTGCTAGTAAACTTTTTAAAAAAAAGTGTTGTATTAGATTTAAAGTTAAATTTGTAGTCTATAAATAAGAAAGTGATTGGCGCACATACAAAATATTATTAAAGACAAATTGAGATCTCGCTCCTGTTCCTTTTTGGAAGTTGGTTAATAAATATCTAGTTAGCGGCTTATGTACATATCTGGTCCTTTTGTACATTTACTGTGAGTAGATTGCGGATATGCTCTGGATACAGGTATTGAACTTTCTATAGCCGATGTCTACCCCAAGATAACAATTGTACGTAAAGAGGTAGTGTTGTCATTGTGCCCATAATTTACTTTTTTTACTTAGCGTTATGTTAGTTCACTCACTGATTTTAGTTTTAGAAGTCGCAAATTCCATGGCATGTGTTGCCTATAGTGCAAGTAAGTTCAGTAAATGCTTTTATGTGGAGTTTTTTGTCAGTACGGGTCCGGAATATAATCCCATCTCCCCAGGTGGCAGACGATCTATAAGGAATTTCCGCATATCCAAAAAGTCCTTTTTTGAACGCGGTATAATTTGTTATTCTGTGTTGCGGACCCAAAGAATATATTCATAATAACTTTCTATATACAGGGTGTTTGGTAGAACGTTGAACATATGAAAATGGTGGTTAGTTGAGGTCATCTGCTACCCACTTGGCCCAAATTATTTGACCTTGGCCGCACCGTTTTTTTTTTACTTTTTTTTAATTTCACAGAAAATTATCAGTTTTTTATCAATTTAAAGTCAAAGTTATGCATCTATGTAATTTTTTTACATCTTTTTGTACCTTTAAAGACTCATAACTTTTTTTCCCCTTAAAATCTGTACCAAACAATAATTTTATGAGAGTCTGCTACAATTAGACATTAATACAAAACAACATTCTGCCTGTTTTACCCGTCACAAGTAAAGATATTCGAATTTAAAGTTAAAAAAAACTGGTAATTTTCTGTGAAATTAAAAAAGTAAAAAAAAACACACCGTTTATTTTTTACTTTTTTAATTTCACAGAAAATTCCAAGGCCAAGGTCAAATAATTTGGGCCAAGTGGGTAGCAGATGACCCCAACTAACCACCATTTTCGTATGTTCAACGTTCTACCAAACACCCTGTATTTACATAAAATATTGCCAATTTGTAAGTGGTAGCCTGTATATGAAAAAGCAATAACTAACACAGTAGCAAGTGACCTGTCACCATGAGACCACTCTCAAGTGTCAGACTCATAGGAAACAACTCGATAGAAAAAACGCGATATTCAAATATGATCAGTTGATTGGCATGTCACAGTGAATGGTGAAACATTTTGTGTCGAATGCAAAATAAAACGCAAAATTGTTTATGAGTTCCCTTTCGACACGTTCCGAATTAATATTGGATACCGTTTTGTTTTTTTTTTGTCGGATGAGTAGCGGAAAAAGCAGCATGTTTACGTACTTTTGGTTGATTATAGGTTTAATAAATTTAAATGTATTTGGTATTAACATTATGCTAAATATTTTTAAAGATGTAAATTTCGTTAAAGAAAAATTGGATGTTTCGCAGGATTTTAACACGCGTCTCCCAGTTCAGACTCTTTAGGTAACTGAGTACTATAAATTACTGTCATGTTAGATGTATCTTCCACATTGTGGTGACGTTGCTCGTATCATACTATCATCATGCTTGTATTCCCCGGAGGGTTAGGCAGAGGTGTACTAATATGCAGTCAAAGTTTGCCGGTATGTTTATTGTTTAGGTCCCATGTATAGAAGGCGAGCCTATTGCTATTAACAGTGCACAAATCCAAACTCCGAGCTGTCGGTTTTACCACGCAGGACCACTGGACTGAACACTGAAGCAGCTACTTTTCTTTCAATAAAATAAAATAATTAATAAAAATAAAAGTTATAAAAACTAAAAACTGACTACGAAAAAAATCTACTAAAAGGAATAAAACAAGAAAAGTTTTCTTTGTCCACGAATTTTTCACCACCCATGATGACTTATTTTATCAAAAATGTATAGCCTATAAGTATCTTACTGTAAAGACGAATCAATCGACACCTCATTTGTTAAAATCTGTTGAGTAGTTTTTGAGCTAGGATCGAACATCCATACGATACATACATACTTAGATAGACTATTAAACTCATTACCCTTCCTTTTTCGTAGTCGGGTAAAAATACAATAGTTTTCACACAAAAATATGTGAGTAGTAAAAATAGTGACTTAAATGTAACCCCCCAGCAGTAATACCAGTAGACGTGCGCGCTTGACGGTTATCCCGCGGCTTCCATCACATGGTATAGCGGAAGTGGATCCAGCTAAGGATGTCTCTTCGAATATTACCGTTAGAAGTTTTCTTATTATTTCACTAGCTTTTGCCAGCGACTTCGTCCGCGTGGAATAGTTACTTTGTTCCCTAGTTCTTCGCCCGTGGTTTCACCTGCGTTGCCCCGGTCCTAAGGGTTGTAGCGTGATGATATATACATTGATAGTTTGAAACCTTTCCCATGAATCACTCATTTTCCCAACATTTCCCTTCACTGCTCTGCTCCTATTGATCGTAGCGTGATGAAAAGTATACTATAACCTGTGGTTTGGGCTGTGCGTTGATAGATCACTGTGTCAGTCAGTCAGTCAGTCACCTAACGTAAGAGTAGACAAATATAATCAGAAAGCTCCGAACTGCTAAGCTATCGGGAGTTACACGTGTTATTGTGAGTCAACCATAAAAGATAGACATTTGCTGTCGTGTAATATTTTTTATATAATTTTAAGGAGAACATTTCCGTCATACATGATTTCTGTGTAGCTTTAACCATTAAGGTTGCACACGCGACGGAAGCTTAAAAAATGGAGTAAGTTCTCCTATTTTCCCAACATTTCCCTTCACTGCTCTGCTCCTATTGATCATAGCGTGATGAAAAGTATACTATAACCTGCCCAGGAGTATGAAGAACAATTGCACCAAGTTTCGTTGAAATCCGTCGTGTGGTTTTTGTTTCTATAACGAACATACAGACAGACAGACAAAAATTTTACTGATTGCATTTTTGGCATCAGTATCGATCACTAATCACCCGCTGATAGTTATTTTGGAAATATATTTCATGTACAGAATTGACTTCTCTACAGATTTATTGTAAGTATAGATTAATTTATTGATTTAACTTATTTATGTACATTTTTTAATATTTTTATAAAAATAAGAAAAAACATTTAAAAATATAAAAAATAGTAGCCTACCAGTATCGGGAGCAGAGTCCAAGCTACTGGTGGTCAGGGCCATCCGGTCCTTTGGTAAGTTTGCACGGGGACACGGGTCTAATGTGTAGAGGTCCTTTGGAGAACTTTGATCGAATAAGTATGGGAAGGGACGTGTACCCCAGACATGTAGGCATCAACAGTCTATCCAATCGCGTGTGGTGTGGTTGACAACATTGGGTGTAGCAATTATTTTCAATCTAGTGCAAGCCCTGGAAGGAGTACGAAAATAAAACTGAAAATAACCGCATGCAGTAATATCCGCCGCTTTGAAATCTGTAACGAGTGGACCGACCGCCCGTGCCGCGGCGGACGTCCAGCGAGGATTTAGCCGACGAGCGTTTAATTTGATAGCGTTTCATACAAACGTTTTAGCGGTATGAGAAATTGATGGATTACTGACTTTATTGAAACATGTAGGGGACATATTTTGGGGGTTTGTGGCTCGAAATTGGGTGCGTAATCCGTGCCCATGATAAGATACTTATGATTCTATGATACATAAGTACCTAAGTGTCTTACATATGTATGTAACATTCAAGCACTCCTGTAATCCTCGAAGGGTTAGCAGTTGGCATTCCATGGTTATCTATGCACTATACTATCTCTGGCTACAGTAAACTTTATTAATAACAAATTTATTAGCGTTGTTATTTCATTTTGCAAATTAAGCCAGAATATTTTTTTTATTAAGCTTTATTACAAATATGAATGTAAATTATTATTGTATGTATCGGCATGTATTCAGCCACTTCACTATTCGATATCATCGTAAAAATCTAGCTTACAGGAGTACATTACATAAAACTGTTCTGAAAAATGAAATTTTGATATTTCAAACCAAAAGCCTTTTGGATGTATAGCAGTATTCGACGGGCAAAGCTTCGAACAGAACGAGTTTCGAGCGCCTGTGTAACTACTTATAGCAACATTACACACGCGAGTTATTCGGACGAAGTTTCTGTTAGGCGTTACTTACGTTACAGAGAACTTCGGCACGGCAATTAATAAATGTGTCAGAAAATATACGATCCTAAATATCATTTATGTTAAAAACGAGTTACTCTCGCAAAAATGTAGATTTATTTTGCACAGATGGTTTTATTTCCTATAAGAGATGAAATTCTATAGAAGGCGAAATAAAGATTCAACTCAGAGTGCCTATCTACTGCCTGGTTTAAAATTTGTTCTTAACGTAAGCTATTGTGATTATGGAAATGAAAAAAAAAAGGTTGTTAAAAAAAAAACTATTAGGCGATTGAAATATTGTAGGTAAATTACAATAAATATCTACCTAGACCAAAAATACATAACTAGCTTTAATTTCCTGTTCTCGCTTATTTTCATGAGAAAAAAAATAAAAAAGGCGTTTATTATAATCGATGGTACTCATCACTTTTGGTAAATAAAATCGTACGGCACTGCTATCGTAATAAAACACAATTATTATAAGAAATGTAAATAATATTTATTAATTTTAAACGCATGAGTTACATGATTTCTACAGGTAATAAAAATATAAAAATACTTTGGTCTAAAATATTCCAATCTATTTAAAGATATATAAAAAAACATTATAAAACTATAACTGCGGTGTTTTAAATTATTATAGACGTTGCAAATGTGAAGAAAAAAAATGTGATTTTTGAGGAGCAATTAATTAAAATTGATATTGTCTTTTAGATTTTTACTATGCTCACGGTTAAAAGATAATAATGATCGTATTTGTAAAATAAAATGGTATTTTATTTGTGATATGATATCTACATTATAATTATTATAAGAAAACTTTAAAAGTATTTTTGTTTTGGTCTCATTAAAGCGAAAAGAAAATGTCAAAAAAACAAGACCTTAGTTATTACTCTTAATACATTTTAACGGCATCCATATGCGTTCCTTTATTAAGGTTCAGATTAGATAGCAAACATAGCTTTATCCATACTTTATGTGTATTAGGAAAATTAGCATTAATATAAAACGCTATTAACTAGATATTTGAACTTTTAATGTGTTGCATGGTTTTATTTTCCAAAAACGGTAGTATTTTTGTCCCCTTAATTCGTTTTTAAATCCATAAAAAATAAGTAAATGTGAGGCTCCTTCATTGTTATACAATTATATTTAGAGCTGTTTCTTATTTCTTTTTATCAGTTTTTATAACTGCCCTTATCCTTTCGCTTTAATAAAAAACAATTACCATCCATAAAATAATCATCATCTTGGCAAATTCTAGGCCTATTGGCAAGGAGCGATTGGTTCAAAGGACCAAATGTCCTTCCATAAACGGTACCAATATACTGACCTATGGCACTAAGCAGGCAACAGAAATATAATGTAGCCGGTGGAAATACAGGGCAAATGAGAGTTAACCACTGAAGTGATAGTATATCAATGCGCAAGTGATACCTGCTGTTGCTAGCATCCATAGGCACAGCTCCTTACCACCAGAAGTGCCATATGGTGTAATTTTCACCAAAATGTGATTATATTCCATATTAGTTTACCTTACAAACTAAAGAACACGCGGGTAAAAGGACCAAATTTGTCATATTAGCATCTTGACAGGTCAGGCAGGCTTTTTTCCTTGCAGTAGGAGAAAGAAGTCGGCCAAGCCTTGAAACCGACACGGTCGTAGATGCGTTTGGCGCATCGCACGTCGTCCGCCAAGTCTTCATTCAGGAGATCTGGAAATTGAAATAATTTTATAGATTTGTTTCGATTTTGTGGTTAAGTTGAAGTTTATCTTTCTATGAAGGCTATCTCAAGGAAACATGCAGCTTTAAAAAAATATATCGTTTCCCTAGTAGTAGTAGGTAAAAAGGTAGTTTTTAATTCATTTGCCTTCTATATTTTACAACTTCAACTTCTGATTCGCAATTTATGGTTCTAATAATACAAGGCAGAAGAATATTACAAACCACCAGTATAATTACGTAATATGATAGATTAGATAGTTTTTTTTTCGGTTCAAATACCGTTGAAAGACATTTTCAAATTATTACATAGAAACATCACTGCTGTTGTAACATGCACTAATCCGTTTTTCCAAATCCCATGGAAATTCCCAAACGACTTTATAGCGGAGGCCTATATCGTGTATCGGGAATCTATCTGCTAAATATAGTTTTAGTGATTTATCTGTGAGTAAGAGAGCGTGACTGTACCTAAATTATTATTAATAATAATAATTAAATATAGATTTTAACGAAGTTATTGGTTTTGTGCTGTATACATATCAAAACATATTATAATAACCTACCATTACTTAGATGGAATAAACCTAATTTGTGAAACTTGGATTGAATAAAAAACTTTTTATTTGAAATAAAACGGACACCAAACAGTAACAAGTTGCGAAGTTTTACTTTATATTCTAATGATAAGGAATATTCTTTGGAAACTTGACAAATAAATAAGAATAAAATTATGGAAAAGGACGTCGAAATGTATCAATTGAATTACCTATTATTTGTGAGTATACAAACTGTGTTCTTATTTCAAGAAAATATTATTTTCTCTTGAATTAGTTTGCCTTTGGCGTGGTATGGTTGTAAATGGACTATTCATATACCTAAATACATCGTGTTATCTTAGACACCTCTGAGAGTATGAAATGTATACAACTTTCTGGTAATTATGAGATATATAACTGTTTTCATGTGAAGTCAGACGTCAGAAAATTTGGTCTTCCTTTCTGTATGAAAGGACCAAAAACTAAATGTCTTGGATTTTTTAACCGGTTTAATTCAGTACCTATTACGACTGGAGATTTATAAAGCATTCAGAAAAAAATAGTTACTCTTTGCTATATAAACACGGGGATTTAAACAAAAGTGGGAAAAATATAGATCTTAAAGGAATATGACTGACTTATAGCGACTAAAACTGGTAATCGTCTTATGCCTGTAGTCGGGGCTACAGGATTCGTGAAGACATAACTATAATGATCATAGATACAATAAATAAATCTTGTCTATGCTACGATTATGACAAAGGATCAGAGGCCTTAAAATTCAAACTCAAAGGCCACTCTTTTATTGCCATAACACATTTTGGATTATCTATGGTGAGCAAACCTCTTTCATAGCATAATTACCTATGTCGATAAATTACTATAGTCCTAATTATCTGACCCAAAATCGAAATCAACGTTTATTGCTGCGCAAACTATCGCTAATTAACATTAACTAGTAATTAAACTCGCTTCCAATTACCTTCACACTTGATGTTGCAGTGCCCCCCTTTCCGGCCTTTCTTGCACCAATCCTTGTTGTTTATCTGCAAATTAATTGTCATAATTAGAGATTTTTTTAGTAATTCTCTGGGTGTTAGTGGTTTTATGGGTGTTGGGGTAAAAATAAGCTACCTTCTCTTTCCCCGGGAGTGTCGCAAGAGGCCATAAAGCAACGATATCAGGAAGATTGGCAGCGGCAACTGAAACCTGAAATTAATACTGCGGTCATCAATCCATCTGCCAAGCGCGGGGGGAGGGGGACTATTTAAATTGTAAAATCGGGGAGTTTGAAGAAGGTAGCTGGAGTTGTTGGTTTTGAGATGCCGTTTGAGAGAGTTCTTTGTCCATTTCTTCTTTGATATCGACCAGTGAGAGCCCAGTGATATGACCGTTGGACTGCCAAGTCAAAGATCTTGAGTTGAAATCCAAGGCATGCACCTCTTTTCGCAATCATGTGCGTATTGATTAATGATCAGTCACATAAACAGTGAAGGAAAAGATCGTGAGAAAACCTGCAGACTTGAGAGAATTTCTCAAAAGCGTGTGATGTCTGTACATCCGCAGTGGGCTAGCCTTATATATTATGGGTTGATGATGATGATGATCGAACTTATAGTTCACGCACTGGTCACTCACCCCTTGACGAGGTCCAGAGATTGTACTGGACCTCAACCCTATCAGGGTTGTAGCGAATATTACGAATCCCATGGCAGTGACTTTGGGGTAAGGGAATGCGTATTGTTTTTAGACCAATCCTGCTGCAATTATCAGTGAAGTGTGTCCAAAATTATACACCAGATCGGAATAATAAAAACTTAGTTGTTTTTTGGAGAACACCTTAAATACTCATGATATTTAGGCAAAAATATGCGGAATGCGGAAATATGAATGCTAGTAACTGCGATTATGTAGGTCCAAGAGAATTACTAGAGTATACTTTCGCGGATTATGTCCGGACATTTTCCGATACGATGGATTAGATATGATATTCTGTGACGGGAGCTATATCTAACTTCATAATTATGACACGAGTAGTCGTAACCAATCAACACGCCGCAAATAAGTAGCGAAATGGATAATACCGCCAGCGGCCACCACCGTCAATATCGGCACTAGTGATTAAAAGTGCTGGAAAAAAACGGGATAGACATTTTAAAACGGGACGCGGGATTTTATTTAGAGTATAATATATATTCGAAATTTAAAAATAGGTTCTATTTTTACGCCATATAAAAAAATAGGTGTCATAAGATTGAAACCTGTGTCGATATTTTTGGAATGAATCGATTTTAAAGCAGTTTTCCATTATTTGAAGGCTACGATGGTAGGTAGTCATCTCTTAAAATGGGAGGGACAGATTATTCAGATACTCGGGCATTTAAAATTTAAATATTTTCCAAGTAATTATAACATTTCGAAATAAAAATATGATTTTTTAAATAATTTTGTTATGAACATTTATTATGAAGCTGTAGCTGTTTCATAGAATTGTTGGTTATAAGTAAAAATAATATTTTGTTATTGAAACAGTTTCAAGTATTTACTTGATGTTTTTATATCTATTGATCAAATAAATATTCGATATGGCAAAGTGACTATTTTAACGCTTACACCAATGTCATTATATAATAGAAACTATGTACCTACCTAATAAAAACGATTGTCTCTTTGAGTTTGTTAAAAATGTAACTTCATCAAAATTAAACCTTTGTTGAAGTTAAAATTTTCACATAAAAGTAAAATTAATAGAATCTGAAAGTTTTAGTTAGTTGAAAATCTAGGTGAGTTGGTTTTTTGAACATAATTTAATAACTCAAACAATAACTTAATGAGCATCAGAAAAAAAAGATCGGAGTAAAAATTAAGGATTTTTCTCCTTAAATTCAGCAAAATTTTACCTGGTAGATGAACGTGAATAACGATTATAATAAGTTTTGCATTCGGTTCTCAGCTCGGGCAATGTTTAGTCCTTGATACACAGAACCTAGAAAAACAATACATCAAACGTGATATAAGGGTATTAAAATGAAGTACGTAACTTTGAGAGGAATTTGTTTTATGTTAATAAAACTGTTACACAGTTGTAATGTTAATTGTTATGTTATCACGGTAAAACGGTGACATGATTAGTTTATATTCCCCTTCCAATTTATTCGGTGAAACTCCGGGATCCCGCGAAAATAGTACCTAACTTTTCCCATCACTGGCCACTCAAATAAATAAGCGAATTAATTAAAAACGTGTTTGCTGACAAAATACAGGACTCTGTGGCCATGCCGTGTCGCTGCGAAAATTTGCATTTACATCGCTCGCTTTATGGATAAACGCGTAAAGGATTTTTGGAGGGAACATGACGTGAATACTGATTTTGTTAATTGCGAATCTAAATGAGAACTTTTTGCTGCTTACATTTCGATTGTTTTTTTTTGAGGCACTTAGTTTAGAATTTTAGATGTACCTAATGCTTATGAAGTAGGTATTTAAATGGTTTACAACTTAATCTACTGTTTTTAACCCCCAACAGAAACAGAGAGGTGTCTTAAGTGCTTTATGTGTATCTGTCCGTAGCTTCCTAACGGATGAACCGATTTTGATTTAATTTATTTTGTTTGAAAGGTGAAATAGTCGAGAGTGTTCTTAGCCATGATTTAAGGAAATGATGTACTGTAATAAAATGTTTTGTTTTAAGTTTTATTTATTAATTGTGGTATTGTCACTGCTTACAGGCAGTTCGTTTGCTCATTTGCCTACATAAACAATAATAAAAAAAGTTAAATGCATGCAGGTCGCTAGTGTTGTTTTATTCATTAGATAGTCTTTCTCTTAACAGTTTATACATCAATGTATGTGAGTGTACTAACTGTTAGCAGTAAAGTGATAAGTGCCTATGCATTTATTAAATGTTGTCAAATTGTCATCTCTGAGCGCATTGAGTGTTTATGGATGTTGTTACTTTCTTACAAGCAAACAATTTTAGCTATATCTACATCGATTAGCACTTTCAAAGACTATGGATTTAGGATTCAATATAACTATATTAATTTCTGATTACTGCTTTATTGGAAAATGCCTCATTGATCTTGGGTACGAAAAGAATCTACTTTGATCTAATAGAAAAAGTTGTCTTTGACTTTACTTTGATCTTATCAACCCAATTTCTAGGGCCTCAGTAATATCTATTTCGTTCCGCGTTTGCCAACCGGGAAATTAGTTGGGATTTTCGCTGATCCCAACATCCCACCTTGCTTTTTTTGAGTGTGGAAATCCACATGGACTTCCACCACCCGGGGAAGGCGACGGGGCGTGTCGGACTCTACCCAGAGTGGGTGAGCTACCGATTAAAACCACACGGGTGTTTCGCATCAACACTTTTTGCTGAGGTTACGGGATGATGGTTTTTATCCTTGCTACCTCTATTTTTATGAAAGTCTAATAAAATATGCTATTGTGAACTCGTTAAAAAGCACTTATTTTATTGATTGAAATAACGCAGACCAGCTGTTCCGTAAATTTTCATAATGTTGAATGAAGCGGGCAACATTTATTGTTACAAAATGGGATCAATCGGAATGTCGTTGTTGTTGTTGACCATCGATGACCTATATAACCTATAAAACTAGTTGAATATGTATGTTACTAAATGTTTTAATTTATTAACAAAGATGTAGTGTAACTATCTTCTATTTACAGCATTATTTTACCAAAATAATAACTATAAAAATATAACGTAAAAGAAAGTCTTGAGTCTCCCACATCACCAATTATTTACCAGAGGATTCCATCACACCGCTAATGAACAAGAAAATCAAATAGATCAGTTTACAACTGCCTGGTCATTTTAATTTAAAAAAAAGAACAGTCATAATATTATTTTTAAAGCATTTCTTAAACGGTTATAAAAAAATATGGTGTATCCAGTAAATTACATTTATATACGATTTTTTTTTTAGAATTTAATAAATTGTTTATTCAGTCAATGTCACGTCAATATCTATGTAATTCCCTATATTTTTTCCTCAAATACTTTTTAGAATATATATAATTATAAAACATGCAAACACATTTTTACCATAATATTAATGTAAAATAATTATTTTTGTGGAAAACCTCACCGACATCAGATGCATAAATATTTAGGCGACCACTAATATCCATAAAATAGGTAATTAACATAATTAAACCGTTTCCTAACATTACAGTTATTCAGAAATTATTAGGAATGAATGCGGACTCAATACATTAATAGTAATGAATATGAATTCAACTAAAACAATTCAACATTGAATAGATGACGCTTAAAAAGAAATTCTCAATTTCACTTTTCCATTAATCAATAAAAAAAATGGTGTATTTAAAAAAAAAAATGTAATATTGAACTACAATCTATATCAAAAATATATTAAAAGGATCGTATTACAATTTAATGACGAATTATATGACAAGTGACATATCAGAAGTTCAAGGGTCTATTAAAAATATCACTAAGGAAAAAAAAATCTTGAGGAAACCTGCATGCCTGAGAGATTTTCTCGACGGCGGTGGCGTATGAAGTCTGCTAACGTCAATAATTCGTACTTGGAAGTGAGAAAAGCCAAGCCAGGAACACTAAATTCTTCTGACCTTCAACCTCTATTTTGGGTGCAGAAGATCTTTAGTTATCGTCTGTCACCAGGGGGTGGTAGGGTAAGTCGAAGTCGTATCGACTGATAACCGCACTTGCATGCCCCTCTCTATAGTCACGACTACGAGGTTCGTAACATTCGCCACGACCATGATAGAACCTTTAGCCTAAACCTTTGGGGATACAAGCAAAATACAAATACTTGTATGATGCCTCTATTAGCTTCTGTCCGCAACTGTGTCTTCGTGGACTTCAGAATTGGGTCCGACCTAAATAAAAAGTAGCCTATTTATTATTCCAGACTATAATCTATCTCCGTGCCATATTTTATCCAGATCCGTTCAGGCGTTCTGTCGTGAAAGAGTAACAAACATCCATACATCTATATATGCATACTCACAAAAAAAATTCACGTTTATAATATATAAGCGGCCCGCCCGCGGTTTCACCCGCGTTGCCCCATTCCTAAGAGCCGTAGCGTAATGTTAAATAGCTTAAAACCTTCCTCTTGAATCACTCTATGTATTAAAAAGCTTCAAAATCCGTTGCGTAGTTTTAAAGATTTAAGCATACATAGGGACGGACAGACAGCGACAGCGACTTTGTTTTATACTAACTATGTAGTGAAGTAAGGATTGCTATGTAGTGAAGCGATGCGTGTATACAGACTAAAATAAATTGGTTTTACTGTTTTCTCTGCCCAATATCTCTATATTAATTTAGTAATATTAAATTCCCAATGACTTGTTATTATATTTATAATTTGATCTGGTAGTGATTAATTATAACTGTACTACATATTATAACTTAATTATATTTTCGTATTATTTGCGAACCTGCGAGAAAATGTGATAATGTAATAATAAATGACAATTGGACTAGCAAGTCGATGGTCTCAAGTTTGAAGAGCAAGCACTGATTTTTCCAAATCATTGATTATCTCGAGCTTAAACGGTGAAAGAGAATATCGGGAGGAAACCTGCATGCCTGAAAGACTCTTTTGACGGAATGTGAACGCGCACTAGGCCAGCGTGGTGGACTACTTATATCATTAGCAGAAGTATACTGCTGTCCATTCAAAGTTCACCTATTCGTTGTCGAGTAGTTGTTGTAGTCATTAACCAGGCACAAATCCAAACTCCGAATTTTATAGAAAAACCAATAGCAAATTCAAAGTTTAGAAATAATAAAATCAAAAAGGCATGTAAAATTAAATTCGAATATCTAAATCGCTGAACATTGCGATTGAATCGCACTGATACGTCGCATTATCGAGTCGCGACGATCTTGTTATATCCCGGGAACAGACTCTGACGTCAGCGGGAATCAAGTGTCGAATAAACGTCATCTCCACAGCACTATCTGCATAATCCATGTCTGTATTAGTTTGAAAGCTGATGGTTTGGCGTGAATAATGTGCAGTGTAGTACTGGAATGTAATTCTTGATTTTAGTGTTTACATAATTATGTAACGTCTTTGTCCGTGAGCTAGATGAGGAGCTACAGATAAGACTTAAGCTCAGCCTTGATTGTCTGCCCCCGATAATAGGTCCTTTTCTCCTAGTATTAGTAGAGCTAATTTTCAAATGAAATGAAATTATTAATTGAAAGATTAGACTCATCTACGCGAATATTTCTTTTCATTTTACTTCCATCAAAATGTGTCCTTAGTTAAAGTATAAAATAATAATGAAGATGAGAAGGGCTCATCTTCATTAATATTCACTGTAGTAAATCCGAAACTAAATGAGATAAAAAAAATCCGCAGATTCATCTTTTTTACTCATTCCGAGAAAAAATGTTAGATAATGCCTTTTTACTATCGGGGACAGTTGTGTCATGACTGCCTCACTAGTCTAGCAATGTGACTGCCCTAGAGAGGGTTCGATACCCAGGTCCGCTCGCCCTTTATTACGTGAGACCTAACTATACCAGCGAACTCTCCCTTCGGAGATCTCGTAGCCCATGAATGGTACGTAATGTCCACCGTGTGGTTGTAGTAGGTAAGAGTCCGAAATAACGTATCCATGAGGATTTCCACACGGGATACATTTAAAATTTAACAAACCCCTGCAGCATCAAGACATGGTTACCGTGTTCTTGCAATATCAATGAAGTAACAGGATACCAAATTTCAGATCGATTAGACATGTGGAAG
The DNA here is from genome assembly GCA_910591435.1 of Acronicta aceris. NCBI lineage: Eukaryota > Metazoa > Arthropoda > Insecta > Lepidoptera > Noctuidae > Acronicta > Acronicta aceris. The sequence goes on along the minus strand of OU342781.1, from coordinate 5,474,652 downwards.
TTGCTCATATCCTTTCATGAACCAGAAAAGAGCTGATGATCTTCAAACGGCTGGCCAGATTTCCTTAAATCTAAGAACACTCTCGATCAAGTCACCTTACAGACAAAAAAACTGAATCAAAATAGGGCCATTTGTTTCACGTTAATCTTATAACACTCTTCTTTTTGCGTCAGGGGTTAATAAAAATAAAGGTTTATATGTTAGTACACCTCTACCTAACTTCGATGGATATTATAATATTATGTATAATTATTATCTACCCTTCAGTTTGTTTAGTAGCACAGACGTGTAGATTTTACATCTTCGTTTCGCGTATCAATCCGCATTCAACATTTTAATACCGAGTTTTATAACCGATAACCTATATTCGTATCGGCACGTACTTTTGAAGTTATTACGATTTAGGGATGGGAATTTATAATATCGAGGATTTGACGGTTGCTTCGAATAAAAGCTCAACTTGTTATTTTAACGAATAGATGGCTAGTTCGTGTTGGTGTCGTTTATTATAATGTCAAGTTCAAGGTCAAATGTATTTATTTCAAATAAGCTTTTCCAAAGGTTTATTTCCAAAGAGTTGAACTCAACTGAAAGTTGACACTCTTTTAAAATAATTGCTATTACTGTATTCTTCAAGTACAATAGTGTGAACAGGATGTGTGGACATTAAAGGTTAATATCCAAGTTGGACCGAAGTTGATATTATTAAAAGCAGTCGATAATAATTACGCCCTATATTACATGGGACGTAAACATACCGGCGAACTATGGGTGTACATTGAAAGATTTTAATATTTATAATCGGTGTAACTCGGAATGATACATTGAGGAACAGTGTGATAAGATAATGTTGCGGACTGAAAGATGTTTTAGTGACACGTATTGAAAAGACTATACTGAGATGGTTTGGACATGTTGAAAGAATGAATGAAAGACGATATGTTACCTATTTTAAAAAAACTGGTATGTAACTTCAAGCTGAATCAGCTCACGGTACATCGGAGAGGTTTAAATTGTTCTGAAGGATATCAAATCTGCAAGCCGTGTCAGGTACAGAAGTCCTATCAGCAACGAAAGGAATTTATAAGGCTTATGACAGCGGCAGCTTCGGAAGAGGTCATCCTAGAATAACACACTCCAAGGTTACTGGCGAAATCATTCAAAAAGATCAGGTGCGTAGTACTCGCAACCTGCGCTTACTTGTCTATAGTTTCTGCCTACCCTTGTGTGAGAAAGGTATGACAAATGTATGTATGTAATGTACCTTTGTAAGACCTTATAAATTATTCCAATTCTCAGAGTGCCATAAAGCGTTAAGTTCGCATAAAGTTCCTATCGATAATAATGTCAACGTAATTATAAATGTGGAGGCACGATACGGCAAGGTGCAATTTGCATTGTCGCCTCAGCGCTCGTTACCGCGGTACCGCGGCGAGAAGCGGGATCAATTCAGATCTATTCCTCTATCGAGATGTACTGAGATTAGTGATGTCATTTGATTCAATTATGCGGGTTATCGATACCTTTGTATTTGATCTGTTGGCGAATAAAAAAATCTATTGTTAAGAAAAATGTTGCCTCACACTAGGTTTTTCTCCTGTAGCGTTGGATCATTTACAATCATAAATTAACACATACATATTTCCCGCAAACTAAGTTTTCTATTTCTTTTCTAATAATTTATACAAGTACATAATTTTTACAATGTATGTAAATTTTGGGATGCAAATAACGTACTGTTCATGTAAAGTCTATGTATTTGTAAAGTATTATATATAACACCTAAATAATTAAAAATAATTTATTCTATTGACCGATCACATTTACTGGAACTTGTTTTTTACAGTTACTTATATATTCTGAATTGAAATTTCTAATTTAGAATGCATTAAATTACTAATTTACCGTTCAATTTATTATTCAGATTTTCTAATAAGCATAGTTATTTAAAGTAAGCTATGCATCGGCTATCTACGTAATCTAATCAAGAATAAGTTTCTCCATCTCAAGCTTTAGGTTATCTGTACTTGTATCGATAAAATTGTAGGTAAATTTTCATTTCCATTAAATTTATCGATATCACTTGCAATCGACACGTCACTACATCTCTATCAAGGAGCTTCCCACTCTGCAAATCGAAGCTCCGATTGAAATCAGGCGGGCGGTCGGTAAATAACGTCTTGCGAACTAATACTTTCCCATGAGATTGCTAATCTCAAACCTTGTCGTTTGACGAGCATCACATAGGTGCTCCATATTTACCTCGGTAAAATGATCTTATCCTCGTGTTAGGGATAGCGAACTAAGGGAACGCTATCGCTAAGAGAAGTTGCGGGCAAAGCATTAATCTTAATCGAAATTAAAAATGTTTATTAGAAAAAAACTAAAATGTACATTCATAGGTGCCTCCTATGAATGTACTTTTTACCTCTCGAGCTAGAGAATAAACCTGTGTCACGAAAGACTTCACAAACATACAATTAACGGACACAATTATTTTAACCACTACAGCATACGCGCTGATGTATGATATTATATCCCATGAAAAAGGGTAAACCTATTGCGATTTACCAGATACAAATCGGACTTTCGAGAGCATTTCGAACGGAAAATTTCTATCAATTTTTCCACCCTTGTCTGATTTTACAAAATTCTGGGTGAGAGGACCAGAATCCGCATTAAATCTTAGCAAAGCTATTAATTATAGTAGTATGAATATAATGATAGTATTTTTATGGATGGCATGAGGTTTGCCATCCCTGTCTTATAATGCAAGCGAAAGATTTTATCAAATCTGTATTTGATCTTCGAAACGGTAATTGGAGATACGTTGAGTGTATGCTCAGTGATTCGTTTTCGGGTGTTTGTCTCAAAATCGTTTCATCATTCGACGATAAGACGGAATATGCTTTCAATGTATTTGATGTAGATCAATGTTTAATTTTGATGCTTCAGAATTTCCTTCAAACGAGCCTTTTAATATGTTTTGATAGGACTAAAATTTCTCTAAAATAATCCATATTTATAGAATAGAACACAGTACTTTTTACTCCATTACAGTAAAAAAAAGCGATTTGTGACACGGAACTACTCTTTGGGTTTCTTCTTAAACACTAGTGTTAACTATTTAATTGTCATTTCACTTTAAAAGAAGCAGACACTTTTCGGCAGCTACTCAAAGAAGAACTTAAAAACACAGAGACATTAAAAACTATTTGAACTAAATTTCTTGGTCCTTCCGTCCGCATTCCTTATAATAAGTCTAAAGTTATCACTTAAGTTCCTCTGTAGATAACACAGCTCAATCCACTGGAATTGCGTTAAGTTTAACTCAAAGGACCATAATTTCGCACGTTTGTGGCCGGGCTTTGTGCTACAGTGGCGAGTAGCCGCGGGACCGTGTGTAGTGATGTAAGTAGCATGTGGGATATTGCGGGAACGGGATTTGAAAGCCTGGAATATAACATAACCCAGGCTTCAATACATTATCTTTTGAAGCCGTGTACGGCGTATAAAAGCTATACTTGCTTAATGTTGGTTTAAGATTTGTAATTGTGATAGTTTTTGGGGGTTATTTTACACAGCTCCTAACTTTTAGCGTAAAAGTGAGTAAATTTTATTTTCAAACACGTTTATTGAAGTTTAAGATTACTCCTTAAAACTAGAGAGGGCCGTCCAAGAGAAAACTTTAGGGTCAGGAAAATTAAAGATGCGATGGTGAAGTATCATAATTATTATTATAAAGTCCATAGCGATAATTTAAATTGAAAGCGACGCACATTTAAACAGCGTTTTCGGTCCCGGTTCTATAAATCCCAGACACGTTACAACACTGGCTATGTCCCACTTCTGTCTAAATTAACACTAGCAGATCCTGTGTGTGATACACCTCATCCGGTCCACTAGTGATTGCAACGTAATCGTTTGTATGTAGGGCGGTTACTGTCCTTCTGTATCTGGCGACCAGTCAGTATCATCGAACTTGGCTGCTCTGAAGTTGCTTAAGAGTGCGGTGTTGTAATGGTATAAGGTATATTTACTGCGGCGGATAGTGTTCAAAAGGGTCGGATATTTTGGTGATGACTTTGAGAAATACTGACTATTGGGTAGTATTTTATGCACTACCCAATAGTCAGTATTTCTCTCTCTTTGTCTTTTTTTTTACGTGGGAGAGCCATGCTTCGGCACGAATGGACCGGTTCGACCGGAGTGCTACAACGGCCTCACAGAAAACCGGCGTTAAACAACGCTTACGTTGTGTTTCGCCGAGTGAGTGAGGTTACCGGAGGCCCAATCCCCTTTTAAAAGGTTGGCAACGCACTCGTGACTCTGGTGTTGCGGGTGTCCATGGGCGGCGGTAATCGCTTACCATCAGGCGATCAGTCTGCTCGTTTGCCCTCCTATCCCATAAAAAAAAACAATATAAGACACGCGTGTATCGTTTGATTTTTGAGTCAATGACATCATCCCAGGATCTTTGACCATAATTCGACCGATAAACCCTTTGGTCTCTAGTTTCTCTATTGCTTAGTTGGGCGATGAATTTTGATGAATGGCGAAAAGACCAGTCATTTTATTTAAAAAATACTCTAAAATTTTAAAATTATCTTCGGTATTTGAATAACATATTCAATGTCTACGATTTAATAATATTTTGTAAGAATTAAAGTGTTACAAAAGTTATTTTGTAAAAACTATTTTGGGCTTAGAGAATCTCTAATATTCTTCAATTTAAGTAGATCGTGATTTATTTCACGAATGTAGACAAATGGGTACGTATTCTACTCGTGTTTTCATATTATAATCTAGTCAGATTATAATATGAAAACCCGCACGCCGCACTTACGTAAGTGCGGCTGTTGATCATAAGGTTGTGGATTTGAGAAGTGTTATTGGGATTTTCTAATCAGGAAATTATCAGTTGTTGCTCGGAATGATGATGAACGATAGGTCCAGTAAATGGCTACAGGCTCGTCTATTACATAGAATAAAATACATACTGGTTAACCGTGAGTGTACATTAGTACACCTCTGCCTAACATAATAAAAATGAATCAAATTCAAGCCTTGTGCGAATTGGAAATAAAGTTGATTACCACTTGTTTGAATATCAAAGGAAAATATCGTTATAAAATATGTAACCTACACTTGGAGACTCCTTAAAGTTCTTGAGCATGAAGTCTGCAGTTTTCATTTCGTATGGATTTCATGGGGAATTCTATAATATAAAGAAGGTAGAATTTTGGAAAATTACACCATTATCGCATTTCTTTCTTCAATTTTGAAACCCGAAAGAAACGCTTTTGT